>LR738709.1:365545805-365717727 GCA_902687465.1 Secale cereale
CCCCCCCGCGGCCGAATCTAAAAGATTTCTAGAAGCAAAATTCAAGCCAGCATATTTTTTTTGTATAATCATCCATAAGTTCAAACCATCTGTAGGGCAATTACGTATCATTAATTTCATTCTCTCCCAAGCTTGTGCAACATGCTCATGATCTATTTGCTTAAAATTCATAATATCGTTTCTAAGAGAGATGATCTTAGCGGGAGGAAAATACTTAGAGATAAAGGTATCTTTGCACTTATTCCATGAATCAATACTATTTCTAGACAAAGAGGAAAACCAAGTTTTAGTACGATCTCTAAGTGAAAACGAGAATAACTTCAATTTGACAATATCATTATCTGTGTCCCTCTTCTTTTGCATATCACACAAATCAACAAAGTTGTTCAGATGGGTAGCGGCATCTTCACAAGAAAGGCCAGAAAATTGATCTTTCCTAACAAGATTCAACAGGGCAGCATTGATCTCACAAGATTCAGCATCGGTAATAGGAGCAATCGGAGTGCTAATAAAATCATTATTGTTGGTATTGGATTAGTCACACAATTTGGTATTGTTTTGAGCCATAGTGACAAGCAAGCAATCCAACACACAAGCAAACAAGAAGCAAGCGAACGGTAAACACACGAAAAAAGAGAAGGGCGAATAAAACGGCAAGGGTGAAGTGGGGGAGAGGAAAACGAGAGGAAAATAATGTAATGCGAAGGATAAGGGTTTGTGATAGATACTTGGTATATGACTTTTCTGTAAGCCTCCCCGGCAACGGCGCCAGAAATTCTTATTGCTACTTCTCGAGCTTGCGTTGTATTCCCTCGAAGAGGAAAGGGTGATGCAGCATAGTAGCGTAAGTATTTCCCTCAGTTTTTGAAAACCAAGGTATCAATCCAGTAGGAGACCACGCGCGAGTCCATCGAACCTGCACAAACAAATAAGAACTACACAGCCAACGCGATAAGGGGTTGTCAATCCCTTTACGGTCACTTATGAAAGTGAGATCTGATAGATATGATAGTATAATATTTTTGGTATTTTTGTTATAAGAACAGAAAGTAAATAAAGCAAAGTAAAGTAGATGGAAGATTAATATGATGAGAATAGACCCGGGGGCCATAGGTTTCACTAGTGGCTTCTCTCATGATATCAGAATTCTACGGTGGGTGAACAAATTACTGTCGAGCAATTGATAGAAAAGCGCATAGTTATGAGAATATCTAGGCATGATCATTATATATAGGCATCACGTTCGTGACAAGTAGACCGAAATGATTTTGCATCTACTACTATTACTCAACACATCGACCGCTATCCAGCATGCACCTAGAGTATTAAGTTCATAAGAACAGATTAATGCTTTAAGCAAGATGACATGATGTAGAGGGATAAACTCAAGCAATATGATATAAACCCCGTCTTTTTATCCTCGATGGCAACAATACAATACGTGCCTTGCTGCCCCTGCTATCAATGGGAAAGGACACCGCAAGATTGAACCCAAAGCCAAGCACTTCTCCCATTGCAAGAACTATAGATCTAGTAGGCCAAACCAAACCAATAATTCGAAGAGACTTGCAAGGATATTATAATCATACATAAAAGATTACAGAAAAGAATCAAATATTGTTCATAGATAATCTTGATCATAAACCCACAATTCATCGGATCTTGACAAACACACCGCAAAAAGGTTACATCAAATAGATCTCCTCGAAGATCGAGGAGAACTTTGTATTGAGATCCAAAAAGAGAGAAGAAGCCATCTAGCTAATAACTATGGACCCGAAGGTCTGTGGTAAACTACTCACAACTCATTGGTGAGGCTATGGTGTTGATGTAGAAGCACTCTGTGGTAGATCCCCCCGCCTGTGGATCTCCGGAACAGGCCCCAAGATGGGATCTCATCGGAACAGAAGGTTGTGGCGGTGGAATTAGGGTTTTCTGTGTTGCCTCGATGTTTTCAGGGTACATGGATATATATAGGAGGAAGGAGGGCATTGCGGGAGCCAGAGGGGGCCCACGAGGGTGGGGGGCGTGCCCAGGGGGAGGGGGCGCGCCCAGGACCCTCGTGGCCACCTCCTTCGTTCCCTCGCGTGTACTCCAAGTCTTCTGGGTAGATACGGTTCCAAAAATAACTCTCCCGAAGGTTTCATTCCGTTTGGACTCCGTTTAATATTCCTTTTCTGCGGAACTCTGAAATAGGCAAAAAACAGCAATTTGCACTGGGCCTTGGGTTAGTAGGTTAGTCCCAAAAATAATAATAAAAGTGTATAATAAAGCCCATTAAACATCCAAAACAGAATATATAATACCATGGAACAATCAAAAATTATAGATACGCTGGAGACGTATCAACCATCGGCTTCAACCTTCGAAACCCAAGGGTTGGAGTGTTTCCGGATACTATACTTGTGGTGAACACTTAGTATGTTCGGAAACCAGGAAATCCGGTCATTTTGCTTGAACAGACAAGTTTTGTTCAGGGAGTTATGTTATATTACTATTTAATGTACGAAACATCTTCCAGGGAGAATAGTTCCATTAAGGGTTCCTTTCCCTAGGTCAGCAGGCATACTTATGCATGCTTATGCTTTGATCCTTTGAAAATTTATGTGCAAAAATGCAATTCATCGTTTGTCCGTTGACCAATGATTCCCTTAAGAACGCTAGCTTTTGGCTTCACCCGTCTGAGGTACATGTCCGGATTACCTGGTTGTAACAATCACAGAGGTGCTCCCTTTACACCCTAGCCGAACAATCGGGAACATATGGCATAAACACGGGAGCTAGGCAACCCAGCTTGGCAAAAACATAAGTCTTAAAGTTGCATATAATGGCGAAGAGACTGTATTAAACACATGACATGAGTATTGTAAGCAATAAGCTTGTAATAATAAGCTTCGTTATGGAAGGCCCCGGGTATCTTAAGGTATATACATTTGAAGATGTTCACCCCTAACAGTTTGGTATAGTCGAATACTTTATGGGAAGGAAAAAAATGAAGAAGAAAAACAAAGGAAAAAACCTAGATAAAAAGAGAAATAAAAGTTGCTACCGAACTATCCGTAGAATCGTCGGAGTCTAGCGGCGTTCCATGGATTTGTCTCAAGGCGATTGTCTGAAGCATTTCGAAGGCGATAGGCTCCTCCGATGAGAACTTCGTCAATAATGAAGGGGCCTTCCCATCGTGGTTTAAGCTTATCCTTTTTCTTCTCCGGGAGGCGCAAAACAAGTTCGCCAGCATTGTATGTTTTGGCCTGCACTTCTCTGCTCTGGTATCACCTAGCCTATTGTTGATAGAATGCGGTACGAGCCTGCGCGATATCGCGCTCCTCTTCAAGGCCGTCTAGGTCATCCTGCCGATCAAGCTCAGCCTCTCACTCTTCGTACATACGCAGTCGAGGTGAGTCATGGATAAGGTCACAGGGTAAAACAGCCTTTGCGCCGTACACCATGAAGAAAGGTGTATATCTGATTGTCCGGATAGGTGTAGTCCGCAGCCCTCATAGTACGGAGTCAAGCTCCTCAACCTAGTGTTTATTTGACTCCCATAGGGAGCGCACCAGTCGGGGCTTAATGTCGCTCATTATTAAGCCATTGACCCGTTTGACTTGATCATTTGTTTGAGGGTGGTACACGGAGGCATAATCAAGTTTAATGACTAACTTGGTGCACCTGTTCTTTACCTCGTCAGGTGTAAAGTTGGAGCCATTATCTGTGATAATACTATGCGGGACACCATAACGATGTACTACGCCGGATATAAAATCTATCACTGGCCCTGCTTCAGCCGTTCTGACTGGTTTGGCTTCTATCCATTTAGTGAATTTATCCACCATAACCAGTAAATATTTCTTTTTGTAGCTTCCTCCTTTAAGGGGTCCAACCATATCCAGCCCCTAGACCGCTAAAGGCCAAGTAATGGGGATGGTTCTCAGGGCGGTGGGAGGCATATGGCTTTGATTGGCGAAAAGCTGGCATCGAACACAATGCTGGACTAGGGCTTGAGCGTTTTCTTGGGCTGTTGGCCAGAAGAAACATGTTCGGAAAGCCTTGCTTATGAGAGCCCGAGCTGCAGTGTGATCGCCGCCCATCCCAGCGTGTATTTCGGCTAGAAGTTGTCGTCCCTCTTCTTCAGAGATGCTACTTTGGAGAACACCAGTAGTGCTTTTCTTGTATAGTTTGCCTTCGTGAACTTTGTAGGCTTTAGAATGTCGAACTATGCGACGGGCCTCATTTTGATCATCGAGGAGCTCTTGCTTATTAAGGTAGGCTAGGAAAGGTTCGGTCTAGGGGGCGATGACGGCCATGATCTCATGGGCCGAGGATGTTATTTCCATATCCAGATCCCCGATGACATCTCTATTGGGTTTGGATGGCGGGGGTGTGATCGGGTCTGAGTTAGCGTCTCTTCTTTCGTCCTGCCGTATTACTCATGGCTTAAACAACCTTTCTACAAAGGTGTTAGGTGGGACCTGGTCGCGCTTGGCGCCCATGCGAGTGAGTATGGCCGCTGCCTAATTACTGTCCCGAGCAACATGGTGAAATTGGAGCCCCTTGAACAGAGCCGATATTTTTAATATGGCATTGCAATAAGCCGCCTTATTTGAATCCTTCGCATGAAATTCTCCGTTTACCTGAGATATTGCGAGGTTTGAGTCTCCGCGCACCTCTAGGAGTTGTATGCCCATGGATACGGCCATGCGGAGGCCGTGTAGTAGCGCCTCATATTCGGCAGCATTGTTTGAATCCGTATACATGATTTGTAGTACGTAGTGAACTGTATCCCATGTGGGAGATATCAAGATGACGTCGGGACCCAATCTGGCTAGCATTTTTGAGCCGTCGAAATACATGGTCCAATGAGAGTATGCTCCGTACTCTTTAGGGTGTTCAACCTCAGTCCATTCTGCGACAAAGTCAGCCAACACCTGAGTTTTGATAGTCCGGTATGGTTTGAAAGTTATTTCGAATGACAAGAGCTCAATGGCCCATTTGGCTATGCGGCCTGTGGCATCCTTATTTTTTATGATATCATTGAGTGGTACTTCGGATGCCACTGTAATCGAACACTCTTGAAAGTAGTGTCGGAGCTTCCGAGATGCCATGAACACCGCATATGCGATTTTTTTATAATGGGGGTATCGTGACTTGCAGGGTGTAAGAACCTCTGATACGTGGTATACTGGTTTTTGGATAGGGAATTTGTGTCCCTCTTCCTCTCGTTCGACAACAAGTACAACACTCATGACCTGGTGAGTCGCTGAGATATAAAGCAACATTAGCTCGCCAATACTTGGAGCGGCTAAGATTGGATTGCCCGCTAAGAGGGTCTTTATTTCTTCCAGTCCGACAGTGGCCGCATTCGTCCATTCGAAGTTGTCCATGCGCTTTAGCAGTCTATAAAGTGGTAATGCTTTTTATCCCAATCTAGAGATGAAGCGACTTAAGGCCGCCATGCACCCTGCTAGCTTTTGGACTTGTTTAGATCGGTTAGCGTAGCCAGCTATGACAAGGCTCAGATTTTAGCTGGGTTCGCTTCAGTTCCTCTATGGGAGACGATAAACCCTAACAGCTTTCCGGCCAGAACGCTGAGGACGCATTTTTCTGGATTTAGCCGTATGTCATATGTTCGGAGGTTATCAAACGTGAGGCAGAGATCGTCCACCAATGTTTCGACGCGTTTGGTCTTGATGACAACATCGTCAATGTATGCCTCCACTGTCTTGCCAATTTGTTTCTATAAGCATGTTTGAATCATGTGTTGATATGTGGCACCATTTTTTTAGCCCAAAGGGCATAGTATTGAAGCAAAAAGGCCCATACGGAGTGATAAACATCATCGCGGCCTGGTCGGATTCCTTCATTTTCATCTGATGGTATCCGGAGTAAGCATCGAGGAAGCATAACAAGTCATGTCCTACTGTTGCATCGATGATCTGATCAATGCGGGGCAGCGGAAAAGGATCCTTAGGGCAGGCCTTATTTAGGTCTTTAAAGTTAACACAAAGGCACTAGGATTTGTCCTTCTTCGGTACCATGACCAAATTGGCTAGCCAATCCGGATGTTCATTTTCTCTGATGAATCTGCCTTCCAGTAACTTGGCCAGCTCTTCCCCCTTAGCTTGTCTTTTGGGTTCGGAAAATCGTTGCAGGGAATGCTTGACTGGTTTGAACCCTTTCATGATGTTGAGGTTGTGTTCGACCAGCCTGCGTGGGATCCCCGGCATGTCTGAAGGATGCCAGGCGAATATATCCCAGTTTTCTTGTAGGAATGCACACAGAGCGCTATCTACCATTGGGTCCAGCTGTGCTCCAATGGATGTTGTCTTATTGGGGTCCATTGGATGCACCTGAAATTTGATAATTTCATCTGTTGGCTTGAAGGAGGTAGACTTAGATCTTTTATCAAGGACTACATCATCCTTGTCCACTATGGATCGTAAGGTGGTTAATTCTTTGGCCACAAAGGCTTCGGATAGTGCCTCTAGGGCCAAGGATGCGGTTTTGTTTTCGGCACAGAGTGATCTGTCCGGATCACTTGTGACTTTGATTATTCCATTGGGCCCTGGCATTTTAAGCTTCATGTACCCGTAATGGGGTATGGCCTGAAAGCGTGAGAACGCGTCTCGCCCTAGGAGGGCGTGGTATCTGTTGTTGTGGCCTGAAAGTGTGAGAACGCGTCTCGCCCTAGGAGGGCGTGGTTTTCGTTGTTGAAGGTGACAATGTGGAAGAGCAGTTCCTCTGACCTGTAGTTCTCGGGCATGCCGAATACTACATAAAATTTAATACTTCCCAAACACCGGGCTTCCCGGCTGGGGATGATTCCTCAAAAGGTTGTACTACTTTGCTTGATGCGGGTTTTATCGACCTGCATATTTTCAAGCATGTCCTCGTATATGAGGTTGAGTCCGCTGCCGTCGTCCATGAGCACTTTGGTAAGGCGAAAGCCATCTACTATTGGGTTTAGTACAAGAGCGGCTGGGGCTCGGATCGACCAGACTCGTGGGTTGTCATTGCCAGTAAAAGTGATTGCCGCGTCGTTCCATGGGCTTGGAGTGGTTATTTGATGAACCTCGGCGAGTTCGCGGTGTGCTCTCAGATTCCGCAAAATGGCTTGAGGCCATGAAATCTGAGATGGGATCCATGTATGAGAACAAAGTGTGGACTTTGGTTGACTTGCCCGATGATCGACAAGCCATCGAAAATAAATGGATCTTCAAGAGGAAAACCGACGCAGACGGTAATGTTACTGTTTACAAAGCTCGACTTGTTGCGAAAGGGTTTCCAAAAGTTCAAAGAGTTGACTACGATGAGACTTTCTCACCCATAGCAATGCTTAAGTCTGTCTGAATCATGTTAGCAATTGCCGCATTTTATGATTATGAAATCTGGCAAATGGATGTCAAAACTGCATTCGTGAATGGATATCTCAAAGAAGAGTTGTATATGATGCAACCAGAAGGTTTTGTGGATCCAAAAGGTGCTAACAAAGTGTGCAAGCTCCGGCGATCCATCTATGGACTGGTGCAAGCATCTCGGAGTTGGAATATACGCTTTGATGAGGTGATCAAAGCATATGGTTTTATACAGACTTTTCGAGAAGCCTGTATTTACAAGAAAGTGAGTGGGAGCTCTGTAGCATTTCTGTTATTATATGTGGATGACATATTGTTGATTGGAAATGATATAGAATTTTTCTGGAAAGCATAAAGGAGTGTTTGAAAGGAGTTTTTTCAAATAAAAACCTCGGTAAAGCTGCTTACATATTGAGCATCAAGATCTATAGAGATAGATCAAGACGCTTGATAAGTTTTTTCAACGAGTACATACCTTGACAAGATTATGAAGTAGTTCAAAATGGAACAGTCAAAGAAAGAGTTCTTGCATGTGTTGCAAGCTATGAAGTTGAGTAAGACTCAATGCCCGACCACTACAGAAGATAGAGAGAGAATGAAAGTCATTCCCTATGCCTCAGCCATAGGTTCTATGAAGTATGCCATGCTGTATACCAGACCTATTGTATGTCCTGTCCTGATTTTGGCAAGGGAGTACAATTTTGATCTAGGAGTAGATCACTGGACAACGGTCAAAATTGTCCTTAGTTACTGGATGACTAAGGAAATATTTCTCGGTTATGGAGGTGATAAAGAGTTTGTCGTAAAGAGTTACGTCGATGCAAGCTTTAACACCGATCTGGATGACTCTGAGTCTCGACATGGATGCATATTGGAAGTGGGAGCAATTAGCTAAAGTAGCTCCATGCAGACTATTGTAGACATAGAAATTTGTAAAATACATACGGATCTGAATGTGTCAGGCCCGTTGACTAAACTTCTCTCACAAGCAAAACATGATCACACCTTATTACTCTTTGGGTGTTAATCACATGGCGATGTGAACTAGATTGTTGACTCTAGTAAACCCTTTGGGTATTGGTCGCATAGCGATGAGAACTATAGTCACATGGTGATGTGAACTATTAGGTGTTAAATCACATGGAGATGTGAACTAGATTATTGACTCTAGTGCAAGTGGGAGACTGAAGGAAATATGCCCTAGAGGCAATAATAAAGTTATTATTTATTTCCTTATATCATGATAAATGTTTATTATTCGTGCTAGAATTGTATTAACCGGAAACTTAGTACATGTGTGAATACATAGACAAAACAGAGTGTCCCTAGTATGCCTCTACTAGACTAGCTCATTGATCAAAGATGGTTATGTTTCCTAACCATAGACATTAGTTGTCATTTGATCAACGGGATCACATCATTAGGAGAATGATGTGATGGACAAGACCCATCCATTAGCTTAGCACTATGATCGTTTAGTTTTGCTGCTATTGCTTCCTTCATGACTTATACATGTTCCTATGACTATGAGATTATGCAACTCCCGTATACCGGAGGAACACCTTGTGTGCTATCAAACGTCACAACGTAACTGGGTGATTATAAATATGCTCTACAGGTGTCTCCAAAGGTGTTCGTGGTGTTGGCATAAATCAAGAATAGGATTTGTCACTCCGAGTGTCGGAGAGGTATCTCTGGGCCCTCTCGGTAATACACATCATAATAAGCCTTGCAAGCAAATGACTAATGAGTTAGTCACGGGATGATGTATTACGGAACGAGTAAAGAGACTTGCCGGTAACGAGATTGAACTAGGTATTGAGATACCGACGACCGAATCTTGGGCAAGTAACATACCGATGACAAAGGGAACAACGTATGTTGTTATGCGGTTTAACCAATAAAGATCTTCGTAGAATATGTAGGAGCCAATATGAGCATCCAGGTTCCGCTATTGGTTATTGACCGGAGATAAATCTCGGTCATGTCTATATAGTTCTCGAGCCCGTAGGGTCCGCACGCTTAACGTTTGATGACGATCGGTATTATGAGTTTATGAGTTTTGATGTACCGAAGGTAGTTCGGAGTCCTGGATGAGATCGGGGACATGGCGAGGAGTCTTGAAATGGTCGAGACGTAAAGATCGATATATTGGACGACTATATTCGGACATCGGAAAGGTTCCGAGTGATTCCGGTATTTTTCGGAGTACCGGAGAGTTACGGGAATTCGCCGGGGAGTATATGGGCCTTATTGGGCTTTAGGTGAAAGAAAGAGAGGAGGCAGCGCACCCCCCCCCCAAGGCTAGTCCGAATTGGACTAGGGGGAGGGGCTGCGCCCCCTCCTTCCTTCTCTTCTCTTTTCCCTTCCTTCTCTCCTACTCCTACTACTTGCAAGGGCTCCTAGTTCTACTAGGAAAGGAGGAATCCTACTCCCGATGGGAGTAGGACTCCCCTAGGGCGCGCCATAGAGAGGGCCGGCCCTCCCCCTCCTCCACTCCTTTATATACGGGGGTAGAGGCACACCATAGACACACAAGTTGATCAGTTGATCTCTCCCAACCGTGTGCGGTGCCCCCCTCCACAGTAACACACCTCGGTCATATCGTTGCAGCGCTTAGGCGAAGCCCTGCGACGGTAACTTCATCATATCCGTCACCACGCCGTCGTGCTGACGAAACTCTCCCGTGAAGCTCAACTGAATCAAGAGCTCGCGGGACGTCATCAAGCTGAACGTGTGCTGAACGCGGAGGTGCCGTACGTTCGGTACTTGATCGGTTGGATCGCGAAGAAGTTCGACTACATCAACCGCGTCACTAGACGCTTCCGCTCCCGGTCTACGAGGGTACGTAGACACACTCTCCCCCTCGTTGATATGCATCTAGTAGATAGATCTCGCGTGATCGTAGGAAAATTTTGAAAATACTACGTTCCCCAACAGTGGCATCATGAGCCAGGTCTATGCGTAGATGATATGCACGAGTAGAACACAATGAGTTGTGGGCGATACTAGTCATACTGCTTACCAGCATGTCATACTTTGCTTCGGCGGTATTGTGAGATGAAGCGGCCCGGACCGACATTACGCGTACGCTTACGTGAGACTGGTTTCACCGTTATGAGCACTCGTTGCTTAAAGGTGACTGTCGGGTGTCTGTCTCTCTCACTTTAGCTGAATCAAGTGTGACTACGCCCGGTCCTTGTGAAGGTTAAAATAGCACATACTTGACGAAACATCGTTGTGGTTATGTATGCGTAGGTAAGAACGGTTCTTGCTAAGCCCGTAGCAGCCACGTAAAACTTGCAATAACAAAGTAAAGGACGTCTAAATTGTTTTTGTAGGGCATGTTGTGATGTGATATGGTCAAGACATGATGAGTGATACGGTTTTGTATGAGATGATCATGTTTTGTAATGTTATCGGCAACTGGCAGGAGCCATATGGTTGTCGCTTTATTGTATGAAATGCAATCGCCATGTAATTGCTTTACTATATCACTAAGCGGTAGCGATAGTCGTGGAAGCAATAGTTGGCGAGACGACAACGATGCTACGATGGAGATCAAGGTGTTGCGCCGGTGACGAAGGTGATCATGACGGTGCTTTGGAGATGGAGATCAAAAGCACAAGATGATGATGGCCATATCATGTCACATATTTTGATTGCATGAGATGTTTATCTTATTATGCTTCTTATTTTGCTTAGTACGGCGGTAGCATTATAAGATGATCCCTTACAAAATTTCAAGGTATAAGTGTTCTCCCTGAGTATGCACCGTTGCGAAAGTTCATCGTGCCGAGACACCACGTGATGATCGGGTGTGATAAGCTCTACGTTCAAATACAATGGGTGTAAGCCAGTTTTGCACACGCAGAATACTCGGGTTAAACTTGACGAGCCTAGCATATGCAGATATGGCCTCGGAACACTAGAGACCGAAAGGTCGAGCGTGAATCATATAGTAGATATGATCAACATAAGATGTTCACCATTGAAACTACTCCATCTCACGTGATGATCGGACATGGTTTAGTTGATTTGGATCACGTGATCATTTAGATGACCGGAGGGATGTCTATCTAAGTGGGAGTTCTTTAAGTAATATGATTAATTGAACTTTAATTATCATGAACTTAGTCCTGATAGTATTTGCAAATTATGTTGTAGATCAATAGCTCGCGTTATAGCTCCCCTATGTTTTTGATATGTTCCTAGAGAAAATTAAGTTGAAAGATGTTAGTAGCAATGATGCGGACTAGGTCCGTGATCTGAGGATTATCCTCATTGTTGCACAGAAGAATTATGTCCTTGATGCACCGCTAGGTGACAGACCTATTGCAGGAGCATATGCAAACGTTATGAACGTTTTGACAAAAGCTCGGTATGATGACTACTTGATAGTTTAGGGCACCATGCTTTACGGCTTATAACCGGGACTTCAAAAACATTTTGAAGGCCACGGAGCATATGAGATGTTCAAAGAGTTGAAATTAGTATTTCATACTCATGCCCGTGTCGAGATGTATGAGACCTCTGACGGTACTTTGCCTACAAGATGGAGGAGAATAGCTCAACCAGTGAGCATATGCTCAGATTGTCTCGTACTACAATTCCTTGAATCAAGTGGGAGTTAATCTTCGAGATAAGATAGTAATTGACAAAGTTCTCTAGACACTATCACCAAGTTAGTAGAACTTCATGATGAACTATAATATGCAAGGGATGACGAAAGTAATTCCCGAGCTCTTCGTGATGCTGAAATCGACGGAGGTAGAAATCAAAAAGGAGCATCAAGTGTTGATGGTTAACAAGACCACTACTTTTAAGAAAAGGGCAAGGGAAAGAAGGGGAACTTCAAGAAGAATAGCAAGACAGTTGCTACTCCCACGAAGAAACCCAAAGCTAAACTCAAGCCTGAAACTAAGTGCTTCTACTACAAAGGAAATGGTCACTAGAAGTGGAACTGCCCTAGATACTTGGTGGATAAGAAGGATGGCAAAGTGAGCAAAGGTATATTTGATATACAGATTAT
Organism: Secale cereale; assembly: GCA_902687465.1. Lineage (NCBI taxonomy): Eukaryota > Viridiplantae > Streptophyta > Magnoliopsida > Poales > Poaceae > Secale > Secale cereale. Next base: position 365,558,190 of record LR738709.1, read on the forward strand.
TGATGTGTACTTTACTAGTGTTCATAGCAACCCCTGGGTATTTGATACCGGTTCAGTTGCTAAAATTAGTAACTCGAAACGGGAGTTGCAGAATGAACAGAGACTAGTTAAAGGTGAAGTGAAGATGTGTGTTGGAAGTGGTTCCAAGATTGATCATCATCGCACACTCCCTATACTTTCGGAATTAGTGTAGAACCTAAATAAATGTTATTTGGCATTTGCGTTGAGCATGAATATGATTTGATCATGTTTGTTGCAATACGGTTATTCATTTAAAGTCATAGAATAATTGTTATTCTGTTTACATGAATAAAGCCTTCCATGGTCATACACCCAATGAAAAATAGTTTGTTGGATCTCGATCGTAGTGATACACATATTCATAATATTGAAGCCAAAAGATGCAAGGTAAATAATGATAGTGCAACTTATTTGTGGCACTGCCGTTTAGGTCATATTGGTGTAAAGTGCATGAAGAAACTCCATAGTGATGGACTTTTGGAATCACTTGATTATGAATCACTTGGTGCTTGTGATCCATGCCTCATGGGCAAGACGACTAAAACTCCGTTCTCCGGAACAATGGAGCGAGCAACAGATTTGTCGGAAATCATACATACTGATGTATGTGGACCGATGAGTGTTGAGGCTCGCGGCGGGTATCGTTATTTTCTGACCTTCACTGATGATTTGAGCAGATATGGGTATATCTACTTGATGAAACACAAGTCTGAAACATTTGAAAAGTTCAAAGAATTTCAGAGTGAAGTAGAGAATCATCGTAACAAGAAAATAAAGTTTCTATGATCTGATCATGGAGGTGAATATTTGAGTTACGAGTTTGGTCTTCATTTGAAACAATGTGGAATAGTTTCACAACTCACGCCACCCGGAACACCACAGCGTAATGGTGTGTCCGAACGTCGTAACCGTACTTTATTGGATATGGTGCGATCTATGATGTCTCTTATCGATTTACCACTATCGTTTTGGGGTTATGCTTTAGAGACAGCTGCATTCATGTTAAATAGGGCACCATCTAAATCCGTTGAGACGACACATTATGAACTATGGTTTGGCAAGAAACCAAAGTTGTCGTTTCTTAAAGTTTGGGGATGCGATGCTTATGTGAAAAAGCTTCAACCTGATAAGCTCGAAACCAAGTCGGAGAAATGTGTCTTCATAGGATACCCAAAAGAGACTGTTGGGTACACCTTCTATCACAGATCCGAAGGAAAGATATTCGTTGCTAAGAATGGATCCTTTCTAGAGAAGGAGTTTCTCTCGAAAGAAGTGAGTGGGAGGAAAGTAGAACTTGATGTGGTAATTGTACCTTCTCCCGAATTGGAAAGTGGAACATCACAGAAACTAGTTCCAGTGATTCCGACACCAATTAGTGAGGAAGCTAATAATGATGATCATGAAACTTCAGACCAAGTTTCTGCTGAACGTCGTAGATCAACCAGAGTACGTTCTGCACCAGAGTGGTACGGCAACCCAGTTCTGGAAGTCATGTTACTTGACCATGATGAACCTACGAACTATGAGGAAGCGATGATGAGCCCAGATTCCGCAAAATGGCTTGAGGCCATGAAATCTGAGATGGGATCCATGTATGAGAACAAAGTGTGGACTTTGGTTGACTTGCCCGATGATCGACAAGCCATCGAAAATAAATGGATCTTCAAGAGGAAGACCGACGCAGACGGTAATGTTACTCTTTACAAAGCTCGACTTGTTGCGAAAGGGTTTCGACAAGTTCAAAGAGTTGACTACGATGAGGCTTTCTCACCCGTAGCGATGCTTAAGTCTGTCCGAATCATGTTAGCAATTGCCGCATTTTATGATTATGAAATCTGGCAAATGGATGTCAAAACTGCATTCGTGAATGGATATCTCAAAGAAGAGTTGTATATGATGCAACCAGAAGGTTTTGTGGATCCAAAAGGTGCTAACAAAGTGTGCAAGCTCCAGTGATCCATCTATGGACTGGTGCAAGCATCTCGGAGTTGGAATATACGCTTTGATGAGGTGATCAAAGCATATGGTTTTATACAGACTTTTTGAGAAGCCTGTATTTACAAGAAAGTGAGTGGGAGCTCTGTAGCATTTCTGTTATTATATGTGGATGACATATTGTTGATTGGAAATGATATAGAATTTTTCTGGAAAGCATAAAGGAGTGTTTGAAAGGAGTCTTTTCAAAGAAAAACCTCGGTAAAGCTGCTTACATATTGAGCATCAAGATCTATAGAGATAGATCAAGACGCTTGATAAGTTTTTTCAACGAGTACATACCTTGACAAGATTTTGAAGTAGTTCAAAATGGAACAGTCAAAGAAAGAGTTCTTGCCTGTGTTGCAAGCTATGAAGTTGAGTAAGACTCAATGCCCGACCACTACAGAAGATAGAGAGATAATGAAAGTCATTCCCTATGCCTCAGCCATAGGTTCTATGAAGTATGCCATGCTGTATACCAGACCTATTGTATGTCCTGTCCTGATTTTGGCAAGGGAGTACAATTTTGATCTAGGAGTAGATCACTGGACAACGGTCAAAATTGTCCTTAGTTACTGGATGACTAAGGAAATATTTCTCGGTTATGGAGGTGATAAAGAGTTCGCCGTAAAGAGTTACGTCGATGCAAGCTTTAACACCGATCTGGATGACTCTGAGTCTCGACCTGGATGCATATTGGAAGTGGGAGCAATTAGCTAAAGTAGCTCCATGCAGACTATTGTAGACATAGAAATTTGCAAAATACATACGGATCTGAATGTGTCAGGCCCGTTGACTAACCTTCTCTCACAAGCAAAACATGATCACACCTTATTACTCTTTGGGTGTTAATCACATGGCGATGTGAACTAGATTGTTGACTCTAGTAAACCCTTTGGGTTTTGGTCGCATAGCGATGAGAACTATGGGTGTTAGTCACATGGTGATGTGAACAATTAGGTGTTAAATCACATGGAGATGTGAACTAGATTATTGACTCTAGTGCAAGTGGGAGACTGAAGGAAATATGCCCTAGAGGCAATAATAAAGTTATTATTTATTTCCTTATATCATGATAAATGTTTATTATTTGTGCTAGAATTGTATTAACCGGAAACTTAGTACATGTGTGAATACATAGACAAAACAGAGTGTCCCTAGTATGCCTCTACTAGACTAGCTCATTGATCAAAGATGGTTATGTTTCCTAACCATAGACATTAGTTGTCATTTGATCAACGGGATCACATCATTAGGAGAATGATGTGATGGACAAGACCCATCCGTTAGCTTAGCACTATGATCGTTTAGTTTTGCTGCTATTGCTTCCTTCATGACTTATACATGTTCCTATGACTATGAGATTATGCAACTCCCGTATACCGGAGGAACACCTTGTGTGCTATCAAATGTCACAACATAACTGGGTGATTATAAAGATGCTCTACAGGTGTCTCCAAAGGTGTTCGTGGTGTTGGCATAAATCAAGAATAGGATTTGTCACTCCGAGTGTCGGAGAGGTATCTCTGGGCCCTCTCGGTAATACACATCATAATAAGCCTTGCAAGCAAATGACTAATGAGTTAGTCACGGGATGATGTATTACGGAACGAGTAAAGAGACTTGCCGGTAACGAGATTGAACTAGGTATTGAGATACCGACGCGAATCTCGGGCAAGTAACATACCGATGACAAAGGGAACAACATATGTTGTTATGCGGTTTGACCGATAAAGATCTTCGTAGAATATGTAGGAGCCAATATGAGCATCCAGGTTCCGCTATTGGTTATTGACCGGAGATGAGTCTCGGTCATGTCTACATAGTTCTCGAACCCGTAGGGTCCGCACGCTTAACGTTTGATGACGATCGGTATTATGAGTTTATGAGTTTTGATGTACCGAAGGTAGTTCGGAGTCCCGGATGAGATCGGGGACATGACGAGGAGTCTCGAAATGGTCGATACGTAAAGATCGATATATTGGATGACTATATTCGGACATCAGAAAGGTTCCGAGTGATTCCGGTATTTTTCGGAGTACCGGAGAGTTACGAGAATTCGCCGGGGAGTATATGGGCCTTATTGGCCTTTAGGGGAAAGAAAGAGAGGAGGCAGCGCACCCCCCCCCCCAAGGCTAGTCTGAATTGGACTAGGGGGAGGGGCTGCGCCCCCTCCTTCCTTCTCTTCTCTTTTCCCTTCCTTCTCTCCTACTCCTACTACTTGGAAGGGCTCCTAGTTCTACTAGGAAAGGAGGAATCCTACTCCCGGTGGGAGTAGGACTCCCCTAGGGCGCGCCATAGAGAGGGCCGGCCCTCCCCCTCCTCCACTCCTTTATATACGGGGGTAGAGGCACCCCATAGACACAAAAGTTGATCAGTTGATCTCTCCCAACCGTGTGCGATGCCCCCCTCCACAGTAACACACCTCGGTCACATCGTTGCAGCGCTTAGGCGAAGCCCTGCGACGGTAACTTCATCATATTCGTCACCACGTCGTCGTGCTGACGAAACTCTCCCGTGAAGCTCAACTGGATCAAGAGCTCGCGGGACGTCATCAAGCTGAACGTGTGCTGAACGCGGAGGTGACGTACATTCGGTACTTGATCGGTTGGATCGCGAAGAAGGTCGACTATATCAACCGCGTCATTAGATGCTTCCGCTCCCGGTCTACGAGGGTACGTAGACACACTCTCCCCCTCGTTGCTATGCATCTAGTAGATAGATCTTGCATGATCGTAGGAAAATTTTGAAAATACTACGTTCCCCAACAATAACGCACCTGCCATTCAGCGGGGGAAAGGCCCACACCATCAGCACGATCATCTAGGGGGGCAATTTGGGCAGCCAGCCGCACTTTGTCACGCCTTGCCTCAGCAGAATGATTCCTAGCCCACCCACGAAGAAAATAGGAGCACTGATGCCAGTCATCCATTGGGCCAAAAGATCGCCAGTTAGAAGATAAGAAGGAAGAAATCTTTTGCGCTAACAAGTCAGCAAAACCCTCCACCAAGATCCAAGATGCATTGAACTGGAACCGAGGGAATGAGATTGTATGAGTCCCATCATCAAGAATCAGGGGAGAGTGATCAGACCCCACGATGGACAGAGCCCTGAGGGCGGCTCGGGGGAACAGAGTATCCCACCTAGAACATAAGAAGACACGATCCAGGACAGACCGAATGGGGTTAGATTAGCGATTCGTCCAAGTGTATCGGGCACCGACCCTAGGAATCTCATGAATGGCAGTGTCCCAAATCTACAAGCGTCCAAGAGAAATTAGACGAGCTTTTGTCCGTTGGAGAGCGCAACAGGTTGAAATCCCCACCAATAAACAGAGGTAGATCATAGGACTCTATTTTATTTCGCAGTTCATCCAAAAAAATATTTGAAAGAGAATGATCAGCCAGACCATATACCACCATGATTTCCAGTAAAGAATTAAGGGAGCGATGAGACACAACCGAACTAGCCCAGAAAATCCCATGGTCAAAAGCAACGAAATCAAACATATATTTTTTTGTGCCAATGAGGATGCCACCCGAATGACCAGACGAGGCCACATGATTCCAATCAAACCTGTCAATCCCAGTGACAGCGAAGAGTTCATTCGGGAAGAAGAAGGGTTTCAAAGTTTCAACAAGACCAATAATATCAATATTCTCATAACGAACCAAGTCTTTTAGCTGGTCCCGGCACCCCCTAGCGCCGAAACCCCTAATGTTCCAAAATAGAGCCTTCATCTATGAGATAGGTTTTTAATGCAAAGACTCGACCTGCTTGGGGCCACGCAGGATTTAGATCGTTTACCAGCCCCACACCTAGGCACAGCCGAGGACACCTGAACCCTATCAAGTTCCCCCACACCCCACCGGCCACAACCAGTGGGGTGACAGACCCAGATACAACCTCCTTGGCTTTAGCGATGTTCGCCTGAGCAATTTCGTTAGCCCTAATTATCTCTAGCAATGAAGAGGGGGAGCCGAAACTAGGATCACAAGAAATGCCTATGTCCTCTAAGATATGTAAAAGGTTATCATTGGAATATGAAGGGAGCACTAGACGAACAGGGGAAAGAGCAGGATGACAGGGGGGAACAAGTAAGCATACCTGAAGGGGGCAAATCCATGGCCGCAGCGCGCCGCGCCGCCCGATCAGCGACACGCTCGCCACTATTGGAGACGCGACCGATCTTGCGGGCAGTGGAGGCAGGCGAGCGCAACGGCGCCGAACGAGCATGGATGGGAGAAGCCGCCGCAGAGGACGGGCCCAAGGCCGCGCCCAAGTCAGCATCCAACCTATGGCACATCCCTGCCGCAGACTATTTTGAATCGCTGAAAGCCATGCTGCGGGCAGAGAACTTTTTGACTGACGACTTCTTCTTCTTCTTCAAGGCCAAGGGACCAGCCGGGGGCAGATCTTCAATACCCGAGAGGGAGGGGGAGGCGGGACGATATGGAAGATTGGAGCAAACCACACAGAACGGTGTGCCCTTCACCCCACCAGAAGCCGCAGCCCCCCCACCCAAAGCAGGCAGGGAATCCTTGGCGCCTCCCCCCCAGCTGGGGCGTTCTCCTTGAGCAGGTCCCGATCTTCAGGCGAAAGGCCATCCCACTCCGACTGGGTAAAGCGATGATCATTGCCATGAATAGAATCATCCTGGAGGCCATCATCATCCTTTCCCTTGTCATCATTGCCCGAGGAAGGTTGCGGGGGAGGACGAGGGGCGAAACCAGAGCCGCATCTCCCTCGACCCTGACCATAAGCCTGAAGCCACCGGCCGAGGGAAAGACACTGATGGAGCCATGGATACAGTGAGGATCCACGCACCAGACCCGCAGGCACACCGGCCCGAGGACAACCAGAGATTCCTGATCCACCATGATGGGCTTACCAATGAGAACACCAAAGGCCATGATGAAGCAGTGGAATGGAGAGCAAGAGGAACGTCATCAATTAGGACACAGGCTTTAGACAAAGAGGAAATTGGTTTAGATCCATTAGACGCAGCCTTGACAGACACGACCAATTGATTGAGGGGAAGCGTGAAACTGGTGCAAGAGGAGATCATCCGTAGGCTTTCTTTGGAGGGAAACATCGCAGCGAAATCAAATTTCGACAACTGACAAACTTACCAATCCCAACGCCCATCGTCCCATAGCTGGAGCTCATCGAGAAGGATCTGGGGGGTGATGCGCTTTGCTTGAACATTAATGATACCGGAGTTGGAGAGAGCTGGAATAAGGACAGCACCAGGGGCCTCATGGTCTAGGGCGAAAAAGGAGCAGCCAGGAAGACCAAGACCATAGTGAACGATGCTTGGGGGTTTGGAGCGATTATGGCAATCAACCGTGAGGTGACCATCTTCTCTATAGATAAGACAGAAAGGTGGGTTTTGGCAGCGAGATTGGAAATGCCAAGGGCGGTGACAAGCGAAGCAGGTGAGGGTTGGGTTGGCAACATGAGACTGGGGCGGAATGCGTGCAGAGCCAAGAGGAGGAGGGGGAAGGATGCCATCACCAGCAGCAGAATCTGACGCGGATCCGACGCCCCGACCAATAGCAGCGGCAGCGGGGCGACGAACCGGCGCCCCCGAAGCACCACGAGTCACGAACCGCCCCCCCCCCCAGGAGTCGTCGGAGCCCGCATCGGGCCACTCCCCTGGGGCACAGCAACATCCAGAGGGGGCGACAGATTCGGGCCAGTAGATCCAGCCCTACTGGCCGCAACCGCCACCTCCCATAGATCAGCATAGGCCGCCGCGGAACCAGCCAACGGCGCCGAGGGCCCCGCCGCCACCGGATCAGAGCCGAGCAAGGGGCGCTACCCTTCGCCGATGCCACCCCCGCTGTCGGAGCATGCGCCACCTGGAGCTGGGAACGCAGCGCGGCCTCATACTCAAGATTCGCCTCCACACCACCCGAGCCCTCCCTCCTCCGCTTCTGGCCGGAGATAGCCTCGCCGGAGGACCCGCGCGAGCGGTCCATCGAAACCACCGCCGCAAACGAGAGAGACATGGGAGGAGGAGGAGTAGATCTAGAGAAAACACGAATGGGGGAGCGACGACGGTGCAGGTCAGAGGAGGAAGCAAGAAACCCTAAGAATGGGGGGGCGAACCCCTCCGCACCCATAAATATCTGGACCACGCCAGGCCGGGGCCAATTGGATGGGCTGAGGGTGGGGCGAGGGAATGGGCCTGGGCCACCCGCGGCCTAGGCACCAAAGGAGGGAGAGGAGGGAAACTACTACGCAGTCAAGGGGAGGTATAGCCCCAGGCCCAACAGGCCCACCAGGCGCCCCGATGGCCTGCGGCCCAGGAGCAGGAGCCACCACAGCCACCAGCGCCAGATCTAGGGTTGCCGATGCCGCCGCCGCCATCGGCGAAGACAGCAACGAAGCCCCAAACGGAGCACAAGCAGGGGAGGCCGCCGGAGGGGAGGAGGGAGAAGGTGGGTCTGGCACCGCCACACCGCCCCCATCAGGGCCCAGGAGACCCTGCGCCGGAGACGGAGCAGGAGCACGGCGACGCCCACGGGACACGCGCCGCCAGCCACCCTCCTCCACCATGGTGAAGGCAGGCCGTTCGCGCCCACCAGGCGCAAACTTCCGGCAGCGACCCGGAGCCGAGATGACGGGGAAACCGCATGAAGGCGTCGGACGAGGAGGGGAAGGGGGGCTCAGAGTCCGATCCCGACTCCTCGGAGTCGAGCGCCCAAAACTTATTGCACGGGGGAGGGGCGGGAAGGACAGAGTGAGGCGAGGCCGGCGAGACGGGGGAGGGGGCAGGGGACGAAGCCACACGGGAGCGGAGGGAGGTCGCCGGAGTAGAAGAGGGGAAAGGTGTGTTGGGGATCGTAGCAGAAAATCAAAATTTTTCCTACGCGTCACCAAGATCTATCTATGGAGTAATCTAGCAACGAGCATAAAGGAGAGTTGATCTACATACCCTTGTAGATCGCGATGCGGAAGCGTTGCAAGAACGCGGATGAAGGAGTCGTACTCGCTGCGATTCAGATCGCGGTTGATTCCGATCTAAGCGCCGAACAACGGCGCCTCCGCGTTCAACACACGTGCAGCCCGGTGACGTCTCCCACGCCTTGATCCAGCAAGGAGAGAGGGAGAGGTTGGGGAAGACTCCATCCAACAGCGGCACGACGGCGTGGTGGTGGTGGAGGAGCGCGGGACTCCAGCAGGGCTTCGCCAAGCGCTGCAAGAGACGAGGAGGGAGAGGGGTAGGGCTGCGCCAAGAGGGAGACGTTCTCGTGTGTCTAGCAGCCCCAAAACCTCACATATATATAGGGGGAAGGGAGGGCTGCGCTCCCTTTAGGGTTTCCCACCCCTAGGGGTGCGGCCAGCCCTAGAAACCCATCTAGGGTGCGGCCAAAGGGGGGGAGAGAGAGGGGGCGCCCTAGGGTGGGCCTTAAGGCCCATCTGGACCTAGGGTTTGCCCCCCTCCACTCTCCATGCGCCTTGGGACTTGGTGGGTGGGCGCACCAGCCCCCTTGGGGCTGGTCCCCTCCCACACTTAGCCCACGCAGCCTTCTGGGGCTGGTGGCCCCACCTGGTGGACCCCCGGGACCCTCCCGATGGTCCCGGTACATTACCGATATCACCCGAAACTTTTCCGGTGACCAAAATGGGACTTCCCATATATGAATCTTTACCTCCGGACCATTCCGGAACTCCTCGTGACGTCCGGGATCTCATCCGGGACTCCGAACAACATTCGGTAACCGCGTACATACTTTCCCTATAACCCTAGCGTCATCGAACCTTAAGTGTGTAGACCCTACGGGCTCGGGAACCATGTAGTCATGACCGAGACAACTCTCTGGCCAATAACCAACAGCGGGATCTGGATACCCATGTTGGCTCCCACATGTTCCACGATGATCTCATCGGATGAACCACGATGTCAAGGATTCAATCAATCCCGTATACGATTCCCTTTGTCTATCGGTATAGCACTTGCCCGAGATTCGATCGTCGGTATACCGATACCTTGCTCAATCTCGTTACCGGCAAGTCTCTTTACTCGTTCCGTAACACATCATCCCGTGATCAACTCCTTGATCACATATTGTGCACATTATGATGATGTCCTACCGAGTGGGCCCAGAGATACCTCTCCGTCACACGGAGTGACAAATCCCAGTCTCGATTCGTGCCAACCCGACAGACACTTTCGGAGATACCTGTAGTGCACCTTTATAGTCACCCAGTTACGTTGTGACGTTTGGTACACCCAAAGCATTCCTACGGTATCCGGGAGTTGCACAATCTCATGGTCTAAGGAAAAGATACTTGACATATAGAAAAGCTTTAGCATACGAACTACACGATCTGTGCTAGGCTTAGGATTGGGTCTTGTCCATCACATCATTCTCCTAATGATGTGATCCCGTTATCAACGACATCCAATGTCCATGGTCAGGAAACCGTAACCATCTATTGATCAACGAGCTAGTCATCTAGAGGCTTACTAGGGACATGGTGTTTGTCTATGTATCCACACATGTATCTGAGTTTCCTATCAATACAATTCTAGCATGGATAATAAACGATTATCGTGAACAAGGAAATATAATAATAACCAATTTATTATTGCCTCTAGGGCATATTTCCAACACGGATACACCTCAAATGGATTTCAGCAACGAGGGATATCGTGAATCCGGCTTCCAGGGTAACTTGCTCGCGCCCACGAGCCATTTTGCGCCACTCGAAATGGCCTATTATTTTCGAACAGTACGAATGTAATGTAGAAGAGCTGGTATGCACAGTTTTGTCCAAGAACAACACATGTGCATGGACAAAAATGTGGGTCGTAGCGGTATGGGTGATAAACCATGCAAAACGGCAAGTTTTTGCGTGTTCGGTGCACCGAAGAGGCGTCTCCTTCCATCCAGACTAGCATGTAGGGCTTGTTGGTGCAGAAATAGAGTCATGTAACATTGTTCTGCACGTCATTGTCGCAGTATCTGTCCGTGGGTGAGCTCACGGTAGGGTGGTAGACGCTAGAAGAGTGCACGCCAACCACTAAATCATCCGAAACTCAATTCTGCAAGCCGTTTTCGGCCTCTTAAATTATTCCGAAACAGACGAAGTGTGTGACAGAAGGATACGAATTTTCGCTGCGGTCATTTTGGCAGGTCATGGAGCCCAAACGGAGTTCGTATGGCCAGGGTACGGTCGTTCTACGGATACACCTCAAATGGATTTCAGCAACGAGGGATATCGTGAATCCGGCTTCCAGGGTAACTTGCTCGTGCCCACGAGCCATTTTGCGCCACTCGAAATGGCCTATTATTTTCGAACAGTACGAATGTAATGTAGAAGAGCTGGTATGCATGGGAAACAAAAATTTTCCTACGCTCACCAAGATCAATCTAGGAGATGCATCTACGAGGGAAGAGTCGGATCCACATACCCTTGTAGATCGCTAAGCGGAAGCGTTGCTAGAACGCGGTTGATGGAGTCGTACTCGCGGCAATTCAAATCGCGGAAGATCCAATCTAGCGCCGAACGGACGGCGCCTCCGCGTTCAACACACGTGCAGCCCGGTGACGTCTCCCACGCCTTGATCCAGCAAGGAGAGAGGGAGAGGTTGGGGAAGACTCCATCCAACAGCAGCACGACGGCGTGGTGGTGGTGGAGGAGCGCGGGACTCCAGCAGGGCTTCGCCAAGCGCTGCAAGAGACGAGGAGGGAGAGGGGTAGGGCTGTGCCAAGAGGGAGACGTTCTCGCGTGTCTAGCAGCCCCAAAACCTCACATATATATAGGGGGAAGGGAGGGCTGCGCCCCCTTTAGGGTTTCCCACCCCTAGGGGTGCGGCCAGCCCTAGAAAACCCATCTAGGGTGCGGCCAAGGGGGGGAGAGAGAGGGGGCGCCCTAGGATGGGCCTTAAGGCCCATCTGGACCTAGGGTTTGCCCCCCTCCACTCTCCATGCGCCTAGGGACTTGGTGGGGGGGCGCACCAGCCCCCTTGGGGCTGGTCCCCTCCCACACTTAGCCCACGCAACCTTCAGGGGCTGGTGGCCCCACCTGGTGGACCCCCGGGACCCTCCCGGTGGTCCCGGTACGTTACCGATATCGCCCGAAACTTTTCCGGTGACCAAAACAGGACTTCCCATATATGAATCTTTACCTCCGGACCATTCCGGAACTCCTCGTGACGTCCGGGATCTCATCCGGGACTCCGAACAACATTCGGTAACCGCGTACATACTTTCCCTATAACCCTAGCGTCATCGAACCTTAAGTGTGTAGACCCTACGTGCTCGGGAACCATGTAGTCATGACCGAGACAACTCTCCGGCCAATAACCAACAGCGGGATCTGGATACCCATGTTGGCTCCCACATGTTCCACGATGATCTCATCGGATGAACCACGATGTCAAGGATTCAATCAATCCCGTATACGATTCCCTTTGTCTATCGGTATAGCACTTGCCCGAGATTCGATCGTCGGTATACCGATACCTTGCTCAATCTCGTTACCGGCAAGTCTCTTTACTCGTTCCGTAACACATCATCCCGTGATCAACTCCTTGATCACATATTGTGCACATTATGATGATGTCCTACCGAGTGGGCCCAGAGATACCTCTCCGTCATACGGAGTGACAAATCCCAGTCTCGATTCGTGCCAACCCAACAGACACTTTCGGAGATACCTGCAGTGCACCTTTATAGCCACCCAGTTACGTTGTGACGTTTGGTACACCCAAAGCATTCCTACGGTATCCGGGAGTTGCACAATCTCATGGTCTAAGGAAAAGATACTTGACACATAGAAAAGCTTTAGCATACGAACTACACGATCTGTGCTAGGCTTAGGATTGGGTCTTGTCCATCACATCATTCTCCTAATGATGTGATCCCGTTATCAACGACATCCAATGCCCATGGTTAGGAAACCGTAACCATCTATTGATCAACGAGCTAGTCGTCTAGAGGCTCACTAGGGACATGATGTTTGTCTATGTATCCACACATGTATCTGTGTTTCCTTTCAATACAATTCTAGCATGGATAATAAACAATTATCATGAACAAGGAAATATAATAATAACCAATTTATTATTGCCTCTAGGGCATATTTCCAACAGTCTCCCACTTGCACTAGAGTCAATAATCTAGTTCACATCGCCATGTGATTAACACTCATAGGTCACATCGCCATGTGACTAACATCCAAAGAGTTCACTAGAGTCAGTAATCTAGTTCACATCAATATGTGATTAACACTCAATGAGTTCTGGGTTTGATCATGTTATGCTTGTGAGAGAGGTTGTAGTCAACGGGTCTGCAACATTCAGATCCATATGTACTTCGCAAAACCTTATGTCATATCGTAGATGCTGCTACCACGTTCCACTTGGAGCTATTCCAAACTGTTGCTCCATTATACGTATCCGGTATCTCCACTTAGAGTTATCCGGATAGGTGTTAAGCTTGCATCGACGTAGCTGTTTACGTCGAACTCTTTATCACCTCCATAACCGAGAAACATTTCCTTATTCCTCTAAGGATAATTTTGACCACTATCTAGTGATCCACTCCTGGATCACCTTTGTACCCTCTTGCCAGACATGTGACAAGGCACACATCAGGTGCGGTACTCATCATGGCATACCGTATAGAGCCTATGACAAAAGCATAGGGGACGACCTTCGTCCTTCCTCTTCCTTCTGCCGTGGTCAAGTTTTGAGTCTTACTCAACTTCACACCTTACAACTTAGGTAAGAACTCCTTCTTTATTTTGAACTCCTTCAAAAACATGTCAAAGGTGTGTGTTCTTTTAAAAGTATCATCAGGCGTCTTGATCTATCTGTATAGATCTTGATGCCCAATTATGTAAGCAACTTTATCCAGGTCTTCCTTTGAAAAACTCCTTTCAAGCAACCCTTTCCGCTTTCCAGAAATTCAACATCATTTCGGAAATCATATGTCATTCATATATACTTATCAGAAATGTTGTAGTGCTCCCACTCACTTTATTGTAAATACAAGTTTCTAACAAACTTTGTATACCCTAAAAACTTTGATCACTCCATCAAAGCATATATTCCGACTCCGAGATGCTTGCTCTAGTCCATAGAAGGATCGCTGGAGCTAGCATATCTTTTAGCATCCTTAGGATCGACAAAACCTTTCTGATTGTATCATATACATCCTTTCCTTACGAAAACTGGTAAGGAAACTTGTTTTGTCATCCATCTGCCAGATTTCATAAATGCAGCTAATGCTAACATGATTCCGACGGACTTAAGCATCGCTACGGGTGAGAAAATCTCATCGTAGTCAACTCCTTGAACTTGTGGAAAATTCTTCGCCACAAGTCGAGCTTCATAGACGGTGACATTACCGTCCACGTCCGTCTTCTTCTTAAAGATCCATTTATCTCAATGGCTTGCCAGTCGGGCAAGTCCACCAAAGTCCATACTTTGTTTCGATACATGGATCCTATCTCGGATTTCTCGGCTTCTAACCATCTGTCGGAATATGGGCCCACCATCGCTTCTCCATAGTTCGTAGGTTCATCGTTGTCCAACAACATGACCTCTAAGACAGGATCACCGTACCACTCAGCAGTAGTACATATCCTTGTCGACCTACGAGGTTCGACAGCAACTTGATCTGGAGCTTTATGATCACTATCATTAGTTTCCTCTTCAACTGTCGTAGGTTCCACAGAAACATCTTTCTGTGTTACTCTCCGGTTGAAGTGAGGGTTCGACAACCTCATCAAGTTCTATCTTCCTCCCACTCAATTCTTTCGAGAGAAACTCCTTCTCGAGAAAGGACCCGTTCTTAGGGACAAACATTTTTGCCCTTGGATCTGAGATAGGAGGTATACCCAACTGTTACCTTTGGGTATCCTATGAAGATGTATTTGTCCGCTTTGGGTTCGAGCTTTTCCCGGCTGAAGCCATAAGCATCGCAGCCCCAAACATTAAGAAAACGACAACTTTGGTTTCTTGCCAAACCATACGACGTCGTCTCAACGGACTTAAATGGTGCCCTATCTAAAGTGAATGCAGCTGTCTCTAATGCATAACCTCAAAATAATAGCGGTAGATCGGTAAGATACATCATAGATCGCACCATATCTCATAAGGTTCGATTTTGATGTCCGGACACACCATTACGCTGTGGTGTTCCAGGGGGCTTCAACTGCGAAACAATTCCACAATGTCTTAAGTGATTTCCAAACTCATAATTCAGAAAACATCCCCTTGATCAGATCGCAGGAACATGATCTTCTTGTTATGATGATTCTTAATCTTCACTCTGAAATTATTTGAACCTTTCAAACGTTTCAGACTTTTGCTTCATTAAGTAAATATACCATATCTACTCAAATCGTCAGTGAAGATGAGAAAATGACGATATCCACCACACGCCTTAATTCTCATTGGATCACATACATCAGCATGTATGATTTCCAACAAGTCAGTTACCCGTTTCATTGTACCTGAAAACGGGATCTCAGTCATCCTGCCCATGAGGCATGGCTCGCATGTGTCAAGCGATTCAAAATCAAGTGACTCCAAACGTCCATCAGCATGGAGTTTCTTCATGCATTTTATGCCAAAATGACCTAAGCGGCAGTGCCACAAGAAAGTGGTACTATCATTATTAACTCTACATCTTTTGGCATTAATATTATCATCATGTGTATTACTATGATCGAGATTCAACAAACCATTGGGTGCATGACCATAAAGGTATTATTCATGTAAACAGAATAACCATTATTCTCTGACTTAAATGAATAACCGTATTGCAATGAACATGATCTAATCATATTCATGCTCAACGTAGACACCCGATAACATTTATCTAGGTTCAACACTAATCTCGAAAATAGAGGGAGTGTGCGATGGTGATCTTATCAACCTTGGAAACACGTCCAACACACATCGTCACCTCGCCCTTAGCTAGTCTCCGTTCAGTCCGTAGCTTTTGCTTCAAGTCACTAATAATAGCAACTGAACCGGTATCCAATACCCAGGTGCTACAAGGAGTACTACTAAGGTACACATCAATAACAATATACTTTGTTGAAGTTTCCAGCTATCATATCTACCATGTATTTGGGGTGGTTTCGCTATCATGTGACCGTTCCCCTTACAATAGAAGCACTTAGTCTCGAGGTTTGGGTTCAATCATGGGTTCCTTCATCAGAGCGACAACAGGTTTGCCATTCATGAAGTTTCCCTTCTAGCCCTTACCCCTTTTGAAACCAGTGGTCTTGTTAAACCATCAACACTTGATACTCCTTCTTGATTTCTACTTTTGCGGTACTAAGAACCGCTAACAGCACCGGGATCATCTCCATCCTTTGCATGTCATAGTTCATCACGAAGTTCTAGTAGCTTGGTGATAGTGTCTAGAGAATTCTGTCAACCACTATCTCATCTGGAAGATTAACTCCCACTTGGTTCAAGTGATTTTAGCACCCAGACATTCTGAGCACATGCTCACAAGTTGAGCCATTCTCCTCCATCTTTTTGGCAAAAGAACTTGTCAGAGGTCTCATACCTCTCAACACGGGCATGAGCCTGAAATCCCAATTTCAGCTCTTAGAACATCTCATATGTTCTATGGCGTTCAAAACGTCATTGGAATCCCGATTCTAAGCCGTAAAGTATGGTGCACTAAACTATCAAGTAGTCATCAGGACGTGTCTCTCAGGTGTTCACAACATCCACAGACAACGTTGTAGGGGTTTGCACATCGAGCGGTGCATCGAAGACGTAAGCTTTCTGTGCAGCAGTGAGGACACTCCTCGGACTACGGACCCAGTTCGCATTATTGCTTACATTATCTTTCAACTTAGTCTTTCTCTAGGATCGTATTAAATAGGGAGCTACAACGCAGTTATTGGTCTACAACATAATTTACGAAGACAACTTAGACTATTGTTCATGACAATGAAGTTCATCTAATGAACTCCCACTCAGATAGACATCTCTCTAGTCATCTAAGTGATACATGATCCGAATCGACTAGGCCGTGTCCGATCATCACGTGAGACGGACTAGTCATCAACGGTGAACATCTTCATGTTGATCGTATCTTCTATACGACTCATGTTCGACCTTTCGGTCTTCCGTGTTCCAAGGCCATGTCTGTACATGCTAGGCTCGTCAAGTCAACCCTAAGTGTATCGCGTGTGTGAATCTGTCTTACACCCGTTGTATGCGAACGTTAGAACCTATCACACCCGATCATCACGTGGTGCTTCGGAACAACGAACCTTAGCAACGGTGCACAGTTAGGGGGAACACAATTCTTGAAATTTTAGTGAGAGATCATCTTATTCACTACCGTCGTTCTAAGCAAATAAGATGTAAAACATGATAAACATCACATGCAATCAAATAGTGACATGATATGGCCAATATCATTTTGCTCCTTTTGATCTTCATCTTCGGGGCTCCATGATCATCATTGTCACCGGCATGACACCATGATCTCCATCATCATGATCTCCATCATCGTGTCTTCATGAAGTTGTCTCACCAAACATTACTTCTACTACTATGGTTTAGCAATAAAGTAAAGTAATTACATGGCTTTATTCAGTGACACGCAGGCCATACAATAAATAAGACAACTCCTATGGCTCCTGCCGGTTGTCATTCTCATCGACATGCAAGTCGTGATTCCTATTACAAGAACATGATCAATCTCATACATCACATATATATCATTCATCACATCCTTTTGGCCATATCACATCACATGGCACATGCTGCAAGAACAAGTTAGACGTCCTCTAATTGTTGTTGCAAGTTTTTACATGGCTGCTATAGGTTTCTAGCAAGAACGTTTCTTACCTACGCCAAAACCACAACGTGATATGCCAATTTCTATTTACCCTTCATAAGGACCCTTTTCATCGAATCCGATCCGACTAAAGTGGGAGAGACAGACACCCGCTAGCCACCTTATGCAACTAGTGCATGTCAGTCGGTGGAACCTGTCTCACGTAAGAGTACGTGTAAGGTCGGTCCGGGCCGCTTCATCCCACGATGCCGCCGAATCAAGATAAGACTAGTAACGGCAAGAGAATTGACATGATCTACGCCCACAACTACTTTGTGTTCTACTCGTGCAAGATACTACGCATAGACCTAGCTCATGATGCCACTGTTGGGGATCGTAGCAGAAAATCAAAATTTTTCCTACGCGTCACCAAGATCTATCTATGGAGTAATCTAGCAACGAGCATAAAGGAGAGTTGATCTACATACCCTTGTAGATCGCGATGCGGAAGCGTTGCAAGAACGCGGATGAAGGAGTCGTACTCGCTGCGATTCAGATCGCGGTTGATTCCGATCTAAGCGCCGAACAACGGCGCCTCCGCGTTCAACACACGTGCAGCCCGGTGACGTCTCCCACGCCTTGATCCAGCAAGGAGAGAGGGAGAGGTTGGGGAAGACTCCATCCAACAGCAGCATGACGGCGTGGTGGTGGTGGAGGAGCGCGGGACTCCAGCAGGGCTTCGCCAAGCGCTGCAAGAGACGAGGAGGGAGAGGGGTAGGGCTGCGCCAAGAGGGAGACGTTCTCGTGTGTCTAGCAGCCCCAAAACCTCACATATATATAGGGGGAAGGGAGGGCTGCGCCCCCTTTAGGGTTTCCCACCCCTAGGGGTGCGGCCAGCCCTAGAAACCCATCTAGGGTGCGGCCAAAGGGGGGGAGAGAGAGGGGGCGCCCTAGGGTGGGCCTTAAGGCCCATCTGGACCTAGGGTTTGCCCCCCTCCACTCTCCATGCGCCTTGGGACTTGGTGGGGGGGGGGCGCACCAGCCCCCTTGGGGCTGGTCCCCTCCCACACTTAGCCCACGCAGCCTTCTGGGGCTGGTGGCCCCACCTGGTGGACCCCCGGGACCCTCCCGGTGGTCCCGGTACATTACCGATATCACCCGAAACTTTTCTGGTGACCAAAACGGGACTTCCCATATATGAATCTTTACCTCCGGACCATTCCGGAACTCCTCGTGACGTCCGGGATCTCATCCGGGACTCCGAACAACATTCGGTAACCACGTACATACTTTCCCTATAACCCTAGCGTCATCAAACCTTAAGTGTGTAGACCCTACGGGCTCGGGAACCATGTAGTCATGACCGAGACAACTCTCTGGCCAATAACCAACAGCGGGATCTGGATACCCATGTTGGCTCCCACATGTTCCACGATGATCTCATCGGATGAACCACGATGTCAAGGATTCAATCAATCCCGTATACGATTCCCTTTGTCTATCGGTATAGCACTTGCCCGAGATTCGATCGTCGGTATACCGATACCTTGCTCAATCTCGTTACCGGCAAGTCTATTTACTCGTTCCGTAACACATCATCCCGTGATCAACTCCTTGATCACATATTGTGCACATTATGATGATGTCCTACCGAGTGGGCCCAGAGATACCTCTCTGTCATACGGAGTGACAAATCCCAGTCTCGATTCGTGCCAACCCAACAGACACTTTCGGAGATACCTGCAGTGCACCTTTATAGCCACCCAGTTACGTTGTGACGTTTGGTACACCCAAAGCATTCCTACGGTATCCGGGAGTTGCACAATCTCATGGTCTAAGGAAAAGATACTTGACACATAGAAAAGCTTTAGCATACGAACTACACGATCTGTGCTAGGCTTAGGATTGGGTCTTGTCCATCACATCATTCTCCTAATGATGTGATCCCGTTATCAACGACATCCAATGCCCATGGTTAGGAAACCGTAACCATCTATTGATCAACGAGCTAGTCGTCTAGAGGCTCACTAGGGACATGATGTTTGTCTATGTATCCACACATGTATCTGTGTTTCCTTTCAATACAATTCTAGCATGGATAATAAACAATTATCATGAACAAGGAAATATAATAATAACCAATTTATTATTGCCTCTAGGGCATATTTCCAACAAGGTGAGCCCAGCGTCGACGCCGCCAGGGAAAGGAGGGGAGAGGAGAGAGCCATGCCTCAGGGAGACCTCATGTGTAATTTGCGTTGAAATTCTGATTTTTTTTAGAGATAAACATTGTTGAATGTTTTACCAACTTGCAAAGTTTCGTGATGGAAAAACATTTCTGGAGGTATGAAAAGAAACAAAATTGTTGATCTAAAGTGCTTTAAAAAACTACCCTTTTTAGAACATCGTTTTTTTGGCCGTGGGCTCCACAAATATTGTTTCATCAAGAAATTTTTCATGTTTGTAAAACTTTCAACAATGTTTGTCCCAAAAATAGTTTCACATTTTTTATTTGATTTGATTTTTATTGTTCACCATACACGCAACTGCAGAAACTCCACATCCACTTTTCGCCCCTCGACGCTTGGCGGAGTTTAGATTTGGGCCCCAACTACGACACAGGACAACTTGCACCCCCGACCCTTCAAACTGAACAAGTTTCGTCACTCCAATGGAGCTCGTCGTACAAGTCTCACCCCTAAAACCTTTTTTATTATGGAACTGCTATAGGTCTGTAGCTACCTAATGGAGGTTGTCCAATTGAAATTCCACCTGCTCATGTGAATTTTTTTAAACCATTTTAATCATTTTATTACTATTTGAACACAATACAGATGCATACACTCATACCTATGCACATACACACATCCGAGGAGGGTTTAAAATCTGCACACTCACACACACACCCTATCCCTTTTTATTAGCTTATGTCAACTACATGCAAGAAGTTCAATATTTTTACTAAGACCGCTTTCAAACTAGCAGAAACCAATAGCATGCTATTTCTTCTGCATCTTAAATATTTATTTTATAACTATGTGTGGTAAACTACATAATTACACACTGGACTAAATAAATCAAAAAACAACCAAGAGGCGTTGGTGTTATGATTTCACCAATATGTGTGTAAAAACCAATTGAAGGGTTGAAGTTTGTTATGATTATGAAGTAGGATTACGAAAGACTAAGGCTTACTGTTACAACACTATGACTTATGATTCCACAAAACCTGATAATAAATAGCTCGACTGCTCTTCATACGGTTTTCAGTTTTCCACACTATTACTTTCTGTCTTTCACCCATTATCAAACTCCGGTTACTTCTCATTTTTACTTGATTACAATAAACAAATGCTAGGATTTTTTGGTTTCTAAGATTGAAGCCAGGACGTAAATGAGAATAGGTTTCCCATATGTTTATTAAATGTTCAGCTATATGCACCGATATTAGACGGATGCCTAATCGATAGCACAGAAGTCTATAATAGCTCAAGTGTCTACAAAAGATTACCAATCCTTCATGTGTTCTCTAGTTCCATGGGGGTGTGTGGTGGGATACTACACTTTGCCGCCTAATCACAACAGAGTGCAGGACACCAAATTTATTTTTGGATAAGAATGCTTCCACGACAATTTAACCGAGAATTGAAGAAAAAAAAAGTATGACATGCAGATTCTATGCACGGCACAACGTTAATAGTGAAGCAAACGCAGACCATGGAAAGTTGAATTCGGCAGTGAATCAAACATGCTCTAATAGCATGATAAATGGGCACCAAAGTGGTACTGCAACAGAGTCGTTAACAATCACTGGCGAGAACGCTAATGAAGGCGACAAAGTTCTGGATCAGAGTCAGGACCCAAATTTATGAGCCTTTGAGCACCATTCCAATTGATGCCCTAGCTAAGGGAAAAGACAAAATCCACCCTATGGAAGTGGTGAGAAACCATCCTGTAAGGGAACGTTGCATGGAAAAAAATCCTACGCACACACAAGACCTACCCATGGAGATGCATATCTATGAGAGGGGGGGAGCATCTTCATACCCTTGAATATCGCTAAGCGGAAGCCTTTATCAACGTGGTTGATGTAGTCGTACACTTTCACAATTTTTCCCGATCAAGTACCGAACGTACAGCACCTCCGCGTTCAGCACATGTTTAGCTCGATGACGTCATCGTCTTCTTGATCCAGCAAGAGGGACGAAGTAGTAGATGAGTTCCGGCAGCACGATGGCGTGGTGGCAGTTGGTGATGAAGAACAATCTCTACATGGCTTCACCAAGCACTACATAAACTAGACGGAGGATAAACTAGAGGGGACGGGGTTGCCAGCACACGACTTGGTATATCTTGATGTGTCTTAGGTGCTAGCCCTGCCCCTCTATTTATATGTTGAGCCCTAGGGTCGAAACTTGGAGTAAAAGCCTTCTCAAAGTTGGTTTTGCCCGAAAGGCAAGAGTCCTTCTCGGCCCCCAGGACCAGACGCCAGGCTTCCCGGTGTCTGGACCCAGACGCCAGGCTTCCCGGTGTCTGGACCCAGACGCTAGGGTACCTGGCGTCTGGCCTCTGGCCTCCCGCAAACTTCCTTTCGTGCTTTCCAAAACCCTCGTGGGCTTTACCCCTTGGCCCAAATAAAGTGTTCTCATGCCCAAACATTTCGGGAAACATCCGAAACCCCTTCCGGTGAAATCTGGAACCTTTCTGGAGATCAAACACTATTATCCCATATATTAATCTTTACCTTTGGAATAATACGGAGCTTCTCGTCATGTTCGTGATCTCATCCGGAATTCTGAACAACATTGGGTCACCAACATACATAACTCATATAATACTATATCATCAACGAACGTTAAGCGTGCGGACCCTACGGGTTCGAGAACTATGTAGACATGACCGAGACACCTCTCCAGTCAATAACCAATAGCAGAACCTGGATTCCCATATTGGCTCCTACATATTCTACGAAGATCTTAATCGGTCGAACCGTTATGACAACATACACAATCCCCTTTGTCTGTCGGTATGTTACTTGCCCAAGATTCGATCGTCGGTCCCTATACGTAATTCAATCTCGTTATCGGCAAGTCTCTTTACTCGTTCTGTAATACATCATCTCATAACTAACTCATTAATCATTTGCTTGCAAGGCTTCTTATGATGTGTATTACCGAGAGGGCCCAGAGATACCTCTCCGATACTCGGAGTGACAAGTTCCAGTCTCGATCCATGCCAACTCAACAAACACCTTCAGAGATACCTGTAGAGCATCTTTATCATCACCCAGTTACATTGTGATGTTTGATAGAACACAAGGTATTACTCCGATATCCGGGAGTTGCATGATCTCATGGTCCAAGGAATATGTATTTGACAAACAAGAAAGGAGTAGCAATAAACTATACGATCAAATGCTAATATAATGGGTAGGTCTTGTACATCACTTCATTCTCCTAATGATGTGATCTCGTTATCAAATGACAACTCATGTCTATGGTTAGGAAACCTTAACCATCTTTGATCAACGCGCTCGTCTAGTAGAGGCGCACTAGGGACACGATATTTGTTTATGTATCCACACATGTATTTAAGTTTTCGGTCAATACAATTCTAGCATGAATAATAAACCTTTATCGTGATTAAGGAAATATAATAATAACCATTTTATTATTGCCTCTAGGGCATATTTCCATCAGTCTCAGTCAATAATCTAGTTCACATTGCCATGTGATTAACATCCATAGTTCACATCGCCATGTGATTAATACCCAAAGAATTTACTAAAGTCAATAAGCTAGTTCACATCATCATATGATTAATACTCAAAGAGTTTACTAGAGTCAATAATCTAGTTTACATTGCCATGTGATTAACACTCAAAGAGTTCTAAGGTATGATCATGTTTTGCTTGTGATAGAGGTTTTTAGTCAACGGGTCTCCAACATTCAGATCCATGTGTACTTCGCAAACATCTATGTCTACAATGCTCTACATAGAGCTATTCTAGATAATTGCTCCTACGTTCAATACGTATCCAGATTGATACTCAGAGTCATCCAAATCAGTGCCAAAGCTTGCATCAACGTAACCCTTTACGACAAACTCTTAGTCCAGTTTAGGTACTAATACGTCTCCAACGTATCTATAATTTTTTATTGTTCCATGTTATTATATTATCATTCT
The DNA here is from genome assembly GCA_902687465.1 of Secale cereale. NCBI lineage: Eukaryota > Viridiplantae > Streptophyta > Magnoliopsida > Poales > Poaceae > Secale > Secale cereale. Next base: position 365,582,153 of record LR738709.1, read on the forward strand.
AGGATGTTTTACAATTATTTTATAGTCATATTATATCATTTTTTGGTACTAACCTATTGACATAGTGCCAAGTGCTAGTTGATGTTTTCTGCATGTTTTTTACATCGCATGAAATCAATATCAAACGGAGCCCAAACACCGCGAAACTTTTTGGAGATTTTTTATGGGTCAGAAGACACCTGATGGGCCAAGGCAGCACCTGGGGGTGCTCCAAGGGAGGCACAACCCACCAGGGCGCACCAGGCCCCCCTAGCGCGCCCAGCTGGGTTGTGCCCACCTTGGTGGCCTCCTGCACCGCCTCTTTGCTCTATAAATACAAAAATATTCCAGAAGCCCTAGGGGAGTCGAAAAATATTCATCCAACCGCCGCAGAGTCCAAAACCACCAGATCCAATCAAGACACCATCTCGCATGGGGTTTGATGTCTACTACGCAACCTTCTTCTTGTAGACGTTGTTGGGCCTCCAAGTGCAGAGGTTTGTAGGGTAGTAGAAAATTTCCCTCAAGTGGATGACCTAAGGTTTATCAATCCGTGGGAGGCGTATGATGAAGATGGTCTCTCTCAAGCAACCCTGCAACCAAATAAAAAGGAGTCTCTTGTGTCCCCAACACACCCAATACAATGGTAAATTGAATAGGTGCACCAGTTCGGCGAAGAGATGGTGATACAAGTGCAATATGGATGGTAGATATAGGTTTTTGTAATCTGAAAATATAAAAACAGCAAGGTATCTAATGATAAAAGTGAGCACAAACGGTATTGCAATGCTTTGAAACAAGGCCTAGGGTTCATACTTTCACTAGTGCAAGTTCTCTCAACAATAATAACATAATTGGATCATATAACTATCCCTCAAAATGCAACAAAGAGTCACTCCAAAGTAACTAATTGCGGAGAACAAACGAAGAGATTATTGTAGGGTATGAAACCACCTCAAAGTTATTCTTTCTGATCGATGTATTCAAGAGTCTGTAGTAAAATAGCACGAAGTTATTTTTTCCGTTCGATCTATCTTAGAGTTCGTACTAGAATAAAACCTTAAGATACAAATCAACCAAAACCCTAATGTCACCTAGATACTCCATTGTCACCTCAAGTATCTGTGGGCATGATTATATGAAATGCATCCCAAATCTCGGATTCATCTATTCAACCAACACAAAGAACTTCAAAGAGTGCCCCAAAGTTTCTACCGGAGAGTCAAGACGAAAACGTGTGCCAACCCCGATGCATAAGTTCATGAGGTCACTGAACCCGCAAGTTGATAACCAAAATATACATCAAGTAGATCACGTGATATCCCATTGTCACCATAGATAAGCACATGCGAGACATATATTAAGTGTTCTCAAATCCTTAAAGACACAATCCGATAAGATAGCTTCAAAGGGAAAACTCAATCCATTACAAGAAAGTAGAGGGGGAGAAACATCATAAGATCCAAATATAATAGCAAAGCTCGTGATACATCAAGATGTTGCCATCTCAAGAACACGAGAGAGAGAGAGAGAGAGAGAGAGAGAGAGAGAGAGAGAGATCAAACACATAGCTACTGATACATACCCTCAGCCCCGAGGGTGAACTACTCCCCCTCGTCATGGAGAGCGCCGGGATGATGAAGATGGCCATCGGAGAGGGATCCCCCCTCCGGCAGGGTGCCGGAACAGGGTCCCGATTGGTTTTTGGTGGCTATAGAGGCTTGCGGCGGCGGAACTCCCGATCTAGGTTATTTTCTGGAGGTTTGGGTATTTATAGGATTTTTGGCGTAGGGCACAAGTCAGGGGGTCTCCGGGCTGTCCACGAGATAGGGGGCGCGCCCAGGGGGGTGGACGCGCCCCCCACCCTCGTGGGCAGCCCGGGACTCTTCTGGCCCAACTCGTTTACTCCAGGGGCTTCTTTTGGTCCATAAAAAATCATCAAAAATTGGCACGTCAATTGGACTCCATTTGGTATTCCTTTTCTGTAAAACTCAAAAACAAGGAAAAATAGAAACTAGCACTGGGCTCTAGGTTAATAGGTCAGTCCCAAAAATCATATAAAATAGCATATAAATGCATATAAAACATCCTAGATGGATAATATAATAGCATGGAACAATCAAAAATTATAGATATGTTGCAGACGTATCAAGCATCCCCAAGCTTAATTCATGCACGTCCTCGAGTAGATAAATGATAAAACATAATTTTTGATGTTGAATGCTACCTAACATAATTTTTAATGTAATTCTCTTTATTGTGGCATGAATGTTCAGATCCGAAAGATTCAAGACAAAAGTTTAATATTGACATAAGAATAATAATACTTCAATCATACTAACAAAGCAATTATGTCTTCTCAAAATAACATGGCCAAAGAAAGTTCATCCCTACAAAACCATATAGTTTGGCTCTGCTCCATCTTCGTCACAAAAAATACCCAAATCATGCACAACCCCAGTTTCAGCCAAGCAATTGTTTCATACTTAAATCTTTTCAAACTTTTTCAACTTTCATGCAATACATGAGCGTGAGCCATGGATATAGCACTATAGGTGGAATAGAGTGGTGGTTGTGGAGAAGACAAAAAGAGGAAGATGGTCTCACTTCGACTAGGCGTATTAATGGGCTATGGAGATGCCTATCAATAGATATAAATGTGAGTGGGTAGGGATTGTCATGCAACGGATGCACTAAAGCTATAAATGTATGAAAGCTCAACAAAAGAAACTAAGTGGGTGTGCATCCAACTTGCTTGCTCACAAAGATCAAGGGCATTTGAGGAAGCCCATCGTTGGAATATACAAGCCAAGTTCTATAATGAAAATTCCAACTAGTATATGAAAGTGACAAAACAAGAGACTATCTATCATGAAGGTCATGGTGCTACTTTGAAGCACAAGTGTGGAAGAAGATAGTAGCATTGTCTCTTTTTTTTCTTCTTTTTTTTCTTTTTTTGGGCCTTTCTTTTTTTTCTTTGGCCTTTCCTTTTTTTTGAGACAATCCTCTAATAATGATGATCATCACACTTCTATTTGTTTACAACTCAAAGATTACTGCTCGATACTAGAACAAAATATGACTCTATATGGATGCCTCCGGTGGTGTACCGGGATGTGCAATGAATCAAGAGTGACATGTATGAAAAATTATGCATGGTGACCTTGCCACAAATACGATGTCAACTACATTATCATGCAAGGCAATACGACAATGATGAAGCGTGTCATAATAAACGGAACGGTGGAAAGTTGCATGGCAATATATCTCTGAATGGCTATGGAAATGCCATAATAGAGAGTTGCGCGGTTTTTAGGAAGATATATGGTGGGTGTATGGTACCGGCAAAAGTTGCGCGGTACTAGAGAGGCTAGCAATGGTGGAAGGGTGAGAGTGCGTATAATCCATGGAATCTACATTAGTCATAAAGAACTCACATACTTATTGCAAAAATCTACAAGTCATCAAAACAAAGTACTACACGCATGCTCCTAGGGGAAGGGTTGGTATGAGTTAACCATCGCGCGATCCTGACCTCCACACAAAGGATGACAATCAAAGAAATACCTCATGCTTCAAATTTGTCACACGACGGTTACCATACCTGCATGCTACGGGACTTGCAAACCTCAACACAAGTATTTCTCAAATTCACAACTACTCTACAAGCATGACTCTAATATCACCATCCTCATATCTCAAAATAATCATCAAGCATCAAACTTATCATAGTATTCAATGCACTTTATAAGAAAGTTTTTATTATATACCTCTTGGATGCCCATCATATTAGGACTAAATTCATAACCAAAGAAAATTACCATGTTGTTCTAAAATACTCTCAAAATAATATAAGTGAAGCATGAGAGTTCATCTATTTCTTCTAAATGAAACCACCGTCGTGCTCTAAAAAGATATAAGTGAAGCACTAGAGCAAATGACAAACTACCCCGAAAGATATCAGTGAAGATCAATGAGTAGTTGAATAATTATGTAACTTTGTGAAGACTTTCTAACATTTAAGAATTTCAGATCTTGGGATATTATTCAAACAACAAGCAAAACAAAATAAACAAAATTACGCTCCAAGCAAAACACATATCATGTGGTGAATAAAAATATAGCCTCAAGTAAAGTTATCGATAGACGAAGACGAAAGAGGGGATGCCTTCCGGGGCATCCCCAAGCTTAGGATCTTGCCACTCCTTATTCCATAGTCCGTCGAATCTTTACCCAAAACCTGAAAACTTCACAACACAAAACTCAACTGAAAACTCGTAAGCTCCGTTAGTATAAAAAAGTAAAACCACCACTTATATATTGTTGTGAACTCATTATAAATTCATACTGGTGTAATATCTACTGTATTCCAACTTCTCTATGGTTAATACCCTCCGATACTACTCATAGATTCATTAAAATAAGCAAGCAACACATAGAAAACAGAATCTGTCAAAAACTGAACTGTCTGTAGCAATCTGTAACTTTCGAATACTTCTGTAACTCAAAACATTCTGAAATAAATTGGTGAACGTGAGGACTTTGTCTATTAATCTTCTTTGAAAAGAATCAACTTAAAATCACTCTCCAGTAAAACATGGTAGCTAATCTCGTGAGCGCAAAGTTTCTGTTTTTTACAGCAAGATCACATTAATTTTCACCCAAGTCTTCCCAAAGGTTCTACTTGGCACTTTATTGGAACAAAAGCTATAAAACATGATTACTACAGTAGCTTAATCATGTGAACACACAAAAATAGTAGGGGTAAATATTGGGTTGTCTCCAAACAAGCGCTTTTCTTAATGCCCTTTAGCTAGGCATGATGATTTCAATGATGCTTGCATAAAAGATAAGAATTGAAACATAAAGAGAGCATGATGAAGAATATAACTAGCACATATAAGTCCAACTCACTTCCTATGCATAGGGATTTGGTGAGCAAACAACTTATGGGAACGATAATCAACTAGCATAGGAAGGCAAAGCAAGCATTGCTTCAAAATTTTCAACATATAGAGAGGAAACTTGATATTATTGCAATAGGTAGAAACATATGTTCCTCTCTCATAATAATTTTCAGTAGCATCATTAATGAATTCAAAAATATAAACATCACATAAAGCATTATTTTCATGATCCATAAGCATAGAAATTTTACTACTCCCATCATAAGCAAAATTCTTCTCATTCATAGTACTGGGAGGAGCAAATTCAACAAAATAACTATCATGTGAAGCATAATCCAATTGAAAATTAAAATCATGATGACAACTTTCATGGTTATGTTTATTCTTTATAGCATACGTGTCATCACAATAATCATCATAAATAGGAGGCATTCTTTCATCATAATAAATTTGCTCATCAAAACTTGGGGGACTAAACCTATCATCTTCATCAAACATAGCATCCCATACTTGTGGCTTTGCATATCATTAACATCATGGGTATTCAAAGAATTCATACTAACAACATTGCAATAATGCTCATCATTCACATATTTTATGCCAAACATTCTATGTAATACTTCTTCTAGTACTTGAGCACAATTTTCCTTCCCATCATTTTCGCGAAAGATATTAAAAAGATGAAGCATATGAGGCAACCTCAATTCCGTTTTTTAGTTTGTTTTATAAACTAAACTAGTGATAAAACAAGAAACTAAAAGATTCGATTGCAAGATCTAAAGATATACCTTCAAGCACTCACCTCCCCGGCAACGGCGCCAGAAAAGAGCTTCGTTGACGGGATGTGAGTGCCGCTTACCTAGCCTCCCCGGCAACGGCGCCAGAAAAGAGCTTGATGTCTACTATGCAACCTTCTTCTTGTAGACGTTGTTGGGCCTCCAAGTGCAGAGGTTTGTAGGACAGTAGCAAATTTCCCTCAAGTGGATGACCTAAGATTTATCAATCCGTGGGAGGCGTAGGATGAAGATGGTCTCTCTCAAACAACCCTGCAACCAAATAACAAAGAGTCTCTTGTGTCCCAACACACCCAATATAATGGTAAATTGTGCATGTGCACTAGTTCGGCGAAGAGATGGTGATACAAGTGCAATATGGATGGTAGATATAGGTTTTTGTAATCTGAAAATATAAAAACAGCAAGGTATCTAATGATAAAAGTGAGCACAAACGGTATTGCAATGCTTTGAAACAAGGCCTAGGGTTCATACTTCACAAGTGCAAGTTCTCTCAACAATAATAACATAACCGGGTCATATAACTATCCCTCAACATGCAACAAACAGTCACTCCAAAGTAACTAATAGCGGAGAACAAACGAAGAGATTATCGTAGGGTACGAAACCACCTCAAAGTTATTCTTTCTGATCGATCTATTCAAGAATCTATAGTAAAATAGCATGAAGTTATTCTTTCCGTTCGATCTATCTTAGAGTTCGTACTAGAATAACACCTTAAGATACAAACCAACCAAAACCATAATGTCACCTAGATACTCCATTGTTACCTCAAGTATCCGTGGGCACGATTATACGATATGCATCACACAATCACAGATTCATCTATTCAACCAACACAAAGAACTTCAAAGAGTTCCCCAAAGTTTCTACCGGAGAGTCAAGATGAAAACGTGTGCCAACCCCGATGCATAAGTTCACGAGGTCACTGAACCCGCAAGTTGATCACCAAAATATACATCAAGTAGATCACGTGATATCCCATTGTCACCATAGATAAGCACATGCAAGACATACATTAAGTGTTCTCAAATCCTTAAAGACATAATCCGATAAGATAGCTTCAAAGGGAAAACTCAATCCATTACAAGAAAGTAGAGGGGGAGAAACATCATAAGATCCAAATATAATAGCAAAGCTCGTGATACATCAAGATGTTGCCATCTCAAGAACACGAGAGAGAGAGAGAGAGAGATCAAACACATAGCTACTGATACATACCCTCAGCCCCGAGGGTGAACTACTCCCCCTCGTCATGGAGAGCACTGGGATGATGAAGATGGCCATCGGAGAGGGATCCCCCCTCCGGCAGGGTGCCGAAACAGGGTCCCGATTGGTTTTTGGTGGCTACAGAGGCTTGCGGCGGCGGAACTCCCGTTCTAGGTTATTTTCTGGAGGTTTGGGTATTTATAGGATTTTTGGCATAGGGCACAAGTCAGGGGGGTCTCCGGGCTGTCCAGGAGATAGGGGGCACGCCCAGGGGGGTGTGCGCGCCCTCCACCTTCGTGGGCAGCCCGGGACTCTTCTAGCCCAACTCTTTTACTCCAAGGGCTTCTTTTGGTCCATAAAAAAACATCAAAAATTGGCACGTCAATTGGACTCCGTTTGGTATTCCTTTTCTGTAAAACTCAAAAACAAGGAAAAAACAGAAACTGGCACTGGGCTCTAGGTTAATAGGTTAGTCCCAAAAATCATATAAAATAGCATATAAATGCATATAAAACATCCTAGATGGATAATATAATAGCATGGAACAATAAAAAATAATAGATACGTTGGAGACGTATCAGGGTTCGCCACCTCCATTGGTGCCTCTTCGATGATATGTGAGTAGTTCCTTGTAGACCTACGGGTTCGTAGTTAGTAGCTAGATGGCTTCCTCTCTCTCTCTCTCTCTCTCTCTCTCTCTCTCTCTCTCTTTTGTTTCTCAAGACAATGGTTTCTTGGAGATCCATATGATGTAACTCTTTTTGTGGTGTGTTTGTTGGGATCCGATGAACTTTGAGTTTATAATCAGATCTATCTTTTTATATCCATGAAAGTTATTTGAGTTTCTTTGATCTCTTATAGCCTCGTATTTCTTCTCCGGTATTTGGGTTTTGTTTGGCCAACTTGATCTATTTATCTTGCAATGGGAAGAGGTTCCCGGTAGTGGGTTTGATCTTACGGTGCTTGATCCCAGTGACAGAAAGGGAACCGACACGTATGTATCGTTCCCACTAAGGATAAAATGACGAGATCCATATCTAACGCCATAGATAAACAGATCTTGTCTACATCATGTCATTCGTCTTAATACACTAGATGCATGCTGGATAGCGGTCGATGTGTGGAGTAATAGTAGTAGATGCAGGCAGGAGTTGGTCTACTAATCTTGGGCGTGATGCCTATGTAATGATCATTGCCTGGATATCTTCATAATTATTTGAGGTTCTATCAATTGCCCAACAGTAATTTGTTTACCCACTGTTTGCTATTTTTCTCGAGAGAAGCCACTAGTGAAACCTATGGCCCCTGGGTCTTCTTTCTCATATATTTGCCTTTGCGATCTATTTGCCTTTGCTTTTATTTTCAGATCTACTAAGCCAAAAACCCAAAAATACCTTGCTGCAATTTATCTTATTTATTATCCACTCTATCAATATTTACAACTCTATCACGTCCGTTACCCGATAGGGATTGACAACCCCTTTTACACGCCGGGTTGCGAATATTTGTTATTTGTGTGCATGTGTTGTTTACGTTGTGTTGCTTGGTTCTCCTACTAGTTCGATAACCTTGGTTTCACTTCTGAGGGAAATACCTACCGCTGATGTGCTGCATCATCCCTTCCTCATTGGGGAAATACCGACGTAGCTTTAAGCGACATCAGGTACTTAAGGATAATTTTGACCGCTGTCCAGTGATTTATTCCTGGATCACTGGTGTACCTCCCTGCCAAACTTATGGCAAGGCACACATCAGGTCCGGTACACAGCATGGCATACTTTATAGTACCTATAGCTGAGGCATAGCGAATGACTTTCATTCTCTCTCTCTCTCTCTCTATCTTCTGCGGTGGTCGGGTTTTTGAGTCTTACTCAAGCACACACCTTACAATACAGGCAAGAACTCCTTTGACTGATCCATTTTGAACTCCTTCAAGATCTTGTCAAGGTATGTACTCATTGAAAGTCTTATCAAGCGTCTTGATCTATCTCTATAGATCTTGATGCCCACTATGTAAGCAGCTTCACCGAGGTCTTTCATTGAAAAATCTGTATTCAAGCATCCTTTTATGTCATCCAAAAATTCTATATCATTTCCAATCAACAATATGTCATACACATAAAATATTAAAAATGCTACAGAGCTCCCACTCACTTTCTTGTAAATACAGGCTTCACCGTGAGTCTGTACAAAACCATATGCTTTGATCACCTCATCAAAGTGTATATTCCAACTCAGAGATGCTTGCACCAGTCCATAGATGGATCGCTCGAGTTTGCACACTTTGTTAGCACCTTTAGGATCGACAAAACCTTCTGGTTGCATCATATATAACTCTTATTTTAAAAACCCATTTAAGGAATGCAGTTTTGACGTCCATTTGCCAGATTTCATAATCATAAAATGTGGCAATTGCTACCATGGTTCGGACAGACTTAAGCATCGCTACATGTGAGGAAGTCTCATCATAGTCAACCCCTTAAACTTGTCGAAAACCTTTCGCAACAAGTTGAGCTTTGTAGACAGTGACATTACCATCAACGTCCGTCTTCCTCTTGAAGATCCATTTAATCTCAATGCCTTGCGGATCATCAGGCAAGTCCACCAAAGTCCATACTTTATTCTCATACATGGATCCTATGTCAGATTTCATGGACTCAAGCCATTTTTCAGAATCTGGGCTCAGCAAAGCTTCTTCGTAGTTCGTAGGCTCGTCGTTGTCAAACAACATGACTTACAGGACAGGATTACCGTACCACTCTGGTGCGGAACGTGTTCTGGTCGACCTACGAGGTTCAGTAGTAACTTGATCTGAAGTTTCATGATCATTATCATTTTCTTCCTCTCTGGTTGGTGTAGGCATCACGGGAACGGCTTTCTCTGATGTACTACTTTCCCATTCTAGAGCAGGTATAACTACCTCATCAAGTTCTACTTTGCTCCCACTCACTTCTTTCGAGAGAAACTCCTTCTCTAGAAAGGACACATTCTTAGCAACAAAGGTATTGCCTTCAGTTATGTGGTAGAATGTGTACTTAATGGACTCTTTTAGGGTATCCTATGAAGACACTCTTATCCGATTTAGGTTCAAGCTTATCAGGCTGAAGCCTTTTGACATAAGTGTCGCAACCCCAAACTTTATGAAACGACAACTTTGGTTTCTTGCCAAACCATAGTTCATACGGTGTCATTTCAACGGATTTAGACGGTGCCCTATTTTAAAGTGAATGCAGTTTTCTCTAATGCATAACCCCAAAATGATAGTGGCAAATCGGTAAGAGACATCATAGAACACACCATATCTAATAAAGTATGGTTACGACATCTAGACACAACATTACGCTGTGGTGTTCCAGGTGGCGTGAGTTGTGAAACTATTCCACATTGATTTTAAATGAAGGCCAAACTCGTAACTAAAATATTCACCTCCACGATCAGATCGTAGAAATTTTATTTACTTGTCACGATGATTCTCCACTTCACTCTGAAATTCTTTGGACTTTGCAAATGTTTCAGACTTGTGTTTCATCAAGTAGATATATCCATACCTACTTAAATCATATGTGAAGGTTAGAAAATAATGATACCCACCGCGTGCTTCAACACTCATCGGACCGCATACATCGGTATCTATTATTTCCAATAAGTCATTCGCCCACTCCATTGTTCCAGAGAACTGAGTTTTAGTCATCTTGCCCAAGAGGCATGGTTTGCAATTATCAAATGATTCATAATCAAGTGATTCCAAAAGTCCAACTGCATGGAGTTTCTTCATGCGCTTTGCACCAATATGACCTAAACGGCAGTGCCACAAGTATGTTGCACTATCATTATCAACTTTGCAACTTTTGGCATTAATATTATGAATATGTGTATCACTACGACCGAGATTCAATAAACCATTTACATTTGGTGTATGACCATAGAAGGTTTCATTCATATAAACAGAACAACAATTATTCTCTGACTCAAATGAATAACCGTATTGCAATAAACACGGTCTAATCTTGTTCATGCTCAACGTAAACACCAAATAACATTTATTTAGGCTCAACACTAATCCCAAAAGTAGAGGGAGTGTGCGATGGTGATCATATCAATCTTGGAACCACTTCCAACACACATCATCACCTCGCCCTTAACTTGTCTCTGTTTATTCTTTAACTCCTGTTTCGAGTTACTAATCTTAGCAACTGAACTGGTATCTAATACCCAGGCGCTACTACGAGCACTAGTAAGCAACGCATCAATAACATATATATCAAATATACCTTTGTTCACTTTGCCATCCTTCTTATCCGGCAAATATTTTGGGCATTTTTGCTTCCAGTGACCATTACCTTGCAGTAGAAGCACTCAGTCTCAGGCTTGGGTCCAGCTTTCGGCTTCTTCATGGGAGCAGCAACTTGCTTGCCGTTCTTCTTGAAGTTCCCTTTCTTTCCCTTGCCTTTTTCCTTAAAACTAGTGGTCTTATTAACCATCAACAATCGATGATCTTTCTTGATTTCTACCTTCGCCGATTTCAATACCCCGAAGAGCCTTGGGAATTGTTTTCGTCATCCCTTGCATATTTATAGTTCATCACAAAGCTCTAGTAGCTTGGTGATAGTGACTGGAGAATTATGTCAATCACTATCTTATTTGGAAGATTAACTCCCACTTGATTCAAGCGATTGTAGTACCCAGACATTCTGAGCACATGCTCACTGGACGAGTTATTCTCCTCCATCTTATAGGCAAAGTACTTGTCGTAGGTCTCATACCTCTCAACATGGGCATTAGCCTGAAATACCAATTTCAGCTCTTGGAATATCTAATATGTTCCATGGCGTTCAAAATGTCTTTGGAGCCCCGATTCGTAGTCGTAAAACATGGCGCACTAAACTATCAAGTAGTCATCAGATCGAGCTTGCCAAACGTTCATAATGTCTGCATCAGCTCCTACAACAGGCCTGCCACCTAGCGGCGCGTCAAGGACATAATTCTTCTGTGCAGCAATGAGGATAATCCTCAGATCATGGACCCAGTTCGCATTATTGCTACCATCATCTTTCAACTTAGTTTTCTCTAGGAATGTATCAAAAACTGGGGAGCTACATCACGAGCTATTGATCTACAACATAATATGCAAAGACTATCAGGACTAAGTTCATGATAAATTAAGTTCAATTAATAAAATTACTAATGAACTCCCACTTAAATTAATATCCCTCAGATTATTTAAGTGAAACATGATCCAAATCAACTAAACCATGTCCGATCATCATGTGAGATGGAGTAGTTTGCAATGGTGAACATCTACCTGTTGATCATATCTACTATATGACTCATGTTTGACCTTTCGGTCTCCAGTGTTCTGAGACCATGTCTGTACATGCTAGGATCGTCAGGTTTAACATAAGTATTTTGCATGTGTAAATCTGGCTTACACCCGTTGTATGTGAACGTAGAGTCTATCAGACCCGATCATCACGTGGTGTCTTGAAACAACAAACTGTAGCAACGGTGCATACTCAGGGAGACACTTTTTTCTTGAAATTAAGAGAAATGGTCATCTTATAATGCTACCATCGTTCTAAGAAAAATAAGATGCATAAAGGATAAACATAACATGCAATCAAAATATGTGACATGATATGTCCATCATCATCTTGTGCTTTTGATCTCCGTCTCCAAAGCATCATCATGATCTCCATTGTCACCGGCTTGACACCTTGATCAGCATCGTTGCGTCGTGGTCGTCTCCCCAACTATTGCTTCTACGACTATTGCTAACTCATAGCGATAAAGTAAAGGAATTACATGGTGCTTGCATCTCATACAATCATTAAGAGACAACCATAAGGCTCCTACCGGTTGTCGATATTACAAAACATGATCATCTCATACAATAATGTATAACTCATCACATCTTGACCATATCACATCACAACATGCCCTGCAAAAACAAGTTAGATGTCCTCTACTTTGTTGTTGCAAGTTTTACGTGGCTGCTATAGGCTTCTAGCAAGTATCATTCTTACCTACAACAGAAAACCACAACGGCGCTTTATCAAGTTTGTTGTTTTAACCTTCAACAAGGACCAGCCGCAGTCAAATTTGATTCAACTAAAGTAGGAGAAACAGACACCCACCAGCCACCTTTATGCAAAATAAGTTGATTGTCAGTCAGTGGAACCGATCTCATGTACGTGGACATGTAAGGTTGGTCCAGGCCGCTTCATCTTACAATACCGCCTAATCAAAATAAGATGTTGGTGGTAAGCAGTATGACCATCACCACCCACAACTCTTTGTGTTTTACTCATGCATATCATCTACGCATAGACCTGGCTCATGATGCCACTATTGGGGAACGTTGCATGGAAAACAAAAAAATTATACGCAGATGCAAGATCTATCCATGGAGATGCATAGCTACAAGAGGGGGAGAGCATGTTCATACCATTGAAGATCGCTTAGCGGAAGCGTTATCAACGCGGTTGATGTAGTCGTACACCTTCACTATCCGTCCCGATAAAGTACCGAACGTACGGGACCTCCACGTTCAGCACATGTTCATCTCGATGACGTCCTCGCTTTCTTGATCCAGAAAGAGGGGCAAAATAGTATATGAGTTCCGGCAGCACGACGGCTGGTGATGAAGAACAATCTCTGCAGGGCTTCGCCAAGCACTACAGAAACTAGACGCAGGATAAACTAGAGGGGACGGGGTTGCCGGCACACGGCATGGTGTATCTTGATGTGTCTTGGGTGCTAGCCTTGACCCTCTATTTATATGTTGATCCCTGGGGTCAAAACTTGGAGTAAAAGCCTACTCCAAGTCAGTTTTTCCCGAACGGCAAGAGTCCTTCTCGGACTCCAGGACCAGATGCCAGGGTTCCCGACGTCTGGACCCAGACACCAGGGTCCCCAGCGTCTGGTCTCTGGCCTCCGCAAAACTTCCTTTCTTGCTTTCCAAAACCCTCTTGGGCTTTACCCCTTGGCCCAAATAAAGTGTTCTCGTGCCCAAACATTTCGGGAAACATCTGAATCCCCTTTCGGTGAATTCTGGAACCTTTCTAGAGATCAAACACTATTATCCCATATATTAATCTTTACCTCCAGACTATCCGGAGCTCCTCGTCATGTCCGTGATCTCATCTGGAATTCAGAACAACATTCGGTCACCAACATACATAACTCATATAATACTATATCGTCAACGAACGTTAAGCATGTGGACCCTACAGGTTCGAGAACTATGTAGACATGACCGACACACCTCTCCGGTCAATAGACAATAGCGGAACCTGGATGCCCATATTGGCTCCTACATATTCTACGAAGATCTTAATTGGTCGAACCGTTATGACAACATACACAATTCCCTTTGTCTATCGGTATGTTACTTGCCCGAGATTCGATCGTCGGTATCTCTATACCAAGTTCAATCTCGTTATCAGCAAGTCTCTTTACTCGTTCCGTAATACATCATCTCGTAAGTAACTCATTAGTCATTTGCTTGCAAGGCTTTTTATAATGTGTACCTCTCCGATACTCGGAGTGACAAATTCCAATCTCGATCCATGCCAACTCAACAAACACCTTCGGAGATACCTGTAGAGCATCTTTATTATCACCCAGTTACATTGTGACATTTGATAGCACACAAGGTATTCCTCCGGTATCCGGGAATTGCATGATTTCATGGTCTAAGGAATATGTATTTACATACGAGAAAGCAGTAGCAATAAACTGTACGATCAAATACTAAGCTCATAGATGGTCTTATCCATCACATCAGTCTCCTAATGATGTGATCCTGTTATCAAATAACAACTCATATCGATGGTTAGGAAACCTTAACCATCATTGATCAATGAGCTAGTCTAGTAGAGGCTCACTAGGGACACGCTATTTTTTATGTATCGACACATGTATTTAAGTTTCCGGTCAATACAATTCTAGCATGAATAATAAACCGTTATCATGATTAAGGAAATATAATAATAACCATTATATTATTGCCTCTAGGGAATATTTTCATCACATCCTTCATGTCCCCATCTTGATCGTCTAATCCATTGATCTGAAGATTGCTTTTGAAGATGGATCATAACTTCTGGAAAAAAGGACAAAAAATTAGTCATGATGTGTGGCTGCTTAGTCTTGGACAATTTGGAAAGGAAGAAATGAGTGGTTATATTTGATAATAAAGTTTATAATGATTTACAATTCAACTGTTTTGCTTTTGTTTACTTGAGATGTCGTTACAACTTTTAGAAAGTGAGGTGCCGGTGGGGTGCATTGCAACTTTGCTAGCAACAGACCGGAAGACCCCACCGCCGATCACTAATCAATGCCCTCGTGAGACTTGTGTGTTCCTTTTGGTTTTGCTTCCTAGCTTAGCTTGATCTGATCAGAGCCATGTCACGGCGCACATTCATCTATGTGTTTTTCCTTTCCAGTTTGCAACGTGCACATTTTGCTTGGGTGCTGCTGGAATGAATATATCATCGAGGAAGACACGAGTTTGCAGTGTGCACATAGTCGGCTGGGAGGGAGGTACTTGCAAATCTCGTCCTTAATACCCCATCTGTCTCAAAAGAAGTGTCTTAACTTTGTACTAAATTAAGTACAAAGTTGTACCAAAGTTGAGACACTTATTTTGGGACGGAGGGAGTACTGGATTGATAGGTTGTGCCTTTCAGCAGCTATTCTAGCAGTATCTTCTCCACTAAAAACCAAACCATTTGCGTGGCAGTTTTGCATTGGGGTAATTAGATGTCCTGCAGTAGTTGATTATGGTGTTAGAGGTGGAAAAAAGCTTCACATTTCGAACAATTTTTTTTTAGATGAAACGTAGAACAATCGTTCTACGACATTTTCATTAATCAATAAAAGTACAAAGTCTCAAGTACAAAATTAACAAACGTTTGTTCTAGGGAACATAAAAAACAAGTTTATTCCTGGTCGAGGTACTGTGTTACCCAGTTTCTGATCCTCTCTGCTTTCCTGTGTTTCGCCATGAGTTTTGTTGCCCATAGGGTCTCTCTTAGGTAATATATCCAGGTGTTAAGGTGTGGTGCTGTTGATATGATGATTTTGTCATTTCTCACTGACCATATACCCTAGCGGGTAGAAATGATGATGTCCAAAGCTATCTCACTAGGGAGTTGGGGCAGAGCAGGGGTGATCTCATCAAATACTGAAATGTATGTAGGTTTATCCTGAAAGAGAAAATCCCAACATGTGAGGGCAAAAGGACAGTCCCAAAAAAGATGCAAGAGCGTTTCCTCAATCTTTGAGAACAAAGAGCATAGTTGTAATCCTCTAGATACATGTTTTTGCGGGACAACATGTTTCTAGTATTCAATATGTCATGGAGTAACATCGAGAAGAAAATATTGTGTCCGAGTCTACATGAGGTGCTCTAAAGAGTTTTGAATAATTGATGAGTGATGCTTGTTCCCCTCATTGCTTCATACATCTTCATAGAAGAATAGTTCTTGTCGTTCCCCATATATATCCATCTATCTTGTTCATTTGTAAATGTACTGCTGCCAATCATGTCATTTAGAGCATTGAATTGCTGGTATGCCTAGAGTGATAAAGGCATGTTAAAGAGGTGGCTGATATCTGAATCTTTCAAAATCTTGGACAATGTGATATCTTTGTTGATAGCAAAAGAGTATTTTGAGGTGGAGAGGTTGTCCTACCCAATTATCCCGTGTTTCCATTGCCAGCCTGACAAATGACATTCTGCGTAAATCCAGGCAACAGTTTGATGATAGATCTCCACTAAAAAGAGCCAATATTCCTCCTGTTCCCTGGTAGAGATGCATGATAATATGTTTCCGAGACAATGTTACCCATAGGGTATCCTCGTTAAGGAATTTGTGGAGAAATTTCATCAGCAGAGCCTGATTATGAATCGAAGTGTCAAATACTCCCAATCCCCCTAGTCCTTGGGCAAGCATACTTTCTCCCAAGAAATTAGTGCTGACCCTACGTCGGTTGTACCATATTTTCTCCAAAAGCATTTCCTAAGATAATTGTTAATCTGTTTCAGCACTGTTTTTGGGATCACAAGGGTGCACATGAAGAAAATAGGCATGCTAGAGAAAACAGACTTTACCAGGGCCAGTTTGTCTCGAGTGGATAGGAGAGTGGAATAGCTAAGCAACATGTTCTCTATTATCTGCATCATGGGAGTAAAGTCTTCTATTCTGGGCTTAGAAGTGCTGGTGGGTAGTCCAAGTTAAGTATGTGGTAAGGTACCTATCTTGCAACCCAATAAATTGGACAAGGAGTTCATCTTAGCTGGAGGGGTATTGATAGGAATCATAATGAACTTGGAGTAATTCACTTTTAGACCAATGTAAGCAGCAAAGTGCAGCAGGAGGTTTTTGATGTGAGTGAGTTGTTGGCCATCATCATTAGCCACCGGAATTGTATCATTCGCATATTGTATTATTGGGTAATCTTTATTTGAATTGTGTAAAAGGGGGTCCACCAAGGAATTAGCCATGGCCTCACTGGGCATGGTTTGAAGGAGATCAACAACGAGTACAAAGATCAAAGGTGATAGAGGGTTTCCTTGTCTGACACCATTTTTGCAGAGAAACTGTTTACCAGGCACACAATTAAGGAGAACCGAGGAGAAGCCAGTACCACAAATCATTTTGATCCAATGACTCCATCTATTTCCAAAACCCTTAGCCACCAGAATGTCTATGAGGGTATTATGATTGAGCATGTCAAAGGCCTTTTTAAAATCCAGTTTTAGAAGGACAATTTCTTTGTTGGATTGGTGACACTGGTGAATATATTCATATGCTCATGCTAGACCATCTTGAATGTACCTATTTTCCAGAAAACCATATTGATTTTTGAACAAGTATCATAGGTCCAATTATTAGTATGTTAACTCGTGTCCAGACTCTAGATACACACCAACATGCTCTCTCTCTCTCTCTCCAGCTACAAGTAACCAACCACCAACAGATCCAGGCGCAACCGTTGTTTAGGTGTAATGTAAGTAAAAGGAAGATGATTTTAACTTGCCAATCCTTGAACATAAATACATCGGCCAGTACGCAATGTATGTGTGGTTTTCTGACAACATGTATACTACTATTGCAAAAGACCAAGATTCCCTTTGCAAGAAGAAAGTGTGTGTATGTGTGTTGCTTCTATAAGGATGCGTTTAGTAGCCTGCATTAGGTCTAGTCAGCCCCGCGCGGGATATTTTTGGTCAATTTGGTTATCTGAGTCGCATTGAAAAGTTAGCCCGCACAGAACTCGAAGCACCTCCGAGCCTGCATCCATGAGAACACTCAAATCGGTCGTTTCTACGGGGCCAGGCTGAGTCGAGCCACCATCGAGCGCACATGGTGGGCCCTCTTGTACGAGAGGATGTGAGCGGTATACAGCATGGTACTTTGTTTCTTCTTCCACCTCGAGTAAGATCCTTCTCTAATCTCCTTTCTTAGGTACCTTCTAATCCACACAACCCGTGCATCGATTTGAGATAAGCTCTACATGAAAAAGATGAGCATCGATGTTATGGTTCCATTTTTGTGACCAGTTCGTAGTTTCGTCGGTCATAAATGTTCAATTTTGTGTTCATGTTTGAGGCTATATTAGATGAATTTTGTCCAATACGTCGTGCACGGTCGGCCATTTGAATACTTTGATCAGTAGCTTCATGTTATAGTTTCACACAACTTTCTTCTTGCATATTTTCTGTTTCGACAATCGTAGATTACTAAATATGATTTCTTCCTCGTGAAAAGTATATACGCATATCTGTGATATGTGTTAGTGACACTCCTTAATCTTGGTCTCCCCTTCTGTGTCTTGCTCAATCAGTGTTACCGTCAGTGTCGCTATGTCGCTGCTCTCGGTATCCTCTCCCGCGTGCTATTGCACTAGCGCCATCGCCGGCGTCGTTCCTCTCAACCTCCTCCCCGATGTCCTGCTACACTGAAGCCATCGGAGGCATCATTCCTCTCAGCCTCCTTGCTCGCGTCCTACTACACTGGTGTTGTCGCCATCGTCATCCTCTCCCGCGTGTTGTTGCATTAACGCCACCACCAGCATCGTTTGTCTCAACCTCCTCTCCCATGTCCTACTACACTCGCGTGGTCGTCGCTTCTCTCGGTTTCTTCTCTCATATCCTTCTACACGGAAGCCATCGCCGACGTCGTTCCTCTCGGCCTCCTCGCTCGCATCCTACTACAATGGCGCTGGCGTCATCATCGTTCTTTTCGACCTCCTCATCCGCGTCCTACTACACTGAAGGCGTCGTCATCGTCATTCTTTTTGGCCTCCTCCTTCGCGTCCTACTACACCTGCGATGCCATCGGGCACACAACATTTTTCACCATCATCCTCTGCCTCAACGCCTTCCTATTCGTTACTCCACACAGATTTTCTCCACAAGGACGACGCTAGAAAATAGTTCACCGTGCCGCTGATGAGATCACTCGCCCGCGACCCCGTGCTTGTCATGTCGGACGTGGCACCGCGACCACCGCCCACCGCTTCGCTGAGGCACTCTAGTGTAACACTGTGTGTTATGGGTAATTGTTAAGTCTTAACCATATCCCTGTAAGCAACCAAACAACATGCACTCATCTGATCACGTACAATGCGAGCAACCAAACATCGTGCGTAGAGACGTAGTTACGATGCAGGGAGAGGATATGCAGCAACCAGTCAACATATATATGTTGGTTTTTTACATGCATATACTCAACCAAGCCCAACTGAGATTAATATGCAAAATGAGAAAAAACAATTCAGATAACCAAACGCGTCCTAAACAAACTCTATCTAGTCTAGTTGGATACTACTCTGCTACTACGAAAGTGCAAAGCAAAAGCACAGATAAAAAATCAGGCGCTGGATTATGGAATGCGACACCGCTCGTCTATTAGCGGGACGGGAGGGGTGGGGAACCGTTAGGTCGAGCCATGTGCGTCCAACTGCTCCGACCAATGGATTGCGAGGGCGTGGCGAGGCCGACGTGTCGTCGGAGGAATATCATGTCTGCTGCGTTTGCATGCGCTTTTCTTTAAAAATGCGCTTTTATTTTTTCTCTTCTAGACTAGATAGACAGGCAGGGTAGTGGGTGCTCGGGGAGCACGGGCGGGCCCCGCCGGCGCCGGCATACGGATAAGCAGCAGCTAGCTAGCTGACCGAGACTTGCAAAGCCATCATTAGATTAAGATAAATATTGGAGGCAATGCAACTCTCGATATATTGATCGGGTGCATGGTGCACGTATATATAGATACAAGGGCAGCCCTCGGCCTCATCTATACAAGGAAACTAGAGGCGGGGCTGGCAGGAGATTATCCTGACTGATTACATGCACATATATGTTCAACACCCCCCCGCAGTCGATACGTCACCAGTGACGCATAGACTGGACCGGAACTCCTCAAATGTAGGCGTCGGTAACCCCTTCGTCATGACATCGGCAAACTGCTGAGCGGTGGGAACATGAAGAACGCGGACGCGCCCAAGAGCCACCTGCTCTCGCACGAAGTGGATGTCGAGCTCAATGTGCTTCGTGCGACGATGATGAACGGGGTTGGCGGAGAGGTAGACCGCGGAGACATTGTCACAGTAGACAATGGTGGCCTTCGGGACGTCAAGAAGTAACTCCTGAAGGAGCTGTCGGAGCCATGAGCACTCAGCGACGGCGTTGGCCACAGCACGATACTCAGCCTCGGCACTGGAGCGGGATACCGTGGGTTGTCGTTTAGACGACCACGATATGAGCGAGGGCCCCAGGTAGACGCAGTAGCCGGAAGTCGAACGTCGTGTGTCCGGGCAGCCGGCCCAATCGGCGTCACTGTAGGCGATCAGGTCAGTCGAGGGTGAGGCCGTCAACGTAAGACCTAGAGCCGTGGTTCCACGGATGTACCGAAGAATCCGCTTCACCAAGTTCCAGTGAGTGTCGCGAGGGGCGTGCATGTGGAGACACACCTGCTGGACGGCGTACTGCAAGTCCGGCCGAGTGAGGGTCAGGTACTGAAGGGCGCCGACGATGGAGCGATAAAACGCTGCATCTGGCGCGGGGGAGCCGTCGAACGCAGAGACCTTCGCCTTCGTGTCGATAGGCGTGGGGACAGACTTGCAGTTAAGCATGCCTGCCCGCTCAAGAAGGTCCTGCGCATACTGCTGCTGGTGAAGAAAGAACCCATCAGAGCGTCGGACCACCTCAATGCCGAGGAAGTAGTGCAACGGGCCAAGGTCCTTAATGGCGAACTCGGCGCTAAGGCGAGCAGTATGCTGACGAAGAAGCTCTGGCGAGGAAGCCGTCAGGATGATGTCGTCGACGTATAGAAGCAGGTAGGCGGTCGCCGGAGCCTGGTGATAGACGAACAGCGAGGCGTCGGAGCGAGTGGCCCGGAACCCGAGCTGCTGCAGAAAGCCTGCGATCCGCTGGTACCAGGCGCGAGGGGCCTGCTTCAGCCCATACAAAGAGCGGGAGAGCAGGCACACGTGATCAGGCTGAGATGCGTCGACGAAGCCGGTCGGCTGCTGACAGAATACCTGCTCCGAAAGATGGCCATGCAAGAACGCATTCGACACATCCATCTGATGCACCGGCCAGGCGCGAGAAACCGCAAGCTGAAGGACTGCACGGATCGTGCCCGGTTTGACAACTGGGGCGAACGTATCGGTGAAGTCGACTCCAGCGCGCTGTCGAAACCCGCGGACCACCCACCGAGCCTTATAACGCTCGAGAGACCCGTCAGGACGAGTCTTATGTCGAAAGACCCACTTGCCGGAGATGACGTTGGCATGGGGTGGCCGCGGGACAAGCTGCCAGGTGCGGTTGCGCACTAGCGCGTCGAACTCCTCCTGCATCGCAGCGAGCCAGTGCGGATCGCGAAGGGCGGCTCGAGCAGACGATGGGAGAGGTGATGGCGCAGATGTCGAGGCAGCGAGGAGGTACTCATCCGCGGGATAACGCGTGCTGGGCTGGCGAATACCAGCGCGAGCACGGGTGACCATGCGGGTGACCGGGGCGGCCGGCGGAGTCGGCGGGTCCGGCGGTGCAGCCGGTGAGGTGGTCGTCGAGGAGCCAGGGTCAGGCGCAACGGATGCACTCGCTGACCGGGCTGCAGACTCGACGGGAGTCGGGCCGGCGGAAGCCGTCGAGGAGCCCGGGTCAGAAGCGCTCGCTGACCGGGCTGCGGACTCAACGGGAGTCGGGGGCGCCGTGGCCGCCGGTGAGGATGGAGACGGGCCGGCGGAAGCCGTCGAGGAGCCCGAATCAGGCGCATGGGATGCGCTCGCTGACCGGGCTGCGGACTCAACGGGAGTCGGGGGTGCCGGGATGTCCGGCGAGGAGGCCGTCGAGCCGGCGGGCGAGGACACACTGGGTCCAGGGGCGGCAGGAGCGCCGAAACCAGGTGGTGGCCCGCGCGCGGCAGGGGGCCCGAAGCCAGGAGGAGGCCTGCGCGTGGCAGGGGGCCCGAAGCCAGGAGGAGGCCCGAGCGCGAGATGGCGGCTTTCCCTAGTGACGCCAGGAGCCGCGGGTGATGATGGTGAGTCGGCCGGTGGCGGTACCTGGTGAAAGGGAAAAGACCTCTCGTCAAAGTAAACGTGTCGTGAAGTAAAAACTCGGTGGGAAACCGGATCATAGCAGCGATAGCCTTTGGTGTTAGGTGGGTATCCGAGAAAGATGCATGCCACGGAGCGAGGTGCGAGTTTATGGGGAGTGGTGGAGGCGATGCTAGGATAACAGAGACACCCAAAAACACGAAGGTCATCGTAGGAGGGCATGCTACCGAAGAGAAGATGATGTGGTGCAAAATTCCCACGAGCGCGAGTCGGACGGATGTTGATGAGGAGAGAGGCAGTGGAGAGAGCGTCCGGCCAGAACCGGGGCGGGACATTGGCATGGAAGAGAAGAGTGCGCACACAATCATTGAGGGTGCGAAGTATCCGTTCGGCGCGACCATTTTGTTGCGAGGTGTACGGGCAGGTGAGACGAAAAATCGTGCCGTGTGTGGCGAGCAGGGTGCGAACTCCGGCGTTGTCGAACTCCTTCCCGTTGTCAGTCTGCAAAGCATGAATGGGACGCCCAAACTGCGTAGCAACATAGGAGTAAAATGTAGTGAGAACGGAGAGTGCATCAGATTTTCTCCGCAATGGGAAGGTCCACACATAGTGCGAAAAATCATCAAGTATGACAAGATAATATAAGAAACCCGTATTACTCGCAACAGGAGATGTCCATAAATCACTATGAAGCAACTCAAATGGATACGACGCCACCGATGAGGACGAGCTAAACGGAAGACGGACGTGCTTGCCAAGACGACAAGCATGACAAGTATGATCATCGGTTTTATTACACGTGAATGAAAATGTCCTAAGAATATGACGAAGGGTGGCTGGGTTCGGGTGGCCCAGCCGAGCATGCCAAAGGTCCACCGTGGCGGAGAGAGCGACCGGAGCAGATGCGGTAGTGGTGGTGGAGGTCACCGAGTAGAGGCCGTCCGGGCTGTCACATCGGTGGAGCACCATCCGGGTACGGGCGTCCTTGACAGAAAAACCCATATTGTCAAATTCAATAGTTATAGGATTTTCACGTGTAAGAGAACGAACGGA
This sequence comes from Secale cereale, assembly GCA_902687465.1. Lineage (NCBI taxonomy): Eukaryota > Viridiplantae > Streptophyta > Magnoliopsida > Poales > Poaceae > Secale > Secale cereale. The sequence goes on from LR738709.1 coordinate 365,605,665, forward strand.
AACAAGGTTAGTGACTAACTGAGGTGAAACTAAGACATTAGACATGCGAATGGGTGTGGAGCTAGACGGGAATGAACTATGACCGACATGAGTAATGGGAAGGGAAGAACCATCCCCAACAGTGATACGGCAGGCGGTAGAGACTGGAGAAGCAGAGTAGAGGTTACCAGGGTTGGAGGTCATATGGGTGGTAGCCCCGGAGTCCATGAACCAGTCACCGCCGCCGGTATATATGTTGGGTGTAGGGGTGGAGTGAAGCGCCGCAAGAAGAGCCGGATCCCAGGGGGCCGGCGGGAGTGCGGTGGCCGCGGCCGGAGGGGCAGCGGGGAAGCCACCCGGGGCGGCGTAGCCCGCAGTGTAGCCGCCGGGGGCGGCGAGGAGCGCCTGGTGAGCTCCGGGGCGGGGCCGAGGATCCCGGCCGGAACGGGGGCCCGCGGAACAGGCATCGTGTACGCGTGGACCACCCCCGTCCAAGGGTTGGTCGCGGCGGCCCAAGGAGCCGAGGGCAGCGACTGGGGCTGCGGCTGGCGAGGCGCCCCGCCCGCGCCGGACTGCTGCCTCTTGCCGCGGCGCCCCCCGCGGCGACGGTCAGGGGCAGGGGGCGGCGGCTGATAAGCAGGCGACGGGGACGCCGGGAAGTAGGACGCCGGCGGAGGGCGCGGCGGCTGTGGGGCCGTGGGAGGGGCGGCACGAGAGGTGCCCGCCGCGAGAGCCGTGTGCGTAGCCCGGGACTTGGCCATCTTCATCCGCCTCTCCTCCAACCGAAGATAGGCCACGACCCGAGGAAAGGTCGGGTCCGGGAGAAAAGTGAGGTTGGAGGCGGCGTTGCTGAACTCCTCGTTGAGGCCGGCGGTGAGCGTGCTGAGGAGGAGCTCGTCGGAGACCCGATCCCCGAGGTCGCGAAGCTCGTCGGCAAGTTTCTTGAGCCGCATGCAATAATCGTCAATAGACGAGTCATGCTGATGACAGCCAAAGAACTCCTGCTGAAGAAACACGCGGCGCTGGAGGGCGTTGTCGAGGAAGAGCCCGTTCAGCTTCGCCCAGACCGTCTGCGCGTCATCGGTGTCGCAAACGATGGTATGGAAGATGTCCTTGGAGATGGTTTGGTAGAGCCAGCGAGTGATGGTGGCATCGATGGTCAGCCAGTCATCGTCCGCGTACATGAGGTCGGAGTCGACGGAGCCGTCAATGTGATCGAGGAGGTGGTACTCGCGGAAGACTAGGGAGAAGTAGGTCTTCCAGGCGTAGTAGGTGGAGGAGGCATAGTCGAGGACAACGGGCACGCGGGCAAAGATGTCGAGGTCGCGAACGGCAGCCACCGGGGGAGGCGCTGGGCCGTCGAAGGGGTTGTTGGAGTGGAGGGAGGCGACGGTGTGAGGAGAGGCCATGGAGGTGGCGCGGCGACCGAGGGAGGTGGGTGGCGGCGCGGCGGCGGCGGGGTAGGTGAAGGTGCGGCGGCGGCGTGGGTAGAGGGTAGGGAGGAAGGGAGAGGGAGGTGGCGGCGGCGGCAGCAAGGAGCTGCGGCGGCGGGGTAGAGTTGTGGCGGCGGCGGCGGCAGCAAGGGGCTGCGGCGGCGGCGGCGGCTTAGGAGCGGAAGCTAGGGTTGGATCGGGAGGAAACTGATACCATATTGGAGGCAATGCAACTCTCGATATATTGATCGGGTGCATGGTGCACGTATATATAGATACAAGGGCAGCCCTCGGCCTCATCTATACAAGGAAACTAGAGGCGGGGCTGGCAGGAGATTATCCTGACTGATTACATGCACATATATGTTCAACAATAAACAAGCGACGGCGACGGCGACGACGCAGGAAGTGTCTGTCCGGTGTTTGCTGGCTGCTAGCAGCTCCAGCTATGGGGCTCCATTGACTCACTGACTGAACGACCGATTAGCTAGGAGGATCGGCAGGGCATGTTCTTGCGTGCATAAAAGGTATTTCCTCTGTAAACTAATATAAAAATATTTAGATTATTAAAATAATGATCTAAATACTTTTATATTAATTTACGGAGAAAGTACGGTGTACCGCGGAGTAAACCGCCGCTGTTATTCTGCTTAAGCTACTGTTAGCGCGTTGTGACTTCTTACGTTCAGTTTGCGGTCGCCGAATCGTGCTGCCTCCTCCTTACTTAACAAAAAGTTTGACCACAAAACAAGAAATAGCTTGGTTAATTGAACACACACTAAAATACTACTCCCTCTGTAAACTAATATAAAAATGTTTAGATAACTATTTTAATAATCTAAAGGCTCTTATATTAGTTTACGGAGGTAGTAGTATGTAGTAGAGACAAAAACTGATTTCAGATAAAATATACAAAAATGGTTGGATACATTGGATGATCGTAGTCTACTGGTAGTGACTTTTTACTTAGGGAATTAGTACTCCCTAGGATTCACATTAATTGACGCATATTTTATACTCCCTTCGTCTGACTTTTTTGACACTAGTGTAGCATAAAAAAATATCTTACATTATGAAACAGAGGGAGTACAACTTTATACTACTCCTATCTTTCTTCCTTGGTGCGTATGCTCCTTTCTTTCTTCCTTGGTGCATGTGATAGGAGGACAAGGTGTACATGATGCTAATGTTAAAGCGAGCCTCTCCGATAGTCCGATCCAAAAGAACGCCGAGGGTCACTAACATTTTTTAGGGTAATCTTTTATGTAAGTATATACTACTCCCTCCATTCCAAAATAAGTGTCTCAACTTTATACTAACTCTAGTACAAAGTTGTACTAAGATCAAGACACTTATTTTAGGACGGAGGGAGTATATAACCATCATACATATAGTACTAGTCCTTGATCGACAAGGCCGCCACCTCAAGAAACAAGCAGTGATAATGGGGTCTCAACCAGTGGCGGATCCAGGAATAAAATGAAGGGTGTGCACACTTTAATTTTTTCCTACCTAATTCAAGTCTCATACAAAATATGGCAAAAAAATAACATAAATAGCTAATTTAAAATCTCCCATCAATTTAGTTCACAAAATATATCTCAACGGTGCTCCATTACAATACAAATAGTCTTACATGAAAGAAGCACAAGTAGAAAATTACATCACTAGGTAAGAGTTGTAGCCTGTAGCTCCGCCGGAATCCGAAGACCGGTCCCGGAACAGCGACAGCGGTCAGGAATAAAGATGGGAGGCAAGAGCCGTAGCGTGCTTGCTCCGATCAAGGAGATGAATGTCGGAGCGTCGCCGCGTCCTGGTGGAAGGAGGCAAGGAGCGGCCGAGCGGTAGCGCGTCCGGATGGCTGGTGGAAGGAGGCAAGGACCGGCCGAGCGGTAGCGTGTCCTGAGCGGCTAACTGGTAGCGGGTCCGGGCTCCTCAAGTATGCAGCGGATATGGGACCGCCCAGGCGCATCCGCCACATTGGACTGGCGTCAGGCTCCCACGCCGAATCGTTCGGAAAACTAGCGAATCCGACGGACGTCTCCTCCGGTAGGGATTGTGAACGCGTCCGGACGCGTCTGTGTGCATTTGGAGGTCCAAATTTGCGTATTCCGACTATAGATGCTCTCAGGTTGCTACGTTGGGCTGTTCCTGACCCTGGCTGCCTCTTCTTGCTTGCTCAACCGCTCATGTGAAGTGAGCTTGGCTTGTGCTTTGATTTGAGCCAAAAAACTATATGAAAAAAAAAATCTCAAATATCTGGATGTGCCACGGCATACCTTGCACACACGCTGGGTACGCCCATGGTCTCAACCAACCAAAACCCAAGTGGAAGTGGGTATTCACACCTCGTCATGCAGCTGACGTATGTATGGTGCCCTATTTCCAGCTCCACCCTTGTTGAATCCACTTTAGAGCATCTCCAACAGGCGCGCTTAGCGCCGCGCCCAAAAAAACCATATGCCGCGCGCGTAAAGTCTGCTTTGCCGCGGCGCGCAGTGCTGGCTCCAGCAGCAGCGCTATTTTGCAGCGCGCGCGTGCTGCTCCAGCGGTGCTCAAAAATACAGCGCGCGCACACTTTTTTTTTATACTTTAAAATTGCATTAAAATAAAAGGATACAAAGATAGATAGTTCTAAAACATAGGTAAAACATAGATAGATAGTTCTAAAACATAGATAGATAGATATATAGTTCGAAAACATAAAAAAAACTAATCGCTCCAGTCATCTCCATCATCATCGCCTTCGTTGTTGCTGTCGGAGGAGGTTGACAACCAGATGTCGAACCAGCGGTCATCTTTTGCGGTGAAGATCGTTCTCCCGCCAGCATCGCGGATGGCGCACTGCTGACACGCCAATTCCCTCCGACGACGCCTGTCCTCGCGGCGACGTTCCCAGTACTGATGCTCGGCGGCGACGTCCTCCGGGTGGAGGCGGCGCCACTCCGCCATGCGCCGCTCGTCCTCCGGGGCGACGAGGAGGCGGTTCTGCGACGCCGTGTGCTCCGCACGGTCTCGTGCGGTGTGTAGACGAGGCGGCGGGGCGAGCTCCAACGCCTGCTCGAGCGTGCGGGCGTCGTCGAAGTTCATCTGACGACGCGGCCTGCCTAGGCGCCACGCCGCCGCGTCGTACGCGCGGGCGGCCTCGTGCGCCGTCTCGTAGGTGCCGAGGGGAAGCCGGAGATCGCCGGAGCGTATCTCGGCGTAGAAGCCGCCGCCGTTCGGGCGCTCGCGGACGCCGCGGTAGCCCGACGAAGAACGGCGGCGCGGCGGCATGGTGGCGCGTCGGGGGCGGCGGCGGTGCTCCGGTGCGGCGCTCGGGGGCGGCGGGCGCAAGAGAGAGGGAGAGAGAGCGCGGTGGAGCGAGGACGGGGCGCGCGCGGCGTTTTATAGGCGCGCGGGGCGAGCCGCCGCAAAAAAGGCGCACGAGAGGTCGCCGTTTCGCGCGCGCGCAAGCGGTTCCCGCGCGCGCGTTTTTCCCGCCGCCGCTGGAGCGCGTAATTTTTCCCGCGCGCGCGAAATCGCCAGTTTAGCGCGCGCGCCTTTTTGCGCGTCTGTTGGAGATGCTCTTAGCTACATTTCAGTCAGTTGACTTTCCATTTTGTGGTCAGTGAATTTTCTGCTCGTTGGATGTGCTTTGAGATCTGTGTTGTTTTTATTTATCTTTCTGTTTAATTCTGTTGTTGGGTTGGGCTGTGGGGAATCAATTGACCCCTATTTTGGGTCACTCGAATTGCTTCTTAAGCTCGTTTTCTTCTTCTGGGTTGCGTTTTTCTTTTTTCTTTTTCCTTTTTTCTCTTTTCTTTATTGGTTATTTTTTGTTTTTGTGTGTGTTTGGCCGAGTGTAAATACATACAAATACAATATAATATGTGCCAAAATTTCACGATTATATGATTATTTTTTCATATTACGATAAAGTGCAATTTTGGTGCAAAGTTGCGCGCAAGTTTTTTTTAAAATCTCTCTTATTAAAGGAAATACCAACGTCACTAATTCATTTCTTTTGAGAAAAAAAATCCTTATGTTGATATTGTTTGTCTTTACTTCATTTTCATTGTACTTTATGGTTTACCAATGCGGCTATTCATTTGTTCTTAGATTTTATTTTTGCAAAAGTTCAACTTTTATGTGCTTATTCTTGCATATTTTTGAAAGCATAAATTTTATGTATATTTCATGCAAATTTTGACAGTTTTTTTAGATTCTTTTTTCCCATTTTCTTTGTTCTTAAATGGTAATACCAATGCCACATATTCATTTTTTCTTTTGTGGTTATTTTTGCTTTATTTTTTATTCAAGTTTTCTTTTTTCTATGCGTTTTTCTTTTCTTTTATTGGTTATTTTTTGTTTTTTGTGTGTGGGAGGGTACCTTTTGTTTTTTTGTCTTTTTGTTGAGTTTTCTTTTTTCTTTATGAGTTTCTTGGGATGTTGAGTGTGTGTAAATATATGCACACAAGTACTACATGCATACATTATATTAGTGTATGGAAATTTCACTACCATGTGTGTCTTCTTACATTTGTATTAATCTTGACTAAATTTTAATTTTAATTTTTTGTTTCACTTTCTCTTTTATTTAAGGGTAATACCAAAGACACTAATTCATTCCTTCTTCGAAACTTTTTTGTATGTAAATTCTACTAATATATGTTAGTTCTTGTATAGCTATAAAATATGCAATTTATGTGTAAATTATGTGCAAATTTTATCATGATTTATTTTTTAATTCCTTTCTTCCTAAAGGGTGGTACCAATGCCACTACTTCATTCTTTTTTACAAAATATTATATTTTTGTTTTTTTAAAAGGTATACACGCAAGTACTATACAACATGTGTGTAAATTATAGTACAGCGTGAAATTGCAATAGTATATGTTCGTTGTTTGCATATTACTAAAAGTGCAATTTCAGTGCAAATTTGTTGATGAAAGGAACAATCTTCCTGTACGTATGTATAACATCTCATATCACAACTTGCTTATGATACAATACCGTGGGATTAAAGTATTCGACAACGCACCGTTACTGTTAGTTGGTGAAAGGAGTAGCATGCACCGGACAATCCAATACCGCCCAAGAAAAACTTGGCTAGTACACAAATCGACTGAACCAAGCTGTGGTCAGTTGACTGACCCAAATAATGTTTTAAGTTGACTGTTTTTTTTTTTCGGGCAAATCAGAGAGCTTTATTCATATGAAAGCGTTCCTAGGACAATCAGCCAAAAGGCTGGTCACTAGAAAGCTAGGAACTACATCAAGCCAACAATCGGTCACATTCAGAGTACAAGCGTGCTTAGCACAGAGATGCGCCGGTAGGTTTGCTGACCTGTTAACATGCTGAATAACAAAAGAAGTAAAATGATTACTAAGCTCTCCTATTTCTAACAGAATCGGAGCCACAATTGAACGAGAATTGTGGCGAGTGTTCCAGAGTGTCACCAACTCCATGCAGTCAACTTCCATTATCACATGCGAGAATCCTCGGAGGGTGGCGAATAAAACTCCATCTCGCAAAGAAAAAGCTTCCATGATCAAGGGATCAGAAATCCCCATGTATGGCTTGCACCATGAGCCTAGTAGAGCCGAAGAAGAGCGTGCAACCCCGCCTGCACCGCCCCTCCCCTCGGCAAGATTAAGCGCACCATCCGTCGTGATTTTCACTGTGCCCTCATCAGGCGGGCGCCAACCGTACCCAGGAAGAAGAGAGGCTGCCTTGCGTGGAAGCTGGAGTAGAGCAATGGCCTCCTTGATTGCTCTAATCGTCGATGTTGGATCCCTACCCTCTTCGCCATGCTTGATACGGTTGCGGGAGTGCCAAATTGACCACATGACAGTGGTAATCTTGGCTCGGTCATCATCGGAGAAGCGGGGATCACACGTGATATCTCGAGCCCATGAGTCCGGGTGAAGCCGAGGGAGACGAATACCAAACCATGCACATGCCTCCTCCCAAAAACGTTTTGCATGGGAACAATGAATGAGAGCATGCTCTAGATCCTCCTTCATTGCCATGCAGACTTTGCACCGATTAATGGGTGCAATATGGCGAAAGTTGAGAGTAGCTTCATCCGGAAGAATCCCCCGAAGAACTCTCCACCAGAAAACTCTCACTTTCGGTATGACATTCAATTTCCATAAGGCCTTCCACAACTGTTGATCATCTCCTGAGGTTCCGGTAGCCGTTCCTTCCTCTAGAGCCAAACGCTCTTTCTGAGTCATTAGAGCACGGTACGCCGACTTCACAGTGTAGTTGCCTGATTTCTCAAAAGCCCAAGCAAAGGAATCCTCACCTCCCCCTTGCCTGATAGGAATATTTAGGATGGCTTCGGCATCTGGGGTAATGAAAGTCTCCCTAACCACATCCTGCCGCCAAGACCAATTGGTCGTGTCAATGAGCTCAGCCACCGCTTCAATAGTGGTGTTTGGCGGCTTAAAGATTGGTGTCATAGATATTGTTCCAGCTATCCATTTGTCTCTCTAAACTGCTATCGTGCTGCCGTCCCCAACACGAGAGATCAGACCAGCCCCTAGGGCCTCTTTTCCGGCTATAATTGCCTTCCACGTTGCCGAAGCCGACTTCGGCGCTGAGGCCTGCATAAAATCACTATCAGGGAAGTAGCGGCCCTTGAGAACTCGTGCACACAGCGAGTTAGGGTTTGTCATTAACCGCCAGCCCTGCTTGCCCAACATGGCAAGATTGAATTGACGCGGGTCTCGAAACCCCATCCCTCCATTACACTTAGGTGTCGCCAACTCTTTCCAGGACACCCAATGCATAGAATTTTTGTCTAGAGAACTGCTCCAAAAATATTTCGCCATAGGAGAAGTTAGACTCTTGCAAACTTTCTTTGTCAAACGAAAAGTGCTCATTGGATAGGTCGGGATGGCCTGGACCACTGATTTCAACAAGACCTCACGGCCCGCACAAGCTAATAGCTTTTCCGACCAACCTTGAATTTTTCCCCGGGCTCTTTCACTGATGTGTTCAAAAGTGCCACTTGTAATGCGACCCACAGCAGTTGGGAGACCAAGATATTTTGCACTGAAAGCTTCAACTTGGATGTTCAATGTAGCCTTCAGAAGTTGCCGTAGAGAATCAGGTGTGTTAGTACTTAAATAGATAGAGCTTTTTTCACGGTTAACACACTGACCTGAGGCGTCCCCATAGGTTGACAGAATTTCATTCAAACGGAGAGCGCTTGGATTACTTGCATTAATGTAGATCAGACTGTCATCAACAAATAATAGATGGGTCACCCAAGGTGACCTGTAACTCACCCTCAAGCCCCTATCAACAGCTCCACCATTGTAATACTTGAGTAATGAAGAAAAACCTTCCGCGCAGAGAAGAAATAAGTACGGCGAAACCGGATCTCCTTGACGGAACCCCCTGGATGGCGTAAAGTATGGAAGTAGCTCGCCATTAACCCAAACGGAGAACCGACTGAAGAGATACATTTCATAATCAACCTGATGAACGAAATATTGAATCCCAACCTGGTCAATATTGCTTCGAGGTAGTGCCACTCGACACGGTCGTAAGCCTTCATCATATCGAGCTTGACCGCACAAGAAAAGTTCTTGCCTTTCTTCCTTCTCTTCATTGTATGCACACTTTCATATGCAACCAAAACATTATCTGTGATGAGGCGACCATGCACAAAAGCACTTTGCTCCTCGCTAATAACATCATCCATAATGCCTCTCATACGGTTAGTGATAGCCTTGGCTGCTATCTTATACAAAACCGGACAGAGCGCAATGGGGCGATATTGGGAGATCATCTGAGGGTGTCTGACTTTGGGTATGAGGGTAATGGATGTATCATTCAAGCCAGATGGTAACTCACCTCCATTTAAAAAATCCAAGACTGCCTGAGTTACTGCCTCACCCAGCAGATCCCAGTGTCGCTGGTAGAACCCAGCAGTGAAGCCATCCACCCCGGGAGCTTTCGACGGTGCCATTTGAAACAGTGCACGTCTCACCTCGTCGGAAGTGTATGGTTTTGTTAAATCCACATTCATAGCCTCTGTGACTTTAACAGGAACATATGATAACAAATTATTGGCGTCAGAATAGCCTTGTGATTGGTAGAGATTTTGATAGAAGCTTTGCACTTCGGCTTTATCCTCGCTCTCATTTGTCCACACCGAGCCATCAGCACGCGTCAGACCCTGAATTTTATTCATACGTTTGCGCTGAGCGGCTTGAGCTTGGAAGTAGGACGTGTTGCGATCTCCATCCCGGAGCCAAGGGACGCGAGAGCGCTACTGAATCATACGTTTTAAGTTGACTGTTTGCTAGCTAGTCCCTGCTGAATCATGCACGTTTCCATTTCGTATGCTCCGTAGAAAATACTGAAGGAAATATGCCCTAGAGGCAATAATAAAGATGTTATTTGTATTTCCTTATATCATGATAAATGTCTTTTATTCATGCTAGAATTGTATTAACCGGAAACTTAGTACATGTGTGGATACATAGACAAAACAGTATGTCCCTAGTATGCCTCTACTAGACTAGCTCATTGATCAAAGATGGTTATGTTTCCTAGCCATAGACATGAGTTGTCATTTGATCAACGGGATCACATCATTAGGAGAATGATGTGATGGACAAAGACCCATCCGTTAGCATAGCACTATGATCGTTTAGTTTTACTGCTATTGCTTTCTTCATGACTTATACATGTTCCTATGACTATGAGATTATGCAACTCCCGAATACCGTAGGAACACCTTGTGTGCTATCAAACGTCACAACGTAACTGGGTGATCATAAAGATGCTCTACAGGTGTCTCCGAAAGTATTCGTGGTGTTGGCATAGATCAAGATTATGATTTGTCACTCCGAGTGTCGGAGAGGTATCTCTGGGCCCTCTCGGTAACACACATCACAATAATCCTTCCAAGCAAAAGACTAATGAGTTAGTCACGAGATGATGTGTTACAGAACGAGTAAAGAGACTTGCCGGTAACGAGATTGAACTAGCTATAGAGATACCGACGATCGAATCTCGGGCAAGTAACATACCGTTGACAAAAGGAACAACGTATGTTGTTATGCGGTTTTGACCGATAAAAGATCTTCGTAGAATATGTAGGAGACAATATGAACATCCAGGTTCCGCTATTGGTTATTGACCGGAGATGAGTCTCGGTCATGTCTACATAGTTCTCGAACCCGTAGGGTCCGCACGCTTAACGTTTGATGACGATCGGTATTATGAGTTTATGAGTTTTGATGTACCGAAGGTAGTTCGGAGTCCCGGATGAGATCACGGACATGACGAGGAGTCTCGGAATGTCCAAGACATAAAGATTGATATATTGGACGACTATATTCGGACACCGGAAGTGTTCCGGAAAAGTTTCGGATTTAACGGGATTGCCGGAGGGGGTTACCGGAACCCCCTACGAGGGGGGATGGTCCATAGTGGGCCTTATGGAAAAGAGAGAGGCAGCCCATAGGGGCTGGCCGGCGCCCCACCTAGGGTTCCTAGTTGGACTAGGATTGGGGGGCGCCACCTCTCCTTCTTTTCCTTTCCCTCTCTTCCTTCTTTGGTAGTTCCTACTAGGAATAGGATTGCAATCCTATTCCTAGTAGGATTGCACCCTAGCCGCACCATAGGAAGGGCCGGCCGGCCTCCCCCTTGCTCCTTTATATACGGGGGCAGGGGGCACCCAAAGACACACAAGTTGAATTGTTCCAGCCGTGTGCGGTGCCCCCCTCCACAGAAACATACCTCGGTCATACCGTCGCGGTGCTTAGGCGAAGCCCTGCGCCGGTGAATACATCATATCCGTCACCACGCCGTCGTGCTGACGAAACTCTCCCGTGAAGCTCAACTGGATCAAGAGCTCGTGGGACGTCATCAAGCTGAACGTGTGCTGAACGCGGAGGTGCCGTACGTTCGGTGCTTGATCGGTTGAATCGCGAAGAAGTTCGACTACATCAACCGCGTCACTTGACGCTTCCACTTCCGGTCTACGAGGGTACGTAGACACACTCTTCCCTCTCGTTGCTATGCATCTGGTAGATAGATCTTGCGTGATCGTAGGAAAATTTTAAAATACTACGTTCCCCAACAGTGGCATCAAGAGCCAGGTCTATGCGTAGATGATATGCACGAGTAGAACACAATGAGTTGTGGGCGATACTAGTCATACTGCTTACCAGCATGTCATACTTTGCTTCGGCGGTATTGTGAGATGAAGCGGCCCGGACCGACATTACGCGTACGCTTACGCGAGACTGGTTTCACCGTTACGAGCACTCGTTGCTTAAAGGTGACTGGCGGGTGTCTGTCTCTCTTACTTTAGCTGAATCAAGTGTGGCTACGCCCGGTCCTTGTGAAGGTTAAAACAACACATACTTGACGAAACATCGTTGTGGTTTTATATGCGTAGGTAAGAACAGTTCTTGCTAAGCCCGTAGCAGCCACGTAAAACTTGCAACAACAAAGTAGAGGACGTCTAACTTGTTTTTGCAGGGCATGTTGTGATGTGATATGGTCAAGACATGATGAGTTATACGGTTTTGTATGAGATGATCATGTTTTGTAATGTTATCGGCAACTGGCAGGAGCCATATGGTTGTCGCTTTATTGTATGAAATGCAATCGCCATGTAATTGCTTTACTTTATCACTAAGCGGTAGCGATAGTCGTAGAAGCAATAGTTGGCGAGACGACAACGATGCTACGATGGAGATCAATGTGTCACGCCGGTGACGAAGGTGATCATGGAGGTGCTTTGGAGATGGAGATCAAAAGCACAAGATGATGATGGCCATATCATGTCACATATTTTGATTGCATGTGATGTTTATCTTATTATGCTTCTTATTTTTCTTAGAACGACGGTAGCATTATAAGATGATCCCTTACTAAATTTCAAGGTATAAGTGTTCTCCCTGAGTATGCACCGTTGCGAAAGTTCGTCGTGCCGAGACACCACGTGATGATCGGGTGTGATAAGCTCTACCGGAGAGTTACGGGAATTCGCCGGGGAGTATATGGGCCTTATTGGGCTTTAGGTGAAAGAAAGAGAGGAGGCAGCGCACCCCCCCAAGGCTAGTCCGAATTGGACTAGGGGGAGGGGCTGCGCCCCCTCCTTCCTTCTCTTCTCTTTTCCCTTCCTTCTCTCCTACTCCTACTACTTGCAAGGGCTCCTAGTTCTACTAGGAAAGGAGGAATCCTACTCCCGATGGGAGTAGGACTCCCCTAGGGCGCGCCATAGAGAGGGCCGGCCCTCCCCCTCCTCCACTCCTTTATATACGGGGGTAGAGGCACACCATAGATACACAAGTTGATCAGTTGATCTCTCCCAACCGTGTGCGGTGCCCCCCTCCACAGTAACACACCTCGGTCATATCGTTGCAGCGCTTAGGCGAAGCCCTGCGACGGTAACTTCATCATATCCGTCACCACGCCGTCGTGCTGACGAAACTCTCTCGTGAAGCTCAACTGAATCAAGAGCTCGCGGGACGTCATCAAGCTGAACGTGTGCTGAACGCGGAGGTGCCGTACGTTCGGTGCTTGATCGATTGAATCGCGAAGAAGTTCGACTACATCAACCGCGTCACTTGACGCTTCCGCTTCCGGTCTACGAGGGTACGTAGACACACTCTTCCCTCTCGTTGCTATGCATCTGGTAGATAGATCTTGAGTGATCGTAGGAAAATTTTAAAATACTACGTTCCCCAACAAATACAGTTGTACTTATGCTGCGTTTGGCAGCAATGTTTTTTCAAAGTTTTCTGACAATACTGTGGTTTCTGAAAAATACAATGGTTTTGAATACTTTGATGCGTTTGGCTACAGGAAAAACTGGTGTTTTATAAACCACGGTATCCCAGAAACCATGGTATTTTTACTGTATCGGAAAAAGAGGTCCGGACCTCTTTTTTCTAAACTGAACAAAGCGACGTCGTCGTCTACATCGAGATAATTATACCTGATGAGATCGCCTCCTACTTTTCCTCTGTCTACTATCTCGTAAACAAATTCTATTATATCACCTGTTTATTAGCCGATTCTCTTTGATCGCGTACGTATAGTCGGTCTCTTGGGTGGTTCTTCTTCCATCCAGGAGTACAAACACGATGCATGTACACGCACGTAGAATTTTGGCCCAACTGGAAATACATGCACGTATAGAAATAATATGATGACAACACTCCTAAGATTGTATTACTTTAATCTACTCCCTCCGTTCCAAAATATAAGTCTTTTAAGACAATTCAAATGGGCTACGACATACGGATGTATGTAGACATATTTTAGAGTGTAAATTCGCTCATTTTGTTCCGTATGTATTCACTTGTTTGAATCTCTAGAAAAACTTATATTTAGGAACGGAGGGAGTAGTTGATTGATGAACTCAAGTTGCCGGGTGCTTTTGGTCAATCATGTACGTCCTTGTTAAATACTTGGTCAAAACTTTGATAAAAAAGCAACAGTCAAACACATGTAAAACTGAGAAATACATTGATTTTAAGAAACTGCAGTATTTCTTGCCTACTCATCGAAATACTACGGTTTTTAATTACAACAGTTTTCTAAAAACTTTGCTACTACGACTGGTTCGGTACTTGCTAACTCAATAATGGTGTTTAATTTCTCGGAAGCGATCGCTAGTCTTTGGGCAGTTCACAGTGAAAACAGGGCATGCGTGTATTTTTTTGACGCGTGCATGCGTGTATTGTATCATCGACATGACGACGTCCACTAACTATGCGCTACCAATTGATATATACTGGTTCTTGACTGACCTAACGAGACGACCGGACTCCGCGCCCGCTATCAACTGTGGTTAAAACTGCCACTCCCTCGTTTTCTTTTTCTTTTAGATATCTCCTACTCCCTTCAATTCATATTTAGGCCTCCTTTGGTTTGAAGGAATCTTGTAGGATTTCTAAAGGATAGAAATTTTATAAAAAAAATTCCTCTGAAATCATTTGGTTTATAGGAATGGATTCCTATTCCTATATAGGATAGGAACCAATCCTTCACATTTTAAAGGGAAAAAAAATATTAACCTAGACTCAATGTAAAAATTCATATCCTATGAATCAAGTGACAACTCTTTTCCTATAAGAAATGAAATGCATGTAACCTCACTTCCTATGATTTTCCTATTCCTATAATATTTATATCCTGTGAATCAAAGAAGGCCTTATTAGATACATCCGACAAGTAATATGAATCGAAGGGAATAATGGTTTATCTCGTACCTCAATCAAATTATATGTACTTGCATTATGTGGGTTACTTTCAAAGTTATAAAGTTGTAGCTTGTTCCGCTCAAAGCATGGTTAATAGTACAGCCGGCTGCTAGCTATATGAAATTGACACGTCATTTATAGTCAAGGTTATAGCCGGTAAGTATAATAGTTAGATGTAAATAAGTACTTCATCCGTTCCAAAATTCTTGTCTTACATTTGTCTAAATAGGGAAGTATCTAACACTAAAACGTGACTAGATACATCCGTATTTTGACAAATTGAATACAAGAATTTTGGGACGAAGGGAGCATTACTTTACTGATACATGCCCCATCCTTCACTCTCACAAAATGCCTAGGAACACGTGTTATAGCTGGCTGTTAGTTAGTAGCCCGTTTCTTCTATCTCTCCTCTTCTCTCACTTCCAACTCATCACAAATATAATGTTATTTGCCTTACAGCCCGCTTACATCATCTTATTATACTTGCTCTTAAGTACGGTGGTAGAGTGTATCCACAACGGGTGCAACATTGGATATTCCTTATATTTTGTTCTCTCCTCTACCAGCTGATGGAGGTTGAGAAGATGAAAATATCTTGAACGTTCGCTTTATGCTTTTGGGGGAGATCATACCGACCGACTCGTCTCCTCTCCCGGCTATATAAGCGACACGACCCACACATCCATCGCTCCCCCCTCCTTCTACAGCTAGCATCGCCCCCTCTCGCGGTCTAGTCTGGTCTTGCCCGAGATGAACTGCTCCTTCCTCAAGGCGGCGGCGGTTGCCGTGGTCGTGGCCGTCCTGGCGGCCACGGCCGGCGCAAACTCTTTCGTCTCCGCCGCGCCTCTCCCCACCGTTTTCCTCTTCTCCCCTCACTGCGTCCTGTGGATCGCCGCCAACGTCATCGTCGTCTCGCTCTGGCTCCTTTCCTCCTACCGCCACCGCGGAACCGCCGTCGCGGCCGGCCTCTCGTCCACGGCCAGCGACGTATCCGCTGCCATGGGCGGCATGCTCTTCCCTTCCTCGGAACATGACGTCTTTGCTGCCGCTCCTGATGCCGTCGTCGCGCCGCCGGCGCCTGTCTCGACGAGCCGGCCGCGGGAAGGGAGAACGGCCAAGAGGCCGGTCGACCGCCCCCGCGTACGGAAGAAGCCCGCCGGCGAGGGCAAGGTGGGAGGCGCAGCGGCGGAGGCCAAGCCCGAGGGCAAGAAGGAACGCAGCGAGGAGGAGACGCCGACAGCCTCCGCCGCCGCGACCGAGGCCGAGGCCGTTGGCCTAGACGACGTGTCGATGGAGACGGCGTGGCAGTCGATCGTGAGGAGCGGCGCGGCGCGGCCGGTGGCCGTGCGGAAGAGCGAGACGTGGGGCGGCGAGGCGCTGCCGCGGATGCGGCGCGCGGCCGACAAGGCCGTCGTTGCGCGGAGGGAGATGCGCAAGTCGGCCACGATGGTCCCGGCCTCCCCGCCGCACCCGGCTGCGGCGTCGTCCCCGGTGGCGGCGAGGCAGGGGTGGCGCACCAGGGACGTGCTGGGGATGGCGCAGGACGAGCTCCTCCGCCGCGCCGAGAGCTTCATCCGGAGGCAGCACGAGCACCTGCGCATGCAGCGGCAGGAGTCCGAGCAGCGCCAGGCCATGGAGCACGACCGCCGCCGCCCTGCTCCCATCCGTGTCTAGTGGCCGGTCAGCACGACATGCATCGCACATCGCCTATGCACGCACACGCGTACGTGCGAATCCATCCACGAGTTGGATGGATGCACGCGTCCATGCACGTACGGAAGGAAAACTGTACAGAAGTTGGTCAGCTAGCATCATCATCAAGAGACAAACATTCCTGCCGCCATTGCATGCCTAGATGCATGGAAGTATGGAAGGACCGCGTAGGTAGAGAAGGATCCGGCCATGGCTGTCTAGCTACGTTGAACACCGAAGCGGTACTGGTCTGGTCATGCACCGCGTCCTGCAGCTTCGATCGATGTAGATTAAATCCGTATGTACTACGTAAGAGTATGTTTGAGTGAGGAATCAACGCTACATGTAAGCTATTAATTAACCTCTAAATAAATGAAGAGTGGTAGCCGTTTCTTTGTTCTTTTGCTGTTTCAAATTTTCGGAGACCCCTGTCCGTAGCGCAAGAATTTCGTAGGAAATCCACAAGAAAATTCATCTCACTTGCCTTGTTCATCAAAAAGAGTGTGTGCTTGATAACTGAACAGGTAGATGTGAGCATGCTTGAGATTAAGGGCCTCTTGAAACTAAGGTACTCCCTCCGAACCATATTAATTCTCATCGATTTAGTACAACTTTAGACTAAAATCAATAATATTTAATATGGATTAGAGGATTAAAATCGTAAGGAAATTTTCTTCCTATCCATGACCGTACGATCGCAAACCTCGTTGCATAAGAGTTACGGCCAGCCTCTTTGGTTCGTGAAATTCAAATAGAATCATGTGAAGAAAAACGACAAGAACATAATAGGAGTGCATGCACAAAAAGAGGATTGTAAAATGTGGGAATCTGTAAACTTCGGTATTTGGTCCACAGAAATATAAAAGCATGTTCATCTTAAGAAACACAATCAAAATAAAGTCAAACCATAAGGAAATATATAATTAGGATATTATTAGACCTTTGTATCACGTTCTTTGAATGTACAAATTCCTAAAGGAGGTCTGAGTAGATAGTAAAATTCTTGTGTTTTTCTTTGAAACTTTGATCAAAGAAACATTTCCTCCTTTTTAATTTACTCCATTACTTTGAATCAAATGGACGAATGGCACTACCTGTTGGTAAACGTAGTAGAAAAAAAAAACACGCCTACGATCACCAAGACCAATATAAAGATGCATAATGGGTTGTGATCACGATCGTTACCGTCACCGAGTTGCAGCGGAAGAGGAACGTCGTCGGTGCAGATCGTACTTGGAGCCCCTCAAACCGTCGATGAAAGATCCCTCATACCGCTCACGGACAGTCCCTCGAGATATGGGAAGGGAGGAGAGATGAGTCTAACTAGTGGAGAGGGAGTGAGAGATAGTAAGTAAATGAAGTGGAGTGGCAAGAGGTATGGGAAAAAGGGAGAGAGAGAGAAGAAAGCAAGTAAGAGGAATGGGAGCCATTAATGGAGATGGTGGAGGGGCAAAGGAGAGGGAGGGAGGAGGGGGAATTGAAGGAAGAGAGAAGAAAGCAAGTGGGAGAGGAAAGCCAGCTATGTGAGAAAGAAGGGGGAGCGAGGGAGGGGGGAAGGTGGCTGGTATTTTGGCTGGCGCGCTTAGTAGTAGCGCGGGGTAGCAGGCCCGCGCTAGAGGTAAGGACACTACCTATAGCGCGGGTGTGGTTGCCCGTGCTGCTGCTGTTGGGGAACGTAGTATTTCAAAAATTTCCTACGATCACGCAATATCTATCTAGGAGAAGCATAGCAATGAGAGGAGAGAGTGTGTCTACGTACCTTCGTAGACCGAAAGCGAAAGCGTTTAGTAACGCGGTTGATATAGTCGAACGTCTTCACGATCCAACCGATCCAAGTACCGAACGTACGACACCTCCGTGTTCAGCACACGTTCAGCACGATGATGTCCCTCGAGCTCTTGATCAAGTTGAGGACGAGGGAGAGTTCCGTCAGCACGACGGCGTGGCGACGGTGTTGATGATGTGATCCGCGCAGGGCTTCGCCTAAGCACTACGATAATATGACCTGAGGTGGAATCTGTGGAGAGGGGCATCGCAGACGGCTAAAACAATTGTCAACTTGTGTGTCCTAGGGTGCCCCCTGCCCCCGTATATAAAGGAGCAAGGGGGAGGCCGGTCGTCCTCATAGGGCACGCCCAGGCGGACAATCCTACTCCTAGTAGGAGTTGGATCCCCCCTTTCCTAGTCCAACTAGGAGAAGAAGGAAGGAGAGGGAGAGGAGAAGGAAAGAGAGGGCACCGTCCCTCCCCTAGTCCAATTCGGACTAGGCCCATGGGGAGGCGCGCGGCCAGCCCTTGGCCGCTGCCCTCTCTCTCCCCTAAGGCCCGACAAGGCCCATTACTTCCCCGATGGTTCCGATAACCCTTCCGGCACTCCGATATTTATCCGGTGACCCCCGGAACTCATCCGGTGTCCGAATAACATCGTACAATATATCATTCTTTATGTCTCGACCATTTTGAGACTCCTCATCATGTCCGTGATCTCATCCGGGACTCCGAACAATCTTCGGTCATCAAAAACACATAACTCATAATACAAATCATCATCGCACGTTAAGCGTGCGGACCCTACGGGTTCGAGAACTATGTAGACATGACCGAGACACATCTCCGGTCAATAGCCAATAGCGGAACCTGGATGCTCATATTGGCTCCTACATATTCTACGAAGATCTTTATCGGTCAAATCGCATAACAACATACGTTGTTTCCC
Organism: Secale cereale; assembly: GCA_902687465.1. Taxonomy (NCBI): domain Eukaryota; kingdom Viridiplantae; phylum Streptophyta; class Magnoliopsida; order Poales; family Poaceae; genus Secale; species Secale cereale. The sequence goes on from LR738709.1 coordinate 365,624,717, forward strand.
TTGTCAACGGTATGATACTTGCCCGAGATTCGATCGTCGGTATCATCATACCTAGTTCAATATCGTTACCGGCAAGTCTCTTTACTCATTCCGTAATAAATCATCCCGTGACTAACTCATTAGTCATTTACTTGCAAGGCTTATTATGATGTGTATTACCGAGAGGGCCTAGAGATACCTCTCCGACACTCGGGGTGACAAATCATAATCTTGATCTATGCCATCACCACAAACACTTTCGGAAACACCTGTAGAGCATCTTTATAATCACCCAGTTACGTTGTGACGTTTGATAGCACACAAGGTGTTCCTCCGGTATTCGGGAGTTGCATAATCTCATAGTTAGAGGAACATGTATAAGTCATGAAGAAATCAATAGCAATAATACTAAATGATCATTGTGCTAAGCTAACGGATGGGTCTGGCCCATCACATCATTCTCCTAATGATGTGGTCCCGTTGATCAAATGACAACACATGTCTATGGTTAGGAAACTCAACCATCTTTGATTAATAAGCAAGTCAAGTAGAGGCATACTAGGGACACTCTGTTTTGTCTATGCATTCACACATGTATCAAGTTTCGGGTTAATAAAATTCTAGCATGAATAAAAGACATTTATCATGATATATAAGGAAATATAAATAACAACTTTATTATTGCCTCTAGGGCATATTTCCTTCAGTCTCCCACTTGTACTAGAGTCAATAATCTAGATTACATAGTAATGATTCTAACACCCATGGAGTCTTGGTGCTGATCATGTTTTGCTCGTGGAAGAGGCATAGTCAATGGGTCTGTGACATTCAGATCCGTATGTATTTTGCAAATTTCTATGTCTCCTTCCTTGACTTGATCGCAGATGGAATTAAAGCGTCTCTTGATGTGCTTGGTTCTCTTCTAAAACCTGGATTCCTTCTCCAAGGCTATTGCTCCAGTGTTCTCACAAAAGATTTTCATTGGACCCGATGCACTAGGTATTCCACCTAGATCGGATATGAACTCCTTCATTCAGACTCCTTCATTTGCTGCTTCCAAAGCAGCTATGTACTCTGCTTCACATGTAGATCCCGCCACGACGCTCTGCTTGGAACTGCACCAACTGACAGCTCCACCGTTCAACAAAAATATGTATTCGGTTTGTGACTTAGAGTCACCCGGATCAGTGTCAAAGCTTGCATCCCGATTCGTCCTTTTCAAGTATTTCAGGATGTTCTTGACCATTGTCCAGTGATCCACTCCTGGATTACTTTGGTGCCTCCCTGCTAGACTTATAGCAAGGCACACATCAGGTCTGGTACACAGCATTGCATACATGATAGAACCTATGGCTGAAGCATAGGGAATGACTTTCATTTTCTGTCTATCTTTTGTAGTGGTCGGGTATTGAGTCCGACTCAACTTCACACCTTGTAACAGAGGCAAGAACCCTTTCTTTGACTGATCCATTTTGAACTTCTTTAAAACTTTATCAAGGCATGTGCTTTGTGAAGGTCCAATTATGCGTCTTGATCTATCTCTATAGATCATGATGCCCGATATATAAGCAGCTTCACCGAGGTCTTTCATTGAAAAATTCTTATTCAAGTATCCTTTTATGCCATCCAGAAATTCTATATCATTTCCAATCAACAATATGTCATCCACATATAATATCAGAAATGCTAGAGAGCTCCCACTCACTTTCTTGTAAATGCAGGCTTCTCCAAAAGTCTGTATAAGACCATATGCTTTGATCACCTCATCAAAGCGTATATTTGATACGTCCAAAACGTATATATAATTTCTGATTGCTCCATGCCTCTTTTGGGTGATATTGCTATGTTATTTATACACTTCCATACACTTTTGATCATATTTGGACTAACCTATTAACTCAGTGCACCCCAGTGCCAGTTCCTGTTTTCTGCTGTTTTTGTATTTCAGGTTTTCCCGTCACGAAAATTGTCAGAAAAATCCCGGAAAAATTATATAAAAAATCAGTGTTCCGGAAGCTTCCACACGGCCGAAGTAGGGCCGGAGGGGGGCCACCAGGGCTCCAGGCGCCCTGGTGGCGCGGCCCCCCTCCTGGCCGCGCCGGGGGGCGCCTGGGCCCCCAGGCCTCCGCTGATGCCCCCCTTTGGCATATATTTATATCGTGTACCGAAACCCTCGAGGACGGAACCCTTTTTCGCGATCTCATCTCTGTTCCGCCGCCGCCGCGCTTCCAAGATCGGGAGCACCAGGAGAACTCTTCCCGGCACCCTGCCGGAGGGGAGCATCACCACCGGGAGCCTCTCCACCACCATGGACGCCTCCCGGATGAGTTGTGAGTAGTCTCCCTTGGACCATGGGTCCATGACCAGTAGCTATGTGATGTTCTCCTCCCCTTCTTGTGCTTCACTAATTAGACCTCGTGAGCTGCCCTACATGATCGAGGCACATATGTAATCCTTATGCTGTTGCTATGTTGAGTTTGCTGGGATCCGATGGATTGTGAGATTATGTTCGGATTGTGTTTGAGTAATATATTTGATTTACCTCTTTTATATTTATGTTCGTAAGTAGTTCTTGCATGTTCTCCGTTGCTATTTATTGCTTTGGCCAACTAGTAGGTAGTGACTCCAAGAGGGAACGTTATGCTCGATTGTGGGTTCATGCCCCTCGATGACTAGCTTGAGTGACAGAAACATGAGTCTAGGGGATGTGCTGTTGCCACAAAGGGGAAAACAACGGTGCTTGTGCCCGCGGGTGCAAGGATTGTTTACTTTACGCAAAGTTCTTTTAATGCAGTTGTCTATTGCTTTGAGTTTGCACTATGGGTGGGACTCGCAACTTAATACCAGCGAGATGTTCTGGATAGATATCTCAAGGTGGATGATTAGTAGTAGATGCAGATGGATTTCGGTCTACTTGCCTTGGCGTACCGCCCATGCTTTGAACCTCTACCTTTCTTGCAACATAGTTAGCATTGGTTTGCGCACATAATTCTGTCAATTGCCCAGCTGTAATTCGTTTACCTCACATAGCTGTTTTATCGTCTTTTGGGAGAGAGACATCACTAGTGAACATCATGGGACCCCGGTCCATATTACCATCACTGATCACATCCGCTATTTACTTTCCGCTTTTACTTACTATTTGCAGCAATACCTATCACTATTATCACTTGCGTTTGATCCTTTGTAAACGACAAGGCCGGAGGGATTGACAACCTCTCTGTACTCGTTGGGAGCAAAGTTATTTGTATCTGTGTGCAGGTCCATGTTGATTGCTAATATCTGGCGCCGTTAGCAGTTGACACCTTCTTGTTGAAACTGGGAGTCTCAGGGGAAATCGATCCTTGGTATCTTTGCCAAGGGAAAACTACCGCTACACTGCATCTCAAACCTTTCACTTGGGGTAACCAACGAGGGGCGAGAAGCCATCAAGCAAAGTTTTCTGGCGCCGTTGCCGGGGACTCCACTCTTCAAGATAGGGGAGTTGCACGATATCTTTTACCTTTGCTTTTTAGTCTTGTTAGTTTAACTTTCAGTTTTGCTTTAGTATCTTTTATTGAAAATCACATAAATAGTTATCTTGCTTGCTTGCTACTATGGGTTCCACCAAGAACACCAAGTTGTGTGACTTCACTAGTCATAACAACGATGACTTTATTTGCACGCCTATCACTACACCTGCCACTTCAGCACCTTCTTATGAAATTAAACCTGCTTTACTGAACTTAGTCATGAAAGATCAATTCTCCGGTGCTGGAGATGATGCTGCTTTACACTTAAACAATTTTGTTGAACTCTGTGATATGCAAAAGTACCAAGAAATAGATGGTAATATTGTTAAGCTTAAGCTTTTTCCTTTCTCCTTGAGAGGAGGAGCTAAAATCTGGTTTCAATCTTTACCTAGAAATAGCATAGATTCATGGGACAAGTGCAAAGATGCTTTTATTGGAAAATACTATCCACCTGCTAAAATTATCCAACTAAGAAGTAACATAATGAATTTTAAACAATTGGATAATGAACACGTTTCCCAAGCTTGGGAACGTATGAAATCTCTTGTCAAGAACTGCCCTACTCATGGTTTGACTACTTGGATGGTTATCCAAACTTTTTATGCAGGCTTGAACTTTACCTCGCGGAACTTGTTAGATTCGGCCGCGGGAGGAACCTTTATGTCAACTACACTTGGTGCTGCCACAAAGCTTCTCGATGAGATGATGACCAATTATTCCCAATGGCACACCGAACACACTCCAACAGGTAGGAAGGTAAACTCTGTCGAGGAGATTTCCTCCCTAAATGAAAAAGTTGACTTGATCATGTCTCTACTTTCGAAGCAATCTTCTGTTGATCCTCGTGATGTTTATTTAAATTCTTTGATTGCTCAAGAACAAGTAGATGTGAACTTTATCTCTAGAAACAATTTTAATAACAATGCTTATAGGAGTAATTTTGGTAGCAATCCTAGACCGTTCCCCTCTAACTCTTATGGGAACAACAATGCTTATCCTAGCACCAAGAACTCCACTACTGAACTAGAGATTATGCTTAAAGATTTCATCACTACCCAAAAAGCTTTTAATAATAGTGTAGAAGAGAAACTAAACAAACTAGATGATCTCTCTTCGAAGGTAGACAATTTAGCCCATGAGGTAGAATTGCTTAAAATTAGAACTTCTCCTCTTGAGGAGAGGAAGGTCACTCCTATGAATGCTATTCAAGTGCAAATTAATGAAAACATTAGGATGTTGGCTAAACTTAAAGAGAGATGGGCTAGAGAAAGGGAGGAAGAAGATAGAATTAAGAGCCTTCCTACCCACCACACTGTTGCTACTATCCAAGTTGTTGAGGATATCCAAACTCTTAGCACCCAATGCACTCCTGGTCCCGATGGACCTATTAATGGTGATGCTATGACTATAGAAACTACCAAACAAGTGAACCTAAAGGACACCACTACCACTTTACTTGATAGTAGTGACCTTGATTTTGATAATTGCACTCTTACCGAAGTTATTGATTTCCTTCACAAGATGTCTAGAGATCCCCGCACTAGCACGCTTAACCTTGCCTTCACAGAGCATATCACTAATGCTCTTATCAACGCTAGGGAGGAGAAACTTAGAGTAGAAGCCTCCATACCTAGAAAGCTAGAAGATGGTTGGGATCCTATGATTAAAATTAAGTTGAATAACTTCTCTTGCTATGCTTTATGTGATGTTGGAGCTAGTACCTCCGTTATGCCCAAAAGAATATATGATATGCTTAAATTGAAACCTTTTGATTCTTGTTCTTTTGGTGTTCGTCTTGTTGATTCTTCCATAAAGAGACCTTTGGGGAGGATCGACGATGTTCTTATCATTGTCAATGACAACTACGTTCCCGTTGATTTTACTATTATGGATATTGAATGTGAACCTTCTTGTCCAATTATTTTGGGACGTCCTTTTCTTCGCACCGTTGGTGCTATCATTGACATGAAAGAGGGGAATATACAATTCCAATTTCCTCTCAAGAAAGGGATGGAACACTTCCCTAGAAAGAAGATTAAGTTACCTTTTGGGTCCGTTATACGGGCTAGCTATTCTTTTACTCTTGATAAAATTTGATCCCTTTGCATTATGCCTAGCTTAAAGGCATAAAAGAAAGCGCTTTTGGGAGGCAGCCCACAATGAATAAATTTTTATTTTGCTTTTGTTGTGTCTTGATGTTGTTACTACAGTAGCATCATCATTGTATCTTTGCTTTTCAACTTTGTGCCAAGTGTAGCCTCTGATTGCAAGAAAGTTTAAAAGTTGTGACGTGTTGTTCAGGAAACAAATTCCGTCCTTGGATAGAAAAATTCGTATAAAATCACCAGATCATCTTTTTGGTCTGAATTTTTTCGACAGCGTGCTCTATACAATTGTATTTCGTGCGTCTGTTCTGAGTTTTCTGATTAGAGTTGCAGAAGTGCCCCGAAAAAATCATTTACTACCTGCTGGTCTGTTTTTCACAGATTCTGTCCTGTTTTGCCTTTCATTCATTTTGCAAACCTTGAGCTTGCTTTTTCTTTGCAAAAACCTTTTGGCAATCTTGAGAAACAGTAGACCTTCAAAAATATCCTTATTTCCAGCAAGGAACAATTATTTTATTAAGGGTACTAACCTCGCTAATCAGATTATGATGAGTTATGTATGAAGGGAGTTTTCAAGTGTGAGAGGGAAGATGATAAAAAGATTCAGGAGTGTCAAGCGCTCAAGCTTGGGGATGCCCCCATGCATCCCCAAGAAATATTCAAGAAGACTCAAGCGTCTAAGCTTGGGGATGCCCCCGTGCATCCCCTTCTCCATCAACATTATCAGTTCGTCTTTCGTTCCACTATATTTTTATCACTTCATGTGTTATGTGCTATGCTTGGAGCGTCTTGCTTTTAGTTTCCTTTTTTGTTTTCTTTAGCTTTTCATAACGAGTTGGAACTCAGCTTTCTTTGTGTGGGAGAGAAACACGCTCCACTTCAACCTAGAACATAACATAGAATTTTCATGTCTATCTTTGCTGTGTGTGTTCTTTGTCTTTCAATAGCTATTATCATGTTCAGCTCTTAGTTTTCATGCTTATCTTTTTAAAGAGATTTTGTTTAGTTGGTTGCTTGAACTCTCTTTAGTTATCATGCTTATCTTATTAGGAGAGTTTGCTTCTGTTGCATTGGTCGATATGTCTATGATAAAAATGCTACGTGCATGATGGTGCTTAGTAGTTCAGGTTTTCTTATGGTTAGTCTAAAATAGCTGGGCGGTTCCCAATGTGTTATTGGAGTACCAACATGATTTGTTTGCCTATGATGTGGTATGGTTCAGTAATATCTTCCTTCAAGAATTTATTTTGATTGACTTGGCGTATGTTCACGCATATTTAAGACTGTAAAGAAAGTCTGTCAAGCCTTTATGATCTTTTGTTTCTGAGTAGCGATATAACTACCATGCCTGATTTAATGTTGCTTTGTCGCTCTGCATGATTATGACCATCATTGCTCTTTTAGTTGGTCGCTCCCAGTCTTTTGCTAACCTCCACCTGTACTAAGCGGACTGACTGCTTGTGCATCCAAATTCTTTTAAACCAGTTATGCCATATGAGTCCACCATACCTTCCTATACATGGTATTTACCTGCCATTCCTAACGGAGACTTTCATGTACCATCTCGAAATTATTCAAAAAAAAAAGCATTCCTATTTTGTGCCTCTGTTTTAGTTCATGAGGAAGTAGTAGTTAATTCATGATCTTTTTAAGTTGGACAAGCTTCACCCCAGGATTGCATGTCTAATGTGCAAACCCATAATACGAGAAGGAACTGGCAAAGAGTGCGCCCGGCTCAAAATTAATATAACAAACAAACCCTCCTTCACGCTTTGTTCATGAGAAATCAGAAAACTTTGGCAGTGATAAACAAAGGAGATTAAAAGGATGTGATCGTCCTCATTCGGGAGCCTTTCCTCGAAACTTGTCCATCTCAAGAAGTGATTGAGTTGTCTGCTAGCATTCGTTGACGGAACATGCATAATCTAAAAAAAAATGGTTACCTCTATTTTTAAAACCAAGAGCTCTGGTACATGTTTTGTCTTTGTTTCCGACCACGGGTTTTCAACCTTGCCAGCAAAAGCCACGGTTCGAGAGTCTCCGCCTTCTTTGAAAGCACCAACTATTAAGAGCATGATTGTCATTCTGAGTGTAATGTGCATTGTCCCAAAGTAGCATTGTCTTTTGCATGATTGTGATATCGTTTATTCTGAAATCATTGTATCTAGTCATCACTTAAACCTTGGAGGTGCCCCTGCATTTATGTTTTGCTTCACTAAAGGGGGCAAGCGAGATATCACTTTATCATATTTGCACACCATGCTCATTACAAATCTTTTTGATGTTTCAGTATCATATTGTAAAACTTTCAGTTCTTAGTGATTTTCTCATGAGGCAACTTAATTACTACAGATTCATTGTCTCAGTAAGCTTTTGTCATATGACTATGAAAAATCCTTATATGGTTAATAGCATGTCACCACAGAAATTATTCTTGTTATCATTTACCTACTCGAGGACGAGCAGGAATTAAGCTTGGGGATGTTGATACGTCCAAAACGTATCTATAATTTCTGCTTGCTCCATGCCTCTTTTGGGTGATATTGCTATGTTATTTATACACTTCCATACACTCTTGATCATATTTGGACTAACCTATTAACTTAGTGTACCCCAGTGCCAGTTTCTGTTTTCTGCTGTTTTTGTATTTCAGGTTTTCCCGTCACGAAAACTGTCAGAAAAATCCCGGAAAAATTATATAAAAAATCAGCGTTCCGGAAGCTTCCACACGGCCGAAGTAGGGCCGAAGGGGGGCCACTAGGGCTCCAGGCGCCCTGGTGGTGCGGCCCCCCTCCTGGCCGCGCCGGGGGGGCGCCTGGGCCCCCCAGGCCTCCGCTGATGCCCCCCTTTGGCATATATTTATATCGTGTCCCGAAACCCTCGAGGACGGAACCCTTTTTCGCGATCTCATCTCTGTTCCGCCGCCGCCGCGCTTCCAAGATCGGGAGCACCAGGAGAACTCTTCCTGGCACCCTGCCGGAGGGGAGGATCACCACCGGGAGCCTCTCCACCATCATGGACGCCTCCCGGATGAGTTGTGAGTAGTCTCCCTTGGACCATGGGTCCATGACCAGTAACTATGTGATGTTCTCCTCCCCTTCTTGTGCTTCACTAATTAGACCTCGTGAGCTGCCCTACATGATCGAGGCACATATGTAATCCTTATGCTGTTGCTATGTTGAGTTTGCTGGGATCCGATGGATTGTGAGATTATGTTCAGATTGTGTTTGAGTAATATATTTGATTTACCTCTTTTATATTTATGTTCGTAAGTAATTCTTGCATGTTCTCCGTTGCTATTTATTGCTTTGGCCAAGTAGTAGGTAGTGACTCCAAGAGGGAACGTTATGCTCGATTGTGGGTTCATGCCCCTCGATGACTAGCTTGAGTGACAGAAACATGAGTCTAGGGGATGTGCTGTTGCCACAAGGGGGAAAACAACGGTGCTTGTGCCCGCGGGTGCAAGGATTGTTTACTTTACGCAAAGTTCTTTTAATGCAGTTGTCTGTTGCTTTGAGTTTGCACTATGGGTGGGACTCGCAACTTAATACCAGCGAGATGTTCTGGATAGATATCTCAAGGTGGATGATTAGTAGTAGATGCAGATGGATTTCGGTCTACTTGCCTTGGCGTAGCACCCATGCTTTGAACCTCTACCTTTCTTGCAACATAGTTAGCATTGGTTTGCGCACATAATTTTGTCAATTGCACAGCTGTAATTCGTTTACCTCACATAGCTGTTTTATCGTCTTTTGGGAGAGAGACATCATTAGTGAACATCATGGGACCCCGGTCCATATTACCATCACTGATCACATCCGCTATTTACTTTCCGCTTTTACTTACTATTTGCAGCAATACCTATCACTATTATCACTTGCGTTTGATCCTTTGTAAGCGACAAGGCCGGAGGGATTGACAACCTCTCTGTACTCGTTGGGAGCAAAGTTATTTGTATCTGTGTGCAGGTCCACGTTGATTGCTAATATCTGGCGCCGTTAGCAGTTGACACCTTCTTGTTGAAACTGGGAGTCTCAGGGGAAATCGATCCTTGGTATCTTTGCCAAGGGAAAACTACCGCTACACTGCATCTGAAACCTTCCACTTGGGGTAACCAACGAGGGGCGAGAAGCCATCAATATTCCAACTCCGAGGTGCTTGCACCAGTCCATAGATGGATCGCTGGAGTTTGCACACTTTGTTAGCACCTTTAGGATCGACAAAACCCACTGGTTGCATCATATACAACTCTTCTTTGAGATATCCATTTAGGAATGCAGTTTTGACATCCATTTGCCAGATTTCATAATCATAAAATGTGGCAATTGCTAACATGATTCAGACAGACTTAAGCATCGCTACGGGTTAAAAAGTCTCATCGTAGTGAATCCTTGAACTTGTCGAAAACCTTTCGCAACAAGTCAGACTTTGTAAACAGTAACATTACCATCGGCATCAACCTTCCTCTTAAAGATCCATTTATTTTCAATGGCGTGCCGATCATCGGGCAAGTCAACCAAAGCACACACTTTGTTATCATACATGGATCCCATCTCAAATTTCATGGCCTCAAGCCATTTTGCGGAATCTGGGCTCATTATCGTTTCCTCATAGTTCGTAGGTTCATCATGGTCTAGTAACATGACTTCCAGAATAGTATTACCGAACCACTATGGTTGACCTACGAGGTTCAGTAGTAACTTGATCTGAAGTTTCATGATCATCATCATTAGCTTCCTCACTAATTGGTGCAGAAATCACTGGAACTAATTTATGTGATGAATTACTTTCCAATTCGGGAGAAGGTACAATTACCTCATCAAGTTCTACTTTCCTCCCACTCACTTCTTTCGAGAGAAACTCCTTCTCTAGAAAGGATCCATTCTTAGCAACAAATATCTTGCCTTCGGATCTGTGATAGAAGGTGTACCCAATAGTTTCCTTTGGGTATCCAATGAAGACACATTTCTCCGACTTGGGTTCGAGCTTATCAGGTTGAAGCTTGTTTACATAAGCATCGCAACCCCAAACTTTAAGAAACGACAATTTGGGTTTCTTGCCAAACCACAGTGCATAAGGTATCATCTTAACGGATTTAGATGGTGCCCTATTTAACGTGAATGCAGCAGTCTCTAAAGCATAACCCCAAAACGATAGTGGTAAATTGGTAAGAAACATCATAGATCGCACCATATCTAATAAAGTACAGTTACGACGCTCGGACACACCATTACGCTGTGGTGTTCCAGGTGGCGTGAGTTGTGAAACTATTCCACATTGTTTCAAATGAAGACCAAACTCATAACTCAAATATTCGCCTCCGCGATCAAATCATAGAAACTTTATTTTCTTGTTACGATGATTCTCTACTTCACTATGAAATTCTTTGAACTTTTCAAATGTTTCAGACTTGTGTTTCATCAAGTAGATATACCCATATCTGCTCAAATCATCTGTGAAGGTCAAAAAATAACGATACCCGCCACGAGCCTCAACACTCATTTGACCACATACATCAGTATGTATGATTTCCAATAAGTCAGTTGCTCGCTCTATTGTTCCAGAGAACGCAGTTTTAGTCATCTTACCCATTAGGCATGGTTCGCAAGTACCGAGTGATTTATAATCAAGTGATTCCAAAAGTCCATCAACATGGAGTTTCTTCATGCACTTTACACCAATATGACCTAAATGGCAGTGCCACAAATAAGTTGCACTATCATTATCAACTTTGCATCTTTTGGCTTCAATATTATGAATATGTGTATCACTACGATCGAGATTCAACAAAAATAGACCATTCATCAAGGGTGCATGACCATAAAAGATATTCCTCATATAAACAGAAAAACCATCATTTTTTGATTTAAATGAATAACCGTCTCGCAACAAACAAGATCCAAATATAATGTTAATGCTCAACGTTGGCACCAAATAACAATTATTTAGGTCTAAAACTAATCCCGATGGTAGATGTAGAGGTAGCGTGCCGACGACGATCACATCGACTTTGGAACCATTTCCCACGTGCATCGTCACCTCGTCCTTATCTAATCTTCGTTTAATCTGTAGCCCCTGTTTTGAGTTACAAATATTAGCAACCAAACCAGTATCAAATACCTAGGTGCTACTACGAGCATTAGTAAGGTACACATCAATAACATGTATATCAAATATAGCTTTGTTCACTTTGCCATCCTTCTTATCCGCCAAGTACTTGGGGCAGTTCCGATTCCACTGATCAGTCCCTTTGCAGTAGAAGCACTCAGTTTCAGGCTTGGCTCTAGACATGGGTTTCTTCGCGGGAGTAGCAACTGGCTTGCTATTCTTCTTGAAGTTCCCCTTCTTTCCCTTGCCTTTTTTCTTGAAACTAGTGCTCTTGTTAACCATCAACACTTGATGCTCCTTTTTGATTTCTACCTCGGCAGCTTTGAGCATTGCGAAGAGCTCGGGAATAGTCTTATCCATCCCTTGCATATTATAGTTCATCATGAAGCCTTTATAGCTTGGTGGTAGTGATTGAAGAACTCTGTCAATAACACTATCTTCGTCAACTTCGACTCCAAGTTGAGTCATGTGATTGTAGTACCCAGACATTCTGAGCAAGTGTTCAGTTATAGAACTGTTCTCCTCCATTTTGCAGGTATAGAACTTGTTGGAGACTTCATATCTCTCAATTTGGGCATTTGCTTGAAATATTAACTTCAACTCATGGAACATCTCATATGCTCCATGACGTTCAAAACGTCTTTGAAGACCCGATTCTAAGCCGTAAATCAGGAAACCAACATAGAGCCACCCAAAATACCTTTTTCGCCGCTGCAAGTCTCTGTTCTTGCGAGATACCATATGGAGGCCTTTTCTAGTACTCTACCGGAGGGGGAATCGACCATAGAGGGCTTCTACATCAACCTTGTTGCCCTTCCTATGATGTGTGAGTAGGTTACCACAGACCTACGGGTCCATAGCTAGTAGCTAGATGACTTCTTCTCTCTCTTTGATCTTCAATACAACGTTCTCCTGGATGTTCGGGGATCTATTCGATGCAATCTTCTTTTGTGGTGTGTTTGTTGGGATCCGATGAATTGTGAGTTTATGATCAGATTATCCATGAATATTATTTAACTCTTTTCTGAATTCTTATATGCACGGTTATTATACCTTTGTATTTCTCTCTGATCTATCTGTTTGGTTTGGCTGACTAGATTGATTTACCTTTCAATGGGAGAGGTGCTTTGTGATGGGTTCAATCTTGCGATGCTCTATATCCCAATGATAGAAAGGGATAAGACACGTGTTTTTATTGTTGCCATTAAGGGGAAATGATGGGATTTATTTATATTGATTGGATTTACTTTGTCTAGATCATGCCATCTTGCTTAAGTCGTCACTCCGTTCTTTGTGAACTTAATACTCTAGATGCATGTTGGATAGCAGTAGATGTGTCGAGTAATAGTAGTAGATGCATCCATGAGTCGGTCTATTTATCTCGGACATGATGCCTATATACATGATCATTGCCTTGGATATCGTCATAACTATGCACTTTTCTATCAATTGCCCAACAGGAATTTATTTAACCATGATATGCTTTATGTTCAAGAGAGAAGCATGTAGTGAAAACTATGGCCCCTGAGTCTATCTTTATCATATATAAATTCCAAAAATACCTTGCTGCAATTTATTTACCGTTATTTTATTTTGGTTTTTTTATCTATGTATCACTACGAGATTTGATCCTTGCAATTAACCGCCAAGGGATTGACAACCCCTTGTTTGCGTTGGGTGCAAGCATTTGTTATTTTGTGTGTAGGTGTTGTTCACGAGGTCTTGTGTGGTTCTCCTACTGAATTGATAATCTTGGTTCTTAACTGAGGGAAATACTTATCTCTACTATAATGCATCATCCTCTCATCTACGAGGAAATCCTAACACAGCTTGCCAGTAGCAATATCCTTAAGGATGTCTTAAGACCGCAAGAAATCATTTTCTTACTTTGTCAATAGTTCGACACACAATGCTTAATTTTTTCCTGCAACTTGAAGATTATAGTACGTCATGGATACAAGTGCATTGAAGAGTGAATATTACCAAGTAGCTTGTTAGCGTGGATCTCACAATCATCTGTGGTGATCGTGAAGGAATCATGGCTTTGTTTGACACATTGATAAAGATTCATCCTATTCCCTTGAGATATTTCCCTACCACATTGGACCTCGAGATATTACTCTATTACATTATGCCCATTGGTAACTGATGTCTACTACGCAATTTATTCTTGTAGACTTGTGTTGGGCCTCCAGGCGTAGAGTTTTGTACGACAGTAGCAATTTTCCCTCAAGTGGGTGACCTAATATTTATCAATCCGTGCGAGGCATAGGATGAAGATGGTCTCCCTCAAACAACCCTCCAACCAAATAACAAAGAGTCTCTTGTGTCCCCAACACATCAAATAAAATGGTAAATTGTATAGGTGCACTAGTTTGGCGAAGAGATAGTGATACAAGTGTAGTAATGATGGTAGATATTGATTTTTTAATAGGAGAAATAAGAACAAGGTAACAAGTAACAAAAGTGAGTACAAACGATATTGCAATGCTTGAAAACAAGGCCTAGGGTTCGTACTTTCACTGGTGCAATCTCTCAACAATGCTAATATAATTGGATCATATAATTATCCCTCAACGTGCGAACCCCAAAGTTCTTATCTAGCAGAGAATATAAGAAATTATTAGTAGGGTACGAAAGCACCTCAAAGTTATTCTTTCCGATCAATCTTTTGAGCTATCCCTATAAGTGTCACAAACAACCCTAGATTTTGTACTAAAATAATATCATATGATACACATCAACCAGCTCTAATGTCACCTAGATACTCCAATGTCATCGAGAGTATCCATGAGTTGATTATACGATATGCATCAAACAATTTCAGATTCATAATACTCAATCCAACACAAAGAACCTCAAAGAGTGCACCAAGATTTCTACTGGAGAAACAAGGACGAGCACATGCATCAACCCCTATGCATAGATTACCCCAATGTCGCCTCAGGAATCTGCGAGTTGAGTGCCAAAACATACATCAAGTGTTCTCAAATCCATAAAAGTATTCAATCCGATAACAACGAAATCTCAAAGGGTAAAACTCAATCCATCGCAACAATATAGAGAGGGAGAAATACCATATGATCCAACTAAATTAACAAAGCTCGCGGAACATCAAGATCGTGCCAAATCAAGACACGAGAGAGAGAGAGAGAGAGATTAAACACACAAATACTTGTAAAAACCCTCGGCCCTGAGGGTGGACTACTCCCTCCTCAACATAGAGACCGTCGGGATGATGTAGATGGTCTCCAGTGATGATTTCCCCCTCCGGCAAGGTGCCGGAATAGGGTCCAGATTGGTTTTTCGTGGCTACAGAGGCTTGCGGCAATGGAACTTCTCATCTACAGTTATTTCTGGGAGTTTCTGTATATATAGGATTTTTCAGCGTTGGTATCACACGAAGATGGTCCTTGATGACCCACAAGTATAGGGTATCAATCGTAGTCCTTTAGATAAGTAAGAGTGTCGGACCCAATGAGGAGCAGAAGGAAATGTCAAGCAGTTTTCAGCAAGGTAATTTCAGCAAGCACTGAAATTGTGGTAACAAGTTGTTTGATAGCATGATAATTTGTAACAAGCGACGAGTAGAAAAAGTAACAATAGGTGCAGCAAGGTAGCCTAATTCTTTTGTGGCAAAGGACAGGGCAGAACAATCTCTTATAATAAGCAAAGCGTTCTTCAGGACACACGGGAATTTCATCTAGTCACTTTCATCATGTTGGTTTGATTTGTGTTCGCTACTTTGATAATTTGATATGTGGGTGGACCAGTGCTTGGGTGATGTTCTTACTTGAACAGGCCACTGAATTATGATAAACCCCCTTCGCAAGCATACGCAACTACGAAAGAAGAATTTAAGATAAAATCTAACCATGGCATTAAGGGTATGGATCCAAATCAGCCCCTTATGGAATATCGCATAAACTAGGGTTTGAGCTTCTGTCACTCTAGCAACCCATCATCTAATAACTACTCCACAATGAATTCCTTTAGGCCCAAAGATTGTGAAGTGTCCCGTAGTCGACATTCACACAACACCACTAAGGGAATCACAACATACATATCATCAAAATATCGAACGAATATCAAATTCACATGATTACTTATGACAAGACTTCTCCCATGTCTTCAATAACAAAAGTAACTACTCACAAAGCATACGCATGTTCATTATCAGAGGGGTATTAAATAGCATAATGGATCTGAACATATTGTCTTCCACCAAATAAACCAACTAGCATCAACTACAATATGTAATCAACACTACAAGCAACCCACAGGTACCAATCTGAGGTCTTGATGCAAAGATTGTATACAAGAGATGAACTATGGATTGATATGAGATGGTGTTGGTGAAGATGTTGATGGAGATTGATCCTCCCACTATGATAGGGTTGTTGGTGGTGACGATGGCTTCGATTTCCCCCTCCCAGAGGGAACTATCCCCGATGGAATCGCTCTGCCGGAGAGCAAAAGTGCTCCTGCCGAAGTTCCGCCTCGAGACACCGTGCCTACATCCCGAAAGCCCTTCTCTTATTTTGTTTCCTAGGTCAAATGTGAATATATACCAGAAGATGGTCGCCAGAAGTGGTCCAGGTGGCCCACTACCCATCAGGGGGCACCAGGGTAGGTAGGCGCGCCCTGGTGGTGGGCACCTGGGTGGCCTCCTCCTGAATCTCTTTTCTCTAGTATTTTTTTATATATTTCAAAGTAATTCTCCATAATTTTTTAGCCCATTGGAGATGTGCAGAATAGGTATGTCCGACGTACATTTTTCAGTTCCAGAATTCCAGCTGCCGATATTCTCCCTCTTTATGTAAACCTTGCAATTTTTTAGAGAAAAGGTATTAGAATTACTCCCCAAAGTGTTATTATAGACGAAAACATTAAAAATAACAGTAAGAAAACATGATGCGGAATCGATGTATCAACTCCCCCAAGGTTAGACCTCGCTTGTCCTCAAGCGAAAACCAATATCGAGAATCATGTCCACATGTTTAGAGAGATATGTGTCGATAAAAACAAAATACGGACAAAGTAGCATCATGATCATTATTATAGAAGCAACAAAAATTATCATAAGACTTCTCATGAACAAGTAACAATTCACTACAATAGCAAAAGTATATAGCATAAACTTTCTTGAAAACTAACAAACTATGTTCTCAATCAACAATGCAATTGTAATCATTATATTTTCGAGAAGAGTCATGTGTCAGAGCTCTTTAGCAAGTCCACATACTCAACCATCATTTAGTCTTCTATGATTGCTAACACTCAAAGCATAAACATGGATCAAAAAGTTTGAGCCGGACACATAGAAAGATATGGGCTTATAGTTCCGCCTCCGAACTTATTCACCTCAAGGGTAATGTCAACAATAATAACTCATGATCACTCACATTCAACTAGGTATGTGTACCTAGATCTTTCCCCGCCACACGAATCTTGCAAAAGAGAAAAAAATAAATGAATTGGGGAGAACACTACTGACTCTTGCATAAAATGTAAATGCATAAAAGTAAAAGATAGGCCCTTCGCAGAGGGAAGTAGAGGTTGATATGCGCTTTTATTTTTGGATGTACAATCCCTTAATGCAAAAGAACGCCACGTTATATTGCCCCCTATGATAGCAACCTTTATTATGCAGTCCGTCACTTTTATTACTTTGCCATCATAGGTTTGTACAATGCTTATTTTCCCTTACAATAAAAAATTAAACATATTTAGAAGTAATTTTTATTGCCGTATGCACCGATGGAAACTTACTTGAAGGATCTTATTCAACCCATAGGTAGGTATGGTGAAATTTCATGACATGAAATTGGGTTTAAGGGTTTTGGATGCACAAGTAGTATCTCTACTTAGTGCGGGTTTGTGGCTAGCGAAGATATTTGAGCAAGCACCACATGTTAGAGGATCTATCACAATATATATTCTGTGTGAATATGAACAAACATAAATCATTACGTTGTCTTCCTTGTCCAACATCAACAATTTGGTATAAAATATTTAATGAGGGCTCACAATCATAAAAGATGTCCAAGATAGTACATTTGCATGTGAATCTTATCTTCCCTTATTAATTCATTCATGAATTTCACCATTAACCAATGCTATGTTTGTTAGTCTTCAATAAATTTTACTACTTGTACTCTTCTTATGTAATGTCATTACTTTTCATAAGATTAGTATATGATCTTTTTTATTATTTCCTTTATTTTTATTGAGACATAAAAAGTAAAAAAAAAGTAAAAACTCAAACTACACTTTGTTATATATCTCACAACTCGATTACATAGATACATATATCACAGACTAACACACGAAAAATAGATCATACTAAACTTTTATTCAACTAAATCATGAAATAACTAAGGATCGAACTAATACTTGTGAAGGAAGTAAAAGTGACGGTGATATGATACCGGGGAACCTCTCACAAGCTTGGCGAGATCCAAGGGGAGTGGCCATACCCGTGTACTCAAGTCTCCTTCTTTGATGATGATGATGAGACATTGCTCAAATCACCCTTTAACTTGATTAGATGCATCAATTTGTGATTAATACTTCGAAGGGTGATGTTTTTCTCCTCCAAAAGAATAACTTCATGAGTTAGGTAAGTATTCTGAATGCAGACTATTTCAAAAATCCATAGTGCTTCTATTTTAGAGGGGGAGAAATGATGAAGAAATGGTTTAATGATATCTTCCTCAGCTGTAGCTTTCTCCGGAGAAATAGTTTGTCCTCCTGCCACCTTGTCGCGGGATATCCGCGGCCACCTATGGGACCAGGAGGCACCATGCTGGTTTGGTAGGGGGACGTCGCGTTGCACAAAGAGCAGACCAGCGCACAACAGCACGGCAGAGAGCACACAAGCAATTTACCCAGGTTCGGGCCACCGTGAGGCGTAAAACCCTACTCCTACTTTGGTGGATTGATGGTGGAATGGAGGTGGTGAAGCATAGTACACTCGCCCGACAGGGGTTGCCTTGGGGCAGCAGCGACTACGCGCGTATGGGGGTATGGGTTCATCAACCTTCCAACCCTTTCCACGATTGCCATGGGCCTCCTTTTATAGATCAAGGGGCTACCACAGTGGCAAAGTAGTCATTATGCACTAATATGATACCAAACAGTGCTATCATACCTAACTCTGCGGGCTGACAAGGTGCATTAAATTCACCGCTTAGTGTCACATCACTGGTTGCCCGCAAGGCTTGCCGGGCTATCTTGCCAGCTTCACGCATGTCCTCTTGACACGTCGCGGGACGGGTGTCATCTGCAGGTTCTTCTCGTAGGGAAATGTTGGCTGCCACTTAATCATCTTGCGGCTTGACATCACATTGATCGACGACGTGGGTCGTGCTTGAGTGATTGGTGAGGTGGTTACTCCTCCACGAGCCTTGGCAGGCCCTGCCAGGTGTCTTGATCGTCTTCTTCTGAGGATGGCCTTGCCCCTTGTCGGGCTCACCTGCCCGGCAAAGGAGGCCCTTCTCTTGGTGATGCCTTGCTTCTCTGGGTTGCATGTTGGTTCCTTGAATCCCTTGGTTTCTTGTACATCTTGGTTCCGTGCTTCAATCTTGTCTTGGCGCCTGTGCACAGTCTGGGAAATAGACCCAGGGTTTGTTGCACTGACAGAAGCCCTCGGGCCTACCCTAATCGCGTTGCTCAGCGTCGTCGGGGTAGGGCCTGATAAGTGCCCAGGCGGGGTTGCTGAAGAGGCTGGATGCTTGAGGTATTCCTTGCTGTTTCATCAACCTTGATTCCGGGCCGGTTTCCGGTTTCTTTGCGTGTGGCGTAAAGCCAATAGTGGTGGGGTCGCTCCATTGATGGCCCGTGAATGACTTTAACTCATGGGGTAGAAACTGCCAATTTACTCTTCCCACGACGTGCCCTTATCCTTAGCCACGTATGCTGCATGCATCATGCGAGGTAGGTAATGGAGGCGCATGGCGTGGGAGAGCATCATGGCAAGGGCCCAGTCGTCTTGAATTGGCGGAGAAGGACGATGGCCGCCCGTTGATGGAGCAGCCCCCCTCCTCGGCCTACCTATAAAAGGGAGGGGTGAAGGATGGCAGAGCCATCCATCTTTGCATCCCTCCTATTCTGTCTTCTACTCTTGTGGGCTATGTCGAGGAAGAGAGCCTGGGGCCAGCCCCCGGGCTCCTGCTTGGGGCTGTTGTCGCCTCATGTTGGTGCTGATGCTCGGGGAGTGGGCCTGGTCCTTCGCGTGACGAACTTCTTGATTTCTTCGGAGCTCGGTCGGGAGGCGGGGCTGCAGATCGTTGGTCATCCCAGCACTGCCTCTTCCGAAAGTCTTGGGGCTGATGTCGACGAGAGGCGCGCCTTCCTGCCCGCCATGGTGGGGAGCAGTGTGCCTCGAGCCCTCTGGCCATCTTGGCCACTCGCTGTCATTCCGAGGAGGGTGTCCGGTCCGAGCCTGGGCCTTCCCCCGGAACGGTGTTGATGAAGACGAATCCGGGGGAGAAGGAGAAGACAGGAGGCAAGTCGTCTAGTAGGAGCACGACTGCATCGACGCGCTCGTGTCGTACTGGCAACCTGCCGCCTGTTTGCCTGGCTCTTACCCCTTTTCCCGGCGCCGTCATCACCGTTTCTTCCGGCTGCCGGGAAAAAGCGTATCCCCCTGGTGCTTCCGCTTCCTTTTGGGGTCTTTTGGCTGGGCCCCGGTGTCTTCCCCTGCTGGTGCCTGTGCTGGAGCCCTCCTCCTAGCCCTGGAGGTGGTCACCAGGGGCCGTCGAGGTGCCCCGCACGTCTTCTTTCTTCGCAGCCTCGCCACTCCCGATCTTGTCAGGCTGGGCTAACCAGTCCTGACAAGGATCGAGGTGGCGTTGTGTCGGCGCATCGCCCGTCCTCTTCTCTTCCCACAACACTACTTGGTATAAGATGGACAGGGAGAGGAGTTTACGGGGCACTTAACTTTTTTTAATTTTAAATCTATAGGCAATTGTCAAATTTTGATTTTAATAATGTAATCCCGCGAGTCCATCTTTGTGTTCTGTAATGCTTATACTTGTATCAACATATGAATGAAAAAGATAAACCTTGCTGGGGACCCGTGCATGTGTATGTCCATGCAGAGGAGGAATGCCTCTTTACTGTAATAAAATGAATTTTTTCCGGCAGGCCTACCCTGTCGGCACCCTCTTTGTCTGCCGGAGAACTATGTCTGTTGGGGAACAGACAGAGGGGCCATCCCCCCGCCAACTCCTTTTTACCAAAGGCCGATGCGACCATCCTAACTGAAGCTATGTTCGAGTCAGGGATGAGAGCACCTAAGTCTCAAAAGGAGAAGTGAGGCTTTCTCATGCAAAGTTATAGTCTTACAAATCACTTACGGACAGGAGGTATAACTTATCTATTTGGCTTGCCGGGGATTGCAGTGCCGGGAAATCTTCTAAACTCCTTGTCGAAGCCAAGTCCACGGCAGGAACCTGCAACTTCATGTAGATGATAATGAATGCAGGATGCAATCCTATCTATACGCATATGCAAATGGTCATGAAATTCTTATGCAGTGATCTTGGTTGCCCCCCCCCCCTCCACAGCGCTTCTTTATTCTCTCTTGCACGGGGTCATCGCCCCGGCTCCGTACAAGGGGTTACATGCAGCTGAGGCAAGGCCTGTACGAAAGGGTGGCTGCTTGGCAGGGCCCGACAGCCGCGCCTTACGTGTAGTGCTTGCGGAGATGCTCAATATTCCATGAGTTTTGCAACTGAGTGCCATCACCGGTCTCCAAACGGACTGCGCCAGGTCTGGTGAATCATACCACCCGGTAAGGGCCTTCCCAATTTGGTTACAAATTGTTTGTACCCTTGGCAGATTGAACACGCCTAAGGATAAGGTCACCTTCGTCAAGACACCGGGCATGAACCCTGTGGTTGTGACAGCGACGCAGGGCTTGCTGGTAGCGTGCAACATGCGTAGTAGCTCAGAGAAGGTTCTCTTCGAATAGCACAGTGTCGTCACGCCGGTGCTCAACTTGCTCTACTTCATCGTAGGCAAGCACTCGAGGAGACCCGTAAATGAGTTCGGTGGGGATAACTGCTTCTGCCCCGTAAACCAGGGAGAAGGGAGTCTACCCGATAGCTCGGTTAGGTCTCGTTCTGAGGGACCAGAAGACTACTGGCAGCTCCTCGATCCACCGCCTGCCGTGCTTCTGCAGCGTATCAAAAGTTCTTGCTTTGAGTCCACGTAGCACTTCAGCGTTCACCCTCTCAGCTTGTCCATTGCTCCGGGGGTGTGCCACAAAGGCGAATGAAATCTTGCATACAAGGGTACAAATATATTGCATGAAGGCGTGCTCGTGAATCGGGTGCCGTCGTCGGTGATGATCCTTGCCGGAACTCCAAAACGACACACCAATTCTTTCAAGAACTTGATAGCTGTCTGAGCAGTCACCTTTCTCACGTCGGTCACTTTCGACCACTTTGTAAACTTGTCGATGGCAACGAACAAGAATTCAAAGTCCCCGATTGCTCGAGGGAAGGGGCCGAGGATATCGAGCCCCCAGACCAAAAATGGCCATGATAGAGGGATTGTTTGAAGATCTTGGGCAGGCAGGTGTGTTTTCTTGGAATGGAACTGATAGGCTTTACATGTCGCGACGAGCTCGACCGCTTCTTGGAGGGATGTGGGCCAATAGAATCCTTGCCGAAATGCTTTCCCAACTAATGTCCTTGATCCAATGTGGGAGGCGCACATTCCTCTGTGAATCTCAGCCAGCAGTTCCTTTCCATCCTCCCGGTAGACACACTTCAATTTCACACTGTTGGGCCTTGTTCTGTATAGAGTGTCATCAACAAACTGACACATACCGGCCCTCCGGGCTACTTTTTCAGCTTCATCTTGGTCACCGGGGAGTTCTCCGGTTTGGAGGAAGTGGACAATGTGCCTTGCCCAAGCTGGAGCCTGTGGCTTGGCAACGAGGACTAGCGGCACCTCCTCTACTGCGGGAGCACCAACCTCGTTCACAGGGTCCATTGCCCCGGCTGGAGGGAGTGGTCCGGCAAGTTGTGAGGAGTTGTTTCCGGCAGGGTCTCTACTGGGAGCCGACTGCTCGACCGGAAGAGGCTTACCATAGTCCAACTTTCTCCTTTTTCAGGTCATTGTTGCTGGTGATACAGAGGGCTAAGAGGACGGAGAACAAAAGTTCCTGGTTCCACGGGAAGCTTCTGCGCACCACACTTTGACAGGTGATCAGCTATGATGTTTTCCGCATGGGGTACGTGCTCTGTTTGCAAGCCGTCAAAGTGCTCCTCCAATCTCCTCACTTCCTCAACGTATGCCTCCATCAATGGACTTTGGTAATCCTTGTTGACTTGTCTCACCACAAGCTGTGAATCTCCTCGAATGATCAGTTTATTAATTCCCAATTCTGCTGCAATTCTAAACCCGGCAAGGAGCCCTTGATACTCTGATGTATTGTTGGTGGCTTCTTCCCGGGAAAAATGCATTTGGACGACGTACTTCAAGTGTTCCCCAAAGGGGGCAACAATAAGCACGCCAGCTCATGCACCTTGTAGGAAAAAAGCACCATCAAAATACATAATCCATTCCTGGGGCGATTCCTTGCCGGGGATCGCTGTCTCTGTTATCTCCTCATCAGGGGTTGGCGTCGATTCTACAATAAACTCTACCAATGCCCTGCTCTGGGTAGTTGATGTGCTCTCATACTTCAATCCAAAGCTGGATAACTCCAAAGCCCACTCCATTATTCTGCCAGTAGCCTCAGGGTTTTGGAGTATCCTTTGCAACGGAAAACGAGTGACAACCGTGATCTCGTGGGTTTGGAAGTATTGGCGCAGTTTCCTTGAGGCCAAAACGAGACCAAAGATCAACTTTTGCACACCAGAGTACCTCGATCTAGCCTTGTAACAAGGAGCTGACGAAGTACACTGGGCACTGCACCACTTTCTTTCTTGCTGCATCCTTGGGGTTGATCTCATTGTCGTGCTCATTGTGGTCCTGATCCTTCTCTGACTTTGTTGTGTTCTGCTTGCTTTCTGCCTCATCCACTTCTCGCTGTGCTACCAAAGCCGCACTAACCACTTGGTTGGTTGCCGCCAAGTATAGCAACAACGATTCTTGGGGTTTGGGCGCAACCAAGGTGAGTACAGATGAAAGGTAGACCTTCTACTCTTGCAGGCCTGCATCTGCTCCCGGGGTCCACTTCACAGGCCCTGCCTTCTTCAAAATCTTAAAGAACGGTAGGGCACGCTCTGCAGACTTGGAGATGAATCTGCTCAGCATCTTGTTAAGTGCCTCACATCCTTAACTGTCCTTGGTGCTTGGATCTGCTTAATGGCTCTGATCTTGTCGAGGTTGGCTTCGATCCCCCGGTGGGATACGAAGAATCCAGGTAGCTTGCTGGAGGGAACACCAAACACACACTTCCCTGGATTAAGTTTCAAATTGATCTTGCGCAGATTGGCAAATGTCTCCTCCAAATCTTGGAGAAGGGTGGCTTTATCCTTGGTTTTGACCATGATATCATCCATATAGGCTTCTATATTTCTGTGTAACTGTGGCTCAAAACCAATTTGGACTGCCCTTGCAAAGGTTGACCCGCCACTCTTTAATCCGAATGGCATGCGGGTAAAGCAGTACGTACCACATGGAGTGATGAACGACGTCTTTTCTGCGTCTTCCTTGGACATGAAGATCTGATGATATCCAGAGTATGCATCCAGAAAGGAGAGCAAACCACAACCTGAAGTGGAATCCACAATTTTGTCGATGCGCGGCAAGGGAAATGGGTCTTTCAGACAAGCCTTATTGAGATATGTGAAATCAATGCAAAGCCTCCACTTCCCGTTATCCTTCCAGACTACCACTGGATTTGCTAACCACGTAGGGTGCAGTACTCCTTTGACAAAACCAGCTGCCTCCAGTCTCTTGATCTCTTCAGCAATGAACTACTGCCTCTCCAAGGCCCGTTTCCGGACTTTCTGCTTCACAGGTCGGGCGTGTGGGTAGACAGCAAGGTGGTGCTGGATTACCTCCCTGGGAACACCAGGGATATCAGATGGTTGCCTGGCAAACACATCGATATTCGCCTGCAGGAAGGCAACGAGCATGCTTTCCTATTTGTCATCATGGGTGGCACTGATAGTGAAAGTACCATCAACGCCAGCCAGCCCTATTGGGACCTTCTTCACTTGGGGTGCAGCAACCTTGGATCTCTTGCTATTGGAACACTATGACACGTCGTCAACGGGTGCTGTGCACTCGGAGGGGGCACGCTTACCGGACTCCTTACCGGAGGTCCTACCATCCTTCTCCTTTCCTTTGCATTCCTTAGCGAGAACTGCTACTGTCGCTGCCTCTACTGTGACTACATCGCGGTACATCTTGTCAACATAGATAATTGCATCCTTCTCATCTGATGGGATGGTGATGACTCCCAGTGGCCTAGGCATCTTCAAAGTGTTGTAAGAATAGTGGGATGCTGCCATGAACTTGGCCAGGGCCGGGCATCCAAGAATCCCATTGTACGACAGGGGGAGATCAACCACATAAAAAAATCTTCTCAGTCTGATAGTTCAATTCTCCCCAAACGTCACCGACAGCATAATCTTTCCTTTGGGACGGCTCTTGCCGGGATTAACTCCTTGAAATGTGCCGGTAACCTCTAGTTCTTCTTCTCCTATCTGAAGCTTGTTGATGACTACCGGGGAGATCAGATTCAACCCGGCCCCGCCATCCACTAACATATTTGTGACCTTGAGGTTGCGAATTGTTGGGGAGACCAACAATGGCAAACACCCTACCGCAGTGGTGCTGCCAGGGTGACCTTCCTAATGAAAGATGATGGGCGAGCGGGACCATTTGAGCGGCTACTGGGCCTCTCGCGCTGGTTCCACGGCATTGATCTCTCGTGCCCACCGCTTGAGCTGGTGGCGAGAGGCGTGCAAAGATGCACCCCCATTAATGCATAGGGTGTCAGTGGCCTTCTAAATTCCTGCTCACTGGTTTCCTCTTCATCCCCTCCATTACTTACATTATCACATATTTCCTTCTCTTGACCCCTGGCGGGTTCTCCTTGGTTCCGAAATGGTTTGCCGGGGTGGTTTGCTTAACCGCCTCGGATGTTACCGCCAGCGGTATTTTGACCCTTTTCCTTGTCATGCTTATCATATCCTGCCCTTTGTTTCTTGACAAGCTGCTCAACCTGGTAACACTCCTGAAGGTCATGGCCCTTGGTCCGATGGATCTGGCAGTACGGCCCATCGCCCTTCCCAGCTTTCTCGGCGGCAACGGCCTCTCGGCAGGCAGCACAAGCGGCGGCTTCCTTGTTGGGGGCCTCAGCCTTGGCCTTCTTGCCGGTAGTAGGTGTTCCTGATCCTTCCACAGTCATCATTGCCTTATCTCTTGGCTTCTTACTGTGCTTCTTGCCCTTTCTCTGACTGGTTGATTCATTCTCATCCTCTGAATCAACATTGGTGCAATCTTCCTCTCCGGGCAACTTCCTTCCTTCTTGCATTCGAGCACACTTATCCACCAGTGTGTCTAGCTCCTTCACAGTCTTGGGCAACCGCACGTTCATCTTGGAATGAATGCGGTGGTTGCGCACATTGGACTGGAAAGCCTCTATAACAGCTGTTGGATGGATATTTGCAATATTTCTATGAACTTTACTAAATCTCTGTAAATACTTGCGGAGGGTTTCTCCTTCCTTCTGTCGAAGGAGTTGCGGGTTGTTGGGCCTACCGGGCTCTTGGTGGCCATCGGTGAAAGCACCGATGAACTCGTGGCACATGTCTGCCCATGACGAAATGGAGCCTTCCGGTAGGTGCATCAGCCAAGACCTCATGTTGGACTTGAGGGCCAAAGGGAAGTAGTTGGCAAATACCTTCTCGTCACTTCCCTCGGCAGCCTGGACAGCGATGGTGTAGATGCTCAGGAACTCTACCGGGTTTAGCCTCCTGTCGTACTTCTCAGGTATCTCTAGCTTGAATGTGTGAACGGACGGCCAACGGACTTGCTGTAGTTCTTGCATGAAGGAAGGGCAGCCAACCTCGAATGGTAGGCACCCGCCAGCATCGAGCGCAGACTCATCGACGTTGAGGTCGTCGCACCCATCGGTCCGGCGGAGGTCGTCGAGTCGTCAATACATGACGACGCGCACGTCTCCCCGCCGCCTATCCTCCGGGGCTCGATTTTGGCCAGGACATGCTCGAGGGCCAGAAAAGTCCATCAAGACGTTGTCGGGGTCTTGATTTTGTTGCGCCTGCACCGGATGCCTTGGCAGGGACTGCACCGTGGGGACGACCCCCTCTGTTTGACCAGCGATACGGGCGGTTGCTGTTGCTTGGGGAGGTCATGGCGGGCCAGCTTGTTGAGAGCCCCCCAGCTTCGACGAAACCGAGCAGGCTTTGGATGTTGGCACGCCGTTCATCCATCTACTCGGGTGCTGGCGGAAACCTCAGTAGCAGCTGAGCTTGCGCCATAGCCTCCGTGGCTATGCTTGGCATAGATGTTGATGATGTCAACCGCACCGTTGCCTGGCTCCTGATGGTGCCAGCGGTGGCGGCGGCCGCGGCGCCGTGCCCACGCTGCTGTGGGACGACCACCTGGACAGCGGGATTGCACGGCGGTGGTGCTCGAGGGTCAGCGGCTCCATCGAGCGCAGAGGCTCGTCCAGGTGGAGGTACATGCGCTGCGTACCCCCCCCCCCCCCCCCGTGGCGGGGGCGGCCGGAGGGCGATGGTTTACCCCGGACCGAGCGCCATTGTTGCGGCTGTGCCCATCGGTGGGAGGAGGGGGTGCAGACAGAGTGAACCCCTCGCCTACACCTTGCGGAGCTTGACCGCCGAGGCGCTGCTGATGTTGTTCTCCTCTGAAATCTCCTGCCCCCGTGCCGATTGCGGGGGAAGTGGTGATGGCGCCACCTACTCCAACCACGTCCCCAGCAGCGTTCACGTCTCCGCTCGCATCCACATCCCCCGCGGCATTAGAGGCCGCGAGCGGCTGAGCCTTCGAGGTGGATGGATGGGCAGAAGCACCGGATTTCTTCTTGGGCGCCATAGTTGATGGCGTTGTTGAAGATGAAGACCGTTACGAAGATGACGCGATGTGCATGCTTTCAGCTTCGCGCAAACGAGCCCCCTACCTGGCGCGCCAAAGATGTCGCAGGATATCCGCGGCCACCTATGGGACCAGGAGGCCCCTTGCTGGTTCGGCAGGGGGACGTTGTGTTGCACAAAGAGCAGACCAGCGCACGGTAGCACGATAGAGAGCACACAAGCAATTTACCCAGGTTCGGGCCACCGCAAGGCGTAAAACCCTACTCCTGCTTTGGTGGATTGATGGTGGAATGGAGGTGGTGAAGCGTAGTACACTCGCCCGGCAGGGGTTGCCTTGGGGCAGCAGTGACTACATGCGTATGGGGGTATGGGTTCATCAACCTTCCAACACTTTCTACAATTGCCATGGGCCTCCTTTAATAGATCAAGGGGCTACCATAGTGCCAAAGTAGTCATTATGCACTAATATGATAGAAAACAGTGCTATCATACCTAACTCTGCGGGCTGACAGGGTGCATTAAATGCACCGCTTAGTGTCACATAACTGGTTGCCCGGCTAGGCTTGCCGGACTATCTTGCCAGCTCCGCGCCTGTCCTCTTGACACGTCGCGGGACGGGTGTCATCTATGGGTTTTCCCATAGGGCAAGGCTGCCATGTGGCTAATGGCTGCCACTTAATCATCTTGTGGCTTGACACCGCATTGATCGATGACGTGGGTCGTGCTTGAGTCATTGGTGAGGTGGTTTTGCCTCCGCGAGCCCCGACAGGCCCTGTTGGGGTATCTTGATCGTCTTCTTCTGAGGATGGCCTTGCCCCTTGTCGGGCTAGCCTGCCCGGCAAAGGAGGCCCTTCTCTTGGCGATGCCTTCCTTCTCTGGCTCGATCTTAGTCTCCCTGGGTTGCATGTTGTTTCCTTGAATCCCTTGGTTTCTTGTACATCTTGGTTCGGTGCTTCAATCTTGTCTTTGTGCCTGTGCACACTCTGGGCAACAAACCCAGGGTTTGTAGCACCGACACACCTAGTCTATTTTCTCCTTCCCAGCACCATCCTTCTCGATCCCCTCTCTCCTGAGTACCACCTTCATCAACCAAGCATCTTCTCCCCATGTTATTGGAGGTAGAGGAAGACATGATGTTTGGCTTGGTAGATCTGACTAGAAAACAACATGAAACAAGAACAGAGGATATTTCCGCGATGCGTTGGTCAAATCGTCTGGGGGTATATATAGAGAATTTTTATTATGGGAAATACGTGTACTACAAGAAAACGAAGTCGAGAAGACAACCCGGGTGGCCACTACCCACTAGGGCGTGCCTAGGGGGGTAGGCACGCCCTGGTGCCTTGTGGGCACCCGGGTTGCCTTCCCGTGTGTTTCTTATTTTTCTATTTTTTTCTAAATATTCCAAAATGGACATAAAATATTTTTGCGGATTTTTCTAAGTCGGTTTACTTACCTTATCACATACCTTTTCTTTTCAAAGGTTCTAGAGTGTTTTGGAAGGTTTCCTTTATGTATTCCTCCGTTGTCATGGTTTGAACAATATTTGTTTCAACATTAATAGGTGTACCTGAAATATAGTGCTTTATTCTGTGTCCATTGACCACCTTCGTATTATTGATCTTAATAGCTCCAGACCGATAAACTTCTTCGATGAGGTATGTTTCTTCCCATTTGGAGAGAAGTTTTCCTACAAAAAATCTAAAATGAAAACTGTACAGTAGAACATACTCACCCACCTTGAATTTCCGCTTTTGGATTCTTTTATCATGCCATCTTTTAGCATTTTATTTTAATAATTTGGCATTTTCATAAGCTTGGGTTCTCCATTCATCTAGTGAGCTAATATCAAATTACCTCTTTTCACCGGCAAGTTTGAAATCATAGTTGAATTCCTTAATTGTGCATGCTTTATGTTCTAACTCAAGAGGTATATGACATGCTTTTCCGTAAACCATTTTATATGGAGACATGCCCATAGGATTTTTATAAGTTGTTCGGTAGGCAAAAAGTGCATCATCTAATTTCTTAGACCAATTCTTCTGGGACCTATTGACAGTCTTTTGCAAAATTAATTTTATTTCCCTATTGCTTAATTCAACTTGACCACTAGACTAGGGGTGATAAGGAGATGCAATTCTATGGTTAACATAATACTTAGCAAGCAATTTTCGGAAATCACCATGAATAAAATGTGAACCACCATCAGTCATTAAATATCTAGGGACTCCAAACCCCGAGAAGATAACTTCTAAGCATTTTAATGGAGGTGCTATGATCAGCACTACTGGTTGGAATAGCTTCTACCCACTTAGTGACATAATCAACAACAAGCAGAATATGTGTATACCCATTAGAGAAATGAAAAGGTCCCATGTAATCAAACCCCCAAATAGCAAATGGTTCAGTAACGAGTGAATAATTCATAGGAATTTCCTGACGTCTACCAATATTGCCACTTCTTTGACATTCATCACAAGATAGGACAAACTTACGAGCATCTTTCAAAAGAGTAGACCGATAAAAACTAGACTGTGATACCTTGTGTGAAGTTCTATCTCGCGCATGATGTCCTCCATAAGGCTTCGATTGACACTTCCGTAGGATTTGTTCCTGTTCATGCTCAGGTATACATCATCTAATAATACCATCTACTCCTTCTTTATAAAGATTTGGGTCATCCCAAAAGTAATGTCTTAAATCAAAGAAGGATTTTTTCTTTTGTTGGTAGGTATAATTAGGTGGTATAAATTTAGCAACAATGTAATTAGCATAATCAGCATACCAAGGAGTGTTATGAGAAGGATTAATGCAGCTAGTTTTTCATCAGTGAAACTATCATCAGTAGGTAGTGGGTCATCAATAATATTTTCTAGCCTAGACAAGTTATCAGCTACGGGGTTCTCAACTCCTTTTCTCTTAGTGATATGCAAGTCAAATTCTTGCAGCAAAAGAACCCACCTAATAATTCTAGGTTTAGCACATTTCTTCTCCATAGGATATTTAATGGCAGCATGATCGGTGTGAACAATTACTTTGAAATCAACAATGTAAGATCTGAATTTATCACAAGCAAACATAACTGCTAAAAATTATTTCTCAGTAGTAGCATAATTTCTTTGGGCACCGTGTAGATTAATACTAGCATAATGGATAACGTTTAGTTCATTATCAACTATTTGTCCTAGAACAACACTAACGACATAGACACTAGCATCGCACATAATTTCAAAAGGCAAGTTCCAATCAGGTGGTTGAATAATAGGCACGGTGGTTAAGGCTTTCTTAAGTGCTTCAAAGGCTTCTACAGAATCATCATTAAAAACAAAAGGAACATTCTTTTTGTAATAAATTGGTAAGAGGCCTAGAAATTTTAGAGAAGTCTTTAATAACCCTCCTATAGAAACCAGCATGACCAAGGAAACTATGAATACCTTTAATATCTTTAGGACATGGCGTTTTCTCAATTGCATCAACTTTAGCTTTATCCACCTCAATACCTCGTTCAGAAATTTTATGCCCCGAGACAATACCTTAATTCACCATAAAGTGGAACTTTTCCCAATTCAAGACAAGGTTAGTTTTCTCACATCTCTGCAAAACTCGATCGGTTGCTTAAGCAAACATCAAAAGAAGTTCCGTAAATAGAAAAATCATCCATGAAAACCTCGACAATCTTTTCACAAAAGTCAGAGAATATAGCAGTCATATATCTTTCAAAGGTAGCATGTGCATTGCATAAACCAAAAGGCATACGTCTATAAGCATAAGTTTCAAAAGGACAAGTAAAGGTGGTTTTGTCTGGATCAGGTTGTGAAACATGTATTTGAGAGAAACCGGAATATCCATTAGGAAAGCAAAAGTGTGTGTGCTTTGATAATCTTTCTAGCATTTGGTCAATAAAAGGCAAAGGATAATGATCTTTCCTAGTTGCTTTATTTAGTTATCTATAAAATCAATCACCATCCTATAACCAGTCACAATTCTTTGTGGGATGAGTTCATTTTTATCATTAGGAACAATAGTAATACCTCCTTTCTTACGAACACAATGAACGGGACTTACCCATCTACTATCAGCTATATGATAATTATACCTGCTTCAGAAGTTTTAATATTTCATTTCATACCACCTCTTTCATTTTTGGATTTAATCACCGTTGATGGTGAACAACGGGTTTAGCGTATTGTTCCATATCAATCTTATCCTAACAGAGAGTGGGACTAATGGCCTTAAGATCATCAGGAGTATATCTAATAGCGGCACGATGCTTCCTTAAAGGTTTTAACAATCTCTTTTCTTCATGCTCTGTAAGGTTAGCACTGATAATAACGTGATATATCTTTTTTTTCATCAAGATAAGCATATTTCAAAGTGTCAGGTAGTTGTTTTAGTTCAAACACGGGATCACCCTTAGGTGGCGGATGACCTCCTAGAGTTTCAACTGGTAAGTTATGCTTGAGAATAGGTTATTGTTCAAAGAACATCTTATCTATTTCATTTCTCTCATGCAAGTGCATATCATTTTCAGGGCCTAGTAAGTATTGCTCTAGTGGATCGGTAGGTGGAATGGCAATTAAAACAAGACAACTATTTCATCTTTACTAGGAAATTCCTTATTACGAGGTTGCCTACGAAACTTAGAGTAATTAAACTCATGGGACACATCACCAAAGCTAACACTGATGGTTTCTTTCTCGCAATCTATTTTAGCATTGACAGTGTTCAAGAAACAGCTACCATAAATTATGGGACAAAAGTCATCTTGTGGAGAACTAAGAACTAGGAAATCAGTAGGGTATTTTATTTTCCCACACAAGACTTCTACATCTCTAACAATCCCAAATGGTGTGATGGTGTCTCTATTTGCAAGTTTAATAGTAACATCAATGTCTTCTATCACACTGGGTGCAATCTCGTGCATAATTTCTTGATATAGGGTGAAAGGAATATCACTCACACTAGCAACCATATCACATAAACCATGATAACAATGATCTCCTATTTTGACTGAGACAACAGGCATACCAACAACGGGTATGTTCTTATCTCTAGTATCGGGTTTGGTAATTCTAGCAGCTTCGTCACAGAAATAGTTAACATGCCCATCAATATTATTGACCAAGAGATTTTTAATCATAGCAATACTAGGTTCTACCTTGATTTGTTCAGAGGGTCTAGGTGCTCTAATATCACTTTTTCTAACAATAGTTGGTACTTTAGCATATTCCTTTATCCTAACAGGGAAAGTTGGCTTCCCAATATAAGCAGTAGGCACAACTGGGTCAACATTATAAATGATAGTTTCTTCTTTAACTTTAACTGATTCCTCAACTTTTTTTAATAGGTGGGTGGTATTTAAACCAGTTCTCCTTATGGATATCAACATGAGAAACAAAGGATTCACATAATGAGGCTACTATCTCACAGTCAAGCCCATATTTAGTGCTAAAATTATTGAAAGCATCGGTATCCATAAAAGTTTTAACACTATCGAACTCAAGTTTTATACCTGACTCCTTACCTTCGTCGAGTACTCAATCTTCAGAGTTGCATTTAGTTCTTTCAAGAATATCCTACCTGAGTTCAATAGTCTTCCTCATAAAGGATCAAGTACAAGAAGTATCGAGCATGGATTGATTATTACAAGAAAGCCGAGCATAAAAATTATGTATAATAATTTCTCTCGAGACCTCATGATTGGGGAATGAATATAACATTGACTTAAGCCTCCCCCAAGCTTGAGTGATACTTTCTCGAGGCCAAAAATTATAGAGATAATTCCGATCATGGTGAACTATATGCATAGGATAACTTTTGGTGAAATTCCAATTTCAATCGATTCCAGCTCCAAGATCCAATATCATTTCATAGCCTATACCATGTCAATGCTCCCCCCCAAATATAAAGGGAAAACCATCTTGTTCACTTCATCTCTTGGTAAACCTGCAAGCTTAAATAATTTACAAACTTCATCCGCAAAGATTAGATGCATATCAGGATGTAGTGTTACATCTCCTGCATAAGGATTAGCTAGCAGTTACTCTCTCATACCCGAAGGAATTTCATAACCAATATTTTTCAGTAGGTGTGGTAGGTTGAGGGGAAACTCTTTGTGCTTCCGATCGAGTTGAATATACCCCGAACAAACCCCTCAAAGGATTGTTTTCCATAGTGACAAATGGCAGTAAATTTTAGCACATATTATAAAATTTTCCTTACCAAATTCCTCTTACCAAAGGCGCTTCACTCCCCGGAGATGGTGCCAGAAAAGAGTCTTGATGACCAACAAGTATAGGGGATCGATCATAGTCTTTTCGATAAGTAAGAGTATTGAACCTGACGAGGGGCAGAAGGAAATGACAAGCGGTTTTCAGCAAGGTAATTTCTGCAAGTACTGGAATTGTGGTAACAAGTTGTTTGATAGCATGATAATTTGTAACGAGTGACAAGTAGCAAAAGTAACAATAGGTGCAGCAAGGTAGCCCAATACTTTTGTGGCAAAGGATAGGCTGTAACGATCTCTTATAATAAGAACAGCGTTCTTGAGGACACACATGAATTTCATCTAGTCACTTTCATCATGTTGGTTTGATTTGCGTTTGCTACTTTTATAATTTGATATGTGGGTGGACCAGTGCTTGGGTGCTGTTCTTACTTGAACAAGCCGCCCACTTATGAGTAACCCCCTTCGCAAGCATCTGCAACTATGAAAGAAGAATTAAGATAAAATATAACCATAACATTAAGGGTATGGATCCAAATCAACCCCTTTCGGAATAGTGCATAAACTAGGGTTTAAGCTTATGTCACACTAGCAACCCATCATCTAATAACTACTCCACAATGCATTCCCTTAGGCAGAAATATGGTGAAGTGTCATGTAGTCGACATTCGGATGAGACCACTAAGGGACTCACAACATATACATATCATCAAAATATCGAATGAATATCAAATTCACATGATTACTTATGACAAGACTTCTCCCATGTCCTCAAGAACAAATGTAACAACTCACAAAGCATATGCATGTTCAAGATTAGAGGGGTATTAAATAGCATAATGAATCTGAACATATTATCTTCCACCAAATAAACCAACTAGCATCAACTACAAGATGTAATCAACACTACTAGCAATCCACATGTACCAATCTGAGGTTTTGATACAAAGATTGAATACAAGAGATGGACTAGGGTTTGAGATGAGATGGTGGTGGTGAAGATGTTGATGGGGATTGGTCCTCCCAGAATGAGAGGGTTGTTGGTGATGACGATGGCTTCAATTGCCCCCTGCCGGAGTAATTGCTCCGTCGGAGAGCAAAATTGTTCCTTCCCAAGTTCCACCTTGAGAGGGCGGCGCTCCATCCCGAAAGTCCTCCTCTTATTTTTTTCTAGGTCAAATGTGAATATATACTAGAAGATGGTCGCCAGATGTGGGCCAGGTGGTCCACTACCCACGAGGGTGCGCCAGGGGGTAGGCGCACCCTGGTGGCTTGTGGGCACCTGGGTGGCCTCCTCCCGAATCTCTTTTCTCCGGTATTTTATGTATTTCAAAATAATTTTCAGTGAAGGTATTTGGACACCAAAAGTAAAGGTTGATATATAGGACGATGGTATTCGGAGACCCAGAGCATTTCAGAGGGTATCAGGTACTTATCGGGTCACTGGACGATGTTTTGGGTACCCCCGACAAAAGTTATGAGCCTCATGGGCCAAGAGAGGGAACGCACCAGCCACAAGGGGCTGGTGGGCCCCCCATAGCAAGCCATCCTAGGAGGAGAAGGAAAGAGGGGAAGGTAAAGGAAAGTGTGGATTAGGATTCCCACTTCCTTCCCTCTCCCCCCTCTTTCCTTCCCCCTCGGTTATATATGGCAGGGTTGGGAGGAACTCCAAGTAGGATTCCTCCTACTTGGGTGCCTCCTATGGCTGCTCCTCCCTCCCTCCCACCTATATATATGTGGGGAGGGGGTGCCACAACAACACGCAATATTGTGTTAGCCATGTGCGGCGCCCCCGTCCACCATTTTCTCCCCCGATCATAATTTTGTAGTGCTTAGGCGAAGCCCTGCGGAGATCACTTCACCATCACCGTCACCAGGTCGTCGTGCTGAAGGAACTCATCTACTACCTCGACACCTTGCTGGATCAAGAAGGCGAGGAACGTCAGCGAGTTTAACGTGTGCAGAACACGGAGGAGCCGTGCGTTAGGTACTTGATCAGTTGAAGCACAAAGAAGTTCGACTACATCAACCACGTTGTGAAAAGCTTGCGCTTTCGATCTACGAGGGTACTGATACGTCTCCAACGTATCTATAATTTTTTATTGTTCCATGCTATTATTTATGATGTTTTGGATGTTTAATGGGCTTTGTTATACACTTTTATATTATTTTTGGGACTAACCTACTAACCCAAAGGCCTAGTCCAGATTGTTGTTTTTTGCCTGTTTCAGGGTTTTACAGAAAAGGGATATCAAACAGAGTCCAAACGGAATGAAACCTTCGGGAGAGATATTTTTGGAGAAAATCACGCACGGGAGACTTGAGAACCACGGAGTAGGGGCCACGTGGTGCCCACGAGGGTGGGGGCGCCCCCTGCCTTGTGGGTCCCACGTAAGGCCCCCGGTGCCATCCTTCCTCCTATATAAACCTACGTACCCCGAAACCATCAGAAGAGAAGAGAAAACCCTAGTTCCACCGCCGTAACATTCTGTTCCCATGAGATCCCATCTTGGGGCCCGTTCCGGAGCTCCGCCGGAGGGGGGATCTACCACGGAGTGCTTCTACATCATCATCATCGCCTCACCATGAGTTGTGAGTAGTTTACCACAGACCTTCGGGTCCACAGCTAGTATCTAGATGGCTTCTTCTCTCTCTTTGGATCTCAATAAAAAGTTCTCCTCGATCTTCGAGGAGATCTATTCGATGTAATATCTTTTTGCGGTGTGTTTGTCGAGATCCGATGAATTGTGGGTTTATGATCAAGATTATCTATGAAAAATATTTGGTTCTTTTCTGAACTCTTTATGTATTATTATAATATCCTAGCAAGTCTCTTCGAATTATTGGTTTGGTTTGGCCTACTAGATCTATAGTTCTTTCAATGGGAGAAGTGCTTGGTTTTGGGTTCAATCTTGCGGTGTCCTTTCCCAGTGACAGTAGGGGCAGCAAGGCACGTATTGTATTGTTGCCATCGTGGATAAAAAGATGGGGTTTATATCATATTGCTTGAGTTTATCCCTCTACATCATGTCATCTTGCTTAAGGCGTTACTCCGTTCTTATGAACTCAATACACTAGATGCATGCTGGATAGCGGTCGATGTGTGGAGTAATAGTAGTAGATGCAGAATCATTTCGGTCTACTTCTCTCGGACGTGATGCCTATATATAATGATCATGCCTAGATAGTCTCATAATTATTCGCTTTTCTACTAATTGCTCGACAATAATTTGTTTACCCGCTGTAGAATATCGCTATCACGAGAGAAGCCACTAGAGAACACTATGCCCCCTGGGTCTATTCTCAACATATTAATCTACACCTACTTTACTTTTTCCGTTTTTACTTTATGTTCTTATAAACAAAAAATACCAAAAATATAAACTATCATCTCTATCAGATCTCACTTTCCTAAGTGACCGTAAAGGGATTGACAACCCCTTATCGCGTTGGCTGCGAAGTTCTTATTTGTTTGTGCAGGTGCGAGGGACTCGCGCGTGGTCTCCTACTGGATTGATACCTTGGTTCTCAAAAACTGAGGGAAATACTTACGCTACTTTGATGCATCTCCCTTTCCTCTTCGAGGGAATACAACACAAGCTCAAGAAGTAGCAAGAAGAATTTCTGGGGCCGTTGCCGGGGAGGCTTACGCAAAAGTCATATACCAAGTACCTATCACAAACCCTTATCCTTCGCATTACATTTTTGGCCTCTTGTTTTCCTCTCCTGCACTTCACCCTTGCCGTTTTATTTGCCCTTCTTCTGCCGTGTGTTTATTGTTCGCTTGCCCCTTGTTTGCTTGTGTGTTGCTTGCTTGCTTGTCATCATGTCTAGCACACCTATCATTATCAACACCCCGAGAGTGAGGTCCTCAACTTTAAACAAAGGGAGGAAGAAAACTTAAAAGATGCCTGGTATAGAATTTGCAATGCTCAAAATAGATCTAATAAGAGGCTTTCCACTTCCGTGCTTCTTCGCAATTTTTATGTTGGCATAACCCCGTGGAATAGATTTATCTTAGATACCATTACCGGAGGGAATTTCTTGGGTAGCCATACTTTTGATTCTTATAATGCAATGACTGAATTATTTGGCTCACCACCTCTTATGGTTAATGGGACCGTTTTAACTTTGGAGCATGTTATGCAAAGGTTAGAAATCATTGAAAACAAAGTTGCTACGGTAGAACTGGTAGAAAACTTGGATATAAAAATCCATAATGACATCACCCAATATGGATCCAAGGTAGGAGTTGTTCTGAAAAATCTTAAGGAAAAGGAACCCATAGTTAAAGAAAAGCTAGATCATGATTCTACTAGAATCAATAAGCTTGAGGATATTATTACTAATGTGGGTTCTGCTCTTTCTGCTATAAAAACTACTCCAAATACTTCTACCACTAAATTATCTAAGTTCATGTATGTCCCTAAAGACAAGGGTGAAACATCTAGTAAAGGAATTGCGGATCTCAAATCCATAAGTGTTCACCCTAATTTTCTTACTTTTGCAAGAGACCCTTTTGACACTTTAGAATTTCTTGATTTCTTGCGCAAGAGTTTGATTATCAATAGGGATAAATAAGTACTTAAGAATCACAAGGGCTTAATTAAAGAATTGCCTTCTAAAGATGGCAATACCTAGATCTATCCATGTATCGTGCATAGCTAGGGGCGTAAAATGATAGCGCTTGTTGGGAGGCAACCCAATATTATTTTTTGGTTTTTCTGCTGTTTGGGAATAAATATTGCATCTAGCTTCTGTTTAGATGTGGTTTTGTGTTTTGTTTAGTGTTTGTTCCAAGTAGAACCTTTGGGAAGACTTGTGTGAAGTTTATGTGATCTTGCTGTGAAAAACAGAATCGTTAGCGCTCGCTAGAATGGTCATCATATTTTACTGGAGCATGATATTTAGTTGATTCTTTTTGCAGATGATTAATAGACAAATTCCTCACGTTTATCAATTTAGTTTGAATTTTTTGGAGTTACAGAAGTTAGCGAAACCTGCAGATTATTACAGACTGTTCTGTTTTTGACATATTCTGTTTTTCGTGTGTTGTTCGCTTATTTCAATGCATCTATGAGTAGTATTGGGAAGTATGAACCATAGAGAAGTTGGAATACAGTAGGTTTAACACCAATATAAAGAAAGAATGAATTCATTGCAGTACCTTTGAGTAGTGGTTTGTTTTCTTATACTAACAGAGCTCACGAGATTTTTATCTAAGTTTTGTGTTGTGAAGTTTTCAAGTTTTGAGTATTGCTTTGATGGACTATGGAACAAAGAGTGGCAGGGTCCTAAGCTTGGGGATTCCCATGGCACCCCCAAGGTAAAATTCAAGGACAACCAAAAGCATAAGCTTGGGGATGCCCCGGGAAGGCATCCCCTCTTTTGTCTTCATCCATCGGTAACTATACTCGGAGCTATATTTTTATTCACCACATGATATGTGTTTTGCTTGGAGCGTCTTGTATAATTTGAGTCTTTGCTTGTTAGTTTGCCACAATTATCATTGCTGGACACACCTATTTGTAGAGTTAAATATGGCCTAGGAATTGTTAGAACACTCTATGTGCTTCACTTATATCTTTTGAGTTGAATAGTTTTTGCTCTAGTGCTTCAGTTATATCTTTTAGAGCACGGTGGTGATTATATTTTGTAGAAATTGTTGAACTCACATGCTTCACTTATATCCTTTAGAGAGTCTATTAAAACAGCATGGTAATGTGTTTAGACTATAAAACTAGTCTTCACATGATAGACATCCAATATCAATGTAGTAAAAACTTTCACACTAAGTGCAGTGAATATGACGAGAAGTTGGATGCTTGATAATTGTTTTAAGATAGGAGGATAGTGATATTAGAGTCATGCTAGTGGAGTTATTATGAAATTGAGAAATACTTGTGTTAAGTTTAGTGATTCCCTTTGCATGCACGTATGGTGAACCGCTATGTGACGAAGTTAGAGCATGAGGTATTTGTAAAGTGTCAACCTTTGTGTGGAGGCCGGGGGCGCGCGATGGTTAACTCCTACCAACCTCCCCACTAGGAGCATGCATTGATTGCTTTGTTTTGATGACTCGTAGATTTTTGCAATAAGTATATGAGTTCTTATGACTAATGTTGAGTCCATGGATTATACGCACTCTCACCCTTCCACCATTGCTAGCCTCTCTTGTATCGCGCAACTTTCGCCGGTACCATACACCCACTATATATCCTTCCTCAAAACAGCCACCATATTATTCCTCAAAACAGCCACCATACCTACCTATCATGGCATTTCCATAGCCATTCCGAGATATATTGCAATGCAACTTTCCACCGTTCCGTTTATATGACACGCATCATACTGTCATATTGCCATGCATGATCATGTAGTTGACATCGTATTTGTGGCAAGGCCACCATGCATAATTTTTCATACATGTCACTCTTGATTCATTGCACATCCCGGTACACTGCCGGAGGCATTCATATAGAGTCATACTTTGTTCTAGTATCAAGTTGTAATATTGAATTGTAATGAAATTGTGATGATCATCATTATTATAGCATTGTCCCATGTGAGGAAAGGCTAAATCAATAAAGCCCCTCCACACGAAAAAGGCCCAAAAAAAGGGAAAAAGGGAAAAAAGAAAAGAAAAAGGGAAAATTGCTACTATCTTTTTCCACACTTGTGCTTCAAAGTAGCACCATGTTCTTCATGATAGAGAGTCTCATACTTAGTCACTTCCATATACTAGTGGAAATTTTCATTATATAACTTGGCTTGTATATTCCAACAATGGGCTTCCTCAAATGCCCTAGGTCTTCGTGAGCAAGCAAGTTGGATGCACACCCACAAGTTTCTTTTGTTGAGCTTTCATACATATTTAGCTCTAGTGCATCTGTTGCATGGCAATCCCTACTCACTCACATTGATATCTATTGATGGGCATCTCCATAGCCCGTTGATACGCCTAGTCGATGTGGGACTATCTCCCTCCTTTTTGTCTTCTCCACAACCACCTCTCTATTCCACCCATAGTGCTATGTCCATGGCTCACGCTCATGTATTGCGTGAAGGTTGAAGGGTTTGAAAGAATAGAGTACGAAAACAAGTGCTTGGCTGAAATCGGGGTTGTGCATGATATGAATATTTTGTGTGATGCAGAGGGAGCATAGCCAGACTATATGATTTTGTAGGGATAACTTTCTTTAGCCATATTATTTTGAGAAGACATGATTTCTTTGTTAGTATGCTTGAAGTATTATTATTTCTAATGTCAATATAGACTTTTGTCTTGAATCTTTCAGATCTGAACATTCATGCCACAATTAAGAGAATTACATTGAAAAGCTATGTTGGTTAGCATTCCACATCAAAAATTCTGTTTTTATCATTTACCTACTCGAGGACGAGCATGGATTAAGCTTGGGGATGCTTGATACGTCTCCAACGTATCTATAATTTTTTATTGTTCCATGCTATTATTTATGATGTTTTGGATGTTTAATGGGCTTTGTTATACACTTTTATATTATTTTTGGGACTAACCTACTAACCGAAAGGCCCAGTCCAAATTGTTGTTTTTTGCCTGTTTCAGGGTTTTACAGAAAAGGGATATCAAACGGAGTCCAAACGGAATGAAACCTTCGGGAGAGATATTTTTGGAGAAAATCACGCACGGGAGACTTGAGAACCACGGAGTAGGCTCCACGTGGTGCCCACGAGGGTGGGGGCACCCCCCCTAGGGCGCGCCCCCTGCCTCATGGGTCCCACGTAAGGCCCCCGGTGCCGTCCTTCCTCCTATATAAACCTACGTACCCCGAAACCATCAGAAGAGAAGAGAAAACTCTAGTTCCACCGCCGTAACCTTCTGTTCCCGTGAGATGCCATCTTGGGGCCTGTTCCGGAGCTCCGCCAGAGGGGGGATCTACCACGGAGTGCTTCTACATCATCATCATCGCCTCACCATGAGTTGTGAGTAGTTTACCACAGACCTTTTGGTCCATAGCTAGTATCTAGATGGCTTCTTCTCTCTCTATGGATCTCAATACAAAGTTCTCATCGGCCTTCGAGGAGATATATTCGATGTAATCTCTTTTTGCGGTGTGTTTGTCGCGATCCAATGAATTGTGAGTTTATGATCAAGATTATCTATGAGAAATATTTGGTTCTTTTCTGAACTCTTTATGTATGATTATAATATCCTTGCAAGTCTCTTTGAATTATTCGTTTGGTTTGGTCTACTAGATCTATAGTTCTTGCAATGGGAGAAGTGCTTGGCTTTGGGTTTAATCTTGCGGTGTCATTTCCTAGTGACAGTAGGGGCAGCAAGACACATATTGTATTGTTGCCATCGAGGATTAAAAGATGGGGTTTATATCATATTGCTTGAGTTTATCCCTGTACATCATGTCATCTTGCTTAAGGCGTTACTCCGTTCTTATGAACTCAATACACTAGATGCATGTTGGATAGCGGTCGATGTGTGGAGTAATAGTAGTAGATGCAGAATCATTATTTATACGTTATTTATGAGATGGTCATGTTTTGTAAATTATCGGCAACCAACAGGAGCCTTATGGTTGTCTCTTTATTGTATGAAATGAAAGCGCCATGTAATTGCTTTACTTTAT
Source organism: Secale cereale (assembly GCA_902687465.1). Taxonomy (NCBI): domain Eukaryota; kingdom Viridiplantae; phylum Streptophyta; class Magnoliopsida; order Poales; family Poaceae; genus Secale; species Secale cereale. The sequence continues at coordinate 365,667,323 of LR738709.1, forward strand.
CGCTATGAGTTAGCAATAGTCGTAGAAGCAATAGTTGGAAACACGACCAGGACGCTGTGAAGGAGATCAAGGTGTTGAACCGGTGACGATGGAGATCATGACAATGCTTTGGATATGGAGATCAAAAGCACAAGATGATGATGTCCATATCATGTCACATATTTGGATTGCATGTGATTTTTATCCTTTATGCATCTTATTTTGCTTAGATCGACTGTAGCATTATAAGATGATCCCTTCACTAAATTTCAAGATAATAGTATTCTCCCCGAGTATGCACCATTGCTACAGTTCGTCGTTTCGAGACACCACATGATGATCGGGTGTGATAGACTCTACGTTCACATACAGTGGGTGTAAGACAGTTTTACACACGCATAATACTTGGGTTAAACTTGACGAGCCTAGCATGTACAGACATGGCCTCGGAACACTTGAGACCGAAAGGTCGAACATGAGTCATATAGTAGATATGATCAACATAGAGATGTTCACAATTGATGACTACTCCATCTCACGTGATGATCGGACATGGTTTAGTTGATTTGGATCATGTATCACTTAGATAAACCCAAGGGATGTTAATTTAAGTGGGAGTTCATTAGTAATTTGATTAACTGAACTTAATTTATCATGAACTTAGTCAAAATGCCTTTGCATATTATGTTGTATATCAATAACTTGCGATGTAGCTCCCATGTTTTTGATATGTTCCTAGAGAAAACTAAGTTGAAAGATGTTAGTGGCAATGACGCGGACTGGGTCCAAGATCTGAGGATTATCCTCATTGCAGCACAGAAGAATTATCTCCTTTATGCACCGCTAGGTGACAAAGATATTGCAAGAGCTGATGCATACGTTATGAACGTTTAGCAAGCTCGATATGATGACTACTTAATAGTTTAGTGTGCCATGCTTTACGGCTTAGAACCAGGACTTCAAAAACGTTTTGAACACCACAGAGCATATGAGATGTTTCAAGAGCTGAAACAGGTATTTCAGACTCATGCTCATGTCGAGAGGTATGAGACATCTGACAAGTACTTTGCCTACAAGATGGAGGAGAATAGCTCAGCTAGTGAGCATGTGCTCAGAATGTCTCGGTGCTACAATCACTTGAATCAAGTGGGAGTTAATCTTCTAGATAAGATAGTGATTGATAGAGTTCTCTAGTCGCTATCACCAAGCTACTAGAACTTCATGATGAACTATAATATGCAAGGGATGACGAAAATGATTCCCGAGCTCTTCGCGATGCTGAAATCGACGAAGGTAGAAGTCAATAAAGAGCATCAAGTGCTGATGGTTAACAAGACCACTAGTTTCAAGATAAAGGGCAAGGGAAAGAAAAGGGAACTTCAAGAAGAATGGCACACAAATTTTCACTCCCATGAAAAAGCCCAAAGCTGGACCTAAGCCTGAAACTGAGTGCTTCTACTGCAAAGGGAATGTTCACTAGAAGTGGAACTGCCCCAAAAATACTTGGCGGATAGGAAGGATGGCAAAGTGAACAAAGGTATATTTGATATACATGTTATTGATGTGTACCTTACTAGTATTTGTAGTAGCCCTAGGTATTTGATACTGGTTTAGTTGCTAAGATTACTAACTCAAAATAGGAGTTGCAGAATAAATGGAGACTAGTTAAGTATGAGGTGATGATGTATGTTGGAAGTGTTCCAAGATTGATATGATCATCATCGCACACTCCCTATACTTTCAGGATTAGTGTTGAACCTAAATAAATGTTATTTGGTGTTTGCGTTGAGCATGAACAAGATTGGATCATGTTCATTGCAATACAGTTATTCATTTAAGTTAGAGAATAATTGTTGTTCTGTTTACATGAATAAAACCTTCTATGGTCAAACACCCAATATAAATGGTTTATTGAATCTAGATTGTAGTGATACACATATTCATAATATCGATGCCAAAAGATGCAAAGTTGATAATGATAGTGCAACATATTTGTGGCACTGCCGTTTAGGTCATATTGGTGTAAAGCGCATGAAGAAACTCCATGCTGATGGACTTTTAGAATCACTTGATTATGAATCATTTGATACTTGCGAAACATGCCTCATGGGCAAGATGACTAAAACTCTATTCTCCGGAACAAAGGAGCGAGCGAGTGACTTATTGAAAATAATACATACCCATGTATGCGGTCCAATGAGTGTTGAAGCATGCGGCGGGTATCGTCATTTTCTCACCTTCATAGATGATTTTTGTAGATATGGGTATATCTACTTGATGAAACACAAGTGTGAAACATTTGAAAAGTTCAAAGAATTTCAGAGTGAAGTAGAAAATCATTGTAAAAAGAAAAGAAAGTTTCTACGATCCCATCGCATAGGCGAATATTTGAGTTACGAGTTTGGTCTTCATTTGAAACAATGTGGAATAGTTTCACAGCCCACACCACCTGGAATACCACAGCGTAACGGTGTGTCCGAAGCTCGTAACCATACTCTATTAGATATGGTGTGTTCTATGATGTCTCTTACCGATTTGCCGTTATTGTTTTGGGGTTATGCATTAGAGACAGCTGCATGCACATTAAATAGGGCACCGTCTAAACCCGTTGAGATGACACCGTATGAACTATGGTTTAGCCAGAAACCAAAGCTGTCATTTCTTAAAATTTGGGGTTGCGGTGCTTATGTGAAAAAGCTGCAGCCTGATAAGCTCGAACCCAAATCGGAGAAGTGCGTCTTCATAGGATACCCAAAAGAAACTGTTGGGTACACCTTCTACCACAAATCCAAAGGCAAAAATTTTGTTGCTAAAAATGGGTCATTTCTAGAGAAGGAGTTTCTCTCGAAACAAGCGAGTGGGAGGAAAGTAGAACTTGATGAGGTAATTGCACCTTCTCTTGAATTTGAAAGTAGCCCATCAGAGATAATCATTCCGGTGATGCCTACACCAACTAGAGAAGAAGCTAATGATGATCATCATGAAACTTTGGATCAAGTTACTACTGAACCTCGAAGGTTGACCAGAACACGTACCAAACCAGAGTGGTACGATAACCCTGTCCTGGAAGTCATGTTGTTAGACACCAGCGAACCTTCGAACTATGAAGAAGCTATGATGGGTCCAGATTCCAAAAAATGTATTAAGGCCATGAAATCTTATATAGGAACCATGTATGAGAACACAAAGTGCGGACTTTGGTGGACTTCCCCATGATCGGCAAGCCATAGAGAATAAATGGATCTTTTAGAAGAAGACTGACGCTGATGGTTACTATCTACGAAGCTCGACTTGTCGCAAAGGGTTTTTGACAAGTACAAGGGGTTGACTACGATGAGACTTTATCACCCGTAGTGATGCTTAAGTCTGTCTGAATCATGTTAGCAATTGCCGCATTTTATGATTATGAAATCTGGCACATGGATGTCAAAATTGCATTCCTTAATGGATTTCTGAAAGAAGAGTTGTATATGATGCAAGCAAAAGGTTTTATCAATCCTAAAGGTGATAACAAAGTGTGCAAGCTCCAGCGATCCATCCATGGACTGGTGCAAGCTTCTCGGAGTTGGAATATACGCTTTGATGAGTTGATCAAATCATATGGTTTTATACAGACTTACGGTGAAGCCTGTATTTACAAGAAAGTGAGTGGGAGCACTACAACATTTCTGATAAGTATATGTGAATGACATATTATTGATGGGAAATGATGTAGAATTTTCTGGAAAGCATAAAGGTGTGTTTGAAAGGAGTTTTTGAAAGAAAGACCTCAGTGAAGCTTCTTACATATTGGGCATCAAGATCTATAGAGATAGATCAAGACGCTTGATAAGACTTTTGATGAGTACATACCTTGATAAAATTTTGAAGGAGTTCAAAATGGATCAGTCAAAGAAGGAGTTCTTGCATGAGTTGTAAGTTATGAAGTTGAATAAGACTCAAAGCCCGACCACGGCAAAAAAATAGAGAAAGAATGAAAGTCATTCCCTATGCCTCAGCCACATGTTCTATAAAGCATGCCATGATGTGTACCATACCAAATGTGTGCCTTGCCACGTATCTGGCAAGGGGGGTACAAGAGTGATCCAGGAGTGGATCACTAGACAACGGTCAAAATTATCCTTAGAGGAATAAGGAATTGTTTCTCGATTATGGAGGTGATAAAGATTTCAACGTAAAGGATTACGTCGATGCAAGATTTGACACTAATCCAGATGAATATGAGTATCAATCTGGATGCGTATTGAACGTTGGAGCAATTAGCTAGAGTAGCTCTATGACGAGCATTGTAGATATAAAAATTTGCAAAGTACACATGGATCTGAACATTGCAAACCCGTTGACTAAAAAAACTCTCTCACAAGTAAAACATGATCATACCTTAGAACTCTTTGAGTGTTAATCACATGGCGATGTGAACTCGATTATTAACTCTAGTAAACTCTTTGGTTATCAATCACATGACGATGTGAAACTAGATTATTGATTCTACTAAACTATTTGGGTATTAATCACATGGTGACGTGAACTGTGGGAGTTAATAAAATGGCGACGTGAACTAGATTATTGACTCTAGTGCAAGTGGGAGACTGATGGAAATATGTCCTAGTGGCAATAATAAAATGTTTATTATTATATTTCCTTAATCATGATAAAGGTTTATTATCCATGCTAGAATTGTATTGACCAGAAACCTAAATACATGTGTGAATACATAAACAAATAACGTGTCCCTAGTAAGCCTCTACAAGAGTAGCTCGTTAATCAAAGAGGGTTAAGGTTATATTTCATAACCATGGACATGAGTTGTCATTTGATAAAGGGATCACATCATTATGAGAATGATGTGATGGACAAGACCCATCTGTTAGATCAGCATTTGATCGTACAGTTTATTGCTACTTCTTTCACGTATGTCAAATACATATTCCTTTGACTATGAGATCATGCAACTCCCAGATACCAGAGGAATGCCTTGAGTGCTATCAAACGTCACAACATAACTGGGTGATTGTAAAGATACTCTACAAGTATCTCCGAAGGTGTTTTGTTGGGTTGGCATGAATCGAGATTAGGATTTGTCACTCCGAGTATCGGAGAGGTATCTCTGGGCCCTCTCGGAAATACACATCATAATAAGCCTTGCAAGCAAATGAGTAATGAGTTAGTCACGGGATGATGTATTACGGAACGAGTAAAGAGACTTGCCGGTAACGAGATTGAACTAGGTATAGAGATACCGACGACCAAATCTAGGGCAAGTAACATACCGACGGACAAAGGGAATTGTGTATGTTGTCATAACGGTTCGACCGATAAAGATCTTCATAGCATATGTAGGAGCCAATATGGGCATCTAGGTTCCGTTATTGGTTATTGACCGGAGAGGTGTCTTGGTCATGTCTACATAGTTCTCGAACCTGTAGGGACCGCACGCTTAACATTCGTTGACGATAGAGTATTATATGAGTTATGTGATTTGGTGACAGAATGTTGTTCGGAGTCGGATGAGATCACGGACATGACGATGAGTCTCGAAATGGTTGAGAGGTAAAGATTGATATGTAGGACGATGGTATTCGGATACCGGAAGTGTTCCGGAGGATATCACGTACTTATCGGGTCACCGAAAGGTGTTTCGGGTACCCCCGACAAAAGTTATGGGCCTTTTGGGCCAAGATAGGGAACACACCAACCACAAGGGTCTGGCGCGTCCCCCATAGCAGGCCGGCCTAGGATGAGAAGTAAAGAGGGGAAGGGAATGGAAAGTGTGGATTAGGATTACCACTTCCTTCCCTCTCCCCCCTCTTTTCTTCCCCCTCGGTTATATATGGCAGGGGGGCGTGGCTTGGGAGGGACTCCAAGTAGGATTCCTCCTACTTGGGCTCCTCCTATATGTAACATCCCAAAATTCTAAATTTTGGAATGTTATGTTAAATACATAGTTTTGTTTGTTTGTGGTGTGATTGCTTGTGTGAAATTGAGTGGAATTTCAAATTTTGAAAGTTGAATGAGAGGGAATAAAAGGACATTCCCAAAAAGCATTTCCATTTGAAATGATATTAAACCTCATTTGAAAGTAATTCAATCTTCATGCCACTCAAGGACTTTCAAGAGAAGAGATGAAATGACTTCTCCAAATTTTAAATGAAAGAGAGTGGGAAGTTAAACCACTTCTGAATTTCAATTGGAATCCTTCCCATTTGAATAATTTCAAATTCCTCGAACGCATTTCAAAAATAAAGATAGGAGCAATATGACACTCCAAACCAGGGGCAATTTGAAATATATTTGAATAAGGAAAAACAGAAAAGATTTGAAATGGGCTTGAAATTCCACTTCAAATCCAATTTGGAGTTATTTGGTTTTATTCAAATTGTATTTTTTTCAATAATAAAATATATTGAAAATAGGGTAAAATGATTCCCTGCAATAGAAAATTTGGAGAAAATATATTTGATGTCATTCTCGTATTTAAAAAATGATTTTAATGGGTTTTATTGTAACAGTAGCACTGTTTGAATTTTGTGTTTTTGTGTCAATTTTATCTTAGTTTGGAAAATAGTCCATGTTTTGGGATTTCTTTTTCTGAACATTTTGATATATTATATGCCTATATAATATTTGTATTTTTTGGTTTGTATTTTCTTTCCTTCTGTGTTAAAAAAACTCACACAAGCCCACGTGAGGCCCAGCCTCCTCCACGACCCAACAAGGTCATCTTCCTCCTACTAGCGTTCCTGGCAAGAGCAGAAGGCACGCACGCCCGCACCCCAACCCGCGCCCCACCCCCTTCCCTCCTCCCCCTTCCCCAAGAATCCTATGAATGGATCCACCTCCTTCCCCTACACCTCCTTCTCCTAGTAAAGAGGCCATTAATGCCCCGGATTTTCTCGCCGGAGAATCCGAACTTGCCGTTTTTGCTCGATATGGCTACGCGGAGCTGGACACCCCCTCGCCCTATAAATACTTGCCTCGTGTTTCCCTCTCTTCTCTCGTCCAAAGCCCTCTCCTATGGGGGATTATCCTCGTCCCTATCCCGCATAATTACTCATCGGAGTTCATAAACTCCGGCTTCTCCTTCGCCGCCCGAGTCTGGGTTGGTCCTTCCTCGGCCTCACCTGAGGTTGCTGAGATCTCCTCTACACCGCCTTGTTCCCTCCTTCCTCTAGGAGCCCCCACAACCCCGGATCTGATCTTCTTCCCAAACTCCGGCGACTACTCCGGTGAGATCAAAGAAAATCCCATAATTCTTTTTTTAGAAAAGTAGCGATCTTAGAAAATTCATATCTATTAGCATACATATACAAATTGAGTGATTCAAATTGCTACGGTTTCAAAAAATTGTGCAGCTTCTGTTGGATCCTAAAGAATTCATGTTTGAAGATTTTAAATTTGAATTTGAACAGATTTACTTAAAACTTTAATTTTCTTATAACTTTTATTTAAAAATAGGTTTTTGCTTGATTCTTTTTGCTCCTAGTCACTAGTAGAATTGTTTATCCATTAGCATATAGTGAGTTATTTTTAGTTTATTTTAAGTCAAGGTTTTAGGCAAACAGTATTGTTTTGTTTATATGGTTGTTTTAGTCATATAATTAATGTTTTAAGTATTTTCAGTTAATTATTTTTATACCTTCTCACTTGTTTTTATATGTGTCTGTCGGGATATAGTAGATAAGTTTTTTTTAATTATGTATTAGTGTTTAGCTATTGTTTTTGTATTTGCTTGTTTAGTTGATAGTGATAGTTGATAAAAATAGTTTTATTAGTTTAAGAAGTAATTCTTTTTGCTACTTCAAGTCATGTTGTTATTGATTCTGTTAGTTAATGTAAATTAGTTTTCATATTTATTTGAGTATTGTTTTGTAATTGCCACAATGGGACTATACCTCCTATGTGTCGAGGCACGACTTAAAGGTATAAGCCCATTCTGGAATGATCTCAAGTTCGGTATCTTTGCACATCTCATGTAAAAATAGGGATGAAAAAATAAAAGAGATAGTTGGCTTACACTCGCCACGTCACACAATTCATTACATAGCCAAACATCATTCAAATAACATCACAACCCGTCTACGGGTGAAGATCCAAATGAAAGATACCAAACATACATAAAGCCACATGTCCGAATCGCCCCTAGTAGAAACCACTACTGATCATCGGGATAGTGCACATAGTAACGGCTACGTTCCTCATCGTACTCCCAGTATAGCTCGGTGCCGTCACCTGAGTAGTTCACCATGGTACCTGCATCTGGTGTGGTGTAGAATCTGTGAGCCACAGAGGACTCAGCAATCCCGTTCCCGGGTAACAGAACTATCTAAGCCTTGGGTGTGGAACAAGGCTGAAGAAAGAATAAAAGGCTGCAGCTGCACTAGCACTAGCTTACATAATAAGAGCGAGAAGAGAAGTGCCACGGACGATAAAGTGATCACGAAGGGATCCTATATAAAACACGACAAACATAACCCCACCGTGTTCACTTCCCGAACCCCTTTCGGAAAATGACCGTCACGGTACTCACGCTGGTAGTGTGTTCTGAACATGGTGTCAAGTTTTCTACAACCGGATATTAACAAATTCCCATCTGCCACATAACCGTGGGCACGGCTTTCGAAAGTTCAAAACCCTGCAGGGGTGCTCCAACTTGGCCCATGACAAGCCCACGATCCGCGGAGTCGCAACTCCAAGGTGGGAAGGCCCGAGTATTCTCGGAATCCCGTGCTCAAGATACTCCGACTAAGGTAAGGCTAATCCAACAAATCCTCCCGACGTGTCGACACCCTGATAGTAGCCGCGCGTATCTCGTCTCAGGCCACGACCGGATGGGTGAAGCTACGGGTTTTACCAGACCTCGGGTTCCCCCAAGGTGGCCCCGCAGGCTCCCCGTTTCGGACCAACACTCATGTGGAGCGCTGGCCCGGGGTTGTTGATTAAGAAGAGGGTTAATTACTCCCTATGCAAGTTTTTAGTTGTTTAGGCAAATGGAGTACCAATGTTGGGACTTGCTGGAAAAGACTTAGCGCTAAGCGGTTTATCGAGGGGGTCCCATAACCCCAACCGTGTGAGGAACGCAAAATCAAGGAACATAACACCGGTTTATACGGTTCCTAGGGCGGCATGAGTGGAACAAATCACCGAGCAAGAGGCCCAGCCTTCCACCCATTACCAATATATAGATGATTTCATTAAAGAGTTTATGTAGTGTGATATCCCAACAAGCTTCAACATGAAGCAAGAATCTTCAAATCTTCTCCTGCAACTAGCAATGCTATAAGAGGGGTTGAGCGAAGCCTACATAGCCAATCAAAGGTTTGCATAGGTAGGGTGGTTAGACAGATTCATGGTTACAATAGGAGGCTGACAGACAAACATGGGCATCGAGGCAATAAGCTAAAGAGCGAGACTTCTAGCAATAGGCAAAGATAGTAATGATATCTGGGTCAGGTCATCTTGCGTGTCGAGTCGTCGATGGGATCGTAAGAGGGCTCCTCGTTCTCAACCTCGGTAGTAACCTCGTTCTCGTACTCGGTCTCGGCTTCCGGCTCTACTCAACACAAGAACAAACGAGGCACGAAATCAAACAAAATGCAATGCGCAAACTATAGGATGCATGGCTGATGCACTAAGGAAGCACTGCAGATGCACTTAGGATGCACAGGAAGCCAACATAGGAAGCACAGAGAAACATCACAAGAAACATGACAACATACTCAAGCAAGTAGGATGCAAGACAAGTCCATTTAGGATGAAAAACATGGCAAGGTAGGAAGCACAGAGAAACAACACAAGCAACATCAGGTTTAAATGAGGCCGGAACTACTTAAGACAAATCCGGTAGTCCTCATGAGCATAGTTTGAAATTAGTCCAGATCTGAACAAACCTTAAGTTAAAGTTGTTAAACAGCAAGATAACATGCACCATGACAATCTACACGAAATTCTAGTCAAGTTTCATATAAAGTTTGTTTAGAACGGAGCTACGGTCTAGAAGATATGATCCAGACAAGATAAGCATGGCAACGGTGCAAGATGCACCCAAACATCAAGCAACATACTCCAAAACATGTTAACAAGATGATAATATGAATCTACATGCAAAACCACACAAGTTTCATATAGGACTTGCTCAAAACGGAGCAACGGGCTAAAAGATACACCCGAAACAAGAAACAAAGCAAAGCTGAAACTAACAGCCACATAGCAACTTCGGAGCAAGAAATATATACTCTACAGCACTAAAACATGGTGACAAGAAGCATGGACATAAAGTAGACATATCCTACAGCAAACAACTCCATTGGAGCATCTCCATAGGAGGCATGGATCAATAGCAACAAGCTACAACATTTTGATCATGATAATAAAATCCTGACAGCAATATTTTATAGCAACTTGGGAGCAAGAATTAAATATGCTACAGCAACTCAAATGAACAAGTGAGGGCATGGATGGATAGGCAACAACATATACAACAAGGAATCATCAATAGTCACCCCAAAACTAACATGGATTTGCCTAGGACATCAAGCAAACATAGCATCAGGATATTAAAGATTCCATACTTAGTGAAATTTCACTAAGTGTTAAAACAACAATATTATCATGGCATGTTTGTGAGCATGTTTAAGTCACCTCAAAGCATAACATGGCAAGTGGTTTGCACCACAGCAAAGAACACATGATGGGGAATCCAAAACATATAAGCATGCAACATGGGGACAATCACATCAATAGCAACGAGCTCCTCAACTAGGCATCTCGTAACAAGTTTAAAAACCTAACAGCCACATGCACTTTTGCAATGGAGATAAACATGGCAATATGAATTCTATCATGCATCCTATAGCAACCAACATGTAGAGCATCTCATGATGAACATCTGGACATATCATTTGCTTCATTTGGATAAACATGCACCAAGTTATCACATCTCAAACATGACATGAAAACAACTAATAGCAGCAGTTTATAACAAGTAGCACTCTTGTCATGAAGATTAAGACATCTAGATGGTCTCAAACATGGATGACACACTGGAACAAAACATAGTACATGTCACCACGATCATTTTGACATATTATACGCACAAAACGGACAAGCACAGTAAAAGTTATCCTCATCACAAAAATGCATCAGACAATGAAAAACTAAAAGGACTTAGAGAAAAAAAATCAACCTCACGGTCAACGGGTCCGCGGGTGGTCAAACGGGTCGGAGCGGGTCGCGGGTTCCAGGTCGCGGCCCGTTAGGGTTCCAGGCGCTGGATCGGATCGGCTCGATCCGGAGCTGTCGAGGGCGGCGAAGCCCCGATCCGGTCGGCGGGAGGCCGCGGAACGGCGGGCGGCGGCCGGCGGCTGGCCCCCGGGCGCCCGGCGGTGAGGGTTCGCCAGAGGAGGGCCACGGGGCAGCGCGGGAAGCGGCACCGGCGGCGGATCTGCGAGGCTCTTGGCGGCAGGGCGCGGCCGGTGGAAGGGCAGCGCGGTGATGCCTTGAGGGCGCGGCGGCGGAGCGGCAGCCGGCCCGGCGAGCGCGACGGCCGGCGGCGGCCGATCCCGGCACGGAGGCGCGGTCAACGGAGGCGGCGGGGATGAAGGCCCAGCGCGGGAGGCACGGATCTGGCCCGAACAGCGGCGTACGGCGGGCCGGGAACGGGCCCTCGGGCCCGCGCGGCGGCGGACGCGGGGGTTGACTGGCGCGGGCGGCGGACTGTCCGGCCCGGGTCGGACACGTCCGCCCGGCACGGATTCCGAGGCGGCTGGAGCTAGGAGAAGGCTAGGGTTGTTTTGGACGAAAAAAATTGAGGGGTGGACGTTTTTATAGGCACAACGAGCTAGGAGACTCCAAATGGGGAGCGGTTTTCGGCCACGCGATCACAATTCAACGGCCGAGATGATGGGAAGGTTTGAGCTGGGTTGTTGGGCTGTTGTGGAGGGGTTCTTGGGCCTCAAAGAGGAGGTACTTTTAGCCCACGAGGTTAACTGTTGGAGTACCAAACGAACTCCAAACGCGACGAAACTTGACAGGCGGCCTACACGTATCAAAACAACATCGCACGACAAGTCTCACGCCATTCCGGAAACGTTACACGGACAAACACGAAAGAAGGACTCGGGGATGCCATGGGCACGTGTGAGAGCGTCGGAACTCGAAACGGACAACAGGAAGAAACGAGTGGGACCGGATGCAAATGACAACACAAATGCAATGCAATGCACATGACAACATGACATGGATGAATGCACACACGCACTCGACAAAACGACGAAAACCCGAAAAGACGAAGAACCCGGAATGGAACTGATGAAGCCAAAGTTTATATATTGCCATAAAGGGAAAGTGTTACATCCGGGGCATTACAAACTCTCCTCGACTATGAAAAGATCTCGTCCCGAGATCTAGGACTGGAAGAAGGAAGTATACTCGGAATGAAGGTGATCTTGTTGTTCCCACGTAGCTTCTCGGTCGGTATGGTGTGACCACTTGACTTTCAAGAACTTGATTGACTTGTTGCGGGTCTTGCGCTCGGTTTCTTCGAGAATAGCAACGGGGTGCTCTCGGTAAGACAAGTCTTGTTGAAGATCAATCTCCTCAAACGGAATGGTGCGTTCAGGTGTTTTGAAGCACTTGCGAAGTTGAGACACATGAAACACATCATGAACATTAGCGAAGTTGGAAGGGAGCTCAAGTTGATAGGCTAAATCGCCTCTTTTGCCAAGGATCTTGAAAGGGCCCACGTATCTAGGAGCAAGCTTTCCTTTGATACCGAATCTTTGGGTGCCTTTCATAGGAGAAACACGGAGATAGGCATGATCACCAATGTTGATGGCCAAATCACGATGCTTGCCATCATAGTAGCTCTTCTGACGCGACTGAGCGGCCTTGAGATTCTCACGTATGACTTTGCACATTTCTTCGGCTTCTGAGATTAAGTCATTGCCAAGAAGTTGACGTTCACCAGTCTCGGACCAGTTGAGAGGAGTACGACACTTTCTGCCATAGAGGATTTCAAACGGAGCTTTGCCGGCACTTGCTTGGAAACTGTTGTTGTAAGAGAAGTCGCCAAACGGAAGACAATCTTCCCACTTCATGCCAAAAGAGATGACACAAGCTTTGAGCATGTCTTCTAGAATCTGATTCACTCTTTCGACTTGACCACTAGTCTGAGGGTGAAATGCAGTGCTGAAACGGATCTTAGTGCCCATGGCAGACTGAAAGGAGTCCCAGAACTTGGATGTGAACAAACTTCCACGGTCTGAGGAGATAACTTGAGGAATGCCATGTAAGGACACAATTCTGGAAGTGTACAACTCTGCCAGCTGAGATGCATTGAAGGATTCTTTGACTGGAAGGAAGTGAGCTACTTTGGTAAGCTTCTCAATGACAACAAAGATAGAATCATTCCCTTTCTTGGACTTAGGAAAGCCAGTGACGAAATCCATTTCAATGTGGTCGAATTTCCACTCGGGAATAGGAAGAGGTTGGAGAAGACCGGCTGGACGTTGATGCTCTGCCTTCACTCTTCTGCAGACATCACATTCATTCACGAATTGGGCAATCTCCCTTTTCATGCGAGTCCACCAGTAAGATTGCTTGAGGTCTTGGAACATCTTAGAACTTCCAGGATGAATGGAAAGGAGGGAGTCATGTGCTTCGTTCATTATGAGCTTCCTGAGATCACCCTTGGGAACCACAAGTCTGTCCTCAAAGAACAAGGTATCTCTCTCATCAACGCGATAGCACTTGTATTTGGGAGTACCCTTTGCAATACCATGTTTCACTCTCTGCACCATAGCATCATTGAGTTGGGCCTCACGAATCTGATCTTCCAAGGTAGGAGCAACTTGAAGATTTGCAAGAAAGCCTTGCGGAACAACTTGGAGGTTGAGCTTCCTGAATGCTTCACAAAGCTCAGGCTGAAACGGCTTGATAAGGAGACTGTTGCAATATGCCTTTCTGCTCAAGGCATCTGCAATCACATTGTCCTTGCCAGGTGTGTATTCGATGCTTAGATCATACTCTTGGATCATCTCAACCCAACGAGTCTGGCGATGGTTCAGGTTCGGCTGTGTGAATATGTACTTCAAGCTCTTGTAATCGGTGAAGATGTCGACTTTTCTGCCCAACAGAAGGTGTCTCCACGTGATCAAAGCGTGTACCACAGCTGCTAGCTCGAGATCATGTTGGGGTAGTTCTTTCTCGCTTGGCTTCAATTGACGAGAAGTGTATGCCACAATCTTCTTGTCCTGCATTAGCACACCACCAAGTCCTTGAAGAGAAGCATCACAAAATACTTCGTAGGGCTTGGACTCATCTGGAGGAGTAAGAACTGGAGCAGAGATGAGCTTTTCTTTGAGAGTTTTGAATGCCACAACACAATCTGGAGACGAGTTGTACTTGACATTCTTCTGCAGCAAGTTGGAGAGAGGCTTGGCAATCTTGGAGAAGTTCTCAACGAACCTTCTGCAATAGCTAGCAAGACCAAGGAAGCTTCGGAGTTGCTTGACGTTCTGAGGAGGTTCCCAGTTGACAATCGCTTCAACTTTCTCGGGATTGACCACAATACCGTCAGCGGAGATGATATGGCCCAGATACAAGACCTTATCGAGCCAGAATTCGCACTTGGAGAACTTGGCATAGAACTTATGTTCACGGAGTCTATCGAGAACCAGACGGAGGTGCTTTTCGTGATCCTCTTCATTTTGGAGAATACCAAGATGTCATCCAGATACACAAGCACGAATTCGTTGGTGTAGGGGTTGAAAATGTAGTGCATCATTCTCGAGAAGGTAGGTGGAGCATTAGCGAGGCCAAAAGACATGACTGTATACTCGTATGAGCCGTAGCTCGTTCTGAAGGCAGTCTTGTTGATATCTTCTTCACGAAAGCGAATTTGGTGATAACCCATTCGGAGATCGAGCTTTGAGAACACTTTAGCTCCTTTGAGCTGCTCGAACAATTCATTGATGTTGGGGAGCGGATACTTGTTCTTAATTGTCTTCTTGTTCAATGGCCGGTAATCAACGCAAAGGCGCTCCGTGCCATCCTTCTTCTTGACAAATAAGATACCACAGCCCCAAGGAGACGTGCTAGGCCTGATCAGACCCATACGCTCTTGTTCGTCAAGCTGTTTCTTCAACTGCTTCAACTCCTCAGGGGAGAGCTTGTACGGACGTCGACATGCTGGCTCAGTACCAGGCTCGAGTTCAATGACAAATTCAACTTGACGATGCGGAGGCATGCCTGGAAGCTCTTCAGGAAAAACGTCTTCGTATTCGTTGACCATCGGAATTTGAGAGATGGCATTAATCTCGCCCTTGTCATTGAGAGAGAATAGCCTGATTGTGTTATCTCGAGAGGCGAAGGTAATCACGTCTTCGTTGGAATGAGTAAGCTTGACTTCCTTATTTGCACAATCAATGTGTGCATCATGCTGAGAAAGCCAATCCATCCCGAGAATAAGGTCAATGTCGGAGTTGCCGAGAACAACCGATTTAGCCAGAAAGCGGTAATCACCCATGCGAATAGATACATCCGGAGCATATATATTAGAAGTCATACGTCTCCCCGGATAAATAACTTGCAGCTTCTGAGGTAAGCTTTTGATGTCACCATTATGCTTGGATGCAAATGGTTGAGACATGAAAGAACATGATGCACCCGAATCAAACAACACTTTTGCAGGAATAGAGTTAACTGGAAGGTTACCAAGTATCACATCTGAAGAATTCTCTGCTTGAGCTGCATTCATCAGATTCACTCTTGCATGCTTGGGATTGTGCTTGACAATAGCAGTGCTGATAGGTGGAGGAGGCGGAAGGCGCCTTGGGTTGGGGCACTTGTTAGCATAATGACCCTTCTGAGTGCACTTGTTGCAAACCACTTCTGAGAGAGGACGGTAATAAGGAGCACTTGACTTGGAAGCTTGAAAATGATTCTTTGACTGGTTGCTTGGGTTGGGTGGGTGGGAGAAAGCACGGCCACCAGAATTCTTGTTGTTGTGGTTGGGAGCTCGAATCACTGGAGGAGGTGGAAGCCAAAACTTCTGTTGCTTTGTGACCACTTGAGAAGATGAGGATGAGTGAACAGCGTCTCTGATCCTCTTTTTGGAAGCTTCCATCTTGAGCTGGGCTGCCTCTTGCTTAAGTGCCATGTTATAGAATTTATCAAACTCATCGGGCTCGAACAAGGTGAGAGCTAGTTGGAGTTCATCCTTCAGACCACCACGGAACTGATAGATCTTGCTCTTGGCATCTAGGATGTCTTGCTTTGCATAGCGGGCAAGGTTCTGGAACTTGACATTATATTGGTAGAAAGACATTGAGCCTTGCTTCAGGTTGCGGAATTGCTCACGCATACCCTCGATGACACTTGTTGGAATGTGGTGGGAGCGAAAGTCCTTGCAGAAGTCATCCCACGAGATTTCACTCCCTGCTCTGGAGTCTTTGTGCTGCTGCTACCAATCAGCTGCTTGGTCCTTGAGTTGGAAGGCTGCAAACTTCACATAGTCCTCGGGCCTGACGTTACTGCACTCGAAATGCTTCTTGATATCTGTTATCCAGTCTTCAGCATCTAGAGGGTCCACGCAGTAACTGAATGCCTTTGGTTGATTGGCCAGGAACTGGTTGAGCGTAGCAAAGTGGGGTTGGTTGAACAAATTGCCTTGGTTCCCATGAGCACCCTGATTTGCTTGAATATTCTGCATCATTTGCATAAGCATATGGGTGTTCTCGTTCGTAGCTTGCATAATTGCTCTCCAGGCCTCAGACGAAGGAGGAGGGGAAGGAGGACGATCAGGAACCTCTTCACCCTCTGGGTTAGCGTTGGGAACCCTTTGTAATGCCCCGGATGTAATACTTTCCCTTTTGGGTATATAATATATCTCCGGCTTCATCTATTTCCATTCCGGGTTCTTTGTCTTTCGGGTTTTCGTCGTTTTGTTGTGTGAGTGTGTGGCATTCATTCATATCATGTAGACATGTGCATCGCATTGCATTGTGTTGTCGGTTGCATCCGGTTCCGCGTGTTCCTTCCCGTTGTCCGTTTCGCGTTCCGGAGCTCCCTCACGTGTCCGTGACGTCCCGTAGGCCTACTTTGTTGTTTGGGCGTGTAACGTTACCGGTGTGCCACGAGGTTGTTGTGTGTGTTGTTGTTTTGTTGTGTGCAACCCGCCTCTCAAATCTCGTCGCGTTTGGACTCCGTTGGCTATCCCATCCGTTATTCGTGTGGGTCCAAAGTGCCTTCACTTCGTGTCCCAGAAACACCCCTACTGCAGTCTACTACCTTCTCCTAGGCCCTTCTAAACTACCCCCGCGATCGGATCCGTCGAATCGCGATCGGAGGGCTCCTAACACCCCCCAGATCACCTAACCCTAAATTCTGCTATATAATAGACCCTAGTCTATTTGGGCATCTAGCTTCTTCCTCCTCCTTCCCCTAAAATTCTGGATCCAGCCACCACCTCTCTGCCACTTGGCTCCATTCCTCGTACCAGCCGCCGGAAGCCACAGCTCGAAGCAGCCGCTCCGACCAGATCCCTCCGTATCCGCGCGGGTCAACGCATCGAAGCCCCAGCCGCAGCTCGCCTCGGCGCCTCGGCCACTCCGCCGATCGGATCGGGGCAGGAGGCCCCGATCGATCGCTCCATCCGGCCCGTACACCTCCTCCCGCGAGCGACGAGCGCCAGGGACCACTTCCCCGCACCCCGGCCCGTCCGCGTCGTCCCTCCACTCTCCACCAGGCCCAGCTCCAGCCGCCCGAAGGCCCGGTCCCCACTTCACCGGGCCATCTCCACGCCACCGCACCGCCGCATCGCCACCGGGCCGCTCCCGCGCGCCGTCGCCAGGCCCCGGTGGGCCGCAGCTCCAGCGCGCCGGCCCAGGCCAGCGCCTCCCTCGCCAGGCGCCTTCGCCACCAGATCGCGGCCCGCGCCACCCCCGCATCGCCTCACTCCCTCCGAGCCGCAACGGGCCGCCGCTCCCTTCGGCCGGCCCACGCCGCCGAGCCGTCGGCTGGGCCCTCCCAGGCCGAACCCGATCCGCACCACTGGGCCGCTCCACCGTTCAGATCCAGCCGGGCCAGATCCGCCCGAGCCCATTCTCAGTTTTGACGTTGACCCTTTTTCTTCTAAGTCCCAGAATTTTGATCTCTGATGCATATTTCAAACTGCTAGATCTCCTTGTGTGATTGTCCGTTTCGCACATATAGCATGTCCAGACGTTCGTGGGATCGTGCTCTACGTTTTTTTTTCTGTTATTGTCATGCATGTAAGAGATCATCTAGGTGCTTGTTTTGCTGTTGCAAGAGTGCATCATGATATAAACTGCTGCTATGTGATGTTTTTATGACATCTTTGCCATGTGATATCTTTTAGCTCGTTTGCCCGAATGATGCAAATGACATGTCCACGTGTTCGTCTTGCCATGCTCTACATGTTGTATGTGCTAGGTAGCATGTTAGATTTATTCTTGCGATGTTTATCATCGTTGCAAAGTGCCATGTGGCTGTGATGTTGTTTCACTTGTTATGAAATGCCATCTTGTTGAGCTCGTTGCTATCGTTGTGTTTATCTCCATGAAGCATGCTTGTGTGTTTCGGAATCACCATCATGTGTAGTTTGATGAGGTGCTTACCTCTTGCCATGTTTAGTTTCGAGGTGACTTAAACATGCTCTTTTAGATGCCATGATGAAATTGCTGTTTTAGGACTTAGTGGATTTTCACTAAGTCTGAAATCTGTAACGTTCCGATGCCATGTTCGTGTGATGTTCTAGGACAAACCATGTTAGTTTTGGAGTGGATCTTGATTGTTCCTTGTAGTATATATTGTTGTCTTTCCATTCATGTTCTCACATGTCTATTTGAGTGGCTGTAGCATGTTTATCTTTTGCTCCAAAGTTTCAATAAAATTCTGCTGCCAGAATTTTATTGTCAAGTTCAATATGTCCAAGATCATTGCTATTGATCCGTGGCTCCGTTGGGGGTGCACCTTTGGACTTAGTTGCTGTAGTATATGTCTAGTTTGTGTTCATGTCCTTTGCCATGTTGTTTGAGTGCTGTAGCTTAATTATTTTGTGCTCCGAAGTTGCTATGATGCTGTAATTTTCAGCTTTCGCTCATTTCTTGTTTCGGGCATAACTTTTAGCCCGTAACTCCGATTTCAGCGAATCTTATATGAAAATTGATTGATTTTCTGTGTAGATTAATAATATCAGATTGTTATCATGTTTTGAGGTGTTTTGCTTGAGTGATATTTTCAGTGCTCCTTAGTGCATCCATCATGCATCCATCATTTTCGAGTGCGCATTGCATCTTGTTGATTTGTGCTTGGTGTGATTGTTTTGTTTAGAGCCGGAAGCAGAGTCCGAGTTCGAGTACGAGCACGAGGTTTCCAATGAGGTTGAGCACGAGGACCCTTCTTACGATCCGAACGACTTCTCTTCAGGCAAGATGACCGAACCCCGATAACATTACTATCTTTGCCTATTGCTAGTAGTTCCGATCTATAGTTTTGCCTCGATGCCCATGATCTTCTTATCAGCCTCCTACTTGTAACCCTTGCATGTTTAACCAACCTACCTACAAAAACCGTTGCTTGGCTAAGTACGCTTCGCTCAGCCCTTCTTATAGTGTTGCTAGTTGCAGGTGAAGATCGAAGATGCTTGCTTCATGTTGAAGTTTGGTTGGGTTATATCACACTATATAAATGCTTAAAATGAAATCATCTATATATTGGCAAGGGTGGAAGGCTAAGCCTTTTGCTTGGTGATTTGTTCCACTCATGCCGTTAGGAACCGTATAAACCGGTGTTATGTTCCTTGATTATGCGTTCCTAACACGGTTGGGGTGTATGGGACCCCCTCGATAAACCGCTAAGTGCTAAGTCTTTTCCAGCAAGTCCCAACATTGGTACTATTTGTCTAATAACTAATTAAACTTGCATAGGGAGTTATAAACCATTTTTCTTAATTCAACAACCCGGGCCAGTGCTCCACATGAGTGTTGGTCCAAACTGGGGGTTACGCGGGGCCACCTCGAGGGAACTCAAGGTCTGGTAAAAACCTGTGGGATCACCCATCCGGTCGTGGCCTGAGACGAGATACGCGCGGCTACTATCAGGGCGTCGGCACGCCGGGAGGATTTGCTGGATTAGCGTTACCTTAGTTCGGTATATCTTGAGCACGGGATTCCGAGAATACTCGGGTCTTCCCACTTTGGAGTTACGACTGCGCGGATCGTGGGCTTGTAATGGGTCAAGTTGGAACACCCCTGCAGGGTTTGAACTTTCGAAAGCCGTGCCCGCGGTTATGTGGCAGATGGGAGCTTGTTAATATCCGGTTGTAGATAACTTGACACAATGTTTCTAATACACTATCAGCGTGTGTTCCGTGACTGTCAATTTCCGAATAGGGATTTGTGAGTTTAACACGGAGGGGTTATGTTTGTGGAGCTTGTAGCTAGGATCACTTCGTGATCACTTCTCGACCGAGGCTTTCTCTTCTCGCTCTCACTCACGTAAGCTAGTTGCTAGTTGCTGCTGGAGACACTTATTCTTTTCTTCAGCCTTATCCTCTCCCAAGGCTTAAATAGTCTTGTTACCCGGGAACGGGATTGCTGAGTCCTCTGTGGCTCACAGTTACTTCACCACACCAGATGCAGGTCCAGTTGTGAGCTATCCAGGTGATGGCACCGAGCTAGACTGGGAGTACGACGAGGAGCGTAGTCGGTACTATGTGCGATATCCGGATGATCAGTAGTGGCGACTCCTACTAGGATTCGATCCGCCTGTGGATGTTATTTAAGTTTGGTATCTTGCATTTGGATTTTGCCCTTAGAGGGTTGTGATGTTCTTAAAGTATGATGATTGAGACTTGTTATGTAATTGTGTGACGTGGCGAGTGTAAGCCAACTATTTATGTTTACAATCCCCTCTTTTACATGAGATGTGCAAAGATTACCAAACTTGAGATCATTCTAGGATGGACTTATGCCTTTAAGTCGTGCCTCGACACGTAGGAGGTATAACTCCATCCTGGGCATTACAAGTTGGTATTCAGAGCCTTCTCCGACCTAGGAGCCCCCACTGTTTGATCGAATCGTTGACGGTCGAGTCTAGGCACACACTGAAAACTTTTTTTTGAGTCCTATATTATATCGAAGAGTAGGATTTCTTTGCTTCTCATCCCCTTTCTCTCTGGTGAGGACTCCTGACGACTACTCGTGTCTCTCCTATCTTCAAAAATTGCACAATTTTTTTTTAAGGAATCCCGCGAGTATTCTGGGATTGTTTCGATGTTCTTGTGACAAGGATATTGTTCTCGATGCCTCCTGTTCCCGGGGAGTTGAGCTTCGAGGTATTGTTGTCACAAGCATATCGCGGCAGTACTAAATACTTAAGACGGCCGACATCGAAAATCTCTCCTATACGGCCGGTGGCAAGATAACCCCGACATCACCCAGTACTAGGGAGGTAGTTCGGGAGTATTGCCATAGCTTGTTATAGTGGATGCTTTTCGAAGGTCCGAGGTACACAGTTTCCGAGAAAGACTGGTTATGTGTTGAAGGATGGATACACCTGGATGTAGGTTTAGAGTTGATTGCGCGGTGCTTCCCGTGTATCCCCAACACCTGATTGCATAACTGGAATCTTTCGGAAATTTATAGGTGGGTTTATCCAGTAGATCGTAGGCATTCTTCCAACGAATGCAGATTAGTGAGTTCGGGGTTCTACATTGAGTGAAGTGGTTATATGACCGATGTTACTATCAGGATTTGCATCTTAAAGGGTCCTTGGCTATGCTGATCCGGGGATTGCAAAACCTTTTCGTAACGCGTTCATATGCTTTCAGCACAAAGATGTTAGAACGAAACTCCTCTCTTGTGTTTGTTTCCGTCCGTACCTTGTTGTTTTTCTTATTTTTCATTTTGTCCCCTATGTGGCTTCTCGTGAAGATTGATGTTATCATTTAACTGAGAATATCATTCGTTCCTCTTGTTCGGATGATTTCATTCGTTCTTATTGTTCGAATGATTATTGTGAAGACTTGTTGCAATTCATGACATTGATTCAGCTTATACCTTTTGTCAATCAATTGCTGATTCGTGGTCATCTCTTACAGGATGGCTCCGAAAAAGGTTCCCAACGCTAACCCAGAGGTGGAAGAGGTCCCAGAACGTCCTCCTTCCCCTCCTCCTCCGCCTGAGGCTTGGAGAGCAATTATGCAGACTACAGCTCAGAACACCCAGTTGATGATGCAGATGATGCAGCAGATGCAAGCTAATCAAGCTAATCAGGGTATTCCAGGGAACCAAGGCAACTTGTTCAACCAGCAGCACCATGCTACTCTCAACCAATTCTTGGCCAACAATCCTAAAGCTTTCAGTTACTGTGTCGACCCTCTTGATGCTGAAGATTGGTTAACCGATATAAAGAAGCATTTTGAGTGCAGTAACGTGAAGGAAGATGATTATGTGAAGTTTGCAGCCTTCCAACTGAAAGATCAAGCAGCTGACTGGTGGCAGCAGTACAAAGACTCCAGGCCAGGTCAAGTGATCTCTTGGGAGAATTTCTGCAAGGATTTTCGCTCGCACCACATTCCTACAAGTGTCATCGAGGGCATGCGTGAGCAATTCCGCAACCTGAAGCAGGGCTCCATGACAGTCTATCAGTATAATGTCAAGTTCCAAAACCTCGCTTGTTATGCTAAGCAAGACATTCCTGATGCCAAGAGCAAAATCTATCAGTTCCGTGGAGGTCTCAAAGATGAACTTCAGCTTGCTCTCACTTTGTTCGAGCCGGATGAATTCGACAAGTTCTATACATGGCTTTGAAACAAGAAGCAGTTCAGCTTAAGATGGAGGCTTCTAAGAAGAGAATTCGAGATGCCGTTCACTCTTCCTCATCGTCTCAGTTGGCTGCGAAACAACAGAAATTCTGGCTTCCTCCTCCTCCAGTGATTCGAGCTCCATACAACAACTCCAACAACTCCAACTACAAGAACTTCGGTGGACGTGGTTTCTCCCACCCACCCAACCCGAGCAACCAGTCGAAGAAGCAGTTTCAGTCTCAAGGCTCCAAGTCAAGTGGTTCTCATTTCTGTCCTCTCTCAGAAGTGACTTGCAACAAATGCACTCAGAAAGGTCACTATGCCAACAGATGTCCAAATCCGAAGCGTCTTCCTCCTCCTCCACCTGTGAGTTCAGCTACTGTCAGGCATGATCCAAAGTCTGCAAGGGTCAATCTGATGAATGCAGCACAAGCGGAGAATTCTTCTGATGTCATTTTGGGTAACCTTCCAGTGAACTCTATACCTACTAAAGTTTTGTTTGATTCGGGTGCTTCATGCTCTTTCATGTCTCAACCATTTGCATCCAAGTATAATGTGGACATCAAAAGTTTGCCAAGGGAGTTATCAGTTGTTTCTCCGGGTAGATTGATGCATTCTCGTATATATGCTCCGGATGTTTCTATTCGCATGGGTGATTATCGATTTTTGGCTTCTCTGGTGATTCTTGGTAATTCTGACATCGACCTCATCCTCGGAATGGATTGGCTTTCTCAGCACGATGCTCATATTGATTGTGCTCAGAAGGAAGTCAAGATGACTCATTCTGATGAAGATGTGATTATCTTCGCCTCCAGGGATAACACTATCAGGCTTTTCTCTCTCAATGATAAGGGCGAAATTAATGCCATATCTCAAATTCCGGTGGTGAACGAATATCAAGACGTCTTTCCTGAAGAACTTCCAGGCATGCCTCCACACCGTCAGGTGGAATTCGTAATTGAACTCGAGCCGGGTACTGAGCCAGCATGCCGGCGTCCGTACAAGCTCTCTCCGGATGAATTGAAGGAATTGAAGAAGTAGCTTGATAAGCAGGAGAGTATGGGCCTCATCAGGCCTAGTACGTCTCCGTGGGGTTGTGGTGTCTTATTTGTCAAGAAGAAAGATGGCATGGAGCGTCTCTGTGTTGACTACCGGCCATTGAACAAGAAGACAATAAAGAACAAATATCCGCTCCCCAACATCAACGAACTCTTTGAGCAGCTCAAAGGAGCTAAAGTGTTCTCTAAGCTTGACCTCCGAATGGGCTATCACCAAATTCGCATTCGCGAGGAAGACATTCCCAAGACGGCCTTCAGAACGAGCTACGGTTCATACGAGTATACCGTCATGTCCTTCGGTCTCGCCAATGCTCCTCCTACCTTTTCGAGGATGATGCATTACATCTTCAACCCCTATAATGGCGAGTTTGTGCTTGTGTATCTGGATGATATTCTGGTGTTTTCCAAGAATGAAGAAGATCACGAAAAGCACTTACGTCTGGTTCTTGATCGACTCCGAGAGCATAAATTCTATGCCAAGTTCTCCAAGTGCGAGTTTTGGCTCGATAAGGTTTTGTACCTGGGCCACATCATCTCAGCTGACGGTATTGCGGTTAATCCCGAGAAAGTTGAAGCAATTGTCAACTGGGAAGCTCCTCAGAACGTCAAGCAGCTCCGCAGTTTTCTGGGTCTTGCCAGCTATTGCAGAAGGTTCGTTGAGAACTTCTCCAAGATTGCCAAGCCTCTCTCCAACTTGCTTCAGAAGAATGTCAAATACTTTTGGTCTCCAGAGTGTGAAGTGGCATTCAAAACTCTCAAAGGAAAGCTTGTCTCTGCTCCAGTTCTGACTCCTCCAGACGAATCCAAGCCCTATGAAGTATCTTGTGATGCCTCTCTTCAAGGTCTTGGTGGTGTGCTTATGCAAGATAAGAGAATTGTGGCATACACTTCTCGTCAGCTCAAGCCAAGTGAGAAGAACTATCCCACACATGATCTCGAGCTAGAAGCTGTGGTACATGCTCTGATTACGTGGAGACATCTGTTGTTGGGCAGAAAGGTCGACATCTTCACTGATCACAAGAGCTTGAAGTACATCTTCACACAGCCGCATCTGAACCTCCGTCAGACACGTTGGGTTGAAATGATCCAAGAGTATGATCCCAGCATTGAATACACTCCTGGCAAGGCGAATGTGATTGCAGATGCTTTGAGCAGAAAGGCATATTGCAACAGCCTTCTTATCAAGCCGTGCCAGCCTGAGCTTTGTGAAGCATTCAGGAAGCTCAACCTTCAAGTTGTTCCGCAGGGTTTTCTTGCAAATCTTCAAGTTGCTCCTACCTTGGAAGATCAAGTCCGTGAGGCCCAGCTCAGTGATACCATGGTGAAGAAGGTGAAACATGGCATTGCAAAGGGCACTCCAAAATACAAGTGCTTCCGTGTTGATGAGAGAGATACCTTGTTCTTCGAGGACAGACTCGTTGTTCCCAAAGGTGATCTCAGGAAGCTCATAATGGAAGAAGCTCATGATTCTCTCCTTTCCATTCATCCCGGCAGTTCCAAGATGTATCAAGACCTCAAACAGTCCTACTGGTGGACACGCATGAAAAGGGAAATTGCCCAATTCGTGAATGAATGTGATGTATGCAGAAGAGTGAAAGCAGAACATCAACGTCCAGCCGGTCTTCTCCAACCTCTTCCTATTCCCGAGTGGAAGTTCGACCACATTGAAATGGACTTCGTCACTGGCTTTCCTAAATCCAAGCGAGGAAATGATGCTATCTTTGTGGTGATTGACAAGCTTACCAAAGTCGCTCACTTTCTTCCAGTCAAGGAATCAATCAATGCAGCTCAATTGGCAGAGCTGTACACTTCCAGAATTGTGTCCCTACATGGCATTCCTCAAGTTATATCCTCAGACCGTGGAAGTTTGTTCACTTCAAGGTTCTGGGACTCCTTTCAGTCCGCCATGGGCACTAAGATCTGGTTCAGCACTGCTTTTCACCCTCGGACTAGTGGTCAAGTCGAGCGCGTGAATCAGATTCTAGAAGACATGCTCAGAGCCTGTGTCATCTCCTTTGGCATGAAATGGGAAGACTGCCTTCCATTTGCCGAGTTCTCTTACAACAACAGCTTTCAAGCAAGTGCAGGCAAAACTTCGTTTGAAATTCTCTATGGCAGAAAGTGCCGTACCCCTCTCAACTGGTCCGAAACAGGCGAACGTCAACTTCTTGGCAATGACTTGATCTCAGAAGCCGAAGAAATGTGCAAAGTCATACGTGAGAATCTCAAGGCCGCTCAGTCGCGTCAGAAGAGCTACTATGACGGCAAGCATCGTGATTTGGCTTTGAACATCGGTGATCATGTCTATCTCCGAGTTTCTCCGATGAAAGGCACCCAAAGATTCGGTATCAAAGGAAAACTTGCTCCTAGATACGTCGGGCCTTTCAAGATTCTTGGCAAAAGAGGCGATCTAGCCTATCAACTTGAGCTCCCTCCCAACTTCGCAAATGTTCATGATGTCTTCCATGTGTCTCAACTTCGCAAATGCTTCAAGGCACCTGAGCGCATGATTCCGTTTGAAGAGATTGATCTTCAACAAGACCTGTTTACCGAGAGCATCCAGTTGCCATTCTCGAAGAAACCGAACGCAAGACCCGCAACAAGTCCATCAAATTTCTGAAAGTCAAGTGGTCACATCACACCGACCGAGAAGCTACCTGGGAACGAGAAGATCATCTTCGTTCCGAGTACCCTTCCTTTTTCCAGTCCTAGATCTCGGGACGAGATCTTTTTGTAGTAGAGGAGAGTTTGTAATGCCCCGGATGTAATACTTTCCCTTTTGGGTATATAATATATCTCCGGCTTCATCTATTTCCATTCCGGGTTCTTTGTCTTTCGGGTTTTTGTCGTTTTGTTGTGTGAGTGTGTGGCATTCATTCATATCATGTAGACATGTGCATCGCATTGCATTGTGTTGTCGGTTGCATCCGGTTCCGCGTGTTCCTTCCCGTTGTCCGTTTCGCGTTCCGGAGCTTCCTCACGTGTCCGTGACGTCCCGTAGGCCTACTTTGTTGTTTGGGCGTGTAACGTTACCGGTGTGCCGCGAGGTTGTTGTGTGTGTTGTTGTTTTGTTGTGTGCAACCCGTCTCTCAAATCTCGTCGCGTTTGGACTCCGTTGGCTATCCCATCCGTTATTCGTGTGGGTCCAAAGTGCCTTCACTTCGTGTCCCAGAAACACCCCTACTGCAGTCTACTACCTTCTCCTAGGCCCTTTTAAACTACCCCCGCGATCGGATCCGTCGGATCGCGATCGGAGGGCTCCTAACACCCCCCAGATCACCTAACCCTAAATTCTGCTATATAATAGACCCTAGTCTATTTGGGCATCTAGCTTCTTCCTCCTCCTTCCCCTAAAATTCTGGATCCAGCCACCACCTCTCTGCCACTTGGCTCCATTCCTCGTACCAGCCGCCGGAAGCCGCAGCTCGAAGCAGCCGCTCCGACCAGATCCCTCTGTATCCGCGCGGGTCAACGCATCGAAGCCCCAGCCGCAGCTCGCCTCAGCGCCTCGGCCACTCCGCCGATCGGATCGGGGCAGGAGGCCCCGATCGATCGCTCCATCCGGCCCGTACACCTCCTCCCGCGAGCGACGAGCGCCAGGGACCACTTCCCCGCACCCCGGCCCGTCCGCGTCGTCCCTCCGCTCTCCACCAGGCCCAGCTCCAGCTACCCGAAGGCCCGGTCCCCACTTCACCGCACCGCCGCATCGCCACCGGGCCGCTCCCGCGCGCCGTCGCCAGGCCCCGGTGGGCCGCAGCTCCAGCGCGCCTGCCCAGGCCAGCGCCTCCCTCGCCAGGCGCCTTCGCCACCAGACCGCGGCCCGCGCCACCCCCGCATCGCCTCACTCCCTCTGAGCTGCAGCGGGCCGCCGCTCCCTTCGGCCGGCCCACGCCGCCGAGCCGTCGGCTGGGCCCTCCCAGGCCGAACCCGATCCGCACCACTGGGCCGCTCCACCGCTCAGATCCAGCCGGGCCAGATCCGCCCGAGCCCATTCTCAGTTTTGAGGTTGACCCTTTTTCTTCTAAGTCCCAGAATTTTGATCTCTGATGCATATTTCAAACTGCTAGATCTCCTTGTGTGATTGTCCGTTTCGCGCATATAGCATGTCCAGACGTTCGTGGGATCGTGCTCTACGTTTTTTCTGTTATTGTCATGCATGTTAGAGATCATCTAGGTGCTTGTTTTGCTGTTGCAAGAGTGCATCATGATATAAACTGCTGCTATGTGATGTTTTTATGCCATCTTTGCCATGTGATAACTTTTAGCTCGTTTGTCCGAATGATGCAAATGACATGTCCACGTGTTCGTCTTGCCATGCTCTACATGTTGTATGTGCTAGGTAGCATGTTAGATTTATTCTTGCCATGTTTATCATCGTTGCAAAGTGTCATGTGGCTGTGATGTTGTTTCACTTGTTATGAAATGCCATCTTGTTGAGCTCGTTGCTATCGTTGTGTTTATCTCCATGAAGCATGCTTGTGTGTTTCGGAATCACCATCATGTGTAGTTTGATGAGGTGTTTACCTCTTGCCATGTTTAGTTTCGAGGTGACTTAAACATGCTCTTTTAGATGCCATGATGAAATTGCTGTTTTAGGACTTAGTGGATTTTCACTAAGTCTGAAATCTGTAACGTTCCGATGCCATGTTCGTGTGATGTTCTAGGACAAACCATGTTAGTTTTGGAGTGGATCTTGATTGTTCCTTGTAGTATATATTGTTGCCTTTCCATTCATGTTCTCACATGTCTATTTGAGTGGCTGTAGCATGTTTATCTTTTGCTCCGAAGTTTCAATAAAATTCTGCTGCCAGAATTTTATTGTCAAGTTCAATATGTCCAAGATCATTGCTATTGATCTGTGGCTCCGTTGGGGGTGCACCTTTGGACTTAGTTGCTGTAGTATATGTCTAGTTTGTGTTCATGTCCTTTGCCATGTTGTTTGAGTGATGTAGCTTAATTATTTTGTGCTCCGAAGTTGCTATGATGCTATAATTTTCAGCTTTCGCTCATTTCTTGTTTCGGGCATAACTTTTAGCCCGTAACTCCGATTTCAGCGAATCTTATATGAAACTTGATTGATTTTCTGTGTATATTAATAATATCAGATTGTTATCATGTTTTGAGGTGTTTTGCTTGAGTGATATTTTCAGTGCTCCTTAGTGCATCCATCATGCATCCATCATTTTCGAATGCGCATTGCATCTTGTTGATTTGTGCTTGGTGTGATTGTTTTGTTTAGAGCCAGAAGCAGAGTCCGAGTTCGAGTACGAGCACGAGGATTCCAACGAGGTTGAGCACGAGGACCCTTCTTACGATCCGAACGACTTCTCTTCAGGCAAGATGACCGAACCCCGATAACATTACTATCTTTGCCTATTGCTAGTAGTTCTGATCTATAGTTTTGCCTCGATGCCCATGATCTTCTTGTCAGCCTCCTACTTGTAACCCTTGCATGTTTAACCAACCTACCTACGCAAACCGTTGCTTGGCTAAGTACGCTTCGCTCAGCCCTTCTTATAGCGTTGCTAGTTGCAGGTGAAGATCGAAGATGCTTGCTTCATGTTGAAGTTTGGTTGGGTTATATCACACTATATAAATGCTTAAAATGAAATCATCTATATATTGGCAAGGGTGGAAGGCTAAGCCTTTTGCTTGGTGATTTGTTCCACTCATGCCGTTAGGAACCATATAAACCGGTGTTATGTTCCTTGATTATGCGTTCCTAACACGGTTGGGGTGTATGGGACCCCCTCGATAAACCGCTAAGTGCTAAGTCTTTTCCAGCAAGTCCCAACATTGGTACTATTTGCCTAATAACTAATTAAACTTGCATAGGGAGTTATAAACCATTTTTCTTAATTCAACAACCCGGGCCAGTGCTCCACATGAGTGTTGGTCCAAACTGGGGGTTACGCGGGGCCACCTCGAGGGAACTCAAGGTCTGGTAAAAACCTGTGGGATCACCCATCCGGTCGTGGCCTGAGACGAGATACGCGCGGCTACTATCAGGGCGTCGGCACGCCGGGAGGATTTGCTGGATTAGCGTTACCTTAGTTCGGTATATCTTGAGCACGGGATTCCGAGAATACTCGGGTCTTCCCACTTTGGAGTTGCGACTCCGCGGATCGTGGGCTTGTAATGGGTCAAGTTGGAACACCCCTGCAGGGTTTGAACTTTCGAAAGCCGTGCCCGCGGTTATGTGGCAGATGGGAGCTTGTTAATATCCGGTTGTAGATAACTTGACACAATGTTTCTAATACACTACCAGCGTGTGTTCCGTGACTGTCAATTTCCGAATAGGGATTCGTGAGTTGAACACGGAGGGGTTATGTTTGTGGAGCTTGTAGCTAGGATCACTTCGTGATCACTTCTCGACCGAGGCTTTCTCTTCTCGCTCTCACTCACGTAAGCTAGTTGCTAGTTGCTGCTGGAGACACTTATTCTTTTCTTCAGCCTTATCCTCTCCCAAGGCTTAAATAGTCTTGTTACCCGGGAACGGGATTGCTGAGTCCTCTGTGGCTCACAGTTACTTCACCACACCAGATGCAGGTCCAGTTGTGAGCTATCCAGGTGATGGCACCGAGCTAGACTGGGAGTACGACGAGGAGCGTAGTCGGTACTATGTGCGATATCCGGATGATCAGTAGTGGCGACTCCTACTAGGATTCGATCCGCCTGTGGATGTTATTTAAGTTTGGTATCTTGCATTTGGATTTTGCCCTTAGAGGGTTGTGATGTTCTTAATGTATGATGATTGAGACTTGTTATGTAATTGTGTGACGTGGCGAGTGTAAGCCAACTATTTATGTTTACAATCCCCTCTTTTACATGAGATGTGCAAAGATTACCAAACTTGAGATCATTCTAGGATGGACTTATGCCTTTAAGTCGTGCCTCGACACGTAGGAGGTATAACTCCATCCTGGGCATTACACCCTTTTAGGAGCCATCCTGAAAGAGATGACCACTATTAGCCATTGATTGAGAAAGATATATAAGTTGAATCAACGGCTAGAAATTGCAACATAGTCTTCACAAGAATCATTCGAACAAGAGGAACGAATGAAATTCATAGTTTAATGATGACAACAATCTTCACGAGAAGCCACTTGGTAGACAAAAAGGTAAATAAAAAAAACAAGGAACAGATAGAACAAATAAAAATAGAAGCTTCATTCGACCTATTCGTGCTGAAAGCTTATGGAACGTGTTACAAAAGGGTTTTGCAATCCCCGGATCAGTATAGCTAAGGACCCTTTAAGATGCAACTCCCGATCGGAACAACGGCCATAAAACTACTTCACTCAATGTAGAACCCCGAACTCCATATCCTGCATTCGTTGGAAGAATGCCTACGAGCTACTAGATGAACCCACCTATTAATTTCTGAAAGTTTCCAGTTATGCAATCAGGTGTTGGGGATACAGGGGAAGCATCGCGCACTTAACTCTCATCCTACATCCAGCTGTATCCATCCTTCAACACATAACCAGTTATTTCCGGAAACCGTCTACCTCGGACCTTCGAAACGCATCTAATATACAAGCTAAGGCAATACTCCCGAACTACCTCCCCAGTACTGGGTGATGTCGGGGTTATCTTGCCACTAACCGCGTAGGAGAGTTTTCGATGTCGGCCCTCTTAAGTATTCCAGAACTGATGCGATATATTTGTGACGACAACACCTCAGAGCTCAACTCCCCGGGACACTGCCACAACCCCTAAATGACAGGAGGCATCGAGAACAATGTTCTCGTCACAAAGACATCGGAACAATCCAAACAATACTCGCAAGATTCCTAAAACAATTGGTGCAATTTCGAGAGTAGAAGAGGCAAGAGTAATCGTCAGGAGTCCTCACCAGAGTGAAAAGAGATGAGGAGCAAAAGAAATCCTACTCTCCGATATATATATAGGACTCAAAACATTTAAAGTGTGTGCCTAGACTCAACCGTCAACGATTTGATCAATCGGTGGGGGCTTCTAGGTCGGAGAAGGCTCTGAATACCAACTTGTAATGCCCAGGATGGGACTATACCTCCTACGTGTCGAGGCACGACTTAAAGGTATAAGCCCATTCTGGAATGATCTCAAGTTCGGTATCTTTGCACATCTCATGTAAAAATAGGGATGAAAAAATAAAAGAGATAGTTGGCTTACACTCGCCACGTCACACAATTCATTACATAGCCAAACATCATTCAAATAACATCACAACCCGTCTACGGGTGAAGATCCAAATGAAAGATACCAAACATACATAAAGCCACAGGTCCGAATCGCCCCTAGTAGAAACCACTACTGATCATCGGGATAGTGCACATAGTAACGGCTACGTTCCTCATCGTACTCCCAGTATAGCTCGGTGCCGTCACCTGAGTAGTTCACCATGGTACCTGCATCTGGTGTGGTGTAGAATCTGTGAGCCACAGAGGACTCACCAATCCCGTTCCCGGGTAACAGAACTATCTAAGCCTTGGGTGTGGAACAAGGCTGAAGAAAGAATAAAAGGCTGCAGCTGCACTAGCACTAGCTTACGTAATAAAAGCGAGAAGAGAAGTGCCACGGACAATAAAGTGATCATGAAGGGATCCTATCTAAAACACGACAAACATAACCCCACCGTGTTCACTTCCCGAACCCCTTTCGGAAAATGACCGTCACGGTACTCACGCTGGTAGTGTGTTCTGAACATGGTGTCAACTTTTCTACAACCGGATATTAACAAATTCCCATCTGCCACATAACCGCGGGCACGGCTTTCGAAAGTTCAAAACCCTGCAGGGGTGCTCCAACTTGGCCCATGACAAGCCCACGATCCGCGGAGTCGCAACTCCAAGGTGGGAAGGCCCGAGTATTCTCGGAATCCCGTGCTCAAGATACTCCGACTAAGGTAAGGCTAATCCAGCAAATCCTCCCGGCGTGCCGACACCCTGATAGTAGCCGCGCGTATCTCGTCTCAGGACACGACCGGATGGGTGAAGCTACGGGTTTTTACCAGACCTCGGGTTCCCCCAAGGTGGCCCCGCAGGCTCCCCGTTTCGGACCAACACTCATGTGGAGCACTGGCCCGGGGTTGTTGATTAAGAAGAGGGTTAATTACTCCCTATGCAAGTTTTTAGTTGTTTAGGCAAATGGAGTACCAATGTTGGGACTTGCTGGAAAAGACTTAGCGCTAAGCGGTTTATCGAGGGGGTCCCATAACCCCAACCGTGTGAGGAACGCAAAATCAAGGAACATAACACCGGTTTATACGGTTCCTAGGGCGGCATGAGTGGAACAAATCACCGAGCAAGAGGCTCAGCCTTCCACCCATTACCAATATATAGATGATTTCATTAAAGAGTTTATGTAGTGTGATATCCCAACAAGCTTCAACATGAAGCAAGAATCTTAAAATCTTCTCCTGCAACTAGCAATGCTATAAGAGGGGTTGAGCGAAGCCTACGTAGCCAATCAAAGGTTTGCATAGGTAGGGTGGTTAGACAGATTCATGGTTACAATAGGAGGCTGACAAACAAACATGGGCATTGAGGCAATAAGCTAAAGAACGAGACTTCTAGCAATAGCCAAAGATAGTAATGATATCTGGGTCAGGTCATCTTGCCTGTCGAGTCGTCGATGGGATCGTAAGAGGGCTCCTCGTTCTCAACCTCGGTAGTAACCTCATTCTCGTACTCGGTCTCGGCTTCCGGCTCTACTCAACACAAGAACACACGAGGCACGAAGTCAAACAAAATGCAATGCGCAAACTACAGGATGCATGGCTGATGCACTAAGGAAGCATTGCAGATGCACTTAGGATGCACAGCAAGCCAACATAGGAAGCACAGAGAAACAGCACAAGAAACATGACAACATACTCAAGCAAGTAGGATGCAAGACAAGTCCATTTAGGATGAAAAACATGGCAAGGTAGGAAGCACAGAGAAACAACACAAGCAACAGCAGGTTTAAATGAGGCCAGAACTACTTAAGACAAATCCGGTAGTCCTCATGAGCATAGTTTGAAATTAGTCCAAATCTGAACAAACCTTAAGTTAAAGTTGTTAAACAGCAAGTTAACATGCACCATGACAATCTACACGAAATTCTAGTCAAGTTTCATATAAAGTTTGTTTAGAACGGAGCTACGGTCTAAAAGATATGATCAAGACAAGATAAGCATGGCAACGGTGCAAGATGCACCCAAACATCAAGCAACATACTCCAAAACATATTAACAAGATGATAATATGAATCTACATGCAAAACCACACAAGTTTCATATAGGACTTGCTCAAAACGGAGCAACGGGCTAAAAGATACGCCCGAAACAAGAAACAAAGCAAAGCTGAAACTAACAGCCACATAGCAACTTCGGAGCAAGAAATATATACTCTACATCACTCAAACATGGTGACAAGAAGCATGGAAATAAAGTAGACGTATCCTACAGCAAAAAACTCCATTGAAGCATCTCCATAGGAGGCATGGATCAATAGCAACAAGCTACAACATTTTGATCATGACAATAAAATCCTTACAGCAATATTTTATAGCAACTTGGGAGCAAGAATTAAATATGCTACAGCAACTCAAATGAACAAGTGAGGGCATGGATGGATAGGCAACAACATATACAACAAGGAATCATCAATAGTCACCCCAAAACTAACATGGATTTGCCTAGGACATCAAGCAAACATAGCATCAGGATATTAAAGATTCCAGACTTAGTGAAATTTCATTAAGTGTTAAAACAGCAATATTATCATGGCATGTTTGTGAGCATGTTTAAGTAACCTCAAAGCATAACATGGCAAGTGGTTTGCACCACAGCAAAGAACACATGATGGGGAATCCAAAACATATAAGCATGCAACATGGGGACAATCACATCAATAGCAACGAGCTCCTCAACTAGGCATCTCGTAACAAGTTTAAAAACCTAACAACCACATGCACTTTTGCAATGGAGATAAACATGGCAATATGAATTCTATCATGCATCCTATAGCAACCAACATGTAGAGCATCTCATGTTGAACATCTGGACATATCATTTGCTTCATTTGGATAAACATGCACTAAATTATCACATCTCAAACATGGCATGAAAACAACTAATAGCAGCAGTTTATAACAAGTAGCACTCTTGTCATGAAGATTAAGACATCTAGATGATCTCAAACATGCATGACACAATGGAACAAAACATAGTACATGTCACCACGATCATTTTGACATATTATACGCACAAAACGGACAAGCACAGTAAAAGTTATCCTCATCACAAAAATGCATCAGACAACGAAAAACTAAAAGGACTTAGAGAAAAAAATCAACCTCAGGGTCAACGGGTCCGCGGGTGGTCAAACGGGTTGGAGCGGGTCGCGGGTTCCGGGTCGCGGCCCGTTAGGGTTCCAGGCGCTGGATCGGATCGGCTCGATCCGGAGCTGTCGAGGGCGGCGAAGCCCCGATCCGGCCGACGGGAGGCCGCGGAACGGCGGGCGGCGGCCAGCGGCTGGCCCCCGGGCACCCGGCGGCGAGGGTTCGCTGGAGGAGGGCCACGGGGCGGCGCGGGAAGCGGCACTGGCGGCGGATCTGCGAGGCTCTTGGCGGCGGGGCGCGGCCGGTGGAAGGGCGGCGCGGTGATACCTTGAGGGCGCGGCGGCGGAGCGGCAGCCGGCGCCGGCGAGCGCGACGGCCGGCTGCGGCCGGTCCCGGCACGGAGGCGCGGTCAACGGAGGCGGCGGGGACGAAGGCCCAGCGCGGGAGGCGCGGATCTGGCCCGAACGGCGGCGTACGGCGGGCCGGGAACGGGCCCTCGGGCCCGCGCGGCGGCGGACGCGGGGGTTGACTGGCGCGGGCGGCGGACTGTCCGGCCCGGGTCGGACACGTCCGCCCGGCACGGATTCCGAGGCGGCTGGAGCTAGGAGAAGGCTAGGGTTGTTTTGGACGAAAAAAATGGAGGGGTGGACATTTTTATAGGCACAAGGAGCTAGGAGACTCCAAATGGGAAGCGGTTTTCGGCCATGCGATCACAATTCAACAGCCGAGATGATGGGAAGGTTTGAGATGGGTTGTTGGGCTGTTGTGGAGGGGTTCTTGGGCCTCAAAGAGGAGGTACTTTTAGCCCACGAGGTTAACTGTTGGAGTACCAAACGAACTCCAAACGCGACGAAGCTTGACAGGCGGCCTACACGTATCAAAACAACATCGCACGACAAGTCTCACGCCATTCCGGAAACGTTACACGGCCAAACACGAAAGAAGGACTCGGGGATGCCACAGGCACGTGTGAGAGCATCGGAACTCGAAACGGACAACGGGAAGAAACGAGTGGGACCGGATGCAAATGACAACACAAATGCAATGCAATGCACATGACATGGATGAATGGACACACGCACACGACAAAATGATGAAAACCCGAAAAGACGAAGAACCCAGAATGGATCTGATGAAGCCAAAGTTTATATATTGCCATAAAGGGAAAGTGTTACATCCGGGGCATTACAAACTCTCCTCTACTATGAAAAGATCTCGTCCCGAGATCTAGGACTGGAAGAAGGAAGGATACTCGGAACGAAGGTGATCTTCTCGTTCCCACGTAGCTTCTCGGTCGGTATGGTGTGACCACTTGACTTTCAAGAACTTGATTGACTTGTTGTGGGTCTTGCGCTCGGTTTCTTCGAGAATAGCAACGGGGTGCTCTCGGTAAGACAAGTCTTGTTGAAGATCAATCTCCTCAAACGGAATGGTGCGTTCAGGTGTCTTGAAGCACTTGCGGAGTTGAGACACGTGAAACACATCATGAACATTAGCGAAGTTGGAAGGGAGCTCAAGTTGATAGGCTAGATCGCCTCTTTTGCCAAGGATCTTGAAAGGGCCCACGTATCTAGGAGCAAGCTTTCCTTTGATACCGAATCTTTGGGTGCCTTTCATAGAAGAAACACGGAGATAGACATGATCACCAATGTTGAAGGCCAAATCACGATGCTTGCTGTCATAGTAGCTCTTCTGACGCGACTGAGCGGCCTTGAGATTCTCATGTATGACTTTGCACATTTCTTCGGCTTCTGAGATCAAGTCATTGCCAAGAAGTTGACGTTCACCAGTCTCGGACCAGTTGAGAGGAGTACGGCACTTTCTGCCATAGAGGATTTCAAACGGAGCTTTGCCGGCACTTGCTTGGAAACTGTTATTGTAAGAGAACTCGGCAAACGGAAGACAATCTTCCCACTTCATGCCAAAAGAGATGACACAAGCTCTGAGCATGTCTTCTAGAATCTGATTCACTCTTTCGACTTGACCACAAGTCTGAGGGTGAAATGCAGTGCTGAAACGGATCTTAGTGCCCATGGCAGACTGAAAGGAGTCCCAGAACTTGGATGTGAACAAACTTCCATGGTCTGAGGAGATAACTTGAGGAATGCCATGTAAGGACACAATTCTGGAAGTGTACAACTCTGCCAGCTGAGCTGCATTGATGGATTCTTTGACTAGAAGGAAGTGAGCTACTTTGGTAAGCTTGTCAATGACAACAAAGATAGAATCATTCCCTTTCTTGGACTTAGGAAAGCCAGTGACGAAATCCATTTCAATGTGGTCGAATTTCCACACGGGAATAGGAAGAGGTTTGAGAAGACCGGCTGGACGTTGATGCTCTGCCTTCACTCTTCTGCAGACATCACATTCATTCACGAATTGGGCAATCTCCCTTTTCATGCGAGTCCACCAGTAAGATTGCTTGAGGTCTTGGTACATCTTAGAACTTCCAGGATTTATCGAAAGGAGGGAGTCATGTGCTTCGTTCATTATGAGCTTCCTGAGATCACCCTTGGGAACCACAAGTCTGTCCTCAAAGAACAAGGTATCTCTCTCATCAACGCGATAGCACTTGTATTTGGGGGTTGACTGGCGCGGGCGGCGGACTGTCCGGCCTGGGTCGGACACGTCCGCCCGGCACGAATTCCGAGGCGGTTGGAGCTAGGAGAGGGCTAGGGTTGTTTTGGACGAAAAAACTGGAGGGGTGGACGTTTTTATAGGCACAAGGAGCTAGGAGACTCCAAATGGGGAGCGGTTTTCGGCCACGCGATTACAATTCAACGGCCGAGATGATGGGAAGGTTTGAGCTGGGTTGTTGGGCTGTTGTGGAGGGGTTCTTGGGCCTCAAAGAGGAGGTACTTTTAGCCCACGAGGTTAACTGTTGGAGTACCAAACGAACTCCAAACGCGACGAAACTTGACAGGCGGCCTACACGTATCAAAACAACATCGCACGACAAGTCTCAAGCCATTCCGGAAACGTTACACGGCCAAACACGAAAGAAGGACTCGGGGATGCCACAGGCACGTGTGAGAGCGTCGGAACTCGAAACGGACAACAGGAAGAAACGAGTGGGACCGGATGCAAATGACAACACAAATGCAATGCAATGCACATGACAACATGACATGGATGAATGCACACACGCACACGACAAAACGACGAAAACCCGAAAAGACGAAGAACCCGGAATGGAACTGATGAAGCCAAAGTTTATATATTGCCATAAGGGGAAAGTGTTACATCCGGGGCATTACATGTTTACTATTGTGTTAGTGTTTTGCTAGTTATTGTAGTTGTTCTGGTGTTAACTAGATAGTTATAATAGTTTTCATACTGGTTATTTTTGCTAGTAAATGCTTTAGTAAATTATTGTATGTTGTTTCATTAGAATTATATTTTCTTGCTGTAGAAAATTTATTAGAGTAATTTAATGTTGTTATGATAGAAATTGTGTGAGTTGGTCTCCACTTGTTTTTCCTTGAAGTTTTCTTATGGAG
Organism: Secale cereale; assembly: GCA_902687465.1. NCBI lineage: Eukaryota > Viridiplantae > Streptophyta > Magnoliopsida > Poales > Poaceae > Secale > Secale cereale. The sequence goes on from LR738709.1 coordinate 365,706,001, forward strand.
TTTTCCTTTGGTTTTTATTTGTTTTCTTTTATTCCATTATTGTTTTCTTTATTGATTTTTGATTGTTATTTTGATTGATCGAATTGATTTCTAGAATTGTTGCTTATGTGAATGCAATGTTTGACTATAGATTTTCAACGGAGTGGCGAATAGTTGTATCAAGTTATTTTCGAGAGCATTGTTATCTTCATCAAGTATTACCTGGCAAGTTCACTTTGACCATGTTATTCATACCCATGTTTTTATTGCATTTAGTGTCACCATTCATGATCGCTCCAGTAGTGTTATTGACTTCTTGTAGTTGAGTAGAATGCATGAGGTAGGAACCCATCTTCCTTTTATCAAGCCCAGGACGTTGTGTAGTTTAAATGCTATGTTATAGTAAACGGGGTTGGTATGAGTGCTCGGGAGTGGTGTGAGTATGAAGGACCCCTACTTCGATGGCGACAACTTCATGATGCCATCGGAAAGGACTGCATCTTCAGGACTTCAAGACCTCAAGATTTCGAGACTCGAGACAAGAATTCAATACACACTACAGGGTGAAGGACGACTTTGATGGGCACCCTCGAGCAACCAGTGGATGGCCGGGATGCATGGAGAAGCGCCATGACATCTTGCAGAAAGCTTCACCCAGACTCAAAGAGATGGAAGAATAATTCATGCCCGGAAACTTACCTGTGCAACCACAAGTCATTATGGGCTCTGGCTTGGTTGACCTTAGTTGTGACTCTGGCTGGGACGGTGCTAGCAGATGTAGAACTACGGTAGGATTGGATGAGCACCGGACGGTGGTAAGGGGAACTCTTCGGAAGACTATGTTTCGGTCATCTTGTTCTCAAATGCCCTGAAGTGCGAGAACGTAAAAAGAGGGATCGAATCTTGCGGGTAAAGTGTACAAACCTTTGCAGAGGGTTAAAACCTAATCGATTAGCCGTGTCCCCGGTTACGGACAAATTGAGCCTCTGGACTTGGATCTATCTCGGAACTCTCAACACTGGATTGATAATATAATGTGGGCAACTTATGATGATTTGGGCTATGTGACATCAGTTGGCGGAACCATGTCATATATATAGGTATCTGCTTTGTAGTAGAGATTCCTGGACTATTCTTTGTTTAAGGGAAATAAAACCAGCTTTTATGCAAAACAAAACTCAGACACAGAGCCATAAAGCCTTATTGCATATAGAATAGTTTATCATCTGCTTTCTCATATTATGATCTTGCTGGTACATTCAATGTACTGACCTCCATGGTTGCAACGTATCATGTTGCAGGATTTCTATGATGAGTAAGAGATTACGTTATAGGGTTACGGTCTACACTCAACTTGCCGATGGCGTTGATGGGACTCCACACCCATTTGGTTGTTTCCGCTAAGACTTATGAGGTATATATATATATACATATATCTTTTTTACGTTATTTATACATGTGATTGCACTTTGATATATACATTGATGTACTATGTGTGCCATCATACTGATCCAGGGATGGCACAGATACACAGAGGCTTGTCTGTTTGAGGTCGGGTCGCTACACTATGGCTCCTCCTCCCTGCCTCCCACCTATATATATGTGGGGAGGGGCGCCACAAGAACACACAACATTGTCTTAGCCGTGTGTGGCGCCCCCGTCCACCGTTTACTCCCCCGGTCATATTTTCGTAGTGCTTAGGCGAAGCCCTGCGAAGATCACTTCAACCGTCACCACGCCATCGTGCTGAAGGAACTGATCTACTACCTCGACATCTTGCTGGATCAAGAAGGAGAGGAATGTCATCGAGCTGAACGTGTGTAGAACGCGGAGGTGCCATGCGTTCAGGTACTTGATCGGTTGAAGCACGAAGAAGTTCGACTACATCAACCGCGTTGTGAAACGCTTCTGATTTCGATCTACGAGGGTACGTAGACACACTCTTCCCCTCGTTGCTATGCATCTCATGGATAGATCATTGCGTACGTGTGCGTAGAATTTTTTTTGTTTTCCATACAGCGTTTCCCAACAGGGTGAGCACGAGCACTGGCGGCGCTCGGGCTGCGCTCGACATGTTCGATGGAATGACCGAGCAAGAGTCGATGTGTTTCCTTTGCTCCTCTCCAACAAATTTGTGCATAGACCACTAGTTCATTTCAACATGATGAATGCTTGCAAACATGATCATGTAGGAGGCATTCATGTTGAACATGATCAATGACAATGAAAATCTGACTGGAATGGAGTATGAACTGGAGAGCACCACCGCATTTGAAGTTGGGACAACATCCGATCCCAATACGAGCAAGAAGAAGAAGACTATGACGGCGAAGGCAAGAGGTCCGACATTCTCAAGATATGAGGACATCTTGTTAGTTAAAATTTGGTTGGCTACGACAATGGGTCCAATATGCGGCACCGAGCAAAAGGGAAACACATATTGGGAGAAGATTTAGAAGGGTGTATCATGAACAAAAGGAGTATGTGGAGCCGCATCCTATCGCGACCACCCGCAATGTGGCATCTCTCCACATTGATGGGGGGTCATTCAAGGGGAAGTGAACAAGTATGCCGGCTACTACTCACAAGTGACAAAACAGCCTCAAAGTGGGATGGGAGTGGCAACTCACGTAAGCTCAATTGCTTCATCTTGTCGCCATTTGCATATTATTCTTGTGTTTGCATTCTCGTGCTCATATGTATGCTGTTTACTAGAGGGCAGTGGCGGCCACTATGTATCACGAGTTGGAGAAGAAGATCATGTCTACTACACAACTATTTCTTGTAGACTCTTGTTGGGCCTCCACGCGCAGAGTTTCATAGGACAGTAGAAAATTTCCCTCAAGTGGAGGACCTAAGGTTTATCAATCCGTGGAAGGTGTAGGATGAAGATGGTCTCTCTCAAACAACCCTGCAACCAAATAATAAAAAGTCTCTTGTGTCCCCAACCCACCAAATACAATGGGAAATTGTATAGGTGCACTAGTTCGGCGAAGAGATGGTGATACAAGTGTAATATGGGTAGTAGATATTTTTTTTAATAGTAACAATAAAGAATAGCAAGGTAGCAAGTGATAAGATGGAGCACAGACGATATTGCAATTCTTAGAAACAAGGCCTAGGGTCCGTACTTTTGCTAGTGCAATCTCTCAACAATGCTAATATAATTGGATCACATCACCATCCCTCAACGTGTGATGAAGAATCACCCCAAAGTTCTTATCTAGCAGAGAACATAAGAAGAAATTTTTTGTAGGGTACGAAACCACCTCAAAGCTCTTCTTTCCGTTTGATTTATCCTAGAGTTCGTACTAAAATAACACAAGCTATTATTTCCGATCAATCTAATCAAGAGTTCATACTAAAATAACACCATATGACACACATCAACCAACTTTAATGTCACCTAGATACTCCAATGTCACCACGAGTATCTGTGAGTTAATTACATGATATGCATCAAACAATTTCAGATTCATAATACTCAATCTAACACAAAGAACTTCAAAGAGTGCCCCAAGATTTCTGTCGGAGAAACAAAGACAAGAACGTGCATCAACCCCTATGCATATATTACCCTAATGTCACCGCGGGAATTCGCAAGTTGAGTGCCCAAACATATATCAAGTGAATCAATATGATACCCCATTGTCACCACGAGTATTCAATTGCAAGACATATATCAAGTGTTCTCAAATCCATAAAAGAATTAAAGCCAAAGAAATCTCAAAGGGAAAACTCAATTCATCACAACAAGAGAGGGGAAAACACCATATGATCTAACTATATTAACAAAGCTCGCGATACATCAAGATTGTGCATCTCAAGAACACGATAGAGAGAGATTAGACACATAGCTACTGGTACAAACCCTCAGCCCCCAGGGTGGACTACTCCCTCCTCACCATGGTGGCCGCCGGGATGATTAAGATGGCCACCGGTGATGGTTTCCCCCTCCGGTGGAGTGCTGGAAAGGGCTCTAGATTGGATCTCGTGGACTACACAGCCTTACAGCGGCGGAACTTCTGATCTAGGGTCACCCCGAGGGTTTTCGGAATATTTGGGAATTTATAGTGTAAAGAGGGGGTGCGAGAGGCCACCGAGGTAGGCACAACCTACCTGTGCGCGCCAGGAGGGCCTGGCATGCCCTGGTGGGTTGTGCCCCCCTCGAGGCACCCCCTAGGTGCAACTCTGGCCCAATGGGTGTCTTCTGGCCCATAAAAAAACTCCAAAAAGTTTCGTGGTGTTTGGACTCCATTTGATATTGATTTCCTGCGATGTAAAAAACATGGAGAAAACAACAAGTGGCACTTGGCACTATGTCAATGGGTTAGTACCAAAAATTGATATAAAATGACTATAAAATGATTGTAAAACATCCAAGAATGATAATATAATAGCATGGAGCAATCAGAAATTATAGATACGTTGGAGACGTATCAACATCCCCAAGCTTAATTCCTCCTCGTCCTCGAGTAGGTAAATGATAAAAGCAGAATTTTTGATGTGGAATGCTGCCTATCATGTCATATCATATTCTTTTCTTTATAGCATGGACATTTGTACTTTTACTTGATTCAAAGCAATAGACTAGTTTGGACATGAGATTTAAATACTCAAACATATCAACAAGCAACCATGTCTTTTAACATATCAATGCTAAAATAAGTTATTCCTAGCCCATCATGCTCAACCATTGATCCATTCATCAAACACATTCGCATATTAGTTACACCCAATGCTCAAGTACGATCATCGATTTTCCTAGTTGGTGCTTTATAAGAGAAGATGGAGATCAAATTCAAAAATAATAATTGCGTAAGTAGAAGAAAGGCCCTTCGCAGAGGGAAGTAGGGATTTGTAGAGGTGCCAGAGCTCAAAGCTTAAATTGTGAGATAAAATTATTTTGGGAGGCACACTTTTCCCATCAACAAAAACGACTTGAGGTTCCCAACAACTTTCATGCTAGATATATCATAGGAGGTTCCAAACATAAAATAAAGTGTATTCCTTTTCCACCAAACTTTCACAAGCCATGGCTAGCCGAATCCACGGTTACCTTTCATACCAACACTTTCCAAGGAATTTATTATTTGACAACATAAAGTAAATTTGTTTTTCATTTCGGGACTGGGCATCCCTAATACCTTTGCCTTACTCTCGTGCAATGATAAGTGAATAAACACTCATCATGAGAATAACACATCTATCATGGAAAATATTGGCCACCCCTCATCGTCTCGTGAGCAGTACGAGCACACAAAAGAGAAATTTATTTTGAAAATTAGAGATGTCACATACAAATTTGCTTAGAACGGCAAAGGAATACCGCATATAGGTAGGTATGATGGACTCATGTGGCAAAACTGGTTTAAAGAATTTTGGATGCACAAGTAGTGATCATACTTAGTGCAAAATGAAGGCTAGCAAAAGACTGTGAAGCGACAACCATGAAGCGAATAATCTCATAAGCGAGCACTAAGCATAAATAACACTAAATAATGCACCACAAGTAGGATGTAATTTCATTGCATGATTATTTACTTTCATGCTTGCATAGGGAATCACAAACTTTAACACTAATATTCTTACTAAAGCATAATTACTCATTAACATGACTCACATATCACATCATCATGTCCCAAAACCATTACAAGGAATCAATTTTATTTTTTTCCAATGATCTTCATGAAAGTTTATATTATATCCTTCTTGGATATCTATCACTTTGGAACTAATTTTCATGTATTGCTTTTGATAAGCTCAAACAAATATAAGTGAAGATCATGAGCATAATATTTCTTTCTCTCAAATCAATTTAAGTGAAGCAAGCAAGAATTTCTTAAAAATACTAAAGCACACCGTGCTCAAAAAGATATAAGTGAAGTACTACAGCAACGGTGACAGAAAAGAGCTTCATTGACGGGATGTGAATGCCGCTTACCTAGCCTCCCTGGCAACTATTTGGGGTCTCTATTTTATTTAAAAAACTTGGATCTCAGTATTATTAAAACAGCAAGCAAACAAAATAAAATGGCATTTCAAGAATAGCACATCCCATGTGAAAAAGCAAAAACTTAGGATCAACCGATACTAACCGATAATTGTTGATGAAGAAAGGTGTGATGCCTATCGGGGCATCCCCAAGCTTAGATGCTTGAGACTTCTTGAAATATTATCTTGGGGTGCCTTGGGCACAGTGACGGCGCCACGGTAGGGGCGAGCATGGTCGGCCGCCCCGGGTAGACGGAAATACGTATACCAAAAATATGATTCGTTGTACATGGCTAGTATGGCCACAACAAGGCCGCCCAAACGCTAACACGACCACACCCCATTGACCCACGCCCCATTTGCTCAGAATTTTTTTGACCCACGCCCCAAATTAGCTCCCAGGAACCCCAAGCAAACCAGTCAAGAAAAAACGCTTCCAGGAACCCCAATCAGGCGAGGAAGCGAGCGTAACTGCACAGCCTAGCCGTCGCCCACTCGCCAACCCACAGCTCCGCTAGACGCGAGTCCGCCTCACCGGCCGCGGTCGCCGAAGGTAGGACGCGTCCCCACTCCAGACCATCTTTTTTTCTTATTTATTTATTTTTTATTTCTCTCTCCTCATCTTCACTACATGCAAGTGACAGGATATATGAGGAAGAAAACGAGGAGCTTGGCTGCATGAACGGATAAAATAGGGGTTAAAACAGACACGCCCGGTCACTGACCAGACGCGTTCGGGGGCGTTTAAGGGCACATATTTGCTATGTCCGGTTATAGATGCTCTTAGTAGTTCTTGTGACGTTCATGTCATATTTTGTGATTTTTGGTGGTTACATCACCTATTTGTCAAGAATCTTAAAAATTTCAATCATTATTTATGTTAAATTTTTAGTGCATCTAGCTTCGTATTTGAATTTTTTAAGTATTGGCTTGGCAGACTTGCATTCCTCCATCAAGAAATGTATACCTTAAATGTTTCGCCTCGGCTAAGTTCAATTCCTGGATCCGCCACTGCTTGGGCATCCCCAAGATTGAGCTTTTTTGTCTCCTTAATTCTTCTCATATCACGGTTTTCCTAAATCTCAAAAGCTTCATCCACACAAAACTCAACAAGAACTCGTGAGATAAGTTACTATAAACCAATGCAAAAACCTTATCATTCCCTACTGTAGAAAATCACTAAAATTATTATTTAACATTTCATACAAAATTCCTGTGCATATTTAATACTCCTATCCTCAAATAGAATCATTAAACAAGCAAACATATGCAAACAATGCAAACATAACAGCAATCTGCCAAACCAGTACAGTCCGTAAAGAATTCAAGAAGATCCATACTTCCCTAACTCATTTTTTTTGAAAATTTAACATGCTGTAGGAAATTTATCATAGCTTGTTGTGCAAAAAGTTTCAACCTTTTATCACATTCTTACTTTTCTCGTGAATTTTTACAACAGCAACAAACTTTCTGTTTTCAAACAGCAACATGTAGACTTGCAAAATAAGCATGGCAAAGGCTATCCTTGACACTTTTATTGAAATAAAAGATACAAAAGATTATTATAAATACCAGCAAGAAAATCCTAACAAAATAAATGACCCTCCAAGCAAAACTCATATCATGTGACGAATAAAAATACAGGTTCACGTGAGGTTACCGATAATGTTGGAGACGAAAGAGAGGATGCCTTCCGAGGAATCCCCAAGCTTAGTTGCTTGGCTATTCCTTGAATATTTACTTGGGGTTCCTTGGGCATCCCCAAGATTAGGGTCTTTCCACTCCTTATTCTCCTCATATTGACATCTTACCCAAAACTTGAAAACTTCAATCACACAAAACTTAACAAAACTTCGTGAGTTGGGTTAGTATGATAAAACAAATCATTCACTTTGGTACTATAAAAGACAAGATTCATAATTGTTCTCACACAATGCCTACTGTAGCGTATCATTTCTACAATTTATATTGAGCAATATAAGTCATAGAAACTAGAAAACAAGCAAACTATGCATTGAAAACAGAATCTGTCAAAAACAGAATAATCTGTAATGATCTAAACATTCACCATACTTCTGCAACTCTAAAAATCTTGAAAACAATACGACCATGTAGGCAATTTGTATATTAATATTCTTCAAAAATAATCAACTCAAAAGCACTCTTCTGTTAAAAATTAGAAGAAAAAAAATCGTGAGCGCAAAAGTTTCTGTTTTTCAGCGAGATCAAATCTACTATCACCCAGCATAATCATAAGGCTTTGCTTGGCACTTTATTGATACGAAAGCTATAAAACATGATTACTACAGTAGCTTAACCATGTGAACACACAAAAACAGTAGGTGTAAGTGTTGGGTTGTCTCCCAACAAGCGCTTTTCTTTAATGCCTTTTAGCTAGGCATGATGAGTTCAATGATGCTCACATAAAAGATAAGGATTGAAACACAAAGAGAGCATCATGAAGAATATGACTAGCATACTTAAGTCTAAACCACTTCCTATGCAAAAGGATTTTGAGGGCAAACATATTTTGGGAGCAAGAATCAACTATCATAGGAAGGCAAAACAAGCAATACTTTAAGATTTTCAACACATAGAGAGGAAACTTGGTATTATTGCAATACCTACATTCATATGTTCCTCTCTCATAGTAGTTTTCAGTAGCATCATGAATGAATTCAACAATATAGCCATCACATAAATCATTCTTTTCATGATGCAAAAGCATAGAAATGTTACCACTCTTCACATAAGCAAATTTATTCTCATGAATAGTAGTGGGAGCAAACTCAACAAAATAACTATCATGAGATTGAAAATTAAAGTCATGATGACAAGTTCCATGGTTATCATTATTCATTATAGTATACATGTCATCACCATAATCATCGTAGATAACAACTTTGTTATCATAGTCAATTGAAACATCCTCCAAAGTAGTAGATTCGTCACTAAATAAAATCATGACCTCTCCAAATCCACTTTTATCAATATAATCATCATAAATAGGAGGCATGCTACCATTATAAAAAAAATACACATCAAATCTTGGGGGCTAAAAATATCATCTTCATCAAACATAGCATCCCCAAGCTTGTGGTTTTGCATATCATCATAATCATTCTTATCAATAGCATGCATGGCACCAATAGTATAGCAAACATTATTATCATATTCTTCCAAACAAGTGCCAAAAAGATTTTCAAGATCATAAAGTACATCATTGTCTTCCCAAGCATAACCATTGCAACAAGTATTAGGCATCACAAAATCATACTTAATATCATCATCTTCCCTCAACATATTTGATTCACTTTCATGAAGCACAATGGTGATAGGAGCAATATTACTTGGGAGAGTTACCTTTTTACCTCTACTTTTTCTTCTTCTTTTTCTCTTCTTCACCACCTCACATGTGGGTTTAATCATTTTTTTCGAGCTTCTTGTTGAAGAGATTGAGTGGATAGGAAGCTCCTCCTCGTTACCTGATTCATCATAATAAACACTAGGAGGGTATTGGGAAACATTTTCCCTTTCATTAGTACTCTCTTCATGTTCCATTTGTTTTCTTGTCTTTAGGTAGTTGGTAATATAAGGATTCTCAATGAAATTTACCGCACAAAACATATAAATTTCTTCTAGATCAAAATCAAGAAATCTCTCGAGATTTGGAACACCCTTAGTTATACATTTTATTTCTTCATACCCCAAAAGAAGACTAAGCTCTTTATGATGCTCAAGGGTAATCAAGTTATCACAATTTTTGGTCATGATTTGATCATGAAATAATTTGCATTGGAGATTTAAATGACCACATTCATTGCAAAGTTCACAAGGATGGCGAGAAAAATTACATCTTTCAGCACAATCATCTAGCCTCTCTTGCAACTTTTACATTTCTAAAAATTTATGCTTCTTACAAAATCTATCTTCCCTTTTTGGTGTGCAATTGCACTCCCAATTCACTCCGCAAAAATTGACATTCTTATAGGAGACATTTTTCTCATGACTAGTGCAACAATCATTAACATTCTGGATATTCAGGGGATTCATACTAACAACATTGCAATCATGCTCATCATTCAAATATTTTGTGTCAAACATTTTATTGACTTCTTCTTCTAACAATTGAGCACAATTTTCCGATCCATCATTTTCTAGAAAGAAATTATAAAGATGATCAATAATATGATGCAACCTCAATTCCATTTTTTTGAGTTTTGTTTTATAAACCAAACTAGTGATAAAACAAGAAACTAAAAGATTCGATTGCAAGATCTAAAGATATACCTTCAAGCACTCACCTCTCGAGCAACGGCACCAGAAAAGAGCTTGATGTCTACTACACAACTTGTTCTTGTAGACTCGTGTTGGGCCTCCAAGCGCAGGGTTTTGTAGGACAGTAGCAAATTTCCCTCAAGTGGATGACCTAAGGTTTATCAATCCGTGGGAGGTGTAAGATGAAGATGGTCTCTCTCAAACAACCCTGCAACCAAATAATAATAAGTCTCTTGTGTCCCCAACACACCAAATACAATGGGAAATTGTATACATGCACTAGTTTGGCGAAGATATGGTGATACAAGTGTAATATGGGTAGTAGATATTGATTTTTTGTAATAGTAACAATAAAAAACAGCAAGGTAGCTAGTGATAAAACGGAGCACAAACGATATTGCAATGCTTAGAAACAAGGCCTAGGGTCCGTACTTTTGCTAGTGCAATCTCTCAACACTGCTAATATAATTGGATCACATAACCATCCCTCAACGTGCGATGAAGAATCACCCCAAAGTTCTTATCTAGCAGAGAACATAAGAAGAAATTGTTTGTAGGGTACGAAACCACCTCAAAACTATTATTTCCGTTCGATCTATCCTAGAGTTCGTACTAAAATAACACAAGTTATACTTTCCGATCGACCTAATTAAGAGTTCGTACTAAAATAACATCATATGACACACATCAACCAACTCTAACGTCACCTAGATACTCCAATGCCACCACGAGTATCTGTGAGTTAATTATACGATATGCATCAAACAATTTCAGATTCATAATACTCAATCCAACACAAAGAACTTCAAAGAGTGCCCCAAGGTTTCTGCCGGAGAAACAAAGACAAGAACGTGCATCAACCCCTATGCATAGATTACCCCAATGTCACCGCGGGAATCCGCAAGTTGAGTGCCAAAATATATATCAGGTGAATGAATATGATACCCCATTGTCACCACGAGTATTCAATTGCAAGATATATATCAAGTGTTCTCAAATCCATAAAAGTATTCAATCCAAAGAAATCTCAAAGGGAAAACTCAATTCATCACAACAAGAGAGGGGAAAACACCATATGATCCGACTATATTAACAAAGCCCGCGATACATCAAGATTGTGCATCTCAAGAACACGAGAGAGAGAGAGAGAGAGAGAGAGAGAGAGAGAGAGAGAGAGAGATTAGGCACATAGCTACTGCTACAAACCCTCAGCCCCGAGGGTGGACTACTCCCTCGTCACCATGGCGCTGGGATGATGAAGATGGCCACCGGTGATGGTTTCCCCCTCCGGCGGAGTGCCGGAAAGGTCTCTAGATTGGATCTCATGGACTACAAAGCCTTATGGTGGCGGAACTTCTGATCTAGGGTCACCCCGAGAGTTTTCGGAATATTTGGGAATTTATAGGGTAAAGAGGGGGTGCGGGAGGCCACCGAGGTGGGCACAACCCACCAGGGCGTGCCAGGCCCCCCTGGCGC
>LR738709.1:365719025-365742610 GCA_902687465.1 Secale cereale
ACCGTCGCCGTGGCCGCAGCCCCCCCCCGCCCCGCACGCGCGCCTGCTGCTCTCCTCCTTCCCCGCGCAGTCCCGCCTCGCCCCTCGGCGCCGCCTCTCTGCGCTCGCCCGTGCCGCCCACTGCTCGCCGTGGCCGCCGGCACGCTCCAGCGCTCGGGCCGCTCGACCTGTGGCTCATGGCCGCGCCTGGACGTGCCGGGCCCTCCTGCCGCCGCCGCCGCCGGCTAGCCCCTACGGCCCGCCGCCCTATTTCGGCCGGCGCCCGCGCGGCTCCTGGCCGCCGGCGCCCGTGCGGCCCCTGGCCGCCGGCGCCCGTGCTCGCCCCCCCCCCCACTCGTCCATCGTTCGGGCGGGTGACGCCCACTCCCACGGGGCTCCGCCCCGTTAACCCACACCCAATTGGCCCCAGGCCTATGACAGCCGGGGCCCGGCCCCAGAACGTTAAAAGAAAAAAAAAAGAATTAAAAAAAAAGATAAGTAAAATAAATAAATAAATAATAATAAATATATATATAATATTAATAATTAAAATAAATATTAATTAATTAATTAATTAATTAGTAAATTAATTAAGGTACTTAATCCTGTTTAATTAATCCAATTAACTAGTTAGTTTAAATAAACAGTAATTGGATTAGTTAAATCCTAATTAAACTAAATAGTGTATGACATGCGGGACCCACACGTCAATTTGACCTAGTCAACCCTCTGTTGACTGCTGATGTCATGCTGACGTCATGATGATGTCAGCATGCACTATTCTGGATAATGTTCTATTAAATTAATTAAATAAATTCCAGAAAATGTTTAATACTTTAGAAAATCATATCTTTTAAACCGTAACTCGGATGAAAATACTTTGTACATGAAAGTTGCTCAGAACGACGAGACGCATCCGACTACGCAACCCGTTCGTCCACTGCACCTGCCTATCATACCGAACATGCAACATTCCCCTCCGTTTCATCTGCCCGAAAATGCCTAACACCGGGAATACTTTCCCGGATGTTTTTCATCCTTGCCAGTATCACCTCCTATCGCGTTAGGTCACACGTAGCACCTCGTATTGCCTTGTTATATTTTGTGATGCTATTGTTTGCTCTGTTATTTATTTGTTTCCCCTTCGTTGCTTATTTTCGGTAGACTCCGATACTGTGATAGACCCCGAGACCATTGATGCTTCGGTGTTCGACTACGGCTACGCTTCTGAAGATTCCTTTCGTCTGCAGAGCTTCCAGGCAAGCCCCCCCCCCCCTTGATCACCAGATATCGCCTACTCTTCTCTCTACTGCTTGCATTAGAGTAGTGTAGCATGTTACTGCTTTCGATAATCCTATTCTGCTGCATAGCCTGTCATTGTTGCTACCACTGTTGATACTTTACCTGCAATCCTAAATGCTTAGTATAGGATGCTAGTATACCATCAGTGGCCCTACACCCTTGTCCGTCTGCCCTGCTATTCTATCGGGCCGTGATCACTTGGGTGTGATCACGGGTATATACTACATACATTTTACATACACATGATGATGTTTCGGAGATGGGGGCTGAAGGGGCAGGTGGTTCCACACAGGTAGTGGTGGGCCTGGGTTCCCGACAGTCCCCTGATGGTTACTTTGTGGCGGAGCGACAGGGCAGGTTGCGACCACCTAGGAGACAGGTGGGCCTGGCCCTGGTCGTTGTCCGCGGTTATTTCATAATAACACGTTTACGGGATCTTGGTATTTGATCTGAGTCTGGCCATTTGGTCTATACGCACTAACCAGCTACGTGGGAATAGTTATGGGTACTCGACGTCGTGGTATCAGCCGAAGCCTTTTTGACGTCAGCGACTTAGCGGCGCGCGCCGGATTGGACTGGAAAGCCTACTCTGGTATTAGGAGAGGCTAGGTCTGCTTACCGGCCGCGTACGCAACGTGCAGGTGTGCGTTGGGCGATGGGCCCGGACCCCTGCGCGCCTAGGACTTAGACCGGCGTGCTGACCTCTCTGCTGTGCTTAGGTAGGGCTGCGACGTGTTGATCTTCCGAGGCCGGGCATGACCCTGAAAAGTGTGTCCGGCCAAATGGGATCAAGCGTGCTGGGATATGTGGTGCACCCCTGCAGGGAAGTTAATCTATTCGAATAGCCGTGTCCCTCGGTAAAAGGACGACCCGGAGTTGTACTCTGACCTCATGACAACTAGAACCGGATACTTAATAAAACACACCCTTACAAGTGCCAGATATAACTCGGTGGTTGCTCTCTCACAGGGTGACGAGGGGAGGATCACCGGGTAGGTTTATGCTATACGTTGTTACTTGGTGAACTTACCATCTATTCTCTTCTACTGCTGCAAGACGGAGACTGCGAGAAGCGAGGATACTTGTTACTTTCCAGCTACCCTCATCTTCTGCTGCAAGATGGAGGTTACGAGAAGCGTAGTCTTCGATTGGATTAGTTATCCCCCTCTTATTCTGCTTTCTGCAGTTCAGTCCACATATATTACCCCTTTGCACAGATACCATTGCATATGTAGTATAGATCCTTGCTTGCGAGTACTTTGGATGAGTACTCACGGTTGCTTTTCTCCCTCTTTTCCCCTTTTGTCCCTTCTTCTCCGATGACGCAACCAGATGGTGGAGTCCAGGACCCAGAGGATCCCGAGGATGTTTCTACATGGAGTTCGGCTTCGAGGAGTAGTTAGGAGGTCCCAGGCAGGAGGCCTTGCCTTTTCGATCGTTGTTACTTTTGTGCTAGCCTTCTTAAGGCAAACTTGTTTAACTTATGTCTGTACTCAGATATTATTGCTTCCGCTGACTCTTGTGTTTTCGAGCTTATGTATTCGAGCCCTCGAGGCCCCTGGCTTGTAATATAAAGCTTGTATTGTTTTAATTTGTGTCTAGAGTTGTGTTGTGATATCTTCCAGTGAGTCATTGATCTTGGCCGTACACATTTGCGTGCATGATTAGTGTACGGACAAACCGGGGGCGTCACAGGAATGATGACTCAAGCTGCCACCAATCAATAGGGGTGATGTTGTCATCACGAACGGAAGAGCCACCGTGCCATAGGATAACTGACAAGTCATGGGGAACAAATGAGAGAAGGCACGGGCCTCTCGTGACGCCGCGGCTACAAAAATGGCATACACATGGACGGGCATTTTTTCGGTAAGGGGGAACAAGAAAGAGGAGATGTACAAGCTCATGTTGGATGTGCAAAAGGAGAGGACGGAATGGGACTGAAAGAGGGTGGAGAAGAAGCTCGAAATTGAGCGCGAGAAGATCGAGTTGGACAAGCAACATGTGACGATCAAATGGGAACTCGAGAAGGCCAAAATATTTGGCGATCTTGAGCTTCGAAGGAGAGGTTTCTACTCGCATAGGGCGCGGAGGATGTGAAGATCATGTTGGTGGACGAAATCTGCTTGGATGAGTATGCAAAGTGGCTTGCGGACAAGAAGAAGGAGATCAACGACCGTACAGAGCACGAGATGGCGAGGGCGGCTGCGGCCAGGATGCAGACGGAGCAGGCAGCCCGGATGCAGGCGGAGCGGGACGAGCAGGATGCATTCCGCTCGAACATGGCGCCCGGCCAATGATCCAAAGCCATGGTACATTGATTTTATTTCGCCATGTTTAGTTTGTTGAACTATGATTTGCTTTGCTTTGTTTTGAACTGTTGAATTTGAACAATTTGTATCGTATAATCAACATGTATGGATTTGAGAATCCGAATTTAGGATATGCGGATGCGCAGTGCAACATACCGGCAGGCGCTGTCCGCAAACGTGACCCAACATGCCCGCGGGTATACGATGTCGGATTTACCAAGTCCGACTGTAGATGCTCTTTTTAACTTAACGTAGGTTTGGTTCTCCCGGCATGAACTCACTGGCCACGAGTGACGTGGATGCATATCCTCCAATCTGGCAGAAAGATCAGCCTTCTTTCCCAGTCAAATTTGTTTACTCCTCTCATTTTCTCCTTTCCAAAGGGAGCAAGCTCGCCGGATTGGATCGTTGAAGCTTGTCACTAGTAAAAAGTAAAACGTGTGATGTGGCTCAGTACCTAGTGAACAATTAGGTTGCTGCTTCACCTAACCATCTAGCTAGCATTATCACTCTAGAGAACCATTATTTGTCTCCTTGGACCAGTTCATGGCCATGTGTGATTTATTTTAACTTGACTATTGACCCCATAGGCCATATACGATCCCTGGATGCTAACACCTGTCTTGGTGACACAAGTATTCTTTAAATAATCTTCATGGGATTAGTCACTTTACTAGTGGTGACGCCTTTTCTTTTGTGCTAATCCATACAAGTATTAACGGCTAATTTATCATGTGGTCATTCGGCAATATTTCAAGTGATCAAATCTATTTGCTGTCATTTGATTGTTGGTTTCTCATTATTTAGATGTCAACATTGATTTTTCTTACTGATTTTCAAACCACAGGTGGTTAAACTGTCCTGATGCCGAACTGCACTTCATAATTCAGATTACACGGTGACCAAAATTAATCATCACCATTACACTTTTATCTTTCTTTGAAACAGAGGCAAAAGATTTATCCCATTTATTAATTAAGAAGGAGAGTTTAGATTACATAAGAACCAGCTTTACAACATAGCCCATCAACATAAGGTGTAAACAAATTATTCTCACAGCATGATGATGCTCATATGCCTAGCCCTTGCGGTGATCCACGTCCTGACCTCCTCCTGGATGAGTTGTGGAACGTTACATAGTTAAAAAAGGCGTGCCTAAGCGAGCGCTTAAGCGCTCCTAGGCTCTAGGTGTTGGCTAAATGCATTGCGAATAACTATGCTTAATCTGCGCATAAGCATGCGCTTTGGTCAGTAAAGCGCAAGGCGGTGGCAAAACGCACAATTAACGCCTAGCGCTTTTTTGAACTATAACGTAGTATGGCGGCGTCGATTTCTTCCGGAAGACTCTGGCGTTTCTCTTATTTCAGATGACCCAACTTACAAGCATGGTAAGTGAGGCCATGGCCTTCCTTTTCGTTGTATTTGGTTTGGACATACTTGTCCACCAACGCTTGATGTAGCGTTCCGTCACCCACCTATTCATCTCCAGCGCCCCCAATCCAAGTCATGCTTTGACCATTCTCCGAATACGCAGTGTAAACCGGCATTTAAAAAAGAGATGGTTGGATGTCTCGTTGGCCCTCCTGCATAGGGTGCATGGGCCACAATTCTCCCAAGCCCTCTTTTACAGCCTACCGCGGTCCATATCCTGTTTTGAATGGACAACCACGAGAAGAACTTGACCTTGGGAGGCGCCCAAACCTTCCAAATGACCTTGTTCATGATTGTGGACGTGGAGCCCAGGAATTGTGCCCTATAAGCATAGCCCACTGAGTACTCTCCATTTGCCTCAAATTTTCAAGTGATGTCAACTTTAACGTTTATTTGTAACTGTATGCCTAGAAACCACATCCAGAGGTCAACAAACTCGACAATGTGCCCGACCATGAGCTTGGTGGAAGTGTTAATCTTGTGCACACACGCCTTGTCTCGCATGGCCTCCCTCACACACTATTTTTTGCACTTGCATGCCGCAAAATGAGTGGGGCAATATCCTTTGGCTTTTTCCCTTCTAACCATGACGCTTCCCAGAAAGGCGTCTTTCCTCTGTTCCCTAATGTGATGACTGTGGATACGTAGAAAAGGTTCATATCCACCTTGGAGCACGGGATGTCCAAACCAACCCATGGCTTAGGCGGGTCCTTCCATGCCACCCAAGGGCCATCTCAGTCTGAAAGCTCTCGCAAATTTCCCCAAGTGAAGTATGCCAAGCCCACCGAGCTTTGTGGAGCGGCAGACTGTGTCCCAGTTGACCTCGCATTTTGCTACTGTAGTTGTGTCGCTAGCTGACCACAGAAATACCCGCTCAATCTTGTCAATGCTTCGTAGCATACCAATGGGTCACTCTGTGAGTGGGGTGATGCGGTAGATAACTCAGGTGAGGACTGATTTCACCAAGGCCGCTCACCGTTACTCTTTAGTTGCACAAAAGAACCAAACGTAAATTATTGCACTTTTTACCATTTTTTATTAGTCAAAGATCTTCTCCAGCACCTTCCCAGTGCCTTATTGATTGGTCAAATACGTATATAAAACAAAGTTACGTCGTAGAACTATTTTTTACTCTAATACGATCTCAGTTTGATGGGTGAGCTGGCTATCGTGACAGCTCAAGATGTGTGCATTATTGAAACCCTGAATAAACTAGCCTCATCTGTGATCTACGTGTAGTTGACTCCAACTCTAAATATTATCCGAGGATTGCGGATAGATACAATGATCTTAGCTTGCATGGCCATGGAATTCAGATAAGAAGTTGTTACCATTGATTAAGCATGCTGATGAATTAGCGGTTAGCCTGAAACTGTTTTGTACTTTTGCATGCTAGATACACTTTTCTTAGTGTTTTTCAACCAATGTTTTTTACAGATTTTGGCCTGCTATTTCGAGGCATAATGTACCCCAAGTCGCCAAGAAAACACTTCGGATATGGTAGAAGCACAGGCGTTTGACGCCGAGCTAGCAGTCCATTTTTGTACTAGAACGTGGAAGAATTCCTAAGTTCCAGACGCGGGTTCCCACCAAATGATCACTATATTAAGCGTTGTGGCCATAACTGGACCCCATGAAGACCATTTCAAGGAATTAACAGACGGACGAGGAGTAACAAACAAGGTAGAGATCTTTGGAAGGAGGCTAGAAATCTCTCGACATAGCCAGTGATGTCTGTGAAGGGGACATGCAACGCCTGGCAGGATATAGGTTCCAAGTAAGCTCCAATTTGACAGACACTTAAACTAATCCTACTAGTTCTTATATAAACGTGCAACTGGGCAGGAAACTATGCCCAGCAGCTTATATAGTAGTCTTACTGAGATCTTAGTGACATGGTTTTGAGACACATCAGTGCATTGATAAATTATTAATGCGGCGGATTTAGCCCTGTTCAAGCTTTGGAAGTAAAAAAAATGACAACATGCATGCTTCACATAGATAATCTATGTGTGCAACATGCACCGATATGTTATGTAAATTGTACTACTCCATATAACAGTTCCTTGATGCACTTTTATAACTATGAGTTTTGCTAAGCAAAATCAACCCGTGTAGGCCCCATGCATGCATCATACTACTACTCCCTCCGTTCCTAAATATTTGTCTTTCTAGAGATTTCAACAAGTGACTACATACAAAGCAAAATGAGTGAATCTACACTCTAAAATATGTCTACATACATCCGTATGTTGCAGTCCATTTGAATGTCTAGAAAGACAAATATTTAGGAACGGAGGGAGTAGTATACTACTACTACTACTAGAATAATAAGTTGTCCTATTCGTGCGGCCATGCATGTCGACATACAGCGTGAAAGATCGTCACCACAATGGCGTCATGCGTGCGCGTCGCCGGCGACCAATTAAGTTTTCAGTTCAACGGTGCGCTTTGCGCTGCAATAATCTTTGGCACGCACCTACTCTTCCGATGTAGATTCTCCATAAGGGTGTGGACCATGGTGCGGGACTGGCTTCAGCTCGAAGGGTTACACCCAAATACTTGGCATGGATTCGAAGATGCACAATCTTGGTGGTATGCCATGGTTCACGACGGCTTCGGACGTCGTAAGGCTATGGCTTCTATTACGATGCTTGTGTCTTGGGAGATTTGGAACGAGCGCAACGCGAGGATTTTCAACAAAAAATTCGCCACGTCGACACTAATCATAGCCAAAATCCGGTGCGAAGCAAAGAATTGGGGGTTGGCGGACGCAACCCATTTGTGTAATCTTATGACAGGAGAGTAGGCTTTTGTTTTGCAGGCTACTTGCCCTAGGGCGGCCAAACTTGTTCTAAACTCTCTCTTAATTAATGAATGCGGCAAGTCTTTTGCCCTTTTCAAAAAAAAAAAAACATCTTTGGCACGCACTCAGGCGGCTACATCAAGAAGGCGATTGTTTCTGTAATGATGCTTGTCTCGTGGAAAATTTGGAAGAAGCGAAACGCTAGAGTCTTCCGCAACACGGCTACCCCGACTTCCGTTGTCGTTGCCAAGATCAAAGAGGAAGCCCATCTTTAAGCGCTGGCAGGAGCCAGACATCTGAGTACTCTAATGTCGCGAGAGTAGTCCTTTTTTTTAGCCGCTCAATGGCTTATGTATGAATATTCTTCTTAATTAATAAAAATGGCAAGTCTTTTGTCTAGTTTTAGAAGAAAAAAACTTTGGCACGCAGGAGTAAGCCTGCAATTGCTTGGTGCCGTGTCACTGGCCTTGACTTGAGTCGATTGCCAGTTCGATGGCGCTACGTTTCGGCATCTTAGCCGCTCCAGATCACCATTATTCATGGACAAGAAAGCCAAGCACGAAAGCTCATTTGAGCCAAGTGTTACTTAAGTAGTAGTAGTACCATGTTTATCCAGATCGATTACGATCCTTTGGAAAGGACGTGCGACTCTTTTAGATTTTTGTTTTCCTATCAGCAATGAGATATGTTCTTCCATTGTGCCGTGTCAAAGGTATACACATGTTGTACTCGGTGTCTACTCAGCAGCAAACATGCACAGATTGAATATCATATCTGTCAGCTAAAAAACTGAATATCATATCGGGCAGGCCGGCAATTCGCATGCAAAGTCTCTCAAATCATTCAGATTTTGGGTGGTACAACGGGGATTTAAATAGCTGGTCGTGAAAACTGCCCATACCTGGTGATGTCTGCCCTAATGGCCTCAAACATGCACGCTTGTTTATCTCAGGGCTGCTTAATTCCTGGAAATCTTAGGTTTGCTGCTGTGCTACCAGCTTGAAAACGATCAATCCATCTTGTGCGTAATACTCTTATATATGTGCCATGTTTGTTTGGCCAGGTTGGGGAGCTACATGGACTGGACTGCGTGGATTAACGTGTAGCGGAAGCAAATCCATTTTACACTCTAGCTAGCATGCAGCACCATCACCACCACCACCACCAGAGTGAACAACGGAGACAGACAGATGGCCATGCCTTTCTTTCACAAGAAAAACCATTTTATAACGATGGAAGAAGTTGGGTGTGAATACAATTTAGCCTGGAGAGAGAACTGGTAGAACTACTCTCTCTTCACAATCTATGCTAACATCTTGTCGGATAACTGCCAACAGGCACATATGTTTCTTCTTCTCTGCCGAAGTTCACTAGCAAATCGTGGATAAAATACAAAGAGTACCTAACTCCGATTTATATTCGTCTTTGTGGCGGCTTTTGATTGATTGATATCCCAGATAAAGAATTTGCGTATATATCTTGACCTGCCGAGGATCTTACGGCCTACGGATTCTCCAACCGCCGCGTGATTGATACCCGGTCGGTCAGAGCAGTAGGATCGCGCAACGGATAATGATCTCCGTTCTTAATTGGCTAACCCAAGTCCCAAATTATCGCCTTTTCGCATTTCAGCTATTCATAACTCTGGATATGCAGGACTGTAAACATTCTTCCGCGACGAGGGCCGTAAACATCAGTGATTAGAGTATGCTAATAAGGCCGTAGCTAGACTTTACCATCCTCATCTAGGTTTGTTGATCCAAAATTACGTGGAACCCATATATACTCCCTCTGTTACTTAATATAACACGTTTTCTAACACTTTCATAGTGTCAAAAAACGTATTATATTAAGTTACAGAGGTAGTAGAACACAACTACAGAAACTCATATTTTGTAAAGTTTGGAGACAACTTCATATGGAAGAACATACAAGCTCGAAAAAGAACAGGGCTGAGGCCTACAACAAAGATGAAATATACAAATTATGGGCCCAACTTCTTTTGAGGGCTAATTATTGGCTCAACTTGGAGGCGGCTGGTCTTACTAGGATACCACTATGGGCCTCCATGAGATTTTCATCAGATCTACTAGTCGGCCCATGTAGATCTACCAGTTGTGACCAAAACACTCCACTAAAAACAATTCCCTAGATTTTTTTTTGCGGGGCACTGCATTACTTCAAAACGGCTCCCAAATTTATTTTTTTACTACACCAACTTCAAAGAAAACCTGCAGTTCACTGTACCAGCACAGCTAAAAAAAACACAAAATCAAGATCAATATTTGGTTTCCTGCAGGTCTACTCTGCAGCCTGCAAGTGCTAACAATGTTTGACTGCTAATTGTTTAGTGCATGATTTTCCAGTGAAGGACCCTCAGCATTCCCCTGAAGAAATGTGTTCTCGCCAACACAATGCAGGCTTGTGATGTAAGTAAGGAAAATCGTCCGGCACATGGGTTGGCCGAACAAAATGATAAGTGTAACCGTGTAAGGACACACTAATTAAGCTAGGTCCATTAACTACAGCTAGTAAACTAGGGCCATTAACTACTGGTACAGCGCGGATTCCACGTCTGTGGCTCTATTCCTATTGCCTACACATGTTTGGTTGCAACACGTACACTTTCTGCTGTTGCCCGTTGAATCTCTGTATAAAATATCTCACGACCAACTTCACTGGTCATTCGGTCCATAAGGTCTTCGTAATTCGGATTAAAAAGCACTTCCCGTTTGACAGGCTTGCTTGTTGATCTTTTTTGGAGAGCTGGGCTGCAGCATCTGGACAGAGAAGAAGCAGCAGCGGCATTCCTTCCTAGCTAGGAACTTTTGCCTGCAGTTAGCAAATGCAAAGGTGGAGCAGTATTAGTTTCTCTGTTCTTTTTGCGCGGGATTGATTGATATCTCATTTGTACTAGGAACTTACCAGCTCGCAGTACTAACCTAAAAGTTGGGTAATTAAGTCGGGCTAACTTGTCAATGGAAGCAGTTGATGACATCCAACTCGCGGATGTGCAAGGCCGCAACATATTAGATGGAGTGGTGGTCCTGCACGAAACTGTACATGAACTGCACCGGAAAAAGTTGAACGGTGTCATTCTTAAAATTGATTTTGAGAAAGCTTACGATAAAGTTAAGTGGCCCTTCCTGTTGCAAACCTTGCGCATGAAGGGGTTTTCACAAAAATGGTGTCGTTGGGTAGAGAGCTTTGTCTCTGGAGGTAGTGTGGCCATAAAAGTTAACGATGACGTTGGCAACTATTTTCAGACAAAGAAGGGGCTTCGTCAAGGCGACCCCGCTTCTCCTATTCTGTTTAACATTGTGGCTGACATGCTAGCTACCCTTGTTGAGCGGGCTAAGCTGGATGGTCAAATTAGTGGGGTCATTCCACACTTGGTAGAAGATGGTCTATCTATTCTACAATATGCGGATGACACGATACTATTCATGGATCATGATCTAGATAAGGCAAGAAATCTCAAGCTGCTCTTATGTGCTTTTGAGGAACTTTCTGGTCTCAAAATTAATTTTCATAAGAGCGAACTTTTTTGCTTTGGCGATGCTGCAGAATCAGCACCCGAGTATGCTGAGATTTTTGGATGCCAGCTCGGGCAGTTTCCGATTCGGTATCTGGGTATTCCCATACACTATCGGCGTTTAACTATCGCTGAGTGGAAGCATGTGGAAGAGAGACTTGAGAAACGATTAGCCAGTTGGAAGGCCAAACTCTTGTCTTACGGGGGGCGATTGATCTTGATCAATTCTGTCCTAAGCAACATGGTTTTATACATGTTGTCATTCTTCCACCTGCCGAAAGGGGTTCTACAGCGCCTAGACTACTTTAGATCCAGATTTTTTTGGCAGTGTGATAACGAAACCAAGAAATATCGACTGGCTAGGTGGAGTGTATTATGCAGACCTAAAAGTCAAGGGGGCCTGGGAATCCAAGACCTTGAGATTAAAAACATCGCTCTTCTCAGCAAGTGGGTTTATAAACTACTCACTGAGAATGGAGTATGGCAGGAAATCATTCGCAACAAATATGTGGGATCCAATGCCATTTCTCAAGTTCATTGGAAACTCGGGGATTCACATTTTTGGAGTGGGGTCATGAAGGCCAAGGAATTCTTCTTCCAATTTGGGACCTTCTCGGTTAGGGACGGTTCTCAGGTTCGTTTCTGGGAAGATATCTGGCTAGGGAACAACTCACTAATGGTGCAATATCCGAGCTTGTACCGGATTGTCAGACATAAATTTGTCACGATCAAACAAGTATTAGGACAAGAAAACCCCGATATTTCTTTCCGTAGGGATCTTCTGGGCACTCGTCTGGCAGCATGGAATGAATTACTCACTCGCCTGGAGGACATTCAACTGTCAAATGAGCCGGACACTTTTCGATGGAACTTGCATCAGAATGGCAAATTTTCGGTCAAATCCATGTATGATGCAATGGTTCATTGTGATGTTCCAGTAGATAACAGGAAATTGTGGAAGCTAAAAATTCCTCTAAGAGTGAAGATTTTCCTCTGGTTTCTAAACAAAGGAGTCATCCTAACTAGAGATAATCTGGCACGACGAAACTGGCATGGTTCCAAGACATGTGTCTTTTGTCAACATGACGAGTCCATCAAGCACTTATTTTTTGAGTGCAAGTTCGCTCGGGCAGTTTGGGCCATGGTTCAAGTAGCTTCGAATTTATACCCACCTCGTAGTGCACGGAATATGTTCGGCAACTGGTTGAGGGGTATCGATAAACAATTTTCTGCACATATTCTTGTGGGAGCAGCAGCCTTATGCTGGGCAATGTGGCTTACCAGGAATGATGTGGTTTTCAACAATAAATGTGTCTCATCTCCTATGCAGGTTATTCATGTTTGTACACGATGGCTCCGTACTTGGTCTATCCTGCAGAAGCCGGAGGACAGGGACCTTTTTATGATGGCGTCTACACGGCTGGAGCGTACAGCCAGGGAGGTTTTCTACCCCCATGGATGGCGGTGTGATTTACGGATAGGATCTACCGCTACTTAGGCTGGACACGTTTTATTGCTTGGCATTGTATCGAATTATTTAATTTTTAGGGTGCTCTGGACTTTTTGGCTGTGTGCATCTAGCTATGCAGAGGCCGGGCTTTCTTTCGATATGATTGTATCACCTTGATATATCCATTCAATGAAAAGTCCTTTATCGAAAAAAAACTCGCGGATGCGAACGCGGGCGGACTTCAGTGGCGTCCTACTCCACCTCCAGACAATGATAGAAAAAATTAAAAATAGAAAAAATAAAAAAAATAAAAAATAAAAAATAAAAAATAGAAAATAGAAAATAAAAAATAGAAAAATAAAAAATAGAAAAATAAAAATGGAGAAGTGGGGTATCGATCCCCATACCTCTCGCATGCTAAGCGAGCGCTCTACCATCTGAGCTACATCCCCAATCTGGTTTGGCTATGTACAAAGTTGTCCTTGTAATCTGTCACAATTTGCATAGATCACGTACGGACCCTCACCACCTTTGCCAACTTTTAAATCTATGACCTTCGTAGTATATACTGTTGCTCCCACGTCCGTCTGTCCACCAATTTCATTTTTTTTAAACAGATCCTCCAATTTCATGACTACCATAATCGATCGCGCCTTAGAACAGAGTGCCATAATCATCATCGTAACTCGTAAGAGTACTCCAGTGAGTCACTGCAGCAGCGCGTTGGTGCATTAACTGGGGTGCATATGCCCACGTCTGTGTTTCGCTGTTTCAACTAAAACATGGGCACGAGAAAAGGCAGGCCCAGGCCGGCCGACGCGGACTGCTCAACCATATATATAATGCAGAATGCATGCATGTACCTGTCGAGACGTAGCTGCCACAATCTAATGCGTCGTGCATCATCGACGGAGCCGATCTAGAGCTAGAGATGAGATCCATCTCTCTCGGCCTATAGCTTGTTCCGTCCTCCGTGCATATGTATGCATGACATGGATATCTGCCTATATAAATGGATCGGTCGATCTGTGCAAGGGCAAGGGACCGCAGAGGAAGCACGAACATGACAGATAAAAGGCTCTTTTCAACAGTCGCGTGGACGTCCACGTCGACCTCTGTAGAAGTGTAGAGGCTGGCGGCTTGCTTGTTGGGAAACCGTAAATGGTCCATCCAGTCCAGATCACCATGCTGGCGCTGTGCATGCATATCATATGCTGCTTCATCCATCCATGCATGCTTCCGTCGAGATCGAGTAGGTGCATAAATAAAACACATGATCAGAGCCAACCATAATAAATTATTCTCGCTCTCTCTGCCAGCATGTTTTTTCCTGGGAAAATGAGGTGTACTGTCAACTGCAGCTGGGTCCTGCTCTTTTTAGGTTTCGTGCGTGGGGCCCGGCCCATCCTACGGATCAACAGAAATGGGCCCCCGCGGTTGGGATCAGCGGCCGGGGCCCAGATGTCCGGAGATGCGCCCAACGCCGCATGTGTTCCGCTGCGTCTCGGCGGTGACCACGACGGACGGGGACGTCGCATCGATCGATCCGGCCGGCCGGGGGCGCTTTACATTTGGGCTACTAGGAAGAGAATGCCGAGCGATCGATCTATGGGTTTGCTGCATGCATCACGCATGACAAGCTCACGAGTCCATCCATACCGTGGATGGGGTCTGCACTTTTATGGACACACATGGGAAGGCCATCATAAAGCGCCACCACATGAATGATCATGCCACGCAATTATGCGGCCTGCATGCGCTTCATCTCTGTGTACCTTGTGGAGAGTTACAGAGAAATTATACGCAAAACGGATGTCACCGAGGATCTCACAGCAAGGCCTGCAGACAGATCTAGATTAGATCAGTTGGGAGTTGCGTGCGCCCGATCTTATGATTGAAGAAAGCAGTTTTATTGTTTGCTTGCACGTGTTTTGTTACCGCGCGAGACCTTCCATGGCAAAGCCCTTTCCTTTCTTGAGAAACAAGGGAGGTTGGTGGAAACAAGGAATTTTGCCTGGTTCTGTTGTTTTCCGCGACATGGATTGCCAAAGGACGAATGCCCCTCTCTAGTCTCTACACAACCTTAAAAAGCATCTAGCGGACCCTTATATCGCGCCGACCCGTAAAATAACCGTTATTTTACGTTTTTGCGTGAAAAAGTAGATCGAACAAACACTGTAAACGCGTCCGCCCTTCATTTTTTTTGAGGGACGCGGTAAATAGCCCTTCCGACCCGTGAAAACGCACCCCCCCTCCGGTCGATGCCCTGTATCTAGCGAAAGCGGTTGGCGGAAGGGACATTTCAGCCCATGCGCGTTCCCCACCCCTGCAGCCACCCGACACCGTCGCCTCGCGCCCGCTGCCTTCGATTTCATCCATATCCGCCGGCAGAATCAACCGCCTGGCCGCTCCAGACCCGGGTCCACCACCGTCGGTGAGTCCTTTTCAGTCCCTTCTAGTTCGACTTAGCGAACAATTTGTAGATGAATTTTTTTCATGCGAGCTCGGGTGCAATTTGTAGATGGATTTGAGCACTTGCGGAGAATTCTTGCTCGAGGATTCGTCCGAGTCGTTCGAGAGCCATCGACAGCAGATGGTGGTAGTGGTATTCGCCATGAAGGAGCTCAAGGATCGGAACCGAAAGAGGCGGCGAGGATCGACCATCGGCTCCCTCGCAACTGCCATCTCAAGAACATGATGTTGATGCATGACTACTTCGTGGACAATCCTACGTACCCGCCGCACCTTGCTACTTCTTGAACTTGTGTTGATTTTTTCCTTGAAGAGCAAAGGGTGATGCAACAAAGTAGAGATAAGTATTTCCCTTAGTTTGAGAACAAAGGTATCAATCCAGTAGGAGGTACAAGCAAATCCCCAATATATGCACCAGCACAAACTAACAAACACTTGCACACAACGCAGAAAATGGGTTGCCAATCCCTTCAACGTCACAAACAAGAGTGAGATCTGATAGAGATAGAATTAAAACTAAAGTACAAAAGAAAAATAAAGTAAACACAAAATAATTGCAGCAAGGTCTTTTTGGTTTTTTGGTTTTGTAGATTTGAAAATAATAGATGTAAAATAGACTCGGGGGGCATAGGTTTCACTAGAGACTTATCTATTGAATAAAGCATACGATGGGTAAACAAATTACTGTCGAGCAATTGATAAAAAAGCGCAAAGTTATGACGATACTAAGGCAATGATCATGAATATAGGTATCACGTCCGTGACAAGTATTCCGAAATGATTCTGCATCTACTACTATTACTCCACACATCGACCTCTATCCAGCATACTCTAGAGTATTAAGTTCATAAGAACAGAGTAACGCCTTAAGCAAGATGACATGATGTAGAGGGATAAACTCAAGCAATATGATATAAAACCCATCTTTTTAGACTTGATGACAACAATACAATACGTGCCTCGCTACCCCTTCTGTCACTGGGTGAGGACACTGCAAGATTGAACCCAAAACTAAGCATCTCTCCCATTGCAAGAACTACCAATCTAGTTGGCCAAATCAAACCGATAATTAGAAGAGAAATATAAAGATATCAAATCATACATATAAGAATTCATATAAGATTCAAATAATATTCACAGATAATCTGATCATAAATCCACAATTCATTGGATCTCGACAAACACACCGTAATTTTTTTACACCGAATAGATCTCCAAGAACTTCGAGGAGAACATTGTATTGAAGATCAAAGAGAGAGAAGAAGCCATCTAGCTACTAACTATGGACCCGTAGGTCTGTGGTAAACTACTCACGCATCATCGGAAGGACAACAAGGTTGATGTACAAGCCCTCCGTGATCGAATCCCCCTTCGACGGAGTACCGAAAAAGGCCTCCAGATGTGATATCACGGGAACACAAACCCGCGGCGGTGGAAAAGTATTTTCGTGGATGCTTCTAGGATTTCTGAAATATTTATGTATTTATAGGCCAAAGAAGGGGGTCAGGGGGTCTCCGAGGGGGCCACAAGCCCAAGCGGCGCGCCCCCCTAGGGTGCGCCTCCCCGGCTTGTCTCGCCTCGAGGACTCCCTGACTTTGACTCCAGGTCCTACGTGTGTCTTCTGGTGCAAGAAAAATCGTTGCGAAAGTTTTATTCCATTTGGACTCCGTTTGATATTCTTTTTCCGCGAAACTAAAAAACAAGGAAAAAACAGAAACTCGCACTGGCTCTATGTTAATAAGTTAGTCCCCAAAATAATATAAAATAACATATTAATGCATATAAAACATTCAAAGTTGATAATATAATAGCATGGACGAGCAGGTAAATGATAAAAGCGAAATTTTTCATGTGGAATGCTACCTAACATATTTAGCAATGTATTTCTTATTTTATTTGGCATGAATGTTCGGATTCATATGACTCAAAACAAAAGTTTATCAATATGAAAACAATAATACTTCAAGCATACTAGAAAGAAAATTATGAAGTTTCAAAAATAACATGGCTAAAGAAAGTTATCCCTACAAAATCATATAGTCTTGTTATGCTCCCTCTTCTTAGCACAAAGTATAAATCATGCTCGCCCCGGTGTCAGCCAAATAACTGTTTCATACTTTTTAACGCGCTTCAGCTTTTTCAACTCTTCACGCAATACATGAGCGTGAGCCATGGACCTAGCACTATGGGCGGAATAGAAGATGGTAGTAGACAAAAGTAGGGTGAAAGCATCATATCAACTAGGCAAATCAATGGACTATGGAGATGTCCATCAACTGATATCAATGTAAGTGAGTAGGGATTGCCATGTTACTGATGCACTAGAGCTATAAGTGTATGAAAGCTTAAAAGAAAACTAAGTGGGTGTGCATCCAACTTGCTTGCTAATGAAGACCTAGGGTATTTGAGGAAGCCCATCGTTGGAATATACAAGTGAAGTTCTATAATGAAAATTTCCCACTAGTAATATATGAAAGTAACAACATAGGAGACTCTCTACGATGAAGAACATGGTGCTACTTTGAAGCACAAGTGTGGAAAAGGATAGTAACATTGTCCCTTCTCTCTTTTTCTCTCATTTTTAGGCTCATTTTTTTTGGAGACCCTTTTCTCTTTTTTCCCTTTTTCTTTTCTCTTTTTTTGGAGACTCATTTGGCCTCTTTATTCATAACCTCACATGGGAAAATGTTCTAATAATGATGATCATCACACTAATACGTCTCCAACGTATCTATAATTTATGAAGTATTCATGCTGTTATATTATCATTCTTGGATGTTTTACAATCATTTTATAGCAACTTTATATCATTTTTTGGGACTAACCTATTGACATAGTGCTCAGTGCCAGTCACTATTTTTTGCTTGTTTTTTTACATCGCAGAAAATCAATATCAAACGGAGTCCAAATGCAACAAAACTTTTTGGAGATTTTTTTGGACTAGAAGACATCCAGTCGGCCAAAGAAGCACACGGGGGTGCCCCGAGGGGGGCAGAACCCACTAGGGCGCGCCTGGGGGCCCAAGCGCGCCCAGGTGGGTTGTGCCCACCTCGGTGTTCCCCCACACTGCCTCTTCGCCCTATAAATGCCCAAATATTCCAAAACCCCTAGGGAGTCAACAAAATTTTGTTCCAACCGCCGCTAGTTTCAGAACCATGAGATCCAATCTAGAGCCCTTCTCCGGCATTCCGCCGGAGTGGGAAATCATCACCGGTGGCCATCTTCATCATCCCGCCGGCCACCATGATGGGGAGGGAGTAGTCCACCCTCGGGGATGAGGGTTTGTACTAGTAGCTATGTGTTTAATCTCTCTCTCTCTCTCTCGTGTTCTTGATAAGTAACGATTTTGATGTATCGCGGGCTTTGTTAATATAGTTGGATTATATGGTGTTTCCCCTCTCTATGTTGTTCTGAATTGAGTTTTAGCTTTGAGATTTTGTTTTACCGGATTGAATACTTCTATGGATTTGAGAGCACTTGATGTATGTCTTGCTATGAATACTCGTGGGGACAATGGGGTATCATATTGATTCACTTGATATGTGTTTTGGCACTCAACTCGCTGATTCCCGAGGTGGCACTGGGGTAATCTATGCATAGGGGTTGATGCACATTCTCGTCTTTGTTTCTCCGCTAGAAATCTCGGGGCACTCTTTAAGGTACTTTGTGTTGGATTGAGTATTATGAATCTGAAATTGTTTGATGCATCGTATAATTAACTCACTGATTCTCGCGGTGACATTAGAATTGGGTGATGTGTATCATATGGTGTTATTTTAGTATGAACTCTTGACAGATCGATCACAAAGGATAACTTGATGTTATTTTAGTACGAACTCTTGATAGATCGATCGGAAAGAATAACTTTGAGGTGGTTTCGTACCCTACAAACAATTTCTTCTTTTGTCTCCGCTAGATAAGAACTTTGGAGTGATTTTTCATCGCACGTTGAGGGATGGTTATGTGATCCAATTATATTAGCATTGTTGAGAGATTGCACTAGCGAAAGTACGGACCCTAGGCCTCAATTTCAAGCATTGCAATACCGTTTGTGCTCACTTTTATCACTTGCTACCTTGCTATTTTTTATTGTTCCTATGACAAAAGTCAATATCTACTATCCATATTGTACTTGTATCACCATCTCTTCGCCGAACTAGTGCACCTATACAATTTACCATTGTATTTGGTGTGTTGGGGACACAAGAGACTCTTTGTTATTTGGTTGCAGGGTTGTCTGAGAGAGACCATCTTCATCCTACACCTCCCACGGATTGATAAATCTTGGGTCATCCACTTGAGGGAAATTTTCTACCGTCCTACAAAACTGTGCGCTTGGAGGCCCGACACGAGTCTACAAGAACAAGTTGTGTAGTAGACATCAAGCTCTTTTCTGACGCCGTTGTCGGGGAGGTGAGTGCATGAAGGTGTATCTTTAGATGTTGCAATTGGATCTTTTAGTTTCTTGTTTTATCACTAGTTTGGTTTTGTAAAAGAAAACTACAAAAAATGAATTATGGTTGCATCATATTATTCATCTTTATAATGTCTTTCGTGAGAATGATGGAAAGGAAAATTGTGCTCAATTGATAGAAGTAGAATTAAATAAAATGTTTGCCATAAATGATGAGCATGATTGCAATGTTCTTAGTATGAATTTATTGAGTATCCACAATACTAATGATGATTGCACTAGTCATAATAAAAATATTTCTTATAAGCATGTCAATTTTTGTGGAGTGCATAAAGTTTGTGAAGACGTGCCTTATAGGGAAGATAGATTTTGTAAGTAGCATAAACATGATAGAACCAATTTTTTTTCTCAAAGTGATAGATGAATTTGCTACATAATTATTTTCTCTCTGTCCTATTTCTTGTGAACTTTGCAATAAGGTTGGTCATCTTAATTTCCAATGCAAACTTTTTCATGACCGAATTATGGCCAAATATTGTAATGACTTGATCACCCTTGAACTTTACAATGAGCTTTTTCTATTTTTGGGGAGTGAAGAATTGACACATAAAAATAGTTGGTTTGAAGTATTCATTCTCACGGACGACACTGAAACTAATCTAAAAAATATTTATATGTTTTGCTTGGTAAATTGCAATGAGAATGCTTATACTGCCAACTATAGAAAGATGGGAGAACCAACAGAATATAAAAGGAATACTAATGAAACGGTGAAGATTTCCACTTTCCCTTCTATTGTCTCTAGTGATGTAATAGGTTATGAGGAGGAGCTCCCTATTCAACCAATCTCATTAATAAGAAGCTAGAAAATAATAATTAAACCCACACATGATGTGGTGAAGAAGAAGAAAATAAGAAATAATAAAGGCAACAAGGTATCTCTCACAAATAATGTTGCTCCTATTATTTTTGTGCCTCATGAAAATGAATCAATAATAATTGTGGAAGATGATGCACTTGACGATTATATTGCTTCTTTGTCTTATTGTACAATGTCCGAGAGCACTATGGATGATGATTTTGTTATGCCTATTGCTTGTTGTGATGATTATGATTGGGAAGATAATGTACTTCTTATAATCTTGGAAATCTTTTTGGCACCACCTTGGGAAATTATGATGATAGCAATTGTTATACCATTGGTGCTTTTCATACTATTAATGATGAGAGTGATTATGCTTATGATATGTCAAGCTACAAGATTGGTGATGCTATGTTTGATGAGAATGACATGTTTGAGAATTTATTTGCTGCAATTAATGTTTGTCCCAAGCTTGGGGATGTTATGCTTCATAAAGATGATCTTTTTAGTCCCCCTACTTTGAATGATCAAATTTGCTATGATGATTGCATGCCTCCTATCTATGATGAGAACAAAGTTGCTACTTATGAATATTATTGTGATGATACTTATGTTATAAAAAGTAGTGATAAATATTGTCATAATTTTGAATATCCTTTTACTGAACATTACTCTTTTAATGTGGGAACAATTATAGTATTTGTCGGGGATATACCCCGCGGTATGAACCGGCCGGAATTATAACCCAGCCGGACTTGGTATTTTACTTAAGATGGTTTACATTTGGCAAGTTACTGGTAACCCGGCAGGCGGATCATGGATGACAAGGCCCAAGGCCCAGAAGGCCGGTTCATATTAATAGTGAGCCGGTTTATGAAGAAAGCCCAAGGAATATTCTCATACAAAGGAAACAAAAGACTAGGACTCCTTGTAATAAATCAATCCTAGTCCTACTAGGACTAGTCATGTAACCCGCCCCTTCAACATAGATATAAGGAGGGGCAGGGCTCCCCAAAGAGAACAAGTTCTCACAAGTTAGACAAGAGATAAGTTTTAGAGGAGAGGTTTAGACAAGTTTCTAGGGTTAGACACAAAGAGCCGGTTTACCGGCGACACCACGAGGATCATATTGAGATCAAGCCTCAAATAGCACGTAGGGCTATTTCCGGATGATGTTTCCCGGGGCCCGAAGCTGTCTAAATCCGTGTCTTGCATCGCGTCTCTCGATTCCGCTCAACCCCTCTCAAGCTACTACATAGATGCGCGGCCTCACCACTAAGTCCGTAACCCGGACATCTGACGTGTTAATTCCACGACAGTTGGCGCCCACCGTGGGGCAGCGCACGGTGGTGTTGAGTTCTTGAAGGGATTTCTTTAGGGATCAAGAAGTTCATGACGTGCCAGATGGAAAAGAGTCGGCGCAGAAGATAACATCGTCGATGAACAATCAAAAGCAACATGTGCCGGCGCACGCGATCAGGACAACTATTATAAGAAAAAAGGAGAGGCAAACTATCCTCAGACCGGGGCTCCTCCGATTGACCCGCTGCTATCAAATATCAAATCGCTGTGTCTGCTGTCCAGGACGACCAGGTGCTATATGTTCTTAGTATTTTTAGCACATATTAATTCTTCCGATAATAGTTACCATTGCACGTAATGTTTTTTACGCAGGACGACTACTAAAAGCGGTAGCCGGATCATCATTAGGGTATGCCATGGGTGTACGCTCAGTTGTATTGCGCGGCTTCATGAACATACGTGTCGCGGTCCGGTTTACATCAACACATCGGCCGGCTCGTCAGTCCGCGCCCGCGCGCTCTGGTCTCCAACACCGCGGCCGACTCCCTCGTCGATGGTCCAGTCTACATTAACACGTCGGTGCCGCACCCGCCCTCATAAACCGGCCCAGCGGATACACGTGCAAGTCGTTACCCCCGTTGCTGCGTTTACATCAATACACGGCCGGCTCATCTGTTCTCCAGGCGAATCAGGTGATATTTATCTTATTTATTTTTAATATATATTAATTCGTCCGAGCAAAAATTCCTCGCCCTGCTATATTTTATATGCAGGAAAATTATTCATTATAAAATGGTATTATACCACGAAGATGGAGGCGTGCCAAACATTGTTCGACACAAGTGATCGTCGTTATTCCACGGATTCAAGTGCCGGTTTACAACGCCCTGGTCGTCTCTCATAACCGCGCCGATTTACAAAGCCGTGACCGTCTTACGCGACAGCACCGGTTTACAACACGGAAGACAGCTTGTTCGTCCCCACACCGGGTTACAACCTCACAGCCGGTTTAATTGTTTGAGCCGCCTCTGATACTGCGGTCGTTTTACTATCCACCCTGTGATCCGGTCTATTCAACATACCGGTTCAAATTCATTCAGGTGATATCCATCCAGAGTATTATTTCTCTTATTATATATTATTAAGAAAATAAGATGCTTTGATCAGTCTATCCGGTTGTGCAGGGCATATGCGCTCAGCAACAATAAAACTCCCTGAAGAGCATGAGGTCACATCCGGCTCAAAGAGGACGCTTCAAAATTTACCCACCGGTTCAGGAGGAACCCTGGAGACCCTCTGAAAAGTTGGATAATCCACATTCAGTGATTGGTTTAAATTTACCCACCGGTTCAGAGGGAACCATGGAGGCCCCCTGGGAAGAGATGGATAAACCACGTCCCATTGATTGGCTCAATTTTTTACAATTCTATCGGCCCTCTGGGAAGAGTTGGATAAACCACGTCCCATTGATTGGCTAGGCCCCCTGGGAAGAGTTGGATAAACCACGTCCCATTGATTGGCTCAGTTTTTTACAATTCTATCGGCCCTCTGGGAAGAGTTGGATAAACCACGTCCCATTGATTGGCTAGGCCCCCTGGGAAGAGTTGGATAAACCACGTCCCATTGATTGGCTCAGTTTTTATTTGCGGTTCTATCGGCCCTCTGAAAAGAATGGTTTCGCCCACGTTCAGTGATTGGCTAGGCCCCCTGGGAAGAGATG
>LR738709.1:365742680-365858838 GCA_902687465.1 Secale cereale
AGAGTTGGATAAACCACGTCCCATTGATTGGCTAGGCCCCCTGGGAAGAGTTGGATAAACCACGTCCCATTGATTGGCTCAGTTTTTATTTGCGGTTCTATTGGCCCCCTGGGAAGAGATGGATAAACCACGTCCCATTGATTGGCTGAACCTTGCTTTGAGCCTGGCAGCTCTTAAAAAGCCTCGACTACATGGTCTTATTTGCAAAATTTGCACCCTTTTTTGTGTTTGTGTTTTAAACCCTTTAAACTGGAGTGGAACAGCTACAGAAGCTGACCACATATCTATAAAGTGAAAAGTCTGGATTGTTGGGGAACGTTGCATGGGAAACAAAATTTTTTCCTACGCTCACCAAGATCAATCTAGGAGATGCATCTACGAGGGGAGAGTTGGATCCACATACCCTTGTAGATCGCTAAGCGGAAGCGTTCAAGAACGCGGTTGATGGAGTCGTACTCGCCGCGATTCAGATCGCCGAAGATCCTAGCACCGAACGGACGGTGCCTCCGCGTTCTTCACACGTACAGCTCGGGGACGTCTCCTCCTTCTTGATCCAGCAAGGGGGAAGGAGAAGTTGACGGAGAAGCCCAGCAGCACGACGGCGTGGTGGAGGTGGTGATGGAGGAATTCCAGCAGGGCTTCGCCAAGCACTGCGGAATAGACGAAGATCTCTACGGTGGAGGGAGGGCAGCGCCGAGGCACGAACATGTGTGGCTGCCCTCCCTCTGCCTCTCTTTATATAGGGGGGAGAGAGGGGAGGGGGCGCCCTAGGGTTACCCCTAGGGGCCGGCGGCCAGGGCAGATGGGGAGGGGGCGGCGCCCCTTGGGGCTAGGGTTTCCCCCCCCAGGTGCCTTGCCCCCCAAGCCTAGGGGGTGCGGCAGCCCTAGGGGGGTCCAGCCCCCTTGGCGCATGTGGAGAGGGCCCAAGGGGGGGCGCACAGCCCCATGAGGGCTGTTGCGTCTCCCACTTATGGCCCATGAGGCCCGCAACACTTGCCGGGACCCCCGAAACCCCTTTCGGTCATCCGACGACTCCCCGGTGCTCCCCGGAACACTTCCGGACTCCGATCACTCTCATCCTATATATCAATCTTCGTCCCCGGACCATTCCGGAGGCCCTCGTCACGTCCGGGATCTCATCCGGGACTCCGAACAACCTTCGGTAACCATGCACTGTTCTCACTAACAACCCTAGCGTCACCGAACCTTAAGTGTGTAGACCCTGCGGGTTCGGAAACTATGCAGACATGACCGAGACACTCCCAGGTCAATAACCAATAGCGGGATCTGGATACCCATATTGGTTCCCACACGTTCCTCGATGATCTCATCGGATGAACCACGATGTCAAGGATTCAGGCAATCCCGTATACAGTTCCCTTTGTCTCGTCGGTATGTTACTTGCCCGAGATTCGATCGTCGGTATCTCTATACCTAGTTCAATCTCGTTACCGGCAAGTCTCTTTACTCGTTCCGTAATACATAATCCCGTGACTAACTACTTAGTCACTTTGAGCTCATTGAGATGACGTATTACCGAGTGGGCCCGGAGATACCTCTCCGTCACACGAAGTGACAAATCCCAGTCTCGATCCATGTCAACTCAACAGACACCTTCGGAGATACCTGTAGAGTACCTTTATAGTCACCCAGTTACGTTGCGACGTTTGGCACACACAAAGCACTCCTACGGTGTCAGTGAGTTACATGATCTCATGGTCATAGGAACTTATACTTGACATGCAGAAAACTATAGCGATAACTGATACGATCAAAAAGCTATGTTTAACGTTTGGGTCTCGTCCATCACATCATTCTCCTAATGATGTGATCCCGTTATCAAATGACAACTCATGTCTATGACCTGGAAACCGTGGTCATCTTTGATCAACGAGCTAGTCCTGAAGAGGCTTACTAGGGACACAAAGTTTGTCTATTTATCCACACATGTATTTAAGTTTCCAATCAATACAATTATAGCATGGATAATAAACGATTATCATGAACAAGGAAATATAATAATAACTCTTTTATTATTGCCTCTAGGGCATATTTCCAACAGTCTCCCACTTGCACTAGAGTCAATAATCTAGCATTACAAGGTAATGAATCTAACACCCATAGAGTCTTGGTGTTGATCATGCTTAGCCCGTGGAAGAGGCTTAGTCAACGGATCTGCAACATTCAAATCCGTGTGTACTTTGCAAATGCTTATGTCCTCCTCCTTGACTGAATCGCGGATGGAATTGAAGCGTCGCTTTATGTGTCTGGTCCTCATGTGAAACCTTGGTTCCTTGGCTAGAGCAATGGCACCAGTGTTGTCACAAAACAGAGTCATTGGGTTCAATGCACTAGGCACAACTCCAAGATCTGTCATGAACTCCTTCATCCAGACACCTTCCTTTGCCGCCTCCGAGGCAGCTATGTACTCCGCTTCGCATGTAGAATCGGCTACCACGCTTTGCTTGGAACTGCACCAGCTTACCGCTCCCCCATTGAGAATATATACGTATCCGGTTTGAGACTTAGAGTCATCCGGATCAGTGTCAAAGCTTGCATCGACGTAACCCTTTACGACGAGCTCTTGATCACCTCCATAAACGAGAAACATCTCCTTAGTCCTTTTCAGGTACTTTAGGATATTCTTGACCGCTGTCCAGTGATCCATACCAGGATTACTTTGAAACCTTCCGGCCATACTTATGGCAAGGCTGACATCTGGTCTAGTGCACAGCATTGCATACATGATAGAGCCTATGGCTGAAGCATAGGGGACGACACTCATCTTTTCTCTATCTTCCGCAGTCACTGGGCATTGAGTCTTACTCAACTTTGTACCTTGCAATACCGGCAAGAACCCCTTCTTGGATTGATCCATTTTGAACTTCTTCAAAACTTTATCAAGGTATGTACTTTGTGAAAGTCCTATCAAGCGTCTCGATCTATCTCTATAGATTTTGATGCCCAATATGAAAGCAGCTTCACCGAGGTCCTTCATCGAAAAACTCTTGTTCAAATACCCCTTCACGCTATCCAAAAGTTCTATATTGTTTCCAATCAGCAATATGTCATCCACATATAATATCAGAAACGCTATAGAGCTCCCACTCACTTTCTTGTAAATACAAGCTTCTCCGTAAACTTGTACAAACCCAAACGCTTTGATCACCTCATCAAAGCGAAGATTCCAACTCCGAGATGCTTGCACCAGCCCATAAATGGAACGCTGGAGTTTGCAAACTTTGTCAGCATTCTCTGGATCGACAAAACCTTCCGGTTGTATCATATACAACTCTTCCTTAAGAAAACCGTTAAGGAACGCTGTTTTGACATCCATCTGCCAAATTTCATAATCGAAATACGCAGCTATTGCTAACATGATTCGGACGGATTTAAGCATCGCTATGGGTGAGAAAGTCTCATCGTAGTCAACTCCTTGAACTTGTGAAAAACCCTTTGCCACAAGTCGAGCTTTATACACGGTGACATTGCCGTCAGCGTCCGTCTTCCTCTTAAAAATCCATTTATTCTGAATGGCCTTCCGCCCTTCAGGTAATACTTCCAAAGTCCATACTTTGTTTTCATACATGGATCCCATCTCGGATTTCATGGCCTCTAACCATTTGTCGGAATCCGGGCCCACCATCGCTTCTCCATAGCTCGTAGGTTCACTGTTGTCCAACAACATGACCTCCAAGACAGGGTTACCATACCACTCAGGTGCAGTGCGTACCCTTGTCGACCTACGAGGTTCGGTAGTAACTTGATCAGAAGCTTCTTGATCATCATCATTGGCTTCCTCTTCAACCGTTGCAGGCTCCACAAAAACATCTTTCTGCGCTGCGCTGCTTTCTGGTTGAAGCAGAGGTTCAATAACCTCATCAAGTTCTACCTTCCTCCCACTCAATTCTTTCGAGAGAAACTCTTTCTCGAGAAAGGACCCATTCTTAGCGACAAACACTTTGCCCTCGGATCTGAGATAGAAGGTGTACCCAACAGTTTCTTTTGGGTATCCTATGAAGACACATTTGTCCGCTTTGGGTTCGAGCTTTTCTGGCTGAAGCCTTTTGACATAAGCATCGCAACCCCAAACTTTGAGAAAAGACAACTTAGGTTTCTTACCAAACCATAGTTCATACGGTGTTGTCTCAACGGACTTAGATGGAGCCCTATTTAAAGTGAATGCAGCTGTCTCTAACGCATATCCCCAAAACGATAGTGGCAAATCGGCAAGAGACATCATAGAACGCACCATATCTAATAGGGTTCGATTACGACGTTCGGACACACCATTACGCTGTGGTGTTCCAGGTGGCGTCAACTGTGAAATGATTCCACATTTTCTTAAGTGATTGCCAAACTCATAACTCAGATACTCTCCCCCTCGATCAGATCGTAGGAACTTGATCTTCTTGTTACGATGATTCTCAACTTCACTCTGAAATTGCTTGAACTTTTCAAACGTTTCAGACTTATGCTTCATTAAGTAAATATATCCATATCTACTTAAGTCGTCAGTGAAGGTGAGAAAATAACGATATCCACCGCGCGCCGTGACACTCATCGGGCCACACACATCAGTATGTATGATTTCCAATAAGTCACTTGCCCGTTCCATTGTTCCTGAAAACGGGGTCTTAGTCATCTTGCCCATGAGGCACGGCTCGCATGTGTCAAGTGATTCAAAATCAAGAGACTCCAAAAGTCCATCAGCATGGAGCTTCCTCATGCGTTTCACGCCGATATGACCCAGACGGCAGTGCCACAAGAAAGTGGTACTATTGTTATCAACTCTACATCTTTTGGCATCAACGTTATGAACATGTGTATCATCACTATCGAGATTCAATAAGAATAAACCCCTTACTTCGGGTGCATGACCATAAAAGATATTACCCATATAAATAGAACAACCTTTATTCTCTGATTTAAATGAGTAACCGTCTCGCATTAAACAAGATCCAGATATAATGTTCATGCTCAACGCAGGCACTAAATAACAATTATTCAGGTTCATAAGTAATCCCGATGGTAATCGAAGAGCGAGCGTGCCGACGGCGATCACATCAACCTTGGAACCATTCCCCACGCGCATCGTCACTTCGTCCTTCGCCAGCCTCCGTTTATTCCGTAGTTCCTGTTTAGAGTTGCAAATGTGAGCAACCGAACCGGTATCAAATACCCAGGCACTACAACGAGAGTTGGTAAGGTACACATCAATAACATGTATATCACATATACCTTGCTTGTTGTTGTTGTTGGCCCCCTTCTTGTCTGCCAGATACTTGGGGCAGTTCCGCTTCCAGTGGCCGTTCCCCTTGCAATAGAAACACTCAGTCTCTGGCTTGGGCCCAGCCTTGGGTTTCTTCACTGGATTAGCAACTGCCTTGCCACCCTTCTTAGAGTTACCCTTCTTGCCCTTGCCATTTTTCTTGAAACTGGTAGTTTTATTGACCATCAACACTTGATACTCCTTCTGGATGTGTGCCTCAGCGACTTTCAGCATTGAAAACAGCTCGGCGATGGATTTGTTCATCCCTTGCATGTTATACTGCTGCACGAAGCTCTTGTAGCTAGGTGGGAGTGACTGGAGAATTCTGTCAATGATAGCCTCCTCCGGGAACACAAGTCCCAGATCAGCTATGCGGGTATAGTACCCAGACATCTTCAGTAAGTGCTCACTGACAGACGAATTCTCCTCCATCTTGCAAGCAAAGAATTTATCGATGGTCTCATACCTCTCGATCTTAGCATTCTTTTCAAAGATGAACTTCAACTCCTGGAACATCTCATATGCTCCATGACGTTCAAAACGCCTTTGAAGTCCTCCTTCCAAGCTATACAACATGGCACACTGCACTACTGAGTAGTCATCCGAACGCGTCTGCCAGGCGTTCATAACGTCCACAGAGGCCGGAGCGGGGGGTTCACCTAGCGGTGCACTTAGGACATAAACCTTTTGGGCAGCTGTGAGGATGATCCTCAGATTGCGGAGCCAGTCCACAAAGTTGCTCCCATCATCTTTCAGCTTAGTTTTCTCTAGGAACGCATTAAAATTCAGGGGAGCTACTGCGCGAGCCATCTACAACAAAAGATTTGCAAAGACAACTTAGACTA
Organism: Secale cereale; assembly: GCA_902687465.1. Taxonomy (NCBI): domain Eukaryota; kingdom Viridiplantae; phylum Streptophyta; class Magnoliopsida; order Poales; family Poaceae; genus Secale; species Secale cereale. The sequence continues at coordinate 365,748,798 of LR738709.1, forward strand.
TTGTTCATGATAAGTGAGTTTTTAACTAATCAAATTACTTATAACTCCCACTCAAATTGACATCCCTCTGGTCATCCGAGCGTGACATGATCCAAATCCACCAACCCAAGTCCGATCATCACGTGAGATGAGGTGGTGTCAATGGTGAACATCTTCATGTTGATCATATCTACTATATGACTCATGCTCGACCTTTCGGTCTTCCGTGTTCCGAGGCCATGTCTGTACATGCTAGGCTCGTCAAGTCTAACCCGAGTGTTCTGCATGTGCAAAACTGGCTTGCACCCGTTGTATGCGAACGTAGAGTCTATCACACCCAATCATCACGTGGTGCTTCGAAACGACGAACCTTCGCAACGGCGCACACTCGGGGGGAACACAATTTTATCTTGAAATTTTAGTGAGGGATCATCTTATAATGCTACCGTCGTCCTAAGCAAAATAAGATGCATAAAAGGATTAACATCACATGCAAATCATAAGTGACATGATATGGCCATCAACTCGTGCTTTTGATCTCCATCTCCAAAGCACCGGCATGATCTCCATCGTCACCGGCGTAACACCATGATCCCCATCATCATGATCTCCATCATCGTGTCGCCATCGGGGTTGTCGCGCGCCCACCATGCTCTTACTACTATTGCTACCGTTTAGCGATAAAGTAAAGCATTACATAGCGCTTAATGATTGACACGCAGGTCATACAAAAATTAAAGACAACCCTATGGCTCCTGCCCGTTGCCGTATACATCGACATGCAAGTCGATATTAACTATTACAACATGATCATCTCATACATCAAATATATCTCATCATGTCATTGGCCATATCATATCACAAACATACCCTGCAAAAACAAGTTAGACGTCCTCTAATTTGTTGTTGCATGTTTTACGTGGCTGCTATGGGTATCTAGCAAGAACGCTTCTTACCTACGCAAAGCCACAACGGTGATATTTAAGTTGCTATTTAACCTTCTACAAGGACCGCCTTTGTCGAATCCGATTCAACTAAGGTGGGAGAGACAGACACCCGCTAGCCATCTTATGCAACAAAAGTCACATGTCTGTCGATGGAACCGGTCTCATGTACGAGGACATGTAAGGTTGGTCCGAGCCGCTTCATCCCACAATACCGCTGAATCAAGAAAAGACCAAGGAGGGAAGCAATCTAAACATCAACGCCCACAAACTCCTTTGTGTTCTACTCGTGATTGCATCTACGTAAAGACCTAGCTCTGATACCACTGTTGGGGAACATTGCATGGGAAACAAAAATTTTCCTACGCTCACCAAGATCAATCTAGGAGATGCATCTACGAGGGAAGAGTCGGATCCACATACCCTTGTAGATCGCGATGCGGAAGCGTTGCAAGAACGCGGATGAAGGAGTCGTACTCGCTGCGATTCAGATCGCGGTTGATTCCGATCTAAGCGCCGAACAACGGCGCCTCCGCGTTCAACACACGTGCAGCCCGGTGACGTCTCCCACGCCTTGATCAAGCAAGGAGAGAGGGAGAGGTTGGGGAAGACTCCATCCAACAGCAGCACGACGGCGTGGTGGTGGTGGAGGAGCGCGGGACTCCAGCAGGGCTTCGCCAAGCGCTGCAAGAGACGAGGAGGGAGAGGGGTAGGGCTGCGCCAAGAGGCAGAGGTCAGAACGTGTTATGGGCAGCCCCAAACCTCACATATATATAGGGGGAAGGGAGGGCTGCGCCCCCTTTAGGGTTTCCCACCCCTAGGGGTGCGGCCAGCCCTAGATCCCATCTAGGGGGGCGGCCAAGGGGGAGAGAGGGGGAGGCGCACCACTATGTGGGCCTTAGGCCCATCTGAGCCTAGGGTTTTCCCCTTTTTTCTTCTCTCCTTGCCTTGGGCCTGGTTAGGGGGCGCACCAACCCACCTGGGGCTGGTCCCCTCCCACACTTGGCCCACGCAGCCTTCTGGGGCTGGTGGCCCCACCTGGTGGACCCCCGGGACCCTCCCGGTGGTCCCGGTACATTACCGATATCGCCCGAAACTTTTCCGGTGACCAAAACAGGACTTCCCATATATGAATCTTTACCTCCGGACCATTCCGGAACTCCTCGTGACGTCCGGGATCTCATCCGGGACTCCGAACAACATTCGGTAACCGCGTACATACTTTTCCTATAACCCTAGCGTCATCGAACCTTAAGTGTGTAGACCCTACGGGCTCGGGAACCATGTAGACATGACCGAGACAACTCTCCGACCAATAACCAACAGCGGGATCTGGATACCCATGTTGGCTCCCACATGTTCCACGATGATCTCATCGGATGAACCACGATGTCAAGGATTCAATCAATCCCGTATACGATTCCCTTTGTCTATCGGTACAGCACTTGCCCGAGATTCGATCGTCGGTATACCGATACCTTGCTCAATCTCGTTACCGGCAAGTCTCTTTACTCGTTCCGTAACACATCATCACGTGATCAACTCCTTGATCACATATTGTGCACATTATGATGATGTCCTACCGAATGGGCCCAGAGATACCTCTCCGTCATACGGAGTGACAAATCCCAGTCTCGATTCGTGCCAACCCAACAGACACTTTCGGAGATACCTGTAGTGCACCTTTATAGCCACCCAGTTATGTTGTGACGTTTGGTACACCCAAAGCATTCCTACGGTATCCGGGAGTTGCACAATCTCATGGTCTAAGGAAAAGATACTTGACATATAGAAAAGCTTTAGCATACGAACTACACGATCTGTGCTAGGCTTAGGATTGGGTCTTGTCCATCACATCATTCTCCTAATGATGTGATCCTGTTATCAACGACATCCAATGTCCATGGTCAGGAAACCGTAACCATCTATTGATCAACGAGCTAGTCATCTAGAGGCTTACTAGGGACATGGTGTTTGTCTATGTATCCACACATGTATCTGAGTTTCCTTTCAATACAATTCTAGCATGGATAATAAACGATTATCGTGAACAAGGAAATATAATAATAACCAATTTATTATTGCCTCTAGGGCATATTTCCAACAGATACTCCTTCTGGATGTCTGCCTCAGCGACTTTCAGCATTGAAAACAGCTCGGCGATGGATTTGTTCATCCCTTGCATGTTATACTGCTGCACGAAGCTCTTGTAGCTAGGTGGGAGTGATTGGAGAATTCTGTCAATGATAGCCTCCTCCGGGAACACAAGTCCCAGATCAGCTATGCGGGTATAGTACCCAGACATCTTCAGTAAGTGCTCACTGACAGACGAATTCTCCTCCATCTTGCAAGCAAAGAATTTATCGGTGGTCTCATACCTCTCGATCTTGGCATTCTTTTCAAAGATGAACTTCAACTCCTGGAACATCTCATATGCTCCATGACGTTCAAAACGCCTTTGAAGTCCTCCTTCCAAGCTATACAACATGGCACACTGCACTACTGAGTAGTCATCCGAACGCGACTGCCAGGCGTTCATAACGTCCACAGAGGCCGGAGCGGGGGGTTCACCTAGCGGTGCACTTAGGACATAAACCTTTTGGGCAGCTGTGAGGATGATCCTCAGATTGCGGAGCCAGTCCACAAAGTTGCTCCCATCATCTTTCAGCTTAGTTTTCTCTAGGAACGCATTAAAATTCAGGGGAGCTACTGCGTGAGCCATCTACAACAAAAGATTTGCAAAGACATCTTAGACTATTGTTCATGATAAGTGAGTTTTTAACTAATCAAATTACTTATAACTCCCACTCAAATTGACATCCCTCTGGTCATCCGAGCGTGACATGATCCAAATCCACCAACCCAAGTCCGATCATCACGTGAGATGAGGTGGTGTCAATGGTGAACATCTTCATGTTGATCATATCTACTATATGACTCATGCTCGACCTTTCGGTCTTCCGTGTTCCGAGGCCATGTCTGTACATGCTAGGCTCGTCAAGTCTAACCCGAGTGTTCTGCATGTGCAAAACTGGCTTGCACCCGTTGTATGCGAACGTAGAGTCTATCACACCCGATCATCACGTGGTGCTTCGAAACGACGAACCTTCGCAACGGCGCACACTCGGGGGAACACAATTTTATCTTGAAATTTTAGTGAGGGATAATCTTATAATGCTATCGTCGTCCTAAGCAAAATAAGATGCATAAAAGGATTAACATCACATGCAAATCATAAGTGACATGATATGGCCATCAACTCGTGCTTTTGATCTCCATCTCCAAAGCACCGGCATGATCTCCATCGTCACCGGCGTAACACCATGATCCCCATCATCATGATCTCCATCATCGTGTCGCCATCGGGGTTGTCGCGCGCCCACCATGCTCTTACTACTATTGCTACCGTTTAGCGATAAAGTAAAGCATTACATAGCGCTTAATGATTGACACGCAGGTCATACAAAAAATTAAAGACAACCCTATGGCTCCTGCCGGTTGCCGTATACATCGACATGCAAGTCGATATTAACTATTACAACATGATCATCTCATACATCAAATATATCTCATCATGTCATTGGCCATATCATATCACATACATACCCTGCAAAAACAAGTTAGACGTCCTCTAAATTGTTGTTGCATGTTTTACGTGGCTGCTATGGGTATCTAGCAAGAACGCTTCTTACCTACGCAAAGCCACAATGGTGATATTTAAGTTGCTATTTAACCTTCTACAAGGACCGCCTTTGTCGAATCCGATTCAACTAAGATAGGAGAGACGGACACCCGCCAGCCATCTTATGCAACAAAAGTCGCATGTCAGTCGATGGAACCGGTCTCATGTACGTGGACATGTAAAGTTGGTCCGGGCCGCTTCATCCCATAATACCGCTGAATCAAGAAAGACCAAGGAGGGAAGCAATCTAAACATCAACGCCCACAAACCCCTTTGTGTTCTACTCGTGAAAGCATCTACGCAAGAACCTAGCTCATGATGCCACTGTTGGGGAACGTTGCATGGGAAACAAAAAAATTTCCTACGCTCACCAAGATCAATCTAGGAGATGCATCTACGAGGGGAGAGTTGGATCCACATACCCTTGTAGATCGCTAAGCGGAAGTGTTCAAGAACGCGGTTGATGGAGTCGTACTCGCCGCGATTCAGATCGCCGAAGATCCTAGCACCGAACGGACGGTGCCTCCGCGTTCTTCACACGTACAGCTCGGGGACGTCTCCTCCTTCTTGATCCAGCAAGGGGGAAGGAGAAGTTGACGGAGAAGCCCAGCAGCACGACGGCGTGGTGGAGGTGGTGATGGAGGAATTCCAGCAGGGCTTCGCCAAGCACTGCGGAATAGACGAAGATCTCTACGGTGGAGGGAGGGCAGCGCCGAGGCACGAACGTGTGTGGCTGCCCTCCCTCTGCCTCTCTTTATATAGGGGGGAGAGAGGGGAGGGGGCGCCCTAGGGTTACCCCTAGGGGCCGGCGGCCAGGGCAGATGGGGAGGGGGCGGCGCCCCTTGGGGCTAGGGTTTCCCCCCCAGGTGCCTTGCCCCCCAAGCCTAGGGGGTGCGGCAGCCCTAGGGGGGTCCAGCCCCCTTGGCGCATGTGGAGAGGGCCCAAGGGGGGGCGCACAGCCCCATGAGGGCTGTTGCGTCTCCCACTTATGGCCCATGAGGCCCGCAACACTTGCCGGGACCCCCGAAACCCCTTTCGGTCATCCGACGACTCCCCGGTGCTCCCCGGAACACTTCCGGACTCCGATCACTCTCATCCTATATATCAATCTTCGTCCCCGGACCATTCCGGAGACCCTCGTCACGTCCGGGATCTCATCCGGGACTCCGAACAACCTTCGGTAACCATGCACTGTTCTCACTAACAACCCTAGCGTCACCGAACCTTAAGTGTGTAGACCCTGCGGGTTCGGAAACTATGCAGACATGACCGAGACACTCCCAGGTCAATAACCAATAGCGGGATCTGGATACCCATATTGGTTCCCACACGTTCCTCGATGATCTCATCGGATGAACCACGATGTCAAGGATTCAGGCAATCCCGTATACAGTTCCCTTTGTCTCGTCGGTATGTTACTTGCCCGAGATTCGATCGTTGGTATCTCTATACCTAGTTCAATCTCGTTACCGGCAAGTCTCTTTACTCGTTCCGTAATACATAATCCCGTGACTAACTACTTAGTCACTTTGAGCTCATTGAGATGACGTATTACTGAGTGGGCCCGGAGATACCTCTCCGTCACACGGAGTGACAAATCCCAGTCTCGATCCATGTCAACTCAACAGACACCTTCGGAGATACCTGTAGAGTACCTTTATAGTCACCCAGTTACGTTGCGACGTTTGGCACACACAAGGCACTCCTACGGTGTCAGTGAGTTACATGATCTCATGGTCATAGGAACTTATACTTGACATGCAGAAAACTATAGCGATAACTGATACGATCAAAAGCTATGTTTAACGTTTGGGTCTCGTCCATCACATCATTCTCCTAATGATGTGATCCCGTTATCAAATGACAACTCATGTCTATGACCTGGAAACCGTGGTCATCTTTGATCAACGAGCTAGTCCTGAAGAGGCTTACTAGGGACACAAAGTTTGTCTATTTATCCACACATGTATTTAAGTTTCCAATCAATACAATTATAGCATGGATAATAAACGATTATCATGAACAAGGAAATATAATAATAACTCTTTTATTATTGCCTCTAGGGCATATTTCCAACATGGATCATGAATACCAGCATGAGTAAACCGGTGTTCATTATAACCCGGATCATCTATCAGGCAACAAGCCACAAATTTCTGAACAAAGTTTTTCAGAGCAAGATGAACCGGTGTCTGTTATCAAGCCCGGAATTATTATTGGATCTATCAAAGACTCCCTCAGAAAATTGCAAGTTTCGCCGGATTAAGAATATCAAGCATATTTTGATCGCAGGTATGAAGTATTTTATTTTTAAATACATATTAGGTAGTATATGATCAGTTATAATGACCGGTGTTCCTTAAACCGGCCTGGTTTTGACTATAAGTCGCCAGTATGAGATAAAATAATGACCGGTGTTTATTAAACCCGGCCCGATTGTGATCAAACATCATTGGAACCAGTCTTCAAACCGGATTATATTCTTCAATAGCCAACATGGCTGGATTCTTATTATGTTTATAAATATTATGATTGAGGTTTTCAAAGTCGCTTTAAAGCGCAATGGATATTATTTCAACGATGGAAGTGATTTATTCTACAAAGGAATAGTCTCGAGTTGCTGCAGGCTTACAACCTGGCACTTGGAGGCTACATTATTCAGATTGAGATTACATCAAATACACAAGTCCCAAGCACACAAGCAAGTTGTCTACTTGACACTTGGGGGCTAATGGAAAGATCATTTGCTTCATCTGGAAGTACCGGTTCACCTTCTAAATGTAGCTAAACCGGAACTTGGGGGCTACCAATTGCTCCTGTCAACAATTCAAGGTACACAAGTATTAATCCATTATGTTAAGGGTCCACTGCTCAGTTGGTGAAGCACAAGGCTCTTAACCTTGTGGACGTGGATTCAAACCCCACGATGGAAGTTACGTTATATAATGTTCATTTCAATAATTATATCTACAAAAGTCCCTGCTCATTATTACATAATGACCCGGCACTTGGGGGCTATATGTTGCTATTCAAGTTTACATGATCATATTTTCAAAGTCCCTGCTCATTATTGCATAATGACCCGGCACTTGGGGGCTACATAATATGGAATATTCAGTTTCATAGTGATTGGGATGAACAATCCGGATTTCTTCAAGATTATACAAGGCTATTTTCAATGGAGTATATACAAAGTCCCTGCTCATTATTACATAATGACCTGGCACTTGGGGGCTATAGGTAATATGCATATAAAGGAGGAACATCTTCAAATTTTCAGTTCTGGCAAATCAGATTAATTGTGTGACCCGGCAATTTTGGCAATCATAAAACGGCAAGTTCTACATCTTCAAGCCGGCAAGATATCAGTTGAATATTTCAAAGACTAATATTTTTGTCAAGTCAGAACATTGGAAGGCCGATACAAATGGATTCTTTATTTACAATACTTCTTATGCAATCAAATTGATTATGAAGCTGGTCTATTGATCCGGATTTTCTAGAAGAAGGAAAGGATAAAGGACTTAAAGATGGTCAGGTGCCGGTTTTCAAGAAATTCTTAACCCGGAGCCCAAACTATCAAATTTGTTCTTGTGGTTATTTTGAAGCATAAGTTTACCATGGACATATCCAAGCTAAACTTGGGGGCTAATGTCGGGGATATACCCCGCGGTATGAACCGACCGGAATTATAACCCGGCCGGACTTGGTATTTTACTTAAGACGGTTTACATTTGGCAAGTTACTGGTAACCCGGCAGGCGGATCATGGATGACAAGGCCCAAGGCCCAGAAGGCCGGTTCATATTAATAGTGAGCCGGTTTATGAAGAAAGCGCAAGGAATATTCTCATACAAAGGAAACAAAAGACTAGGACTCCTTGTAATAAATCAATCCTAGTCCTACTAGGACTAGTCATGTAACCCGCCCCTTCAACATATATATAAGGAGGGGCAGGGCTCCCCAAAGAGAACAAGTTCTCACAAGTTAGACAAGAGATAAGTTTTAGAGGAGAGGTTTAGACAAGTTTCTAGGGTTAGACACAAAGAGCCGGTTTACCGGCGACACCACGAGGATCATAATGAGATCAAGCCTCAAACAGCACGTAGGGCTATTTCCGGATGATGTTTCCCGGGGCCCGAAGCTGTCTAAATCCGTGTGTTGCATCGCGTCTCTCGATTCCGCTCAACCCCTCTCAAGCTACTACATAGATGCGCGGCCTCACCACTAAGTCCGTAACCCGGACATCTGACGTGTTAATTCCACGACAGTATTCGAGTTTCATATAATGCTCCCACTACTATTCATAAGAATAAATTTGGTTATGTGGAGAGTAATAAAATTTCTATGTTTGTGGATCATGAAAGGAATATTTTGTGTGATGGTTATATTGGTGAATCCATTCATGATGCTACTGAAAATTATTATGAGATAGGAAAATATTATTCATGATGCTCTCTTTACATTTGAATTCTTTACTTCTATGTGAGCATAATTGAAATCATCATGCCTAGCTAAAAGGCATTAAAGAAAATCACTTGTTGGGAGAAAACCCAACATTTATACCTACTGTTTTTGTGTGTTCGCATGGTTAAGCTACTGTAGTAATCATGTTTTCTAGCTGTTGTTTCAATAAAGTGCCAATTAAAGCCTTTGGGATAGTGTGGATGATAGTTGACTTGATTCTGTGCAAAAACAGAAACTTTTGCGTTCAGTGCTGGAATGTTCGTGCTTCACTGGAACGTGATAAAATTCTGAAATTTTTACAGATGATTGGCATACAAATTTACTACGCTGTCCTAAGTTTTCAAGTATTTTTTTGTGCTGCACAAGTATGACATCAATTCAGATCTTTAGAGACTATTCAGTTTTTGATAGATTCTGTTTTCAATGTATAGTTTGCTTGTTTTCCAGTTTCTATGGCTTATATTGATCAATATAAATTGTAGAAATGATATGGTACAGTAGGCATTGTGTGATAACAATTATGAATCTTGTATTTGACAGTACCCAAAGTGAACGATTCGTTTTATCATACTAACCCATCTCACAAAGTTTCGTTAAGTTTTGTGTGATTGAGGTTTTCAAGTTTTGGGTGAGATGTCGATATGAGGAGAATAAGAAGTGGCAAGACCCTAAGCTTGGGGATTCCCAAGGCACCCCATGGTAATATTCAAGGAACACCCAAACAACTAAGCTTGGGGATGTCCCGGTAGGTGAGACGTCTCAAACGTATCTACTTTTCCAAACACTTTTGATATTGTTTTGACCTCATTCTTGCACGATTTTAACTAAACTAACCCGGACTGACGCTGTTTTCAGCAGAGCTGCCTGTATGGTTTTATTGTGTGCAGGAAAACGGATTTTTAGGTATCTCAGAAAATTCCACGAAAAATCACAGAAAATCCACGCACCCGAAGGAACCCTGAGCCAGAAGAGGGGCCAGGGGGGCCCAGGCGTCCTGGTGGCGCGGCCCACCCCCTGGCCGCGCCGGGGGGTCACCTGGGTGGGCCCCACCTCCCCTGGTGCCCTACTTTGACTCGTATTTTAGCTCGTGACGGAGAAACCCCAGATCAGAAGTTCTTTTTGCAGTTTTCGTCACGGAGCCGCCGCCACCCTCTGTTCTTCTTCGGGAGGGCTAATCTGGAGGCTGAATTGGCCTCCGGAGAGGGGAGATCGTCGCCATCGTCATCACCATCACCACTCCATCATCCCTCCATGACTTCTCCTTCCATGTGTGAGTAATCCCCTGCTGTAGGCGAAGGGGATGGTAGGGATTGGATGAGTTAGATCATGTAATAGTTTGTCAGATCGTTGGGGGCATGTTGCCTATCATCTACTATGGTGTTTATCATCTTTGCTTCAACTCGTTATTCTTAATCCTTGTCACTTAGGGCCCGAGTGCCATGATTTCAGATCTGAACCATATGTGTTTGCATGAATATATTTGTGTTCTTGATCCTATCTATGAGTTGTTTGCACCTATTACGGTTCGGAACCGGCGATCCCAAAAGTGACAGCTTGGGACACCAAAGGGGATAGTCCGTAGTTTGAGGATTACATGTATCCATTGAGTTCATTGCTTTGTTCCGGTGCTCTTTGACAGGAGCACCTTAATCTCCATAAGTTCCTTTTGGCCCCGTTCGTAGCGGGATGGTAGGACAAAAGATGTTGTGCAAGTTCTTATTGCAAGCACGTACAACTACCTAAGGGATACATGCCTAATGTTTGATATTTGCCTAGATGATCATTACTTTTCCGTGTGCCGTGCCCCAAGTTAGAATCATGATATATCTTATCCATGCAGCGCCCAACCATCCATCTCCCTAGCCTACAGTGTTTTAAATCCTGCTGGTTACTAGTTACTACTTTTGCCATTTACTCTTGCTATTTACTTTTGCTGTTTACTTTTACTATCACTATCATCACTATCATATCACTGTTGCCACTTATCTTTTCTTGCAAGTAAGTATATTTCAGGTGCGGTTGAATTGACAACTCAACTGTCAAAGCTTATAAATACTCTTTGGCTCCCCGTGTGTTGAATCAATAAATTGGGTTATTCTTACCCGCGAAGACTATCTCGATCCCTTACGGTTGAGGGTTATCAAGTACCGTTTTCTGGCGCCGTTGCCGGGGAGCATAGCAATATTTACAAGTCCACTTGAAGTATCCTACCTGCTGCACTTCATTCGCTATGGGTAAGAAAGGAGACCCCAAGGTTCCGATCTTTCTATCCACTACAAGAAGAGGTACTGTTCTGAGCACTAGTGCTACACTTGATTCACCTTCTGTTATGAGTAAGTTTGCCTCACCGCCACCACATGATGCTCCTACTGAATCTATTACTATGTCTGATACTCTTGATGATGCTTCTACTACTGTTGATGATATTAGTTCCCTTGGTTATGCTCTTGAGAAACAGATCGCTGCTGCTGCAAAAAAGTCTGGAATTGAAATTCCTGTTACTCGCTACCCTATTGGTGAAACTTATGATTATCCTGATTTGAGTAAACTCAAGGAGAGACTCCTTGATGATGATTACTATATGCTTGATGAAGATTTATGCAGGGAACTGACAGAGTTTTCTGGCTCTGACCCTGAAGTTATTAAGAAACTGTTTGAATAACACTTTTTGAAGAACAAAACCGTTCCTGATCATGAATTTGCTACATCTCCTATATGCATTGATGATTCGGATTATGATTTCTCTGTTGATCTTTCACTTATACCTATGGTTGAAGCTGACCCCTTTTATGGCAGAGAGAATGATGATGCTATTGCACACCTGACTAAACTCGGTGAGTTGGGTGGCCTGTTTACCACAGATGAGAAGATACGATACTTTTATGTGACCAAGCTTCTTCCTTTCTCCTTGAAGGAAGGTGCTAAAGCATGGTATGATTCACTCCCATGCGGTTCCATTAAGAGTCCTCAAGACTTAGCTCACTCTTTTGTTGATAAGTACTTTCCTACTCACATGCAACATGCTGCTTTACAAAGAATTTATAACTTTAAACAGTTTCAGGATGAGTCCCTCCCTAAAGCTTGGGGGAGGTACTACGGTCTGATTCGGGCTAGACCAGGACATGAAGTCCCTAAGAACGAATTAATCGATATATTCTATGCTGGTCTAACTGATGAATCCAGGCCCTATTTGGACAGTTGTGCTGGGTGTGTTTTCAGGAAAAGGACGCCGGAAGATGCAGAAGATTTGATGGGTAGGATTGCCAAAAACCATGAAGATTGGTCCGTCCCTGAACCACCTCCACCACCAAAGAAGAGGGGCATGTTTGTTCTAAGCCCCGAAGATATGCGAGAAGCAAAGAAGTCTATTAAAGAGAAAGGTATTAAAGCTGAAGACGTGAAGAATCTACCCCCTATTGAGAAGCTGTGTGAGCCTACCACTCACCCTCCTATGGTAGAGGTACACTCTCTTTTAGATTTCAACGCAAGTGACATCCCTCGTGGTAAGCCTCCTGATCAATGTTTAGATGAGTTTGATAATTTTATTATGAAACAAAATCATTTTAATGAGAGGATACAAAGTCAGTTGCATGATAATTCCCTTGCTATCAAAAGATTGCTTGATGTTCTAGGTAGAACGGTTAATGATGTTCAATGTCTTGTGAAACATTTTCATATGGTTCAAACTCAGCTTGACCAAATTTCTAATGTGCAAAAAGATTTGCTTGCTAACAATGCCAAACAAGATGATTTGCAGGCTTTCGGGATTAAGACCCGAGGAGGAACTAGCACTCAAGATCCTCTCTATCCAGAGGGGCATCCGAGGAGAATCGAGCAAGATTCTCAAATGCAGGAAGAAGAAATTGTTGGCTCTCCAAAGAAGAAGAAGAAACATAAGGAGGCCGACAATTCTAATGATCCTATTGCAGATGAAGAGCCAGCTGTTGATCCCAACAGTGTATCTATCTCCGATGCTGAGACTGAAGACGGTGTTGAACCTGAAGGTAAAGATAATGAGAAGAATGATCCGTCTGAAGTGCGAGAAGAAGAAGCACCTGACAAACGTAAGAGGTACACTAAAGAAGACTTCATCGCAAGAAAACATGGGAAGGAAAGAGAACCATGGGTACAGAAACCCATGCCCTTTCCAGGTAAGTCCATCAAATCTAAAGAAGAAGAGCATTACAATAAGTTTTGTGAGTGGATTAAACCTCTTTTTCTTCAAATCCCTTTGACTGATGCTATTAAGTTACCTCCTTATTCAAAATATATGAAAGATATTGTCACTAATAAAAGAAAAGTTCCTAATGAAGCAATATCTACTATGCTTGCTAACTACTCTTTCAGTGGCAAGATTCCTGAGAATCTCGGTGATCCAGGTATACCCACCATTCCTTGCTCCATAAAGAATAATTATGTCAAAACTGCTTTATGTGATCTTGGAGCAGGAGTGAGTGTTATGCCTCTCTCTCTTTACGAGAGGCTTTGTTTAGAGAAACTAATTCCTACAGATATCTCTCTTCAGATGGCTGACAAGTCAACCGCCGTTCCGATAGGTATTTGTGAGGATGTTCCAGTAGAAGTTGCTAATTGTTTGATTCTTACTGATTTTGTTGTGCTTGACATGCCCGAGGATGGGAGCATGTCCATTATTCTTGGTAGACCTTTTCTTAACACCGCATGTGCTATTATTGATTGCAATAAAGGGAAGGTCACCTTCAATGTGAATGATAAAGAACACACGGTATATTTTCCAAAGAAGACCGACAGGAGGCATGGCCTCAACTCTATAGAAAATATCGAGACCGTGAAGATTGGAGAATGGGACTGTCCACTACATGTGCCTCACAAATACAAAACTATCATGGTGGGGACAATGTCCATCAAAGTAAAGGTTCAGTGATTACTTCGTAAGAGGTGAGACTTTTTGCTCTATATATCGCCTGTTTGTTGGTAAGACTTGATCAACCTTACTAGTAAACATGTTTTATATAGATAAAAAGTTGAGCTTGTTATGTTTTCATTTGTTTTTAGTTTTTGTTCTCTTTGCTGTACCAAGTATTTATGTTTTGAAGCTTCACAATACTACTCACTGCTTCAAGTTTTCAGAGAGTTTCGTAGCTTTTTGAACTTCGAAAAAATTTCAACAGTGAAGTTTTCAGAAAAATTCCAGAAAAATTTAAATAAAAATTTCCACGTCGGGAGTGACCCAGAGGGACCTGGGGCCAGCCAGGGGGACCCACCAGTGGCCCAGGCGGCCAGCTGGCGCGGCCTACCCCCTGGCCGCGCCCATAGGGCGCCTGGGGCCCACAAGGCCCCCCTCCAGGTATGTCTTCTTCCTCCCTCTCTCTTTTTCTCCAAAAACGCGAGTTCTGCACTTGTTCTTGTGTTCTTGCTGTTCTTGGAGGCGATTCTTCGATCTCTCTCTACAGCCCACTATTTGAGCTGAGATTTTGAACAAATACTCCCTGGTATGTGACTCCTCCACCCCTCCAATTAGATTTCTGATTGGTGGCTTTATTTGTGAGTATTTAGTAGTTCTTGGTGCTGTATAGATGAGCTTGCATGCATGTGTAGAAAGTTATTTTCCAAGTTTTGATGCAAGTTTATGCCTTGGGCAAGTGAGTTGAGTAGTTTGCCTTAACTCACCTTGTTTTAATCCTCGTTTTTGTAAATTGCCAAAAATTTCAGAAATGAGTTTGTTAGGAAGGGCAAAAGGGTGGCTTGAGAAGAGGAGGCCCGCACACTCCGATCGAGTTACTAGAGCCACAGCTTCACCCTCGACTGCTAGGGTGAGCTATAATGAAGATCATGTGCCCCTGGAGTTGTTGGAAGACACAAGTCCAGCACGTGCTATGACGTTTCCATGTGATGAATTCCTTGAAGCTGCGGGAATCAAGGATGAGTTTTATAATCTTTGTGCTAATGCAGGTCTGACACGGCTCGTCACGTGCCGTGTTACTCAGTATCAAAAACTCACCTCCAGTTTCATTAATAGTTTTAGATATAATCCTGATTCAGGTGCTATTGAGTTTAAAATTTACAATGATCTTATCACCATGCCTTTGGGAAAGTTTTGTGAAATAATAGGTGTGCCAAACGTTGGGAGGACGGCTAGGATGGCCACTCAGCCCTCCGAGCTGAAAACCTTCATCAACTCTCTCTGCAGCATGGGTACGAGGGATATTCATCGGTCGAAGATCTCCAGCATCTTATTTCCTCACCTCAGGTATTTTGCATATTATGTTGCTAGAGGGGTGTTAGCTCGTGACAACACAAGCAACATTTCTGCTCCGGATATTGCTATCCTGGCAGCAGCCCTCTCAGGGAGGTCTGATTATAATCTGGGTGCCTTAATTGCTCGACGCCTTGCTATGAACGGTAACAAGGGAGACTTATATGGTGGCGTTTATGCCACACTTATCTTAGAACATCTTGGAGGCACCCCACACCCTGATGATAATCCTTTTACTTATTTAAGCTTTGATCTTGCTGCTATGAAAAGGCATAAGTTTGTTACCATGGCTTCTGAGCTGGTTAATCTTGTTTATATCTTGCGTTTCGGAACTACCGCGGAACGCGAGATCCATCTACATGCACCTCTTTTGTTTGATTTTTCTCGCAGGAACGAATGGTCCTTTGATGTTGTCCAGTTCGATGAGTTCATGGTCCAGCATCAGTTTCATAACCCCATGGAGGGGGTTGTGCCCGACGAGGAGGAGCACGGTGAGTTACCACCTTTTCAGGAAGAAACCGCCACCGAGTTTGGTGAAGGGTCTTCCTCTGATTGGCGTACGGACCCTTCCTCGTGGGAGACTCCGAGGAGTTCGGTATATGCGCCGGCATCCTTCTACGACCCTTGGACTCACCATTGTTCCCCCGGAGCAGGAGGCTCCTGGGGGCAGTAGCTGCTACCAACTTAGGCCAAAAGCCTAAGCTTGGGGGAGTACGTGCCCCTCTCGCTTTTCCATTGTATTATCCATTTTATTCGCTTTGATCTTTTCGAAGTTTTTGCCCGTTCTTCTTTATTTCTCTCTTTGCAAAAACAACAAAAAGATTTTCTCTTTCTTTTGCTTTCGTTCAACCTTTGAAATAATCCAAAAAGATTTTCTTTCTCTTTTTAGTTTGCTTTGTTTTCAGAGTTCAGCTCGAGTCCGTGATGGCATTTAATTATATTTCCTACGTTCGATCGTGCAAGTGACGAGGCAGTAATGACGAAGATCGACTGAAGGGAAGCAACAAGGAAGACCGGTGTGCACTCTTCTTGTTTCTACTTTTGTACATATGCCTGTACTTATGATCTAGAGACCAGCTTGTAGCGACATAGTGCTATGTTTACAATGCTCTTCTAGTGGTTCATGCTTTCCTTGTGGCTAGTCTCGAATAGCTAGAGTATATAATGTGTTATCGAAATGATTTACATGCATTGCATTGTTCATAGTTCGGTATATTAAGGTGGTATTTCCCTTTAGAGAATTTTTGGATTGACTTGGCACATGTTTACACGTGTTTAAGACTAAAAAGTCTGCTCTGCCTTGATGATCTTTGAGTTTCAGAATAGTTATATCACTTTCATGCCCGATTCAATGTTGCTTTGTCGCTCTGCATGATTATGACCGTTATTGCCCTCTAGTTGGTCGCTTCCCAGTCTTTTGCTAACCTCCACCTGTACTAAGCGGACTGACTGCTTGTGCATCCAAAATCCTTAAAACCTATTATGCCATATGAGTCCACCATACCTTCCTATACATGGTATTTACCTGCCATTCCTAACGAAGACTTTCATGTACCATCTCGAAATTAATCAAAAGCATTTCTCTTTTTGTGCCTCTGTTTTAGCTCATGAGGAAGTAGTAGTTAATTCATGATCTTTTTAAGTTGGACAAGTTTCACCCCGGGATTGCATGTCTAATGTGCAAACCCATAGTACGAGAAGGAACTGGCATAGAGTGCGCCCGGCTCATAATGATAATACAACAAACAAACCCTCCTTCACGCTTTGTTCATGAGAAATCAGAAAACTTTGGCAGTGATAAACAAAGGAGATTAAGAGGATGTGATCGTCCTCATGCGGGAGCCGTTCCTCGAAACTTGTCCAGCTCAAGAAGTGATTGAGTTATCTGCTAGCATTCGTTGACGAAATATGCACCTCTCAAAAACATTTTTACTTCTGTTTTTTTAAAACCAAGAGCTCTGGTACATGTTTAGTTTTTGTTTCCGACCACGGGTTTTCAACCTTGCCAACAAAAGCCACGGTTCGAGAGTCTCCACCTTCTTTCTTCAAAGCAGCAACTAGGAGAGCATAATTTTCATTCTGAGTGTAATGTGCATTGTCCCAAAGTATTACATTGTCTTCTTCATGCTTGTGATATGATTTATTCTGAAATTCTTAGTTCTAGTCTCCTTTAAAACTCTGGAGGAGTTTCTGCATTTATGTTTTGCTTCACTCATGGAGGCTAGCGAGATACCACCCTAGTATGCTCAAGCTATGTGCAATGTAATCTTGTCTTGATTTTCAGTAGTATATTATTTACTTTTGGGTATTTGTGATTGGTCACTTGAAAGAAGGATTGCTCCGTGCATTGTCCTCATAATACTGTTTCAATACTTGCTAGACTCTTTTCGTAGTACATGCTTATATACATCTAATGAAGCAAAAGAGTTTGTCAAAGTTTTCTTTGTCGCGTCCAGTTCGTTGAACTGAATTGCTTGAGGACAAGCAATATGCTAAGCTTGGGGGAGTTGATACGTCTCAAACGTATCTACTTTTCCAAACACTTTTGATATTGTTTTGACCTCAT
This sequence comes from Secale cereale, assembly GCA_902687465.1. Lineage (NCBI taxonomy): Eukaryota > Viridiplantae > Streptophyta > Magnoliopsida > Poales > Poaceae > Secale > Secale cereale. The sequence continues at coordinate 365,766,670 of LR738709.1, forward strand.
TCTTGCACGATTTGAACTAAACTAACCCGGACTGACGCTGTTTTCAGCAGAGCTGCCTGTATGGTTTTATTGTGTGCAGGAAAACGGATTTTTAGGTATCTCAGAAAATTCCACGAAAAATCACAGAAAATCCACGCACCCGAAGGAACCCTGAGCCGGAAGAGGGGCCAGAGGGGGGCCAGGGGGGCCCAGGCGCCCTGGTGGCGCGGCCCACCCCCTGGCCACGCCGGGGGGTCGCCTGGGTGGGCCCCACCTCCCCTGGTGCCATACTTTGACTCGTATTTTAGCTCGTGACGGAGAAACCCCATATCAGAAGTTCTTTTCGCAGTTTTCGTCACGGAGCCGCCGCCACCCTCTGTTCTTCTTCGGGAGGGCTAATCTGGAGGCTGAATTGGCCTCCGGAGAGGGGAGATCATCGCCATCATCATCACCATCACCACTCCATCATCCCTCCATGACTTCTCCTTCCATGTGTGAGTAATCCCCTGCTGTAGGCGAAGGGGATGGTAGGGATTGGATGAGTTAGATCATGTAATAGTTTGTCAGGTCGTTGGGGGCATGTTGCCTATCATCTACTATGGTGTTTATCATCTTTGCTTCAACTCGTTATTCTTAATACTTGTCACTTAGGGCCCGAGTGCCATGATTTTAGTTCTGAACCATATGTGTTTGCATGAATATATTTGTGTTCTTGATCCTATCTATGAGTTGTTTGCACCTATTACGGTTCGGAACCGGCGATCCCAAAAGTGACAGCTTGGGACACCAAAGGGGATGGTCCGTAGTTTGAGGATTACATGTATCCATTGAGTTCATTGCTTTGTTCCGGTGCTCTTTGACAGGAGCACCTTAATCTCCATAAGTTCCTTTTGACCCCGTTCGTAGCGGGATGGTAGGACAAAAGATGTTGTGCAAGTTCTTATTGCAAGCACGTACAACTACCTACGGGATACATGCCTAATGTTTGATATTTGCCTAGATGATCATTACTTTTCCGTGTGCCGTGCCCCAAGTTAGAATCATGATATATCTCATCCATGCAGCGCCCAACCATCCATCTCCCTAGCCTACAGTGTTTTAAATCCTGCTGGTTACTAGTTACTACTTTTGCCATTTACTCTTACTATTTACTTTTGCTGTTTACTTTTACTATCACTATCATCACTATCATATCACTGTTACCACTTATCTTTTGTTGCAAGTAAGTATATTTCAGGTGCGGTTGAATTGACAACTCAACTGTCAAAGCTTATAAATACTCTTTGGCTCCCCGTGTGTCGAATCAATAAATTGGGTTATTCTTACCCGCGAAGACTATCTCGATCCCTTACGGTTGAGGGTTATCAGTAGGCATCCCCTCTTTCGTCTCCAACATTATCGGTAACCCCACTTGAAGCTATATTTTTATTCGTCACATGTAAGGATGGCAATGGGTAGGGTATGGGGCGGGTAGAGCAATACCATACCCATACCCGTGTAGTCAATGGTTAGAAAATTCTACCCATACCCATACCCATACCCGATGGGTATCCATACCCATTGGGTACCCAATGGGTTGATCAAATAGTACATAAGTTATTCACAGTTTTACATACATCCACAATACATTCGACAAAAAAACATTTATTTAAACTCAATAACGAATAGATGAGTATTAGACAATCTCAATTCAAATTGACAATTAATGACAACTTTAACATAGGTTCATGAAATGACCAAATAACATCCGACACGTAACATGTTAGTATAAATGGGTAGGGTATTGGTATATCCATGGGTACAAGCCTATACCCGTGTGATGCTCAATGCTCGAGAAGACTTCCATATATTCCGGGTTTCGCCGTGTGTTTCTTTTGCTTGCTTCATTTTATTTGTGCTTGCATCATGTCATCATGCTTCATCTCATTATTTTTTGCAACTCAGTAAATAAATTGTGTGCATCTTTGATCCATTTAAATCGAGGGAATTCTCTGATGTTTTCTCTTTATAACATATCCTCCCAATATTAGGGAGCTATTATAATAATTATTCCATTCTTTGGAATCACCAAAAACACACTTGCAAAATCCCCACGGCCTTTTCTACTTCAAGTTTGGTTGCCCAGACTTCGCCATCAATTCTTATCTCTTTTATCGAGGCTCCTCCTAAAGTCTCAGCATTTTTGGACACTTCCTAAACCATGTCCGAATTCAAACCATTTGAATTAAATTCAAATGATTTTGAATTTAACTCTTGCATTCATGCCTCTCCTATTTTTTTCGTGGACCGTGCACATTTTTGCGAGTCCAAGAAATTTATCCCCATGCCCAAACTCTTTGGCCCTTACCTTTTCTTTTCTTCCCTTTTCTTTCTTCTTATTTTTTCTGTAATGAAAAGAGAAGGGAGGAGGAGAAGAGAGCCAGCCCAGCTGGGCCTCTCACCAGTCGCAGCCACCTGCGGCCTAACCTAGTTGGCCCAAGAGGTCTGCCTGACCTCTGCCTTATCCCCCGTCTCTCCTCTGCCCGATCCCGCAGCGCCGCTCACCTCACTCCTCTCCATCGATCTCTCCCTCTCTCCCTCATGCGCCTCGCCCGATCCCCTGTGTCAACCTCCTCCTCGACGTCGTTCCCGCCGCTGAGCGCCGCCCCTCCTTCGCCTCGCCACGGCTCGTCGTCCAGCCGCTGCCTCGCCTTGTTCCTATCGCGACAACCTCCCGTGGCCATGGCGCCTCGTCGGCCGGCGAGCCGCTGCTGCCGTTGTCGCAGCCGCCGCCTACCACCACGAATCAGCCCGCCACCGCGTCGTCTCCCGCATCCGCCACCACCACCTTGCCCCATCTTCGTCGGCCTAATCCTCGCCGTCCGACCACGACCACCATCGCGCTCCTCTGCTCCGGCCTCCAGAAGCCGTGCCCCGCCGCCGTTCCCGTCTGACGCCGGCGACCTCCACTAGGGCGTCTACCTCATCCACCAGGCCAGGCCACCCGCTTCTTCTCCCTGTCCTCCTCTTCTTCTTGTTTCTCCCCTCCTCTGACCTATCTTTCTCTCCTGGAATAGCAGGCGCCGGAGCTCCATCCCGCCGGCGACCATCACCAGGACCTCCTCGCCACCTCTACTCCACTGGCGCCCTGCATCCTCTGCTCGTGACCCCACCTTCATCCATCGTGGGAGCCAAGGCCACAGCCTACTACTACCGTGCACAACCTCCTTGTTGCTGCCATGTTCACTTGCATCGACCCGAGTCTCGGCCTCCTGCTGTTGTCACGGTGCCTGTCCAAACAGAAGCAATTTTAGATCGCGAGTATGCTTCGGATTCGTCAAGACCCTCATGTACGACTACACGATGTGATGCGTCAAGTACCACTACGTGTGACGATGCGACAAGTACCCCTTGATACGTCCAAAACGTATCTATAATTTCTGCCTGCTCCATGCTTCTTTTGTGTGATATTGCTATGATATTGATGCACTTCCATACACTTTTGATCATATTTGGACTAACCTATTAACTCAATGCACCACAGTGCCAGTTCCTGTTTTCTGCTGTTTTTCTATTTCAGGTTTCCCCCATATTAAAAAGTGCTCCAAAAATTCCAGGAAAAATATAGGAAAAATCAGCGTACAGGAAGCTTCGCGAAGAACCAAAGATGGGCCAGAGGGGAGCCAGGGGAGGCCCAGGCGGCCACCTGGCGCGGCCCCACCCCTGGCCGCGCCACGGGGGTGCCTGGGGCCCCTGCTCCGCCTCTGGCTGCCCCCCTTCGCCTATATATCCCTCTCGTCCCGAAACCCTCGAGGACAGAACCCTTTTTCGCGATCTCGCCTCTGTTCCGCCGCCGCAGCGCTTCCAAGATCGGGAGCATCAGGAAAACTCTTCCCGGCACCCTGCCGGAGGGGAGAACCACCACCGTGAGCTTCTCCACCACCATGGACGCTTCCCGGATGAGTCGTGAGTAGTCCACCTTGGACCATGGGTCCATGATCAGTAGCTATGTGATGTTCTCCTCCCCTCTTTGCTCTTCATGGTTTAGACCTCGTGAGCTGCCCTACATGATCGAGGCACATATGTAGTCTTTCTGCTGTTGCTTTGCTGAGTTTGCTGGGATTTGATGGATTATGAGACTATGTTCAGATTGTGTTTGAGTAATATATTTGATTCACCTCTTTTATATCTTTGTTCTCGAGTAATTCTTGCATGTTCTCTGTTGCTGTTTATTGCTTTGGCCAAGTAGTAGGTAGTAACTCCAAGAGGGAGCGTTATGCTTGATTGTGGGTTCATGCCCCCTGATGACTAGCTTGAGTGACAGAAACATGAGTCTAGGGGATGTGCTGTTGCCACAAGGGAGAAAACAACGGTGCTTGTACTTGCGGGTGCAAGGATTGTTTACTTTACGCAAAGTTCTTTTAATGCACTTGTCTATTGCTTTGAGTTTACACTTTGGGTGGGATTCGCAACTTAATACCAGCGAGATGTTCTGGATAGATATCTCAAGGTGGATGATTAGTAGTAGATGCAGATGGATTTCGGTCTACTTGCCTTGGCGTAGCGCCCATGCTTTTGAGCCTCTACCTTTCTTTGCAGCATAGTTAGCATTGGTTTGCGCGCATAATCCTGTCAATTGCCCAGCTGTAATTTGTTTACCTCGCTTTGCTGTTTTATCGTCTTTTGGGAGAGAGACATCACTAGTGAACATCATGGGACCCCGGTCCATATTACCACCGCTGATCACACCTTCTATTTACTTCCTGTTTTTATTTCCTGGTTGCAGTCATAGTTATCATTATTATCTCTTGTGTTTGATCCTTTGTAAACAACAAGGCCGGAGGGATTGACAACCTCTCTGTACTCGTTGGGAGCAAAGTTCTCTGTATCTGTGTGCAGGTCCCGTCAACCGCTAAGTTTCTGGCGCCGTTGACACCTACTTGTCGACCCTCGGAGTCTCACGGGATTCGATCCTTGGTATCTTTGCCAAGGGAAATTTGCCGCTACGCTACATCTCAACCTTCCACTTGGGGTAACCAACGAGGGGCGAGAAGCCATCAAGCAAGTTTCTGGCGCCGTTGCCGGGGACTCCACTCTTCAAGATAGGGGAGTTGCACGCTATCTTTTATCTTTGCTTTTTAGTCTTTTTAGTTTACTTTTCAGTTTTTGCTTTAGTGTCCCTTACCAAAAATCACAAAAATAGTTATCTTGCTTTTAGTTGGCATTATGTCTGGTCCTTTTGCCTTTAGTGAGGCAGAAGTGCTCACCTTTAAACAAAAAGGTGGTGAAAGTCTAAAAGATGCTTGGTATAGAATTAATGATTCTCAAAAAAGAGCCACCAAGAAGCAATCTACTACTATCCTGCTTAGAAATTTTTATGTTGGAATTACTTCTTGGAATAGGTTTATTCTAGATTCTGCTATCAATGGAAATTTCCTAGAAGCTCCAGTTTGGGAATCTCTTAGTATTATGGAAAATCTTGTTGGAAATCCCCCTGTTGTTAGCATTCAAGAGGACATTACCCTAGCTCACATTATGAAAAAACTTGAAAAGATAGAGCTAGAGATGCCAAGCATTGATAAGATAAATGAGTTGGACCGTAAGATCCAAGGGAATTTGAATAGGCTTGATAGCTCCATGCATAAAATTCTCAAAACTTTGGAGACCATCAAATCCTATGACTTGGATTCTTCTAGGATAGACAAGATTGAGGAAATCTTTGACACTTTAGGAACTACTTTCTCCTCAATCAAAGCCAAAAAGGTAGAAACTCTGGCAAAGAAGGAACCTAAGTTCGTTTATGTTCCAAAGGCTCCTCATTCCAAAAGTAATCCGTCTATTACCAAAGGGGTTGAAACTGTGAAGACTTTGGAAGAAATACCTCTCTTTGATAAATTTATAAATGAATCTCCCATTGACTTTCCACCTTTTGGTTTTCTCCCTAGAAGTATCTTTATTAGGCCTTTATTTGAAAGTCCTCTTAAGACTAGTTGTACTATTGAAGAGCTTTTTGATGATCTTGATGATGGTTCAATTGATACAACTTGATCTTTTTGCATCATGCCTAGCTTAAAGGCATAAAAGAAAGCGCTTTTGGGAGGCAGCCCACAACGAATTAGGTTTTATTTTGCTTTTGTTGTGTCTTGATGTTTGTTACTACAGTAGCATCATCATTGTATCTTTTCTTTTCAGCTTTGTGCCAAGTTTAGCCTCCGATTGCAAGAAAGTTCAAAAGTTGTGACGTGCTGTCCAGAAAACAGATTCTGTCCTTGGACAGAAAAAATCGAATAAAATCACCAGTTCATCTTTTTGATCTGAATTTTTTTGACAGCGTGCTCTATACAATTGGCTTTCGAGCGTCTGTTCTGAGTTTTTTGATTTGAGTTGCAGAAGTGCCCCGAAAAAATTATTTACTACCTGTTGCTCTGTTTTTCACAGATTCTGTCCTGTTTTGCCTTTTCTTCGTTTTGCAAACCTTGAGCTTGCTTTTTCTTTGCAAAAACCTTTTGGCAATCTTGAGGAACAGTAGCTCTTCAAGATTATCTTTATTTCCAGTAGGGAAAAATTATTTTATTGTGGGTACTAACTTCGCTAATCAGATTATGATGAGTTATGTATGAAGGGAGTTTTCAAGTGTGCGAGGGAAGATGATAAAAGAAGATTCAGGAGGGTCAAACGCTCAAGCTTGGGGATGCCCCCGTGCACCCCAAGAAATATTCAAGAAGACTCAAGCGTCTAAGCTTGGGGATGCCCCCATGCATCCCCTTCTCCATCAACAATTATCAGTTCGTCTTTCGTTCCACTATATTTTTTCACTTCATGCGTTATGTGCTATGCTTGGAGCGTCTTGCTCTTAGTTTCCTTTTTTAGTTTTCTTTAGCTTTGCTTGCTGTTCATAACAAGTTAGAACCCAGCTTTCTTTGTGTGGGAGAGAAACACGCTCCACTTCAACCTAGAACACAACATAGGATTTTCATGCTTATCTTTGCTGTGTGTGTTCTTTGTCTTTCCATAGCTGCTGTCATGTTTAGCTCTTAGTTTTCATGCTTTTCTTTTTAAAGAGCTTTTCTTTAGTTGGTTGCTGAACTCTCTTGAGTTTTCATGTTTATCTTGTTAAGAGAGTTTGCCTGTTGCACTGAGTTGTGTGTCTTAACTTAAAGTAGGTAATTGAGGTTGCTATTTAATTTTAGTAGTAACTTGCAATAGTTTTGAGGTATTGCCATGAGTAATGTCTGAACTTTTGGTGTCAAGAGCTTTAGCCTATTAGTGATAGATGTCGTATTTTGGGCAATCCGTGTTTATTTTCGAAAACCTACAAAATAGTTGAGAACTTTAGCTACTAGATGGACCACTAATCTTTGGAGGGATCGAATATTAGAGTACACTCACGTACCATGAGTCAAGGATGCGCAAGGATAACCAAACCCCCATACACTCCTCCTCGGGATACTTGTCTCTTTGTGAACCTCCTAATTAGATTGAGAGTTACCAATAACAAGTGCATGAGTTCTTCGGACTAATGTGAGTATTCGAAAGTTGACACTTCCACCTAGCCATATTTTTCTAGCCTCTTCGGTACCGTGCATTGCCCTTTCTCACCTCGAGAGTTGGCGCATACTTCGCCGGTGCATCCAAATCCTTGGCACGATACGCTCTGTCATCATAAGCCTCATTATATCCTTCCTCAAAACAGCCACCATACCTACCTATCAAGGCATTTCCATAGCCTTTCCGAGATACATTGCCATGCAACATCCATCTTCTCATGACTTGATCTTCATGTCATACATGCTTTTTGCTTGATCGATGAGCCGCATGCTAGTTGGGCCTTGCCCTAATCATTGCTACATGACGCGCTAGTATCATTGCATATCCTGCTACACTGGCAGAGGCATACATTTGCATACATCATGATAGTTTCATTTTTTTTATGTTGAGTACTTTTGTAAAGTGTGAAAGATCTTCTATACTTCTTGTAATACATAGAGTGTTGCCCCTAAAGTGAGGAAAAGATCCCAAAGAGGACAAAATCAAAAGATCCCAAAGAGGACAAATGAGAGTTAAATAGAAAGAGCCATTGAGGCCACACAAAAAAAGAGAAAAAAGAGAAAAAGAAATAAAAAGAGAGAAGGGGGCACACTACTATTCCTTTTGAGAGATCCACACTCGTACTCCATCTTATACCTTGTACTCCATAGAGATTATCATTCATGCATATAGCTATGTGGGAACCTTCACACTATAGAACTTGGCTTGTATATTCCAATGATGAGCCTCCTCAAAAGAGCTCTAGGTCTTCTTGAGCGAGCAAGTTGGATGCACCCCCACTAGTTCCATTGGAGAGCTTACCTTAGCTCATATGTGCATCTGTTGCATGGCAATCCCTACTCCTCACATCATATCTATCATTTGGCTTTCTCTCGCCTATGATTGTCCTCATTGATGTGAGCCTTTCACACCTTTTTTGTCTATCCCCTTCATCATTTTTCTCTCTTTGCCATCCTAAGTGTCAACTTTCTTGCTTACGCTCATCCATTGCATGAGTGCTCAAAATATCGAAAGGGAGTGGATCATTTTGACTTGTACCTGGCTAGTGGTCTGGGGATGAGTCAAGATAAGATTCCAAAGAAGACCAAGTGTGAAACTTTAGTAGATTAAGTTCTCAACAATACAAAAACTATGTTTTACTCTCTCGTATATCCCTATCCCCTTTCTTGCACGCAAACACCATTTGGAGACATTCGAGTCACGGACAGCGAGAGCTGTTGCACCTTTATGTTCTTATGTTGCTTGTTACAATGCTAATATAGACTCTTGCTTGTTATGACTTGAATTGAATTACATGCCTTGATTGCTTTACTTAAAAAGTTCTTATATGGTTGGTAGCATGTCACCACAGAAATTATGCTTGTTATCATTTACCTACTCGAGGACGAGCAGGAATTAAGCTTGGGGATGTTGATACGTCCAAAACGTATCTATAATTTCTGCTTGCTCCATGCTTCTTTTGTGTGATATTTCTATGATATTGATGCACTTCCATACACTTTTGATCATATTTGGACTAACCTATTAACTCAGTGCACCATAGTGCCAGTTCCTGTTTTCTTCTGTTTTTCTATTTCAGGTTTCCCCCATATTAAAAGTGCTCCAAAAATTCCAGGAAAAATATAGGAAAAATCAGCGTACAGGAAGCTTCGCGAAGAACCAAAGATGGGCCAGAGGGGAGCCAGGGGAGGCCCAGGCGGCCACCTGGCGCGGCCCCACCCCTGGCCGTGCCAGGGGGGCGTCTGGGGCCCCTGCTCCGCCTCTGGCTGCCCCCCTTCGCCTATATATCCCTCTCGTCCCGAAACCCTCGAGGACAGAACCCTTTTTCGCGATCTCGCCTCTGTTCCGCCGCCGCAGCGCTTCCAAGATCGGGAGCATCAGGAGAACTCTTCCCGGCACCCTGCCGGAGGGGAGAACCACCACCGGGAGCTTCTCCACCACCATGGACGCTTCCCGGATGAGTCGTGAGTAGTCCACCTTGGACCATGGGTCCATGATTAGTAGCTATGTGATGTTCTCCTCCCCTCTTTGCTCTTCATGGTTTAGACCTCGTGAGCTGCCCTACATGATCGAGGCACATATGTAATCTTTCTGCTGTTGCTTTGCTGAGTTTGCTGGGATCTGATGGATTATGAGACTATGTTCAGATTGTGTTTGAGTAATATATTTGATTCACCTCTTTTATATCTTTGTTCTTGAGTAATTCTTGCATGTTCTCCGTTGATGTTTATTGCTTTGGCCAAGTAGTAGGTAGTAACTCCAAGAGGGAGCGTTATGCTTGATTGTGGGTTCATGCCCCCTGATGACTAGCTTGAGTGACATAAACATGAGTCTAGGGGATGTGCTGTTGCCACAAGGGAGAAAACAACGGTGCTTGTACTTGCGGGTGCAAGGATTGTTTACTTTACGCAAAGTTCTTTTAATGCAGTTGTCTGTTGCTTTGAGTTTACACTTTGGGTGGGATTCGCAACTTAATACCAGCGAGATGTTCTGGATAGATATCTCAAGGTGGATGATTAGTAGTAGATGCAGATGGATTTCGGTCTACTTGCCTTGGCGTACCGCCCATGCTTTTGAGCCTCTACCTTTCTTTGCAGCATAGTTAGCATTGGTTTGCGCGCATAATCCTGTCAATTGCCCAGCTGTAATTTGTTTACCTCGCTTTGCTGTTTTATCGTCTTTTGGGAGAGAGACATCACTAGTGAACATCATGGGACCCCGGTCCATATTACCACCGCTGATCACACCTTCTATTTACTTCCTGTTTTTATTTCCTAGTTGCAGTCATAGCTATCATTATTATCTCTTGTGTTTGATCCTTTGTAAACAACAAGGCCGGAGGGATTGACAACCTCTCTGTACTCGTTGGGAGCAAAGTTATCTGTATCTGTGTGCAGGTCCCGTCAACCGCTAAGTTTCTGGCGCCGTTGACACCTACTTGTCGACCCTCGGAGTCTCACGGGATTCGATCCTTGGTATCTTTGCCAAGGGAAATTTGCCGCTACGCTACATCTCAACCTTCCACTTGGGGTAACCAACGAGGGGCGAGAAGCCATCACCCCTACGTCAACGACGACCCCGACGCCTCGTGTACGACTACCGTCTCCCTGAAAACGATGGATTCATCAAGTACCTCTCCGAATGAAATGTGAATGACTACTTTGATGACGACTCCGTGAACAACTACTTCCTCTACGACCCGTGTACCACTACTTTTCTCATCGAACTCGAACCGCCCCGAAACACACACTTCGAAGGTATAACCCCGAGATGACGCCCGTGGACCAAATGCATGTGTTGTATCAGATGTTCCGCTTGTTGCACCATGTCCGAGTTGTCCTTGCACGTTGCCCTTCTTTTGCCTTGCCGCCAACATGTGGGAACCCAGTTAACGGGATCACCCCACCTATCTCTTGCATGACTCGCACACGCCACCATTTCTTTTGTGCCGGCATCTCAACGAGGTGTCGGATCATCGGAACGTTGCCGTGGCACTCTTTTTGGTTATCGCCGCCGTGGCCCCTTTCTTTCCACCACGGTGACAAATATTCCATATCTTGATCATGTAAACTTTTAATAAAAATTGCATATAACTTGCAAATGTCATCTGCATCATGATAACAACATTTAAATGGTTCAAATTGTTGTGTTTGCTTAAAATTGCTAATTATGACATGGGGATTTTTTTCCAGAATTGTTGTTGTTATTTCCGGCCTCATTTTAAATGCCTAGATAGTGTAGTTTGCTCATGCTTCACCTCTTGCCATGTTAACAAACATTTAATCTTGTCTTGTAAATAAACGAGAGTCAACTAAATAAATAAAATGTGGTGTTTCATCAATATGCAACTCGTTGCATATTGAGCTTCACTTAACTTGTAGTATTGCTTGTGCACCTTGCCATGCCATGCATATTTAAACCGGACATGCATCATACTTGTTTGAGCATCATGCAATGGTTATGATAGGCGTGTTTACCATGTTGTTTGCTTCTTTCCGGTTTGCTTCTCTCGATAGCTTCGGTTCCGTTCCGGAGTTGTGAGGATTCATTCGACTACGTCCGTTTGTCTTCTTCATGGACTCGTTCTTATTCCTTGCGGAATCCCATGCAAGATGACCGTTCCCCGATATCACCTCTATCTTTGCCTTGCTAGTTGTCTCGCTCTATAGTTATGCCTCGCTGCCTATTCTTGTCTTGTCAGCCTCCTATGTTGCCATGAAACACTCTAACCGCCTTCCTAGCAAACCGTTGATTGGCTAAGTACGCTTTTGCTCAGCCCCTCTATAGCGTTGTTAGTTGCAGGTGAAGTTGGAAGATCGCTCCACGTTTGGACTTCTTTTTGGGATAACACAATATATATCTTAAGTAATTAATACACATATATATTGGTAATGGGTGGAAGGCTCGGCCTTCTGCTTGGTGTTTTGTTCCACTCATGCCACCTTAGGACCCGATAAACCGGTGTTATATTCCTTGATTTTGCGTTCCTAACACGGTTCGGGTTTATGGCCCCCTTGATAATTCGCATTGCTTAAAGCTTTTCCAGAAAGACCCAACTTTGGTTTTACCATTTGTCTAACAACTAAAAACTTGCGTAGGGAGTAATTAACCTGAGTTCTTAATCAACAACCCGGGCCAGTGCTCCTCATGAGTGTTGGTCCAAACTGTGGCAGACTGCGGGGCCACCTTGGGGAAACCCGAGGGCTGGTATATACCTGTAGGATGACCCATCCGGTCGTGGCCTGAGACGAGATACGCGCGGCTACTGTCAGGGTGTCGGCACGGCGGGAGGTCTTGCTGGATTAGTTTTACCTTTGTTGAAATATCTTGAGCACGGGATTCCGAGAATACTCGAGTCTTCCCACCTTGGAGTTGTGACTCCGCAGATCATGAGCTTGTGATGGGCTAAGTTGGGACACCCTTGCAGGGTTTTGAACTTTCGAAAGCCGTGCCCGCGGTTATGTGGCAGATGGGAATTTGTTAATATCCGGTTGTAGATAACTTGACACCATATCCTTAAGAATAAACTACATGTGTGAGTAACCGTGATGGTCTCTTTCCGAAGGGCTTCGGGAAGTGAACACGGTGGGGTTATGTATGAACGTGAGTAGCTAGGATCACTTATTGATCACCTTTGGCGACCGTTGGCACTTTACTCTTCTCGCTCTGACTTCGTAAGCTAGTTGCTTAGTGCTTGCTGCAGCCACTTTATTAACTCTCCACACCTAAAGGCTTTGTTAGTTTTGATACCCGGGAATGGGATTGCTGAGTCCTTGTGGCTCACAGATTACAACACACACCAGGTGCAGGTACAACAGAGTACGACGCAGGAGATGGACAAGAACTTCACTGGGAGTTCGATGAAGAGCGCGGTCGTTTCTATGTAACGTACCCCGACGATCAGTAGTGGTTCCTACTAGGGGCGATGAGGACCTGTGTTTGTGGTATCTTTCTCGTTTGGATTTCGTCCGTAGTCGGACCCTGTGTTATTTGGATGAATGTATTCTATTGTATTCATTGTGTGACGTGGCGAGTGTAAGCCAACTATTTTACTCTATCATCCCTGAACTTTTACATGAGCTGTGCAAAGATACCACGCTTGCGATCATTCCAGAATGCGCTTATGTCTCTAAGTCGTGCCTCGACACATGGGAGATATAGTCGCATCCTGGGCATTACAACCCGTGCCCTACCCATGACTTAATGGGTAGGGTACGGGTACTATCCATGGGTATAAATTTCTACCCATACCATGCCCATGCGGGTACGGTATCCGCGGGTACCCGTACCCATGGGTAAAATTGCCATCCTTAGTCACATGATATGAGTTTTGCTTGGAGCGTCATTTTATTTTGTTTTGATTTGTTTGCTGGTATATAGAATAATGTTTTGCATATTTTATTTCAATAAAAGTGTCAAGGATAGCCTTTACCATGCTTATTTTGCAAGACTATATGTTGCTGTTTGAAAGCAGAAAGTTTTCTACCATTGTCTGAATTCTTATGAATAGTCAGAACATGATAAAATATTGAATTTTTACATAGTGAGCATTAATAAGTCCTATGTAAAATTGTAATTTTATAGATTTTTTTGAGCTAGGGAAGTATGAGGAAAATTGCACTCTTTATAGATTATCCTGTTTAGACAGATTGCTGTTATGTTTGCATTGTTTGCATATGTTTGCGTGTTTAATGATTCTGTTTGAGGATAGGAGTATTAAATATGAAGAGGCATTTAGTATGCAATGTTAAATTATAATTTTAGTGATTTGCTACAGTAGAGAATGATAAGATTTTGCATTGATTTACACTAACTAATCTCATGAGTCTTGTTGAGTTTTGTGTGGATGAAGTTTTTGAGATTTAGGAAACCGTGATAAGAGAGGAATTAAGGGGAAATAAAAGCTCAAGTTTGGGGATGCCCAAGGCATCCCAAGATAATATTTCAAGAAGTCTCAAGCATCTAAGCTTGGGGATGCCCCGGTAGGCATCCCACCTTTGTTCTTCAACAACTATCGGTTAGTATCGGTTGAGCCTAAGTTTTTGCTTCTTCACATGATATGTGCCATTCTTGAAATGTCATTTTATTTTTGTTTTGCTTGCTATTTGAATAAGATACATAGATCTGAAAGTTTTTAAATGGGAGAGAGTCCTCACATAGCTACCTATTTACATAACTACTCACTTGATCTTCACTTATATCCTTTTGGAGTAGTTTGTCAATTACTCTTGTGCTTCACTTGTATCCTATTAGTAAATTGTTGAAGGAATTGAATATCATGAAGTTGAAAATTATATGATGATATTATGCCTAGTAGTAGTTTCACATTGGGTTTAAATAATGAAATCTTTTGAAGCTTGACAATCACAATATTGGTCATACAAGCAATTCATGAATGATTAGTATAAGGAAGAGAAAATTCACATACAAATATATTATCTTGGACATCTTCTATGATTGTGAATACCCATTAATTATTTTCAAACTTGAGAAAGTAGTTGAAGTTGGACAAGGAAGATAACGTAATGAGTTACGGTTGTGTATATTTGCATAGAATGTATATTGTCATGGATCCCCCAACATGTGGTGTTTGCCTAGGATCTTTTGCTAGCCACAAAACCGTACTAAGTAGAGATACTACTTTTGCATCCAAAAACCCATAAACCCAGTTTCTTGCCATGAGTGTCCACCATACCTACCCATGGATCGAATAAGATCCTTCAAGTAAGTTGTCATCGATGCATAAAGCAATAAAAATTGCTCCTAAATATGTTTGATCTTTTATTGTAAGGGAAAATTGAGCGTTGTACGAATTTGTGATGGCAAAGTAATAAAAGCGACGGAATGCATAATAAAGGTTGCTATCATAAGGGGCAATATAACGTGACGTTCCTTTGCATTAAGAGCTTGGGTATCCAAATAAAAAGCGCATGACAACCTGTGCTTCCCTCTGCGAAGGGCCTATCTTTTACTTTTCAGTATTTACTTTTCTGCAAGAGTCAATAGAATGTATTCTTATTTTCAACCTCAATTATTCTCTAGTAGGCAAGTATCATGTGGTGGGGAAAGATCTAGGCACATATGACCAGTCAAATATATTTGATCATGATTTATTATTGTTGACAATTATCTTATGATAAATGAGTTGGGATGTGAAATATTAAGCCCCTATCTTTCTCTGTGTTCGATGGATACCATTTGTTCTAAGAATATGCTTTGAGTACTAGCAATCATGGAAGACTATATGGTGATTGAGTATGTGGACCTCTTACTTAGACTCTGTTGAATAAGTTTAATTGCAATTTTTTGGTGACTAAGAATATAGGTTGTTGAGTTTCAAGAGAATTCATTGTTTGAACCTAAACATGTGAATTGGTTGCTACTTTATCATGATGAGTTTTATGAGAAAGAATTGATGTTTTGATGCTAGGAAAAGTGATTGAAATTATCAATGATCAAACTTGTGCACTTTGCTAGCATTCACACTTCATAAATTATTTCTTTTATCATTTACCTATTCGAGGACGAGTAGGAATTAAGCTTGGGGATGCGGATACGTCTCCAACGTATCTATAATTTATGAAGTATTAATGTTGTTATATTATCATTCTTGGATGTTTTACAACAATTTGTAGCAACTTTATATCATTTTTTGGGACTAACCTATTGACATAGTGCCCAGTGCTAGTAGCTATTATTTGCTTGTTTTTTACATCGTAGAAAATCAATATCAAATGGAGTCCAAATGCAGCGGAACTTTTAGGAGATTTTTTGGACGAGAAGACATCCAGTGGGCCAGAGAAGCACCTGGGCATGCCCCGAGGGGGGAACAACCCACCAGGGCGCGCCTAGGGGCCCAGGCGTGCCCAGGTGGATTGGGCCCACCTCGGTGGCCCCCGCACCGCCTCTTCGCCCAATGCCCAAATATTCCAAAAACCCTAGGGGAGTCGATGAAATTTTGTTCCAACTGCCGCCAGTTCCAGAACCACGAGATCCAATCTAGAGCCCTTCTCGGGCACTCCGCCGGAGGGGGAAATAATCACCGGTGGCCATTTTCGTCATCCCGGCGGCCACCATGATGAGGAGGGAGTAGTCCACCCTCAGGGCTGAGGGTTTGTACCAATAGCTATGTGTTTAACCTCTCTCTCTCTCATGTTCTTGAGATGTCACGATCTTGATGTACCACGGGCTTTGTTAATATAGTTGGGTCATATGGTGTTCCCCCTCTCTATCTTGTTAGGATTTGCCCTTTGAGATTTCGTTTTATCGTATCGAATATTTTTATTGATTTGAGATCACTTGATGTATGTCTTGCTATGAATAACCGTGGTGACAATGGGGTATCATATTGATTCACTTGATATGTGTTTTGGCACTCAACTTGCGGGTTCCCGAGGTGACATTGGGGTAATCTATGCATAAGAGTTGATGCACGTTCTCGCCTTTGTTTCTCCGGTAGAAATCTTGGGGCACTCTTTGAGGTTCTTTGTGTTGGATTGAGTATTACGAATCTGAAAATGTTTGATGCATATCATATAATTAACTCACAGATACTCGTCATGACATTGGAGTATCTAGGTGACATTAGAGTTGGTAGATGTATATCATATGGTGTTATTTTAGTATGAACTCTTGATAGACTGATTGGAAAGGACAACTTGATGTTATTTTAGTACGAACTCTTGATAGATCGATCGGAAAGAATAACTTTGAGGTGGTTTCGTACCCTACAAACAATTTCTTCTTATGTTCTCCGCTAGATAGGAACTTTGGAGTGATTCTTCATCGCACGTTGAGGGATGGTTATGTGATCCAATTATATTAGCATTGTTGAGAGATTGCTCTAGCAAAAGTAAAGACCCTAGGCCTCATTTTCAAGCATTGCAATACCATTTATGCTCACTTTTATCACTTGTTGCCTTGATGTTTTTTATTGTTCGTATTACAAAAGTCTATATCTACTACCCATATTACACTTGTATCAACATCTCTTCGCCAAACTAGTGCACCTATACAATTTACCATTGTATTTGGTGTGTTTGGGACATGGGAGGCTTATTGTTATTTGGTTGCAGGGTTGTTTCAGAGAGACCATCTTCACCCTACACCTCCCACGGATTGATAAACCTTAGGTCATCCGCTTGAGGGAAATTTACTACTGTCCTACAAAACTCTCCGCTTGGAGGCCCAACACGAGTCTATAAGAAAAAATATGTGTAGTGGACATCACACACTTTTATGTACTTACAACCCGATATTAAAACTCGATACTAGAACAAAATATGACTCTATATGAATGCCTTCGGCGGTATACCAGGATGTGCACTGATCTAGCATAACAATGACAACAAAAAACGGAGAAGCCATGAAAACATCATGCTAGATATCTTACGATCATGCAAAGCAAGATGACAATGATTGTACATGTCATAATAAACAGAACGGTGGAGTTACATGGCATTATATCTCGGAATGGCTATGGAAATATCATAATAGGTAGGTATCGTGGTTGTTTTGAGGAAGTGTATAAGGTGGTTAGATGCACCGGCGAAAGTTGCGCGGTACTAGACTGGCTAGCAATGGTGGAAGGGAGATAGTGCATATAATCCATGGACTCAACATTAGTCATAAAGAACTCACATACTTATTGCAAAAAGGTTATTAGCCCTCGAAGAAAAGTACTACTATGCATGTTCCTAGGGGAGAGGTTGGTAGGAGTTAAGCATCGTGCGCCCTCGACTTTCACGCAAAGATAGACAATCAAGAATAAATCACGGTTCAACTTCATCACATAACTGGAAGACCGTACATGCATGCTACGGGAATCACAAACATTAAAACAATTATTTATTTAACCACACAATTTACTACTAGCATGACTCTAATATCACCATCTTAATATCTCAAAACAATTAAAAGGAATCAATCTTCTCATATATTCAATGCTCTTTATGAAAGTTTTTATTATACCCTCTTTAAATGACTATCATATTAGGACTAAATTCATAACCCAAGCAAATTACCATGTTGTTTAGAGACTCCCAAAATAATATAAGTGAAGCATGAGAGTTCATCAATTTCTTCAAAATAAACATCACTGCCGTGCTCAAAAAGATATAAGTGAAGCACTAGAGCAACTACCTAGCTCAAAAGATATAAGTGAAGCACAAAGAGTATTCTAATAAATTCACGTTCAATGCGTGTCCCTCTTGAAAGGTGTATACAACAAGGATGTTTGTTGCAAATTAAAAAGCAAAGACTCAAATCATACAAGACGCTCCAAGCAAAACACATATCATGTGGTGAATAAAAATATAGCCTCAAGTAAATTTACCGATGGATTGAAGACGAAAGAGGGAATGCCATCCGGGGCATCCCCAAGCTTAGATGCTTGGTTGTCCTTTAATATTACCTTGGGGTGCCTTGGGCATCCCCAATCTTAGGCTCTTGCCACTCCTTATTCCATAGTCCATCCAATCTTTAGCCAAAACTTGAAAACTTCACAACACAAAACTCAATAGAAAACTCGTGAGATCTGTTAGTAAAACAAATTCAATCCTTACTTGTAGGTACTGTTATGAACTCATTCTTATTTTTATTGGTGTAATATCTATTGTATTCCAACTTTTCCATGGTTCATTTCGCCCCGATATTAGCCTTAGTGGCATCAAAATAAGCAAACAACACAAAGAAAACAGAATCTGTCAAAAACATAATAGTCTCTAAAGATGCGAATAAATGTTAAACTTCTGCATCTATAAAAGTTCTGCAAAATTAGGAAAACGTGGGAAATTTGTAGATAAGAAACGTGTAAAAAATTCAGAAATTTTTCACGTCCAACAACCATAAACAATTCTGATACTGGACGCAAAAGTTTCTGTTTTTCAGCAAAAACCAATCTACTATCTTCCAATCATCCCAAAGGTCTTACTTGGCACAAACACTAAATTAAAACATGAAAACACATCTAACTAGAGGCTATATGATAGATTTATTCAAGAACATCAAGGAAAAAGTAAAAACCAAAATAAAATTGGGTTGCCTCCCAACAAGCGCTATTGTTTAACGCCCTTAGCTAGTTATAAAGCAACGATCTAGGTATTTTCATCTTTGGTACTCAAACCATAAGTATCCCTAATAATAGATTCATATGCTTACCTTATTTTCATTCTAGGAGTTCTCCATGCCTTTCCTTAATGGAAATTGAAATCTAATGTTTCTTTCTTTCATATCAATAATTGCACCAATCATTTAAGGAAAAGTCTACCAAGAAGAATAGGGCATGTTGGATTGCAATCTATATCAAGAACAATAAAATCTATGGGCACATATTCCTATTTGCAGCAATAAGAACATCATTAATCTGTCCCATATGTTTTTTAAAAGTGGAATCCGCTAGATGCAAATTTAAAGAACAATCATCAAGTTTATAGAACCCTGACACATCACGTAGATTTTTCGGAATTGTGGAAACACTAGCACCCAAATAACACAAAGCATTATACTCATAATCTTTAATCTTGATTTTAATAGTAGGTTCCCAACCATCATAAAATTTTCTAGGGATTGAAACTTCCAACTCAAGTTTTTCCTCAAAAGATTTCATCATAGCATCAACAATATGTTTCGTAAAAGCCTTATTTTGATTATAAGCACGAGGAGCATTTAACATGGATTGCAGCAAGGAAATACAATCTATCAAAGAACAGCTATCATAATTAAATTCCTTGAAATCCAAAATAGTGGGTTCATTTCTAGCTAAAGTTTTGACCTCTCCAATCCCACTTTTATCAATTTTTTCACTAAGATCATTATTCTCCAAATTATCAGGACGCCTTTTATCTAAAGTTGACTCATCTCTAGTCCCTTATTTTTCAAATATCTATATTAGCAAACAAAGATTCAATAGGAGTCAAACCAAGCATCTTAAGATCTTCATCATTATTATCGGTTTCAGGTTTGGCAACCATATTATTTACTAAAGTAGTCTGGTTGTCTGAGATTTGCCTCAAGAGAGTTTCAACTTTAGAAAATTGGGATTTGGGACCATCTATTTCCTTATAAACATCATCAAGATCCTTATTGATATATTCCGTAAAAGCCTTTTGTCCTTAAGTTCGTTACGAAAGAAACTATTGTGCTCAGATTGTAAAGACATAAATCTTTTCATAGTGTTTTCAATTTCTCCCAACTTCCCAAGGTAAAGATCCAGATTACTGGATTGATACATGATGGCAGAGTGATCTAACACACAAGCAAACAAAAGCAAACGAGAAAGACGAACGAAAAAAGGGAGAATAAAACACAATTTTTTGTGATTTTCTGAAAACGTTTTAGAAGTGGGGGAGATGAAAACGAGAGGCATATGGAAAATAATGTAAGTGCAATCTATTCCTCACAAGCTTGATCTTAGGGATCCTTATCCCATTAAATTTACCTCTTTTGATTATTTTTGTTTACCACAAAGGAAACTTGCTGCTGAGAGAAGGGATTATGAGATGCGCATGGATGATCTCCCTTACTATTATGACAATACCTAGTTTTTGCTTTATGCCTAGCTAAGGGCGTTAAACAATAACAGTTGTTGGGAGGAAACCCAACTATATTTTGGATTTTTATTTTTTTCTTGTCGTTCTTAAATAAATCTATCATCTAGCCTCTGGTTAGATGTGTTTCCATGTTTTGATTTAGAGTTTGTGCCAAGTAAGACCTTTGGGATGATTTGGAAGATAGTAGATTGGTTTTTGCTGGAAAACAGAAACTTTTGCATCCAGTATCAGAATTGTTTATGGTTGCTGGACGTGAAAAAATTCTGAATTTTTTACATGTTTCTTATCTACAAATTTCCCATGTTTTCCTAATTTTGCAGAATTTTTATAGATGCAGAAGTTTAACATTAATTCGCATCTTTAGAGACTGTTCTGTTTTTTGACAGACTTTGTTTTCTTTGTGTTGTTTGCTTATTTTGATGCCTCTGTGGCTAGTATCGGGGTGGTATGAACCATGGAAAAGTTGGAATACAATAGATATTACACCAATATAAAATAATAATTGTTGGGGAACGTAGCAGAATTCAAAAAAATTCCTACGCTTTACCAAGATCAATCTAAGGAGTCATCTAGCAACGAGCATAAAGGAGTGCATCTACATACCCTTTTGTAGATCGCGTGCGGAAGCGTTCGATGGAACGTGGATGATGGAGTCGTACTCTTCACGATCCTCGTCATCGATGATCCCAGCGCCGGCACCTCCGCGTTCAACACACGTACGGTACAGCGACGTCTCCTCCTTCTTGATCCAGCAAGGGCGGAGGAGAGGTTGACGGAGATCCAGCAGCACGACGGCGTGGTGGTGGATGCAACGGAAAAAGCTGCAGGGCTTCGCCGGCGCCCTGCGAGAGGAGTTGGAGGTGTGACAGGGGGGAGAGGCGCCAGAGGCTTGGGGTGCGGCTGCCCTCTCTCCCCCCACTATATATAGGGGGCCAGGGGGGCGCCGGCCCTAGGAGATGCAATCTCCTAGGGGGGCAGTGGCCAGGGGGGAGAACTTGCCCCCCAAGGCATAGGGGGCTCCCCCACCCCCTAGGGTTTCAACCCTAGGCGCATGGAGGGGGGCCCATGTGGGTGCGCCAGCCCACCAGGGGCTGACCCCCTTCCCCTTGCGGCCTATGGGGCCCTCCGGGATGGGTGGCCCCACCCGATGGACCCTTCCGGTGGTCCCGGGACACTCCCGGTAACCCCCGGAATTCTCCCGATGGCCCAAACTGGACTTCCTATATATCATTCTTTACCTCCGGACCATTCCGGAACTCCTCGTGACGCCCGGGATCTCATCCGGGACTCCGAACAACATTCGGGTTTCTGTGTGCATGTATCTCTACAACCCTAGCGTCACCGAACCTTAAGTGTGTAGACCCTACGGGTTCGGGAGACACGCAGACATGACCGAGACGACTCTCCGGTCAATAACCAACAGAGGGATCTGGATACCCATGTTGGTTCCCATGTGTTCCTTGATGATCTCATCGGATGAACCACTGTGTCAAGGATTCACTCAATCTCGTATGATATTCCCTTTGTCTGTCGGCACGGTACTTGCCCGAGATTCGATCGCCGGTATGCCCGATACCTTGTTCAATCTCGTCATGGCAAGTCCCTTTACTCGTTCCATAATCCATCATCCCGTGACTAACTCCTTAGTCACTCTGAGCTCATTATGATGATGTCTTACCGAGTGGGCCCAGAGGTACCTCTCCGTCATACGGAGTGACAATATCCCAGTCTCGGTTCGTACCAACCCAACAGACACTTTCGGAGATACCCGTTGCGTACCTTTATAGTCACCCAGTTACGTTGTGACGTTTGGCACACCCAAAGTATTCCTACGGTATCCAGGAGTTGCACAACCTCATGGTCAAAGGAATAAATACTTGACACTGGAAAAGCTTAAGCATTACGAACTATACGATCTCGTGCTAGGCTTAGGATTGGGTCTTGTCCATCACATCATTCTCCTAATGATGTGATCCCGTTGTCAATGACATCCTATGTCCATGGTCAGGAAACCGTGACCATCTGTTGATCAACGAGCTAGTAACTAGAGGCTTACCAGGGACACGTTGTGGTCTATGTATTCACACAAGTATCGCTGTTTCCGTACAATACAATTCAAGCATGAATAACAGACAATTATCATGAACAAGGAAATATAATAATAATCCTTTTATTATTGCCTCTAGGGCATATTTCCAACAGTCTCCCACTTGCACTAGAGTCAATGATCTAGTTACATTGTGATGAATCGAACACCCATAGAGTTCTGGTGTTGATCATGTTTTGCCCGTGGAAGAGGTTTAGTCAACGGGTCTGCGACATTCAGATCCGTATGCACTTTACACATATCTATATCTCCATCTTGAACATAATTTTGGATGGAGTTGAAACGACGCTTGATGTGCTTGGTCTTCTTGTGAAACCTGGGCTCCTTGGCAATGGCAATAGCTCCAGTGTTGTCACAGAAGAGAGTCTTTGGGCTTGACGCGCTTGGAATGACTCCTAGGTCGGTGATGAACTCCTTCATCCAAACTCCTTCTTGTGCTGCTTCGCAAGCAGCTATGTACTCCGCTTCACATGTAGAATGTGCCACGATGCTCTGCTTGCAACTGCACCAGCTGACTGCTCCACCATTCAAAATATACACGTATCCGGTTTGTGACTTTGAGTCATCCAGATCTGTGTCGAAGCTAGCATCGAGGTAACCATTTACGACGAGCTCTTCGTCACCTCCATAAACGAGAAACATATCCTTAGTCCTCTTCAGGTACTTTAGGATGTTCTTGACCGCTGTCCAGTGTTCCATACCGGGATCACTTTGGTACCTCCCTACCAAACTTATGGCAAGGTTCACATCAGGTCTGGTACACAGCATGGCATACATGATAGAACCTATGGCTGAGGCATAGGGAATGACACTCATGTTTTCTCTATCTTCTGCCGTGGTCGGGGACTGAGCCGTGCTCAATCTCATACCTTGCAAAACAGGCAAGAACCCTTTCTTGGACTGATCCATATTGAACTTCTTCAATATCTTGTCAAGGTATGTGCTTTGTGAAAGACCAATGAGGCGTCTTGATCTATCTCTATAGATTTTGATGCCTAATATGTAATTAGCTTCTCCAAGGTCCTTCATTGAAAAATTCTTATTCAAGTAGGCCTTTATGCTCTCCAAGAATTCTATATCATTTCCCATCAGGAATATGTCATCCACATATAATATGAGAAATGCTACAGAGCTCCCAGTCACTTTCTTGTAGATACATGCTTCTCCCCAAGTCTGTATAAAGCCAAACGCTTTGATCACATCATTAAAGCGAATATTCCAACTCCGAGATGCTTGCACCAACCCGTAGATCGAGCGCTGGAGCTTGCATACCTTGTTAGCATTCTCTAGATCGACAAAACCTTCCGGCTGCATCATAAACAACTCTTCCTTGAGGAAATCGTTAAGGAATGCCGTTTTGACGTCCATTTGCCATATCTCAAAATCATAGAATGCGGCAATTGCTAACATGATTCGGACTGACTTCAGCATCGCTACGGGAGAGAAAGTCTCGTCGTAGTCAATCCCTTGAACTTGTCGATAACCCTTAGCGATAAGCCGAGCCTTATAGATGGTCACATTACCATCCGCGTCTGTCTTCTTCTTAAATATCCATTTATTTTCTATGGCGTACCTATCATCGGGCGAGTCCACCAAAGTCCATACTTTGTTTTCTTACATGGATTCTATCTCGGATTTCATGGCTCCAAGCCATTTATTGGAATCCGGGCCCGCCATCACTTCTTCATAGTTCGAAGGTTCGCCGTTGTCTAACAACATGATTTCCATGACAGGGTTGCCGTACCACTCTGGTGCGGAACGTGTCCTTGTGGACCTTCGAAGTTCAGTAGTAACTTGATCTGTATCTTCATGATCATCATCATTAACTTCCTCCCTTGTCGGTGCAGGCACCTCAGGAACAATTTCCTGCGCTGCGCTACTTTCCGGTTCGGGAGGGGTGACTATCACCTCATCAAGTTCTACTTTCCTCCCACTCACTTCTTTCGAGAGAAACTCTTTCTCCAGAAAGGATCCATTCTTGGCAACAAAGACCTTGCCTTCGGATCTGTGGTAGAAGGTGTACCCAATCATTTCCTTTGGGTATCCTATGAAGACGCATTTTTCCGATTTGGGTTCGAGCTTTTTAGGTTGAAGTTTCTTGACATAAGCATCGCAACCCCAAACCTTTAGAAACGACAGCTTAGGTTTCTTGCCAAACCAAAGTTCATACGGTGTCGTCTCAACGGATTTCGACGGAGCCCTATTTAAAGTGAATGCGGTAGTCTCTAAAGCATAACCCCAAAAAGATAGCGGTAAGTCGGTGAGAGACATCATAGATCGCACCATGTCCAACAGAGTACGATTTCGACGTTCGGACACACCATTACGCTGAGGTGTTCCGGGCGGTGTCAATTGTGAAACAATTCCACAGTTCCTAAGGTGCGTGCCAAATTCATGACTTAAATATTCACCCCCACGATCCGATCGCAAGAACTTTATTTTTCTGTCACGTTGATTCTCGACCTCATTCTGAAATTCCTTGAACTTTTCAAAGGTCTCAGACTTGTGCTTCATCAAGTAGATATACCCATATCTACTCAAGTCATCTGTGAGGGTGAGAACATAACGATGGCCTCCGCGAGCCTCAACACTCATTGGACCGCACACATCGGTATGTATGATTTCCAATAAGTTGGTTGCTCGCTCCATTGTTCCGGAGAACGGAGTCTTGGTCATCTTTCCCAAGAGGCATGGTTCGCACGTGTCAAATGATTCATAATCAAGAGACTCCAGAAGTCCATCTGCATGAAGCTTCTTCATACGTTTGACACCAATATGACCAAGGCGGCAATGCCAAAAGTATGTGGGGCTATCATTGTCAACTTTACATCTTTTGGCATTCACACTATGAATATGTGTATCATCACGATCGAGATTCATCAAAAATAAACCATTGACCAGCGGGGCATGACCATAAAACATATCTCTCAAATAAATAGAACAACCATTAATCTCGGATTTAAATGAGTAGCCATCTCGCATCAAAAGAGATCCAGATACAATGTTCATTCTCAAAGCTAGTACTAAATAACAATTATTAAGGTTTAAAACTAATCCCGAGGGTAGATGTAGAGGCAGCGTGCCGACGGCGATCACATCAACCTTGGAACCATTCCCGACGCGCATCGTCACCTCGTCCTTCGCCAGTCTCCGCTTATTCTGCAGCTCCTGCTTTGAGTTACAAATATGAGCAACTACACCGGTATCAAATACCCAGGAGCTACTACGAGTGCTGGTAAGGTACACAACAATAACATGTATATCACATATACCTTTGACGTTGCCGGCCTTCTTGTCTGCTAAGTATTTGGGGCAGTTCCGCTTCTAGTGACCCGTTCCCTTGCAATAAAAGCACTCAGTCTTAGGCTTGGGTCCATATTTTGGCTTCTTCCCGGCAACTGGCTTACCGGGCACGGCAACTCCCTTGCCGTCCTTCTTGAAGTCTTTCTTGATCTCCACCTCCGCTGATTTCAACATTGAATACACCTCGGGAATGGACTTCTCCATCCCTTGCATATTGAAGTTCAACACAAAGCTCTTATAGCTAGGTGGGAGCGACTGGAGGATTCTGTCAACGACCGCTTTGTCTGGGAGATTCATTCCCAACTGAGACAAGCGGTTGTGTAACCCAGAAATCTTGAGTATGTGCTCACTGACAGAACTGTTTTCTTCCATCTTACAGCTGTAAAATGCGTTGGAGATATCATATCTCTCAACTCGGGCATGAGCCTGGAAAACCATTTTCAGCTCTTGGAACATCTCATATGCTCCGTGGTGCTCAAGACGCTTTTGGAGCCCCGATTCTAAGCTATAGAGCATGCCGCACTGAACCAGGGAGTAATCATCACAACGCGACTGCCAAGCGTTCATAACATCTTGGTTTGCCGGGGCGGGAGCGTCACCTAGCGGTGCTTCTAGGACATAAGTTTTCTTGGCAGCTATGAGGACGATCCTCAGGTTACGGACCCAGTCCGTATAGTTGCTACCATCGTCTTTCATCTTGGATTTCTCTAGGAACGCGTTGAAGTTGAGGGTGACATGAGCGTGGGCCATTTGATCTACAAGACATATTATAAAGAATTTAGACTAAGTTCATGAAAATTAAGTTCATCTAATCAAATTTTAATGAACTCCCACTCAGATTGACATCTCTCTAGTCATCTAAGTGATACATGATCCGAATCGACTAGCCCGTGTCCGATCATCACGTGAGACGGACTAGTCATCAACGGTGAACATCTTCATGTTGATCGTATCTTCTATACGACTCATGTTCGACCTTTCGGTCTTCCGTGTTCCGAGGCCATGTCTGTACATGCTAGGCTTGTCAAGTGAACCCTAAGTGTATTGCGTGTAAATCTGGCTTACACCCGTCGTATGCGAACGTTAGAGCCTATCACACCCGATCATCACGTGGTGCTTCGGAACAATGATCCTTAGCAATGGTGCACAGTTAGGGGGAACACAATTCTTGATATTTTTAGTGAGAGATCATTTTATTTACTACCGTCGTTCTAAGTAAACAAGATGCATAAACATGATAAACATCACATGCAATCAAATAAAGTGACATGATATGGCCAATATCATCTTGCTCCTTCGATCTCCATCTTCGGGGCACCATGATCATCTTTGTCACCGGCATGACACCATGATCTCCATCATCATGTCTTCATGAAGTCGTCACGCCAACTATTACTTCTACTACTATGGCTAACGTTTAGCAATAAAGTAAAGTAATTACATGGCGTTATTCAGTGACACGCAGGTCATACAATAATTAAGACAACTCCTATGGCTCCTGCCGGTTGTCATTTTCATCGACATGCAAGTCGTGATTCCCTATTGCAAGAACATGATCAATCTCATACATCACATATATCATTCATCACATCTTCTTGGCCATACCACATCACATAGCACATGCTGCAAGAACAAGTTAGACGACCTCTAATTGTTGTTGCATGTTTTTACGTGGCTTCTATAGGTTTTCTAGCAAGAACGTTTCTTACCTACGCCAAAACCACAATGTGATTTGTCAATTTCTATTTACCCTTCATAAGGACCCTGTTCATCGAATCCGATCCGACTAAAGTGGGAGAGACAAACACCCGCCAGCCACCTTATGCAACTAGTGCATGTCTGTCGGCGGAACCAGTCTCATGTAAGCGTACGTGTAAGGTCGGTTCGGGTCGCTTCATCCCACGATGCCGCCGAATCAAGATTGGACTAGTAACGGCAAGAGAATTGAACAAACTCAACGCCCACAACTTGTTTGTGTTCTACTCTTGCAAGATGCTACGCAAAGACCTAGCTACAATTCCACTGTTGGGGAACGTAGCAGAATTCAAAAAATTTCCTACGCTTCACCAAGATCAATCTAAGGAGTCATCTAGCAATGAGCATAAAGGAGTGCATATACATACCCTTTTGTAGATCGCGTGCGGAAGCGTTCGAAGGAACGTGGATGATGGAGTCGTACTCTTCACGATCCTCGTCACCGATGATCCCAGCGCCGAACGGACGGCACCTCCGCGTTCAACACACATACGATACAGCGACGTCTCCTCCTTCTTGATCTAGCAAGGGCGGAGGAGAGGTTGACGGAGATCCAGCAGCACGACGGCGTGGTGGTGGATGCAACCGAAAAAGCTGCAGGGCTTCGTCGGCGCCCTACGAGAGGAGTTGGAGGTGTGAGGGGGGGGGGAGAGGCGTCAGAGGCTTGGGGTGCGGCTGCCCTCTCTCCCCCACTATATATAGGGGGCTAGGGGGGCGCCGGCCCTAGGAGATGCAATCTCCTAGGGGGGCGGCGGCCAGGGGGAGAACTTGCCCCCCAAGGCATAGGGGGCGCCCCACCCCCTAGGGTTTCAACCCTAGGCGCATGGAGGGGGGCCCATGTGGGTGCGCCAGTCCACCAGGGGCTGGCCCCCTTCCCCTTGCGGCCTACGGGGCCCTCCGGGATGGGTGGCCCCACCCGATGGACCCCCGGGACCCTTCCGGTGGTCCCGGGACACTCCCGGTAACCCCCCGGAATTCTCCCAATGGCCGAAACTGGACTTCCTATATATCATTCTTTACCTCCGGACCATTCTGGAACACCTCGTGACGTCCTGGATCTCATCCGGGACTCCGAACAACATTCGGGTTTCCGTGTGCATGTATCTCTACAACCCTAGCGTCACCGAACCTTAAGTGTGTAGACCCTACGGGTTCGGGAGGCACGCAGACATGACCGAGACGACTCTCCGGTCAATAACCAACAACGGGATCTGAATACCCATGTTGGTTCCCACGTGTTCCTCGATGATCTCATTGGCTGAACCACTGTGTCAATTATTCACTCAATCTCGTATGATATTCCCTTTGTCTGTCGGCACGGTACTTGCCCGAGATTCGATCGTCGGTATGCCCGATACCTTGTTCAATCTCATCATGGCAAGTCTCTTTACTCGTTCCGTAATCCATCATCCCGTGACTAACTCCTTAGTCACTCTGAGCTCATTATGATGATGTCTTACCGAGTGGGCCCAGAGGTACCTCTCCGTCATACGGAGTGACAATATCCCAGTCTCGGTTCGTACCAACCCAACAGACACTTTCAGAGATACCCGTTGCGTACCTTTATAGTCACCCAGTTACGTTGTGATGTTTGGCACACCCAAAGTATTCCTACGGTATCCGGGAGTTGCACAACCTCATGGTCCAAGGAATAAATACTTGACACTGGAAAATCTTAAGCATTACGAACTATACGATCTTGTGCTAGGCTTAGGATTGGGTCTTGTCCATCACATCATTCTCCTAATGATGTGATCCCGTTGTCAATGACATCCTATGTCCATGGTCAAGAAACCGTGACCATCTGTTGATCAACGAGCTAGTAACTAGAGGCTTACCAGGGACACGTTGTGGTCTAT
Organism: Secale cereale; assembly: GCA_902687465.1. Lineage (NCBI taxonomy): Eukaryota > Viridiplantae > Streptophyta > Magnoliopsida > Poales > Poaceae > Secale > Secale cereale. The sequence goes on from LR738709.1 coordinate 365,796,249, forward strand.
GTATTCACACATGTATCGTTGTTTCCGTACAATACAATTCAAGCATGAATAACAGACAATTATCATGAACAAGGAAATATAATAATAATCCTTTTATTATTGCCTCTAGGGCATATTTCCAACAAGAATGAGTTCATAACAATACCTACAAGTAAGGATTGAATTTGTTTTACTAACAGATCTCACGAGTTTTCTATTGAGTTTTGTGTTGTGAAGTTTTCAAGTTTTGGCTAAAGATTGGATGGACTATGGAATAAGGAGTGGCAAGAACCTAAGATTGGGGATGCCCGAGGCACCCCAAGGTAATATTTAAGGACAACCAAGCATCTAAGCTTGGGGATGCCCCGGATGGCATCCCCTCTTTCATCTTAAATTCATTGGTAAATTTACTTGAGGCTATATTTTTATTCACCACATGATATGTGCTTTGCTTCGAGCGTCTTGTATGATTAGAGTCTTTGCTTTTTAGCTTTCCACAATCATCCTTTCCGTACACACCTTTTGAGAGGGACACACATTAATCGTGAATTTATTAGAATACTCTTTGTGCTTCACTTATATTATTTTGAGAGTCTCTAAACAACATGGTAATTTGCTTGGGTTATAAATTTAATCCTAATATGATAGGCATTCAAAGAGTATATAATAAAATATTTCATAAAGAGCATTGAATTTATGAGAAGTTTGATTCCTTTCAATTGTTTTGAGATATTAAGATGGTGATATTAGAGTAATTCTAGTAGTAAATTATGTGGTTAAAGAAGTAATTGTGTTAAGGTTTGTGATTTCTGTAGCATGCACGTATGGTCTTCTAGTTATGTGAAGAAGTTGGAGCATAATTTATCCTTGATTGTCTATCTTTGCGTGAAAGTCAGGAGCGTGCGATGGTTAACTCCTAACAACCTCTCCCATACGAGCATGCGTAGTAGTACTTTGCATCGAGGGTTAATATTTTTTTTGCAATAAGTATGTGAGTTCTTTATGAATAATGTTTAATCCATGGATTATATGCACTCTCACTCTTCCACCATTGCTAGCCACTCTAGTACCGCACAACTTTCGCCGGTGCATCAAACCACCTTACACCATTCCTCAAAACAGCCATCATACTTACCTATTATGGCATTTCCATAGCCATTCCGAGATATGTAACTCCAATGTTCCGTTTATTATGACACGTACAATCATTGGTGTATTGCTTTGAATGATCGTAAGATAGCTAGCATGATGTTTTCATGGCTTGTCCATTTTTTGATGTCATTGCTACGCTAGATCATTGCACATCCCGATACACCGCCGGAGGCATTCATATAAAGTCATATTTTGTTCTAGTATCGAGTTGTAACATCGGTTTGTAAGTAAATAAAAGTGTGATGATCATAATTATTAGAACATTGTCCCATGCGAGGTTATGAATAAAGAGGCCAAAAGATTCTCCTAAACGAGAAAAAAAGAAAAGGGTCTCCAAAAAATGAGGAGCCTAAAAATGAGAGAAAAAGGAGAGAAGGGACACCGTTACTATCCTTTTCCACACTTGTGCTTCAAATTAGCACCTGGTTCTTCATTGTAGAGAGTCTCCTATGTTGTCACTTTCATATACTACTAGTGGGAAATTTCCATTATAGAACTTGGCTTGTTGATATGTCCATTTTGCATCATGCTTTTATGTTGATATTTATTGCATTATGGGCTGTTATTGCACATTATGGAACAATACTTATGCCTTTTATCTCTTATTTTACAAGGTTTACATGAAGTGGGAGAATACCGGCAGCTGGAATTCTAGGCTGGAAAAGGAGCAAAAATTAGAGACCTATTATGTACAACTCCAAAAGTCCTGAAACTTCACGGAGAGTCATTTTGAATTTAATAAAAAATATTGGGCAAAGAAAGTAACAGAGGGGGGCCACCAGCCATCAAGGGTTTTTCCCTAGAAAAAATAAAGGGGAGGCTTTCGGGACAAAGCACCGCCATCTCGAGGCGGAACTTGAGCAGAACCAATCTAGGGCTCCGGCGGAGCTGTTCTACTGGGAAAATTTCCCTCCGTGAGGGGGGAATCGAAGCCATCGTCATCACCAACAATCCTCTCATTAAGAGGGGGTCAATCTCCATCAACATTTTCGCCAACACCATCTCCTCTCAAACCCTAGTTCAGCTCTTGTATCCGAGCTTTGTCTCAAAATCTCAGATTAGTACATGTTGGTTGCAAGTAGTGTTGATTACTCTTTGTTGTTGATGGTAGTTGGTTTATTCGGTGGAAGATCATATGTTCAGATCCTTAATGATATTCAATACCCCTCTGATTATGAACATGAATATGCTTTGTGAGTAGTTACGTTTGTTCCTGAGAACAGGGAGAAGTCTTGTTATAAGTAATCATGTGAATTTGGTATTCGTTTGATATTTTGATGAGATGCATGTTGTCTTTCCTCAAGTGGTGTTATGTGAACGTCGACTACATGAAACTTCACCATTATTTGGGCCTAGGGGAAGGCATTGGGAAGTAATAAGTAGATGATGGGTTGCTAGAGTGACACAAGCTTAAACCCTAGTTTATGAGTTGCTTCGTAAGGGGCTGATTTGGATCCATATGTTTCATGCTATGGTTAGATTTATCTTTATTCTTCTTTCGTAGTAGCGGATGCTTGCGAGAGGGGTTAATCATAAGTGGGAGGCTTGTCCAAGTAAGGGCAGCACCCAAGCACCGGTCCACCCACATATCAAATTATCAAAGTAATGAACGTGAATCATATGAGCATGATGAAAACTAACTTGACAACAATTCCCATGTGTACTCAGGAGCACTTTACTTTATATAAGAGTTCGTCCAGGCTTGTCCTTTGCTACAAAAAATATTGGCCCACCTTGCTGCACATTAGTTACCTTTGTTAATTGTTTCCCGTTACGAATTATCTTATCACACAACTATCTGTTACCGATGATTTCAGTGCTTTCAGATAATACCTTGCTGAAAACCGCTTGTCATTTCCTTCTGCTCCTTGTTGCGTTCGACACTCTTACTTATCGAAAGGACTACCATAGATCCCTTATACTTGTGGGTCATCAAGACTCTTTTCTGGTGCCGTTGCCGGGGAGTGAAGCGCCTTTGGTAAGTGGAATTTGGTAAGGAAACATTTATATTACGTGCTGAAATTTACTGTCACTTTTCATTATGGAAAATAATCCTTTGAGGGGCTTGTTTGGGGTATCTTTACACCGACCAGAAGAACAAAGAGTTGCTCCTCATTCTACTGCACCTACTGAAAATATTTATTGTGAAATTTCTTTGGGTGTGATAGAGAAACTGCTAGCTAATTCTTATGGAGGAGATGGAATGTTACATCCTGATATGCATCTAATCTATACGGATGAAGTTTGCGGATTATTTAAGCTTGCAGGTTTGCCCGAGGATGATGTCAAGAAGAAGGTATTCCCTTTATCTTTGAAGAGAAGGGCATTGACATGGTATAGGCTATGCGATGATATTGGGACTTGGAACTACAACCGATTGAAATTGGAATTTCATCACAAGTTTTATCCTATGCATCTAGTTCATCGTGATCGAAATTATATCTATAGTTTTCGTCCTCGTGAAGGAGAAAGTATCGCTCAAGCTTGGGGGAGGCTTAATTCAATGTTATATTCATGACCCAATCATGAGCTCTCAAGAGAAATTATTATTCAGAATTTTTATGCTTGGCTTTCTCATAATGATCGATCCATGCTCGATACTTTTTGTACTGGTTCTTTTATGAAGAAGACTATTGAATTCAAATGGGAATTATCGGAAAGAATTAAATGCAACTCCAAAGATTGGGAACTCGGCGAAGGTAATGAATGAGGTATAAACATTAAGTTTGATTGTGTTAAATCTTTTATATATACCGATGCTTTTCGTGAATTTGGCACTAAATATGGACTTTACTTTGAGATAGCAGCTTCTTTCTGTGAATCCTTTGCTACTTATGTTGATCTCCCTAAGGAGAAGTGGTTTAAATACCACCCCCCATTGAAGTGAAAGTAGTAGAACTTATTAAAGTTGAAGAAGAGACCATTATTTATAATGTTGATCCTATTGTTCCTACTGCTTATATTGAGAAACCACCTTTTCCTGTTAGAATAAAGGATCATGCTAAAGCTTCAAACGTGGTTGGTAAGAGTAATACTAGAACACCTACACCCCCTGAGCAAATTAAAGTTGAACCTAGTATTGCTATGGTTAAAGATCTCTTGGTTGATAATATTGATGGGCATGTTACTTATTTCTGTGATGAAGCCGCTAGAATTGTTAAACCCGATATTAAAGATAAATATAGACCCATTGTTGCACGCCTCTTGTTTCTGTTAAAATAGGAGATCATTGTTCTCATGGCTTATGTGATGTTGGTGCTATTGTGAGTGCAATTCCTTTTACTTTATATAAAGAAATTATGAACGATATTTCAGCTGCCGAGATAGAAGAAATTGATGTTACTTGTAAGATTGCTAATAGAGATACTATATCACCAATTGGGATTGTTAGAGATGTTGAAGTCTTGTGTGGGATAATAAAATACCCTACTGATTTTCTTGTTCTTGGTTCTCCACAAGATGACTTTTGTCCCATTATAATTGGTAGACCTTTCTTGAACACTGTTAACGCTAAGATAGACTACGAGAAAGATATTGTTATTTTTGGCTTTGGGGATGTATCTCATGATTTTAATTTCTCTAAATTTAGTAGACAACCCCGTGATAAAGAATTTCCTACTAAGGATGAAATTATTTGTCTTGCTTCTATTTCCGTGCCTCCTACTGGTCCTTTAGAACAATATTTGCTAGACCATGAAAATGATATGTTTATGAATGAACGAAGGGAATTAGATGAAATATTCTTTAATCAAGGGCCTATTTTGAAACACAATTTTCTTGTTGAAATCCTCGGGGGTCCTCCTCCACCCAAGGGTGATCCCATGTTTGAGCTTAAACAACTACCTGATACTTTGAAATATGCTTATCTTGATGAGAAGAAGATATATCCTATTATTATTAGTGCTAACCTTTCAGAGCATGAAGAAAAGAAATTATTGAAAACTCTGCAGAAGCACTGTGCCGCTATTGGATATACTCTTGATGATCTTAAGGGCATTAGTCCCACTCTATGTCAGCACAAAATTAATATGGAACCTAATGCTAAACCGGTTGTTGATCATCAACGACGGTTGAATCCTAAAATGAAAGAAGTGGTAAGAAATGAAATACTGAAGCTCCTGGAGGCAGGTATAATTTATCCTATTGCTGATAGTATATGGGTAAGTCCCATTTATTGTGTCCCTCAGAAGGGAGGTATTATTGTTGTTCGTAATGATAAGAATGAATTGATCCCAAAAAAGAATTATTGCAGGTTATATAATGGTAATAGACTTTCGCAAATTAAACAATGCTACTAGAAAAGATCATTACCCTTTACCGTTTATTGATCAAATGCTAGAAATACTATCCAAACATACTCATTTTTGCTTTCTAGACGGTTATTCTATTTTTTCTCAAATACCCGTGTCAAAAGAGGATCAAGAAAAAACCACTTTTACTTGCCCTTTCGGTACCTTTTCTTATAGGTGTATGCATTTTGGTTTATGCAATGCACCTGCTACCTTTCAAAGATGTCTGACTCGTATACTCTCTGACTTTTGTGAAAAGATTGTTGAGGTTTTCATGGATGATTTATTCGTTTACAGAACTTATTTTGATGATTGCTTGAGCAACCTTGATCGAGTTTTGCAGAGATGTGAAGAAACTAATCTCGTCTTGAATTGGGAGAAGTGCCACTTTATGGTTAATGAAGGTATTGTATTGGGGCATAAAATTTCTGAAAGAGGTATTGAAATTGATAAAGCTAAAGTAGATGCTATTGAAAAGGTGCCATGTCCTAAAGATATCAAAGGTATAAGAAGTTTCCTTGGTCATGCTGGTTTCTATAGGAGGTTTATTAAAGACTTCTCTAAAATTTCTAGGGGTCTCACTAATCTCTTGAAAAAAGATGTTCCTTTTTTTGATGATGATTGTGTAGAAGCATTTGAAATACTTAAGAAAGCCTTGATTTCTGCACCTATTGTTCAACCACCTGATTGGAATTTACCCTTTGAAATCATGTGTGATGCTAGTTATTATGTTGTTGGTGTTGTTCTATGACAAAGAGTTGATAAGAAATTGAATGTTATTCATTATGCTAGTAAAACTCTAGACAGTGCCTAGATAAATTATGGTACTACTGAAAAAGAATTCTAAGCAGTTCTTTTTTCTTGTGATAAGTTCAGGTCTTATATTGTTGATTCCAAAGTAACTGTTGTTATGACCGGCATATAACTGTTGTTATGACCGGCATATACTACAGCCCATGCAGTTAGGGGCCTGGCCATGTTATCTTATCGTTATTAGGGTGTTAGCCCAGTTATCATATTTAGAGATTATATAAACTCATGTAAGGACTTGTTTGAAGTTAAGCAGAAGCAGTCATATTTGCTAGGCTTCCTAAAGGGAGCCGGGAGACCTAACCCTAGCCGCCGCCTCCTGCGCCCCCCCCCTCTCTCTCGCGCGCGCAACGGTGCCGCAGTGTCGGCGACCTCGCCTTCCTACACGCCAAGCCCACTTCCACCCCTACAACCTATGAGCTAGACCTGGTAGGATCCCGGCTCCTATCAATCTGGTATCAGGTGTCTCAGCCTCAATCATGTCCGCGCCACCGCCCACCCCCTCCCCCCCGCTACCGATCGCCTCTTCATCGCCGATGACCACCGCGGCCAGCACGCCATCCCTGGGCGGGCCGGTCTTCGCCGCTTGGACTCCACCAGCGCAAGCCCCCGCCGTGCTCACCCCGGAGGAGATGACTGCAGTGCTCCAGGACCTTACTTGGGCGGTCAAGGGCATCCGCATCTTCCTCGCGGGGCACTACGGGCTGCAGCTACCCGCCCCGTCACCACCATCACAGGCCCATAGTAGCTCCCGTGGCAGCCGCCACCACCGGCGACCTCCGTCGCATCCATCATGTCGCAGCCACCAGCAGTCTCGGGGCCGGGCCTTCCGTCGAAGGCGCCCGTTTTCCCCCGTCGTCATCTCCGCTTCCAACTTGGATCGCCGGTTCCATCGATCCGGTCTACACGATGGCCTCAGGAAAGCCGCATGTGTTGTCACCGCCGGTGCCGCCCCCAACCATGCAGTTTGGCGGGTCCTCGGGTGCCGGGGTCCCTACAATGGTGTGGAAGGGCCCCTTTTCCATGGCGGTACTCTACAGCCCGCACACTGATAACCCACAAGTGTAGGGGATCAATTGTAGCCTCTTTCGATAAGTAAGAGTGTCGAACCCAATGAGGAACTAAAGGTAGAACAAATATTCCCTCAAGTTCTATCGACCACTGATACAACTCTACGCACGCTTGACATTCGCTTTACCTAGAACAAGTATGAAACTAGAAGTACTTTGTAGTTTTTGTGGGATAGGTTTGAAAGAATATAAAGAGCACGTAAATAAAAACTAGGGCTGTTTAGATAAGGAAGCAATAAAGTTAGTATAGCAAGTGTGGAAAAGTGGTGGTAGGAGTTGCGAAATTGTCCCTAAGCAATTGACTACGTTACTATACTGATAGAAAGTTTTATGTGGGAGAGGCCACTTCTAGCATGTCACCCCTGACTTGGAATTATATGCAGTTATGCTTGGAACTATTAGCAAGCATCCGCAACTACTAACGTTCATTAAGGTAAAACCCAACCATAGCATTAAAATATATTGGTCCCCTTCAATCCTGTATGCATCAATTTCTATGCTAGGTTGAAGCTTGTGTCACTCTTGCCCTCCAATACGCAGTCCTATCAACATACAACTAACCCTATAGTGTGTCCCACGCGCGCGCTCATATGATGGGCACCAAAGGACAGCAACATAACCACAAGCAATTTAAACCAATCATAGCAATTCACCAATTACCGATAGGACAACGAAAATCTACTCAGACATCATAGGATGGCAACACATCATTGGATAATAATATGAAGCATAAAGCAGCATGTTCAAGTAGAGGGTATAGCGGGTTGCGGGAGAGTGGACCACTGTAGATAGACGGGGGAAGGTGATGGAGATGTTGATGAAGATGACGGAGGTGTTGGTGTAGATCGCCGTCGCACGATGATGGCCCCGGTGGCACTCCGGCGCCACCGGAAGCGAGGGGGAGAGAGCCCCCCTCCTTCTTCCTCTTCCTTGACCTTCTCCCTAGATGGGAGAAGGGTTTCCCCTCTGGTCCATGGCCTCCATGGCGGCGGAGGGGAGAGAGTCCCTCCGAGATTGGATCTATCTCTCTGTCTCTCTATGTTTCGCGTTCTCAGATTATGCCCTTTCACCGTTTCTAATATTCCCGTAGATCTGTAACTTCGATTGGGCTGAATTTTTTACACGATTTTATCCGGATATTAGCTTTCTTGCGGCGAAAGAAGGGCACCAACCGCCTTACGGAGTGGCCACGAGGGCCCAGGGTGCACTCATCACCCTCTTGGGCCACTCGGGCATCGTCTCACGTTGATTCCACTTCCAAAAATTCACATATATTCCAAAAAAAATCTCCGTCCGTTTTTATCCCGTTTGGACTCCGTTTGAGATGGATATTCTGCGAAACAAAAAACATGCAACAAACAGGAACTGGCACTGGGTAGTGGGTCAATATGTTAGTCCAAAAAATAGTATAAAAAGTTGCCAAAAGTTTATGAAAGTAGTATAATATTGGCATGGAACAATCAAAAATTATAGATGCGATGGATACGTATCAGCATCCACAAGCTTAATTCCTACTCGTCCTCGAGTAGGTAAATGATAAAAAAGATAATTTTTGATGTGGAATGCTACCTAGCATAATCTTGATCATGTAATCTAATCATGGCATGAATATTAAGACACGAGTGATTCAAAGCAATAGTCTATCATTTGAATAAAATAATTTAATACTCGGGCATCCCAACAAACAGTCAAGTCTTTCAAAATATCAATGCTAAAGAACATTATCCCTACAAAACCATATAGTTTTTTATGCTCCCTTTTCTTAACACAAGGTACCCCTCATTCCCATCCCGGTGCCAGCCAATCAATTGTTTTCATACTTTACTTTTTGAACTTTTTCAACTCTTGACGCAATACATGAGCGTGAGCCATGGACATAGCACTATGGGTGGAATAGAAGGTGGTAGTAGACAAAAGTAGGGAGAAAGTCTCACATCGACTAGGCGTATCAATGGGCTATGGAGATGCCCATCAATAGATATCAATGTGAGTGAGTAGACATTGCCATGTAACGGATGCACTAGAGCTATAAGTGTATGAAAGCTAAAAAGAAGACTAGTGGGTGTGCATCAACTTGCTTGCTCATGAAGACCTAGGGTATTTGAGGAAGCCCATCGTTGGAATATACAAGCCAAGTTGTGTAACGAAAATTCCCACTAGTATATGGAAGTGACAACATAGGAGACTCTCTATCATGAAGATCATGGTGCTACTTTGAAGCGCAAGTGTGGAAAAAAGATAGTAGCATTGTCCCCCCTTTTTTTCTTCTTCTTTTTATTTCCTTTTTGTTTTTTGGGCCTTCCTTTTTTTATTTGGCCTTTCTTTTTTTGGCCTTTTTTGGCCTTTCTCTTTTTCCTTCTTTTTTTCAAGGGACAATGCTCTAATAATGATGATCATCACACTTCTATTTACTTACAACTCGATATTACAACTCGATGCTAGAAAAAAATATGACTCTATATGAATGCCTCCGGCGGTGTACCGGATGTGCAATGATCTAGCATAGCAATGACATCAAAAAACGGACAAGCCATGAAAACATCATGCTAGCTATCTTACGACCATGCAAGGCAATATGACAATGATGGTGCGTGTCATAATAAACGAAACAGTGGAGTTACATGGCAATATATCTCGGAATGGCTATGGAAATGCCATAATAGGTAGGTATGGTGGCTGTTTTGAGGAAGGGTATAAGGTGGTTTGATGCACCGGCGAAAATTGTGCGGTACTAGAGTGGCTAGCAAGGTGGAAGGGTGAGAGTGCGTATAATCCATGGACTCAACATTAGTCATAAAGAACTCGCATACTTATTGCGAAAAATCTATTAGCCCTCGAAGAAAAAATACTACGCCGCATGCTCCTAGGGGGGAGGTTTGTAGGAGTTAACCATCGCGCACCCCGACCTTCACGCAAAGATAAACAATCAAAATACAATGCACGCCAATTTGGTTACATAGTTAGGAGACCATACGTGCATGCTTCGGGAATCACAAACCTTAACACCCATATTTCTACTAAACCACAATCATTCACTAGTACCTCCCACATATAAGCATCTCTATATCGCAAAACTATTGCAAGGAATCAAACATATCATATTCAGTGATCAACAAGTTTTATGTAGGATTTTATGACTAACCATGTGAATGACCAATTCTTGCCACCTCTCTAAATAGATATAACTGAAGCAAGAGAGTTTTAATTCTTTCTACAAAAGATATGCCCACGCTCTAAAAAATATAAGTGAAGCAAAAGAGCATTCTACCAATGGTGGTTTTCTATGTGAGGAGAAATAGGCAATCCAAACTTCAAATGGTATAAGTGAAGCACATGAAGCATTCTATAAATCCATACTCAAAAGATATACGTGAAGTGAAAAGAGCATTCTATAAATAAACCAAGGATTATCTCATACCAGCATGGTGCATTTATTAAAAGGAAAAGAAAAGGCACACTATGCTCCAAGAATTTACGCATATCATGTGAACGAAACGAATCTGAAAACATAACGATACTTGTTGAAGAAAGATGGGATACCTTCCGGGGCATCCCCAAGCTTAGACGCTTGAGTCTCCTTGAATATTTACTTGGGGTGCCTCGGTCATCCCCAAGCTTGAGCTCTTGCCTCTCTTCCTTCTCCTCATATCGAGACCTCCTCGATCTTCGAACACTTCATCCACACAAAACTTAACCGAACTTTTAGTGGCGGGGTTAGTGCATATGATCCATGAAATCCCATCATGTACTGCTCTAACATTATTGTATAATTATAAACAAACATTACCTATTGTATTCAATCACAATTATATGGCCCCAAGTCAAGGAGGCTTCAACAAGAATTCAAACATATGCAAATAATGAAGCTATAACAACAATCTATGAAAACAGGACAGTCTGTAGTAATCGGAACATTAACCATACTTCTGTAACTCTAAAAATTCTGACAAAATTAGGAAAAAACAACAATTTGTATAGCAAGACTTTGCAAAAAGTTTCAAATCCTTTCGACGTTCCAGTAAAAAAAATCGCGTACTACAGCCAAAGTTTCTGTTTTTGCACCGCACAAACCAACAAGCAATTTAATCATCCTAAAGGCAAATCTTGGCACATTATTTTTATAATACAATGGAATTGTACAAGGGGATAATTATTTTTGTTGAAAATTTTCTGTAATTCAAAATTTGCAAAGATTCCATGGGCATGAACAAAGTTCAAGGAGCTCCCCCATTTCAACGGTGCTCGTCCTTCTTACTTTCACTTCTCTTTTTGAAAAAGTTTTAGGTTCCCCTCTTTATTTTTTGTTTTTTAAACTTTATAAAAGCACACAACAGAAATAAATGACTCTCTAAAACTTCCGGGTTGTCTCCCTGGCAGCGCTTTCTTTATAGCCATTAAGCTAGGCATATAGTGCTCAAGTAATGGATCCACCCGGATCCCAAGGTATATCAAAGCCAATTTTAATTAGCAATGATTTGGCATTTAGTATAGATCAAAAAGTGATAAGTGTCAAGAACAATTCATGCACATCAAGTAAAGGCCAATGCATAGTATAAGCAGTTTCTTGCAATTTTATCGTGTTGGAAACATAGAGAGGCGGATATGTAGTTCCTCTCTCATAATAATTACAAGTAGGAGAAGCAAGCACATGCATATTATGCTCATCAAAATCATCATGTGTAATGGAAAAAGGCAACCCATAAATATAATCCTTAATAAGTGCAAACTTCTCCATTATAGTTTAGTTTGGAGAATTCAAAAAGATAATAGGACTATCATTTGTGGGTGCAATAGCAACTATCTCATGTTTAACATAAGGAACTATAGCAAGTTCATCTCCATAAGCATAATTCATATTGGCATCTTGGCCACAAGCATAGCAAGCATCAATTTCATCGAAAAGAGCATTCATCCTTCGGTAAGCACGAAGGGAAATTAAACAATGTATGAGATAAAGAGTTGCTCTCATTAGAAGGTGGGCACAGGTGATCAATCCGCTCTTCCTCCTTTTGTTCTTCGCTCTCCTCCTCATTTTTTTTCATCCAATGGGCTCACAATGTCATTAATTTCTTCTTCCATAGACTCCTCCAAAATATTAGTCTCTTCTTGGACAGCGGAGGAGTCCTAAATATATGGTTTAACATAGGCATTAGAAGCATAATTATCATAACAATATTTAAATATGGCAAAATTTTCTGATTTGTAAAGAGTAGCATCATACTTTTCAATCAAAGAAGCAATTTCGTAAGCACCCTTAAAAGCAACAAATTCTTCAATTTGTTGAACATCATAGTAACTATAAACACCCTTAGCATACGAAGATACGATTCCATTATCACTAAACTCACATTGGTAGGGAAGGTGTTTGTCACATCCCTAGCTTCTGGTAATGCACTAGTCTAGCCTCATGTGTGCATCATGTTTAAATTTCTCTTAAACTGAAATGGGGATGATTAAACCCTAGCACCAGATGAAACCAACTAGGCTCAATTAAAATATTTTTCAATGAACCCAAAATGCCTTTGGAAAAGTTCATCATTTTTGGATTGGTTAAAGACCTCTGCCAAAAATGTTGTACACATTTCTAGGACCATTCTGGATTTTGGATTAAATCATTTCTAATTTGCATTTGGGCATTTAAATTTTATATATTATTTTAAATGCTCAAACAATCCCAAACTGAAATGTTCCATGTTGGTTTTATGCTAAACAATGGGCATGAGCAGTTTGGTGATTTTTGAAAGTGCCTAAGTATTTTTAATAAAGCCCAGAACAGAATAACAAAATAGAATAACAGGAACTAAATAGAAAACAGAGAAAAGGAAGCCCACCTGAGCCACTTACCTGTGCGGCCCAGCACTGTAGCGGCCCAGCCCACCTTCCCTCGCGCGTCGTCTTCCTCGCGCCTACTGGCTCGGTGCGTGGCGCGCGCACAGCCGAGCCGCGGCCACCTCCTGCTTCGCGGTGGCAAGGCCCGACCCCCCTCTCCTCGCCAGCGCGACGCCCTGGCCGCCCTGGTTCTCTCCTCTCCCTCGCTGGACCTCTCCCTCTTCTCCTTCCCTCTCTCTCGCAGCCACCGAACGCCATCGCCGCCGCGCTCGCTGCCACCGCGGCCACCGGCCACCGCACGCCTCGCAAACATGCCCAGAAGAGTCGCCGCAGCCCCGTCTTCCTGTTTCCTCGACGTGCCCAAGCTGGGGAGCGCCGCAGCGCCTTCAACGCCGTCGTTCCCCTCCTCTGCGTTCGGTGACCGCCGTCGGCGATTCGTCGCCGTCAGGCCGCCCCCGGGCTCGCCGTCTTCTTCAAACGAACCGCCGTGAGCCCCTCTTGCTCTCCCCCCCTCTCCGTTTGCCTTCTTGTGCACCACAGCGACCGCGCCGAGCTCAGCCGCACCCGCCGCCGCCACCGCACGTCGCCGTCATGGCCACAGCCACGTTGGGTTTATTCCGAGCACGACATCGTCTTCACCGCACTCGCGGAAGCCCGTAGCACCTCCCCGCTCGCCTCCCCGACCCCCGCAGCGCCTAGCTCGACGGAGCCCGAACTCCGGCGCCGCCGCGAGCTCATTTCCGACGAGCTCCGGCCACCCCAGCACACACCGTCGCCTCCATTAGATGCGCGAGCTCCCCAGCTACGCGTAGCACCAAGCCGCCGTCCAAATGGTCGCCGGAGGGCGAATCCCGAGCACCGCCGCCACGTTCGGCCTCGCCGGCGTCGAGCCGCCGGTGGCTTTGACCCCGTTTGACTCCGGCTGGACCCCCCCTGTGTCCATGACATGTGGGGCCGGCCGTCGTTTAGTTTTAGTTAAGTTTTAATTAATTACTAATCTCTGTGCTTAGCTCTGTGAGTCACTGACACGTGGGGCCAAACCCCTGTTAAATTAGTTTAGTTTAAAAACTAAACTTAATTAGGCCTGAGAGTTTGACATGTGGGCCACCCCCCCTGACACTTTAGTTAGGATTAAATTAACAATAATAGTCTCTGTTAACTTAGCTTAGTCACTGACCAGTGGGCCCCACTGGTCAGGTTTGACCCGAACAGCCCCTGTTGACTTGCTGACGTCACACAGACGTCATGCTGATGCAATAAAGCCTTTTTTGAAATTTTATATAAATCTAAATGATTTATTTATTTCAGAAAATAGCCAAAACTTGTAAAAATCATATAAAATCAACCGTAGCTCAGATGAAAATAATTTATATATGAAAAATGATCAGAAAAATCCAAGGAATCTGTTTATGGCACTTTCATGCATGTTTGAACAAGCTAAGCCTGCTGATCAGGTCAAATCAATTAAATGACAATTAAATAATCACATATGGAGTTTGAATTTGAACCTTTGGTTCAAACCAACTTCATTTAATTGTGTTGCTAGTTGCATTAGCCCAATCAACAGCATATTGCCATGTCATGATCATGCATCATATTGTTGCATTGCATTGATTGTGTTCTTTCTCTGTTTGTCGATTTTGTCCCCTCTCAGTAGACGACGTTCCGACGATGAGTTCGATGACACCGATGAAGACCCAATGTTATCTTCAGAAGTGCCAGGCAAGCAAAACCCCATTGAGCATTCCGATACAATCCCACTCTCTCGCTCTTGCTCTCTCTTAATGCATTCGGACAACAACGCTTCAACTATTACCTGCTGCGGTAGTTGAACCCCTTTCCACTGCATGACCTGTCATTGCCACAGTAAATAGTTGAAACCCACTAGTATGAGTAGGAGTTGTTTGAGCCATGTTGTGCCTACTCATTCATGCTTTCTGGTTATGCCTGCTATTGCTTAGAGTTGTGTCAGGTCTGATTCATCGGGGATGAATTGGAATGGTGATGAACATATCCTAATGTGTGTGAGCTAAGTGTGTGAACACGATTTGGTAAAGGTAGCGATGAGAGGCCATGTAGGAGTACATGGTGGGTTGTCTCATTGCAGCCGTCCTCAGGAACTGAGTTCTCTGTTGGTTGATCCATGACCAGTTACTACCATGCATTGGGCCCGAAACCAATGGACCCTCTCGACTTATTAATCAACATGATCGCTGTCCAGGAGTTGCAACTAGTTTCTGGTGTTTGTAGTTTACTGGAGGTCGTGCGCAGCGCTGACCCTCGGGGTGGGCTGTGACGCGGCAGGTACGTGGCACGGTGTACCGATCGCCCGTTTGGTGATGCGGGAACCCTGTACACATCGTTTGGGGCCGTGAGCGACACCCCGGCCGGATCTCCCCACGGATGGAACCCAAATAGGCGATAAACCTGGATGAGAGACTTGTGTGGTTAGTCAGGTCGTGGCCGACACCCTCGCTGGGCCTCCGCTTGAAGGTTGCCGAGTACATGTCGTGTAAACGGCGGGAAGTGGTGAGAGCGTGTGTGAAGAAGTACACCCCTGCAGGGTTAAATATAATCTATTCGAATAGCCGTGTCCGCGGAAATGGACTTCTGGGTTACCTATTACAGTTCATAGACAAGTGAAAGTGGATACTCTAAAACACGCAAGATAAGCGTGAGTGCTATGGATGGCCTTCTCGTAGGGAGACGCGAGCGGATCCATAGTGGTGTATTGATTGGTGAATATGTGGACTCGTGTGCGCCACCTCAAAAAAGGTACTTGCAGTCGTAGTTCAGAAAAGCCACCGAGTCAAAGCTGGCTTGCTGCAGTCAAACTCCACCGCCCTTTGTTGATACCGATGCATATGTAGCTAGTTCTGATGTAAGTCTTGCTGAGTACCTTTGTACTCACGTTTGCTTAATTTATGTTTTTGCAAAGAGACCTCAGTCTCGCTAGTGGTTCCGCGTGGACTTCGACGTTTAGCTTGTTACCTCAGCTACGATCTTGTACCCTTGGGAGGGTCTTGTAGATAGTCAGACTTCTTAGTCTTTTTCATTTGTAGATGTCTGTACTCAGACATGTAATGCTTCCGTTGCCTGTATGCTCTGTATGTTGGGTCATGTGACCTCTGTTTGTAATAAATGCTATGATGGCTCTTCTGGGCCTTATCTATATAAGTTGTTGAGTTATGTTGTGATGCCATGTTGTACAGCACATACTTGCATGTTATGCGTACGTGTAATGTGTATTGCTATGTGTGGGATCCGACACCTAGTTGTTTACCTTTGGTAGCCTATCTTACAGGGAAATGTCTCCTAGTGCTTCCACCGAGCCTTGGTAGCTCGCTACTGCTCCGGAACACTTAGGCTGGCCGGCATGTGTCCTTCTTCGTTCCTGTGTCTGTCCCTTAGGGGAAATGTCACGCGTTGTTCCTTTAAGTCCTTGTAGCTTGCTACAACTTGGGTTCATACGTTGATGACCGACACGTTCGTTGCTGGGTCATGTATGCCTGTCTCTGTAATTTAGTGCCACTTTTGGTTTATAACTGGTCATGTCGGCCCGGGTTCTCTGTCATATGGATGCTAGCGACACTATCATATACGTGTGCCAAAATGCGCAAACGGTCCCGGGCCAGGTAAGGTGGCACCCGTGGGGATACCGTGCGTGAGGCCGCAAAGTGATATGATGTGTTACAGGCTAGACCTGTGTGACTTAGGATCGGGGTCCTGACAGCTTTGGTATCAGAGCCTGATTGCCTGTAGGATTAGCAAGCCAAACTGGTCGAAGTTGTGTCTAGAAACTCTTTAGTTATATAAGGGAATTGATTGTGGAAAGGAACGTAAGGCTCTTTTTACTCCTTTACCTTATGACCTTCTGATCTGAGTCACCTTCTTCTATTCCACGGGGATTAAGAACTAGGCTTTCTCTTATGTCTATTAGGATCACGTTATTGTGGATTCAACCCTCAGTTCAGTTTCTACTACTTCGGTTTGTTCAACTGTTGGTCTCAGAACCCTGACATTATGATGTTAGGTGGATATGATACTCTTTTGCTTGGATCTCAAAGTATTTTCGAGCAATTACAGTCGTTATGCTGTCCGAGTCATCCCATGTTTCTAAATAGTCTGATGCACTTGCAAATCATTCCTACATGTTCTTAATGTCCTTTTAGACCAGATTAATCACACTAGTCAGTGTGTTGAGGTACTCTGTTACCTCGACATATATGTTGGAATTATTACTATGACCCTAGGTGTCTTAGAGGATCACCCAGTACTCTAGCAATGCTTTATATTCTCAGTGTGATGATTCTGGCCATTATTCTCGAAAGCATCCCGTGATGCCATTTAGTTAGTAGGCATTATATTCCTGGGTTCTCGAACCCGAGCTTCACCCTACTTACTTCATGTTGACAGTATTTGCTCGTTCCTTTAGGATATTAGTAACCTTGTGATAGTCCTCGAGGTCCGTGGTTATCGTTCTTCCAATACCATGAACCATCCTTGGCAGAAGTTCTTTTGAACCAAAAGATCACAACCCGAGTGCTCCTGAGTAGTACTCCATTCATATGTGACTCTGCCAATTCTACTTTCTGCATGGGTTATCCGGAAGAAATATGTTGAACTCGTTCGACATGTTAATCTATGCATCCACAACTCAGAAGTTATATGTTCCTCTGAGTTGCCCCTTTTGGTTGTATTATGACCCTCGTCTATCAGTTGATAGTCAGGAGTAGTTGTGCACTCGTGTTCATCGATGCCTTTTACTCTTGTGGTCCGTCAAGCCATTCTATTCTGGAATGACTAGGAGAAACAAACTCCAGTACCCTATCCATATCCAGGATTGGGTCAAAGAAGTTGTACTTCGCAGATGAAGAACGCTAATCCAGCTTCTAATCTGTTCTATCCTGGAGTATTACCGCCCTTATGTCAAGAATGTCATGGGAATTGCACAACCTCCTATGAACTTTTGATAGGGAGATACTTCTCACCATCATCGTTCATTCCTCGGTCTCCGTGTTGTTGTAACCGGAATACTGACAAGTGAATCGTGATGTGTGAAATCAATACTCCTAGCAATTTCGTTGCTTGGTAGTAAATGGACGACAGTCTCATTCTTAGCGTGTTGACTATTGAATCACCATTCTAAGATTAATCGTGCTACCTAGTCCATTTTCTTGGTGCACTCCTTGATTGATGAGTTAGGATTTTGCTAAGTCCTCGCTCATTTGATCATATCGTCTTGCCTTGAAAAGCAAGATTGTTCTCGAGCTTAGTAACATATCGGTGGTTCGTGATTTTCTGAATGTCTTCTCGGAAGTATTACCAGGTTGTCACCTGAACGCTATGTTAAGTTCGTGATCAAGCTGGTTCCTTATAAACCACCACTTCTCCAAGAATCTGTGATGGATACCCTGAGCTAGCCGGTTAAGCTAAATGACAACTTGGAGAGTTGGAAGATAAAAGCTTGCCTGACTTAGTTCCTTCCAAGGGATATCTTTTGTGTGTTTGTTGAAGAAAGATGATATCTTGATCGATTGATCCTCGTGATCAATTGTTGGATCTATTGTCTTACTAAAACTTTGATTTGAGTATGGGCTATCATCAAATCAAATCAGAACCAACGATGTTCATAATGTTATCTTACTCGGGGATGATTCCTCGAGCCTACACCATTATATCCCCTTGGTCTGACCAATGCTATCACTTGTTCACATAATCATGGAATTCCATCTCCATGAAAACCTGGATGAATTGTTGTTGAGCCCATCAGCAACACTGCTATCTTATCCATGATTTTGTAGGACATTAAGCTAGTGTCGGAAACTTTGTAAGCATTGCCTTCGTGTCCCGTTCATGAGGTATATGTTGGATTAGAGAAGAGATTTTCCCAAATTCATGTGTAATTGATGCAAGTTGTCACCGTGAGTTCGAGAAAGTTGTTTTGCCTCCTGTGGAATCATTCCAAGTCAGTCATGCATATGTGCGAAGTATTCTGTGGTTTGGAGACTTGCAACCTTCACTCTATATGTATCCCTAGCACACCAAGCCACTGATCGATTTGTTCAAGAGAAGAAGTTCAAATGCTATTCCCGAAGGGCCCGGACGGACATGCACAAGACTTCGTTATCTCCAATGATGATTCCTAATCTGAACTCGATAGTATTTTATTATAAGACTACTATGTGGTCAAGTTTGTCTGGGACAACGTGTTCACAGGTACGTAGCAGAACCAGCTCATGTTTTGGAGCTGCTATCGTAGTTCATTTCCCGAGAATCTCGCAACGCCATCTCGTCGATTTGTGTTGTAAACTTTCATTTTTCTTCCTAGACTCGATGAGTCTGGAATATCCTGACACCAACCAGAACTGAATCTCAGGCAGATATGATGGTTGGTGCATTTCCCAAGAGCTATAATATTGGTCTCTCGATTACCGGTAAAGTGGATGTCGTGGCCAACACACCTAGCCGGAAGACCTATTGTTGTAGTATCTCGATTGAAGAAGTTGGCCACCTCCCCATAAGAACTTCGTAGGATTTACTCCCTAGTTGTTCCTTATGGACTTTTTGTGCTCCCGAAGTCCGACCTTTACTTGATGTTCAAGATACCAAACATATCTATGAATGGTTTACGCTAGCACGTCAAGGAGAACATTAGAAGCGGAGTGCTAAATGTCTCTCGGCCGATCATCCAGATTTCGTCCCCTTGGCCTCGCCAAGGTGAAATCTGAGAAGTGTTATCTTCCTTTGCATCTGCATCATCCATCATTATTCATCATGGTAGTATGTGATGTTGCCAGGATCCTTGACACGGTTATTGGTAAACCTTGATGAATATGGGAATGCTCAAGTTCTTGAGAGCACGCACAAGCACTAGGTGTTATCACCGGCACTCACCGGGAATGCTCCCAGTGCTCTTGGTTATGCTATAACCCCTCAAGAGTAGAATTACTCTCTATTGTTGGGTTTCTTCCCAGTTACCAGAATTATTCCCAGCATTTGCATTTTGTTCCCAGCTTGCACCGCCAATGTGCCTATTCTCCATGGGTTACCATTCTCAATCACTGCTGTTCAGGATTATCCTCAGGAGTGGAATTGCCATGGGTCCCATCCATCCTCGATGATAACCAAATCATCCCTTGTGTTGTCTTTAATAAGATAGTCCACATCATCCATTCTGGACGAGTATGTCATTCTTTTGGACTCCGTCAAATGATCGATTGTGTTTGCCTTAGGCTGGTATAGGGAATCTCAATGATCTCTATATCAAAAGTAATTCTTTTGCCATTTAAAGAAATAATTCTACAAGTCACCTTCCCTAAAGGTGCCCCGTCTTGTGGTATCGTTACCATCACCCTAGGTGTGGAATTATTGCCACTAGGTGAACCTTCATCGTTTGTCTCACTCCATCCCCCTGGAGGTGTACTCCGTGTCTCAGCTCAAGAGATGTTTCAACGTCTCACTCCATGGGTTGATCTTGAGTTGCTCGATCTTTCGGAAGATCAATTTTGTAGAGTTTCTCTCATCATCACCGCTTGGACAAAGTTCTCGAAATCAAGGATGCCAAGATTTACATGATGCAATGAATCAACATTTTTCGAGGAGGGAACCGGGATCGAGAAGATTGTGTTAGATAGTGTCCCCTCTGATTTCTTATCTCACGTCCTGAATCTCGGGACGAGATTCTTGTTTAGTAGGGGTGAGTTGTCACATCCCTAGCTTCTGGTAATGCACTAGTCTAGCCTCATGTGTGCATCATGTTTAAATTTCTCTTAAACTGAAATGGGGATGATTAAACCCTAGCACCAGATGAAACCAACTAGGCTCAATTAAAAAAAAATTCAATGAACCCAAAATGCCTTTGGAAAAGTTCATCATTTTTGGATTGGTTAAAGACCTCTGCCAAAAATGTTGTACACATTTCTAGGACCATTCTGGATTTTGGATTAAATCATATCTAATTTGCATTTGGGCATTTAAATTTTATATATTATTTTAAATGCTCAAACAATCCCAAACTGAAATGTTCCATGTTGGTTTTATGCTAAACAATGGGCATGAGCAGTTTGGTGATTTTTGAAAGTGCCTAAGTATTTTTAATAAAGCCCAGAACAGAATAACAAAATAGAATAACAGAAACTAAATAGAAAACAGAGAAAAGGAAGCCCACCTGAGCCACTTACCTGTGCGGCCCAGCACTGTAGCGGCCCAGCCCACCTTCCCTCGCGCGTCGTCTTCCTCGCGCCTACTGGCTCGGTGCGTGGCGCGCGCACAGCCGAGCCGCGGCCACCTCCTGCTTCGCGGTGGCAAGGCCCGACCCCCCCCCCCTCTCCTCGCCAGCGCGACGCCCTGGCCGCCCTGGTTCTCTCCTCTCCCTCGCTGGACCTCTCCCTCTTCTCCTTCCCTCTCTCTCGCAGCCACCGAACGCCATCGCCGCCGCGCTCGCTGCCACCGCGGCCACCGGCCACCGCACGCCTCGCAAACATGCCCAGAAGAGTCGCCGCAGCCCCGTCTTCCTGTTTCCTCGACGTGCCCAAGTTGGGGAGCGCCGCAGCGCCTTCAACGCCGTCGTTCCCCTCCTCTGCGTTCGGTGACCGCCGTCGGCGATTCGTCGCCGTGAGGCCGCCCCCGGGCTCGCCGTCTTCTTCAAACGAATCGCCGTGAGCCCCTATTGCTCTCCCCCCTCTCCGTTTGCCTTCTTGTGCACCACAGCGACCGCGCCGAGCTCAGCCGCACCCGCCGCCGCCACCGCACGTCGCCGTCATGGCCACAGCCACGTTGGGTTTATTCTGAGCATGGCATCGTCTTCACCGCACTCGCGGAAGCCCGTAGCACCTCCCCGCTCGCCTCCCCGACCCCCGCAGCGCCTAGCTCGACGGAGCCCGAACTCCGGCGCCGGCGCGAGCTCGTTTCCGACGAGCTCCGGCCACCCCAGTACACACCGTCGCCTCCATTAGATGCGCGAGCTCCCCAGCTACGTGTAGCACCAAGCCGCCGTCCAAATGGTCGCCGGAGGGCGAATCCCGAGCACCGCCGCCACGTTCGGCCTCGCCGGCGTCGAGCCGCCGGTGGCTTTGACCCCGTTTGACTCCGGCTGGACCCCCCCCCCTATGTCCATGACATGTGGGGCCGGCCGTCGTTTAGTTTTAGTTAAGTTTTAATTAATTACTAATCTCTGTGCTTAGCTCTGTGAGTCACTGACACGTGGGGCCAAACCCCTGTTAAATTAGTTTAGTTTAAAAACTAAACTTAATTAGGCCTGAGAGTTTGACATGTGGGCCACCCCCCTGACACTTTAGTTAGGATTAAATTAACAATAATAGTCTCTGTTAACTTAGCTTAGTCACTGACCAGTGGGCCCCACTGGTCAGGTTTGACCCGAACAGCCCCTGTTGACTTGCTGACGTCACACAGACGTCATGCTGATGCAATAAAGCCTTTTCTGAAATTTTATATAAATCTAAATGATTTATTTATTTCAGAAAATAGCCAAAACTTGTAAAAATCATATAAAATCAACCGTAGCTCAGATGAAAATAATTTATATATGAAAAATGATCAGAAAAATCCAAGGAATCTGTTTATGGCACTTTCATGCATGTTTGAACAAGCTAAGCCTGCTGATCAGGTCAAATCAATTAAATGACAATTAAATAATCACATATGGAGTTTGAATTTGAACCTTTGGTTCAAACCAACTTCATTTAATTGTGTTGCTAGTTGCATTAGCCCAATCAACAGCATATTGCCATGTCATGATCATGCATCATATTGTTGCATTGCATTGATTGTGTTCTTTCTCTGTTTGTCGGTTTTGTCCCCTCTCAGTAGACGACGTTCCGACGATGAGTTCGATGACACCGATGAAGACCCAATGTTATCTTCAGAAGTGCCAGGCAAGCAAAACCCCATTGAGCATCCCGATACAATCCCACTCTCTCGCTCTTGCTCTCTCTTAATGCATTAGGACAACAATGCTTCAACTGTTACCTGCTGCGGTAGTTGAACCCCTTTCCACTGCATGACCTGTCATTGCCACAGTAAATAGTTGAAACCCACTAGTATGAGTAGGAGTTGTTTGAGCCATGTTGTGCCTACTCATTCAGGCTTTCTGGTTATGCCTGCTATTGCTTAGAGTTGTGTCAGGTCTGATTCATCGGGGATGAATTGGAATGGTGATGAACATGTCCTAATGTGTGTGAGCTAAGTGTGTGAACACGATTTGGTAAAGGTAGCGATGAGAGGCCATGTAGGAGTACATGGTGGGTTGTCTCATTGCAGCCGTCCTCAGGAAATGAGTTCTGTGTTGGTTGATCCATGACCAGTTACTACCATGCATTGGGCCCGAAACCAATGGACCCTCTCGACTTATTAATCAACATGATCTCTGTCCAGGAGTTGCAACTAGTTTCTGGTGTTTGTAGTTTACTGGAGGTCGTGCGCAGCGCTGACCCTCGGGGTGGGCTGTGACGCGGCAGGTACGTGGCACGGTGTACCGATCGCCCGTTTGGTGATGCGGGAACCCTGTACACATCGTTTGGGGCCGTGAGCGACACCCCGGCCGGATCTCCCCACGGATGGAACCCAAATAGGCGATAAACTTGGATGAGAGACTTGTGTGGTTAGTCAGGTCGTGGCCGACACCCTCGCTGGGCCTCCGCTTGAAGTTTGCCGAGTACATGTCGTGTAAACGGCGGTAAGTGGTGAGAGCGTGTGTGAAGAAGTACACCCCTGCAGGGTTAAATATAATCTATTCGAATAGCCGTGTCCGCGGAAATGGACTTCTGGGTTACCTATTACAGTTCATAGACAAGTGAAAGTGGATACTCTAAAACACGCAAGATAAGCGTGAGTGCTATGGATGGCCTTCTCGTAGGGAGACGGGAGTGGATCCATAGTGGTGTATTGATTGGTGAATATGTGGACTCGTGTGCGCCACCTCAAAAAAGTTACTTGCAGACGTAGTTCAGAATAGCCACTGAGTCAAAGCTGGCTTGCTGCAGTCAAACTCCACCGCCCTTTGTTGATACCGATGCATATGTAGCTAGTTCTGATGTAAGTCTTGCTGAGTACCTTTGTACTCACGTTTGCTTAATTTATGTTTTTGCAGAGAGACCTCAGTCTCGCTAGTGGTTCCGCGTGGACTTCGACGTTTAGCTTGTTACCTCAGCTACGATCTTGTACCCTTGGGAGGGTCTTGTAGATAGTCAGACTTCTTAGTCTTTTTCATTTGTAGATGTCTGTACTCAGACATGTAATGCTTCCGTTGCCTGTATGCTCTGTATGTTGGGTCATGTGACCTCTGTTTGTAATAAATGCTATGATGGCTCTTCTGGGCCTTATCTATATAAGTTGTTGAGTTATGTTGTGATGCCATGTTGTACAGCATATACTTGCATGTTATGCGTACGTGTAATGTGTATTGCTATGTGTGGGATCCGACACCTAGTTGTTTACCTTTGGTAGCCTATCTTACAGGGAAATGTCTCCTAGTGCTTCCACCGAGCCTTGGTAGCTCGCTACTGCTCCGGAACACTTAGGTTGGCCGGCATGTGTCCTTCTTCGTTCCTGTGTCTGTCCCTTAGGGGAAATGTCACGCGTTGTTCCTTTAAGTCCTTGTAGCTTGCTACGACTTGGGTTCATACGTTGATGACCGACACGTTCGTTGCTGGGTCATGTATGCCTGTCTCTGTAATTTAGTGCCACTTTTGGTTTATAACTGGTCATGTCGGCCCGGGTTCTCTGTCATATGGATGCTAGCGACACTATCATATACGTGTGCCAAAATGCGCAAACGGTCCCGGGCCAGGTAAGGTGGCACCCGTGGGGATACCGTGCGTGAGGCCGCAAAGTGATATGATGTGTTACAGGCTAGACCTGTGTGACTTAGGATCGGGGTCCTGACAGTGTTTCTTAGGGTCTTCAGAACAACAAGTAAAATCATATATTTCACATAAATTCCGAGCATAACATTGCAAACGATGAATTTGATCCAGTAAAAGTTTCCCTTCTTGAGATAAGCGGTGTCGCACATAACAAGCATGCTCATCTAAAGATTTTCCCTCAACTAAGCTAGTTGAAGTTTTAGCACGAGCACATAGGGATCAAAGATGATCCAAGTAAAATGCTTCAGGAGTGTGATAGATTTTGAGTGGTTTTTCAACCATTGGTTCAGCAGGTACCACTAATTGTTTTTGGTATTTTGCATTTCCT
This sequence comes from Secale cereale, assembly GCA_902687465.1. NCBI lineage: Eukaryota > Viridiplantae > Streptophyta > Magnoliopsida > Poales > Poaceae > Secale > Secale cereale. The sequence continues at coordinate 365,821,591 of LR738709.1, forward strand.
ACCCATAACTAAAGATAGAAAACAACTTAGAGCAGCAAATAAAATCTACTTAGTGATAAAGAAAACAAGCACACACGAGAATATTCACCCCACGCTATTGCTCCCCGGCAACGGTGCCAGAAAAAGGTATTGATAACCCACAAGTGTAGGGGATCAGTTGTAGCCTCTTTCGATAAGTAAGAGTGTCGAACCCAACGAGGAGCTAAAGGTAGAACAAGTATTCCCTCAAGTTCTATCGACCGCCGATACAACTCTACGCACGCTTGACGTTCGCTTTACCTAGAACAAGTATGAAACTAGAAGTACTTTTTAGTTTTTGTGGGATAGGTTTGCAAGAATATAAAGAGCATGTAAATAAAAACTAGGGCTGTTTAGATAAGTAAGCAATAAAGTTAGTTTAGCGAGTGTGGAAAAGATGTGGTAGGAGTTGCGAAATTGTCCCTAAGCAATTGACTACGTTACTAGACCGATAGCAAGTTTTATGTGGGAGAGGCCACTTCTAGCATGTCACCCCTGACTTGGAATTCTATGCACTTATGATTGGAACGATTAGCAAGCATCCGCAACTACTAACGTTCATTAAGGTAAAACCCAACCATAGCATTAAGATATATTGGCCCCCTTCAATCCCGTATGCATCAATTTCTACGCTAGGTTGAAGCTTCTGTCACTCCCGCCCTCCAATACGCAGTCCTATCAACATACTACTAACTCTATGGTGTGATCCACGGGCGCGCTCATATGATGAGCACCAAAGGACAGCAACATAACGACAAGCAATTTAAACCAATCAAAGCAATTCACCAATTACCGATAGGACAACGAAAATCTACTCAGACATCATAGGATGGCAACACATCATTAGATAATCATTTGAAGCATAAAGCACCATGTTCAAGTAGAGGGTACAACGGGTTGCAGGAGAGTGGAACGATGTAGATAGATGGGGGAAGGTGATGGAGATGTTGGTGAAGATGACAGAGGTGTTGGTGTAGATCGTCGTCGGACGTTGATGGACCCGGTGGCACTCCGGCGCCACCGGAAGCAAGGGGGAGAGAGCCCCCCTCCTTCTTCATCTTCCTTGACCTTATCCCTAGATGTGAGAAGGGTTTCCCCTCTGGTCCATGGCCTCCATGGCGGCGGAGGGGCGAGAGCCCTCCGAGATTGGATCTGTCTCTCTGTCTCTCTCTGTTTCTGTGTTCTTGGATTCTGCCCTTTCACCGTTGTAATGCCCAGGATGGGACTATACCTCCTACGTGTTGTGGCACGACTTAAAGGTATAAGCCCATTCTGGAATGATCTCAAGTTCGGTATCTTTGCACATCTCATGTAAAAATAGGGATGAAAAGCAAAAGAGATAGTTGGCTTACACTCGCCACGTCACACAATTCATTACATGGCAATTCATCATCCGAATAACATCACAACCCGACTACGGGTGAAGATCCAAATGAAAGATACCAAAATACATAAAGCCACAGGTTCGAATCGCCCCTAGTAGAAACCACTACTGATCATCGGGATAGTGCACGTAGTAACGGCTACGTTCTTCATCGTACTCCCACTACAGCTCTGTGCCGTCACCTGAGTAGTTCACCATGGTACCTGCATCTGGTGTGGTGTAGAAACTATGAGCCACGGAGGACTCAGCAATCCCGTTCCCGGGTAGCAGAACTATCTAAGCCTTGGGTGTGGAACAAGGCTGAAGAAAGATAAAAGGTTGCAGCAGCACTAGCACTAGCTTACGTGTTAAGATCGAGAAGAGAAGTGCCACGAGGGACAAAGTGATCATGAAGTGATCCTATCTAAGCACGACAAACATAACCCCCCCCCCCCCGTGTTCACTTCCCGAACCCCTTTCGGAAAATGACCGTCACGGTTACTCACGCTGGTAGTGTGTTCTGAACATGGTGTCAAGTTTTCTACAACTGGATATTAACAAATTCCCATCTGCCACATAACCGCGGGCACGGCTTTCGAAAGTTCAAAACCCTGCAGGGATGTTCCAACTTGGCCCATTACAAGCCCACGATCCGCGGAGTCGCAACTCCAAGGTGGGAAGGCCTGAGTATTCTCGGAATACCGTGCTCAAGATACTCCGACTAAGGTAAGACTAATCAAGCAAGACCTCCCGGCGTGCCAACACCCTGACAGTAGCCGCGCGTATCTAGTCTCAGGCCACGACCGGATGAGCACAGCGTATAGTGACCAAAACCCAAGTTGCCAAGGGGGGTACCGCACACGACTCTAGTTTGGACCAACACTCAAATCGAGCACTGGCCCAGGGGGTTGATTAATTAATCCTCGGGTTAATTACTCCCTCCGCAAGTTTTAGTTGTTAGGCGAATGGAGTACCAATGTCGGGCCTCGCTGGAAAAGACTTAGCGCTAAGCGGTTTATCGAGGGGGTCCCATAACCCCAACCGTGTGAGGAACGCATAATCAAGGAACATAACACCTGAAAGAACATGCGGTGCCCCCATGTTTGGTTTTGGTAATTGATGACAATCTCTATGGACTAATGGTTTCCGTGAGTTATATTTGAAGGGTTTGTCCATAGGATTTTCTTGGAGTTCATTTGTTGGTTTCAAGGAGGGTTTGTGATGACCAAGGTGCTATTAAGGAATTATCCAAAGATTGGTCTTGTGAGTGTTGAGCTTATTGCAAGCATGTCTTGAAGAAGAAGAGTGTGTTATCATTCATGCTTACCTTGAAGACATCATCCAAATGAAGAGTTGGAAAGATTCAAGGTTGATCAAGACTAAGTGAAGGAGTGAATCAAGTTGATCAACACACAAAGCGTAGAAGATGTACCGAGAGGGATCAAGCAATCCTATGGTATGGTAAGCATTGTCAATCACGCTTTGTGTACTAACCCATGGTCTTTGTGAGAGTTCTTTGTGGGGTTAGGTTGCAGTGTGCAAGTTCAAGTGGAGCATCACGAAGAGATCAAGTGCTTGAAGCTTGCCGTCCATTGTGGTGACAATGGACTTGTGAAGATATGCCGAAGAGTGGCTCACCCATAGTGGAGTATGGGGGAGAAATCTAGTAGTCTTCACCGAGACAACGCAATCAAGAAAGGTGGTCCAACTTGAGGAAGTCAAGATCGTCTACATCTAGCTCAAGTGGACTTTGTGGAAATCAAAGGTTTGCCCTTGATAGGTTTTCTATTTTACCGGTCTCGTGGTGGTAGTTGGGAGACCGGGTTATAGGATCGTTTGCCGTACTATCAAGGGGGGCTCTCAAGTTGGTAGCTTGATCGTATCGTTAGTAGAGAGCTCAAACCATTGCATCCTTGCATCATGTTTCTTGGTTCTTGTTTGGTTCTCTTTGTGAGTCTTAGAACTTATGGTCATCTTGATGACAAGCTTGAGTTCATCGAAAACGGAGTTCACATGTGTCTTCTATGATGTTTTCGATGTTGGGTGTTTTACCGGTCTTATCCGAGGAAGGGTTCTCACCATTTTCTTATGGGACTTTTCTAATTTGCTTCTTATTGGTTTTTCTATCAAGATTGTGTTAGCCCTTGTCGCTAGCTTTCCAACAAACTTGGTTTCATCGAATTCGGAGTCCGTATGAAAAAGTTATTGTCATTTTGGTGTACTGAAAAGGCTGCAGCGGTACTACCGCGGGTAGGAGCGGAAGTAATTTTTTACTACCGCTTTCGGGAGCGGTACTACCGCTTTCGGGAGCGGTACTACCGCTTGGAGCAGTACTACCACGCCTACTTCCGTGGCTACTTCCGCTCGGGACCAAAAACTCGTCACAAGTCCAGCGGTGGTAGGCACGGATGTAATTTTTTAGTACCGCTCGCAAGCAGTAGTACCGCTACCCTTAGCAGTACTACCGCTACCCCTAGCGGTAGTACCGTGAGGTCAAGCGGTACTACCGCTCCGACGGTTTTTCTGGCCTTTTTGCCTCCTCGCTGTTGTTTTTCTAAGGGGTACTAATGCCCTAGCGGTAGTACCGCTCCTGGAGCGGTAGTACCGCTCTGTGCGGGCTGTGAGCATAACGGTTGGATTTTTCCTCACCTATAAAAGGGGCTCTTCTTCCCCAATGAACCTTATCCTTTGAGCTCGTGTTCTTCCCCCATTGTTGACCTTCTTCGAGCTTGCTATCTCCCAATCCCTCCATGGATTCTTGCTAGTTTTGGGGGGAAAAGAGAGAGGAGATCTAGATCCACATTTCCACCAATCACTTTCTCCTCTAGGTGAGGGGAACCCCTTGGATCTTGATCTTGGAGTTCTTGGTGTTCTCCTTCTTGTTCTTCCTCTCATTTCCCTCCCTAGCATTAGTTGCTTTGGTGGGATTTGGGAGAGAAGGACTTGGGCACTCCGTGTGCCCTTGCCATTGCATTTGGTGCATCGGTTTGAGTTCTCCACGGTGATACGTGGAAGTGAAGTTGAGAAGCTTATTACTCTTGGGTGCTTGGTACCCTTGAGCTTGTTCCTCTTGGGTGCTTGGGCGCCCTAGACGGTTGTGGTCACCTCGAAGCCATATTCCATTGTGGTGAAGCTTCGTGGTGTCGTTGGGGAGATAGCCCCAACCTTGGTGTTCGGAGCTCAATCATTGTGGTGTAAAGCTCCGGGCAAGCGTCGGGGTCTCCAATTAGGTTGTGGAGATCGCCCCGAGCAATTTGACGGGTTCGGTGACCGCCCCCAAGGGTTGCCATTTGTACGGGTTCGGTGACCGCCCTCAAGGGTCCCTTAGTGGAATCACGGCATCTTGCATTGTGCGAGGGCGTGAGGAGATTACGGTGGCCCTAGTGGCTTCTTGGGGAGCATTGTGCCTCCACACCGCTCCAAACGGAGATTAGCATCCGCAAGGGTGTGAACTTCGGGATACATCGTCGTCTCCACGTGCCTCGGTTATCTCTTACCCGAGCCCTTTACTTATGCACTATACTTTGTGATAGCCATATTGTTTCTTGTCATATATCTTGCTATCTCCTAGTTGTTTATCTTGCTTAGCATAAGTTGTTGGTGCACATAGGTGAGCCTAGTTGTTGTAGGTTTTGTGCTTGACAAATTAACCGCCAGGTTTATTCCGCATTTGTTCAAGCCGAAACCGTAATTATTTTAAAAGCGCCTATTCACCCCCCCTCTAGGCGACATCCACGATCTTTCAATTGGTATCAGAGCCTCGTCTCTCTTTATAGGGCTTAACCGCCTAGAGAGTAAGGATGTCGACTAGGGGCTTAGGATTCTCTGACACTCTTAGCTTCGATGGCACAAATTTTGATGTTTGGGTAATTCGCATGCTTAATCTCTTTAGGGTCATGGACCCAAATTTAGAGCGAATTGTAGATATGGGTTTTTCTCCTCCAAAGGATCCCCAAAGATTATCTTTAGAGGATGAGAAAAACTCTTATCTCAATGCTCAAGCTTCTAATGTGCTTTTCGATGCTTTGAGCAATGTAGTTATATTTCAACTCATGCCATTCCGGGATGCTCATGAGTTGTGGACAAAGCTTCAAGATAAATATGGTGTGTCCAAGAATTGTGGGAATGATTGTTCTCCTTCCACCTCCGGTCGTGTTGTCTTCTCAACTTCCTCTACTTCACCTACATGTGGTTTGCCACAAGGTAATGATATGGTGAGTAGTGTTGGTCATTGCAATGATGATAGTATGCTTATTGTGGATGATCCTTCATCGCTATCCTATTGCAATGCATCTTCTTTGGACTTTAACACTTCGAGCACCCAACATGTTTCACATGCTTGTGTTGATAGTCCTTGCATATCATGTAGAAATTGTTTGACTAAAACTCATGATGATATGCTTGCTATGTCTTGTTGCCATGATAAAAATGCAACTATTTCCTCGAATTGTTGTGCTAACAATGTAGAGGAAACCCAACCACCCATGGAACAAGATGTAGTCTTGAATGGTGCTTCAAGGGATCCTACATCATCGTCTATTGCGTTTTGCCTTATGGCTAAGGCTTCAAAGGTATCTCCCACTTTGAGCCCCAATATATCTTGTGATGATAGTGATGATGACAATGATGATGATGTAGAAAATGATAAAGAGAATGATAATGTTGCCTCCTTAAAAATTAAGGGGGAAATGATTTTTAAAGCTCTTCTTAAGAATAATTTAGCTCGTTCCAACTTTATGGAAATCATGTCTATTGCCATTGAGGGCAAGAAATATATTGATGAGTTGGAATCTCATATAGAGGAGCATGAGGTCACCATTGAGAAAATGGAAGGTCATGAGCGTGATTACACTAATGAGATCGCCGACCTCTCGCAAGCTCTTGAACTTGAACAAACCACCAAGGAATCTCTCGAGGAGACTTTTGCTCTAGAACTATCTAGAATAAAGGAATCCCGTGATAGAGCTCTCAAGGTGGCTAATGATTTTGAAACTAAAAATGAGAAGCTTGAAGTTGCACATGCTAAACTCCTTGAGGATTTTGAGCACCTCGAAAATGGCTCAAGGGTCATTAAGGGTGAGCTCATAAAACTCACCGAGTCTCATGCTCAACTTAAAGCTTCATATTCTAAGGAGCTTGCCAAGTTGCCTTCTCCTCTTGCTATTATTGATGATGCATGTGCTACTAACTCTATTTCTAGTGAAGCATCCATTTTGAAGGAGAATGTTGAGCTAAGGGCTCAACTTGAGTTGCTGTCTGGCAATTATGGGAAATTGGAAGAAAGTCATGTAAAGCTCACAAGCTCTCATGATGATCTTCTAGTATCCCATAATGTGCTAAAGATAGCTCATGAGGCTATGAGTATCAAGGTAACATCTAGTGAGCCTCTTGTGGATACTAGCACTACTTCAAGTCAAAATGCTATCTTGCCATGTGCTAGTCCTCGTAATTCATCTACTCATAATGTTAGTACATCTTGTGATGAATTGCTCTCCTTGCCTTGTTTCTCTAACAATGAAGCGTATACTTCCTCTAGTACTTTTGTTGATACTAACCATGTAGAGGAAATCAAAGAGCTCAAGGCCCAAGTCACTTCTTTGAAGAAAGACTTGGAAAAGTGTCATGAAGGGAAGTCCACACTCAACAATATCTTGAGTGTGCAAAAATCCCCCAATGACAAAGGTGGACTTGGATTCAACTCCAACAAGAAGAAAAGGTCCAAAATCATTAACAAGAATAAGGGCCAAGAACAACTCAAGAATTCGGCCAAGATTATTTGCTTCAAGTGCAAAATTGAAGGGCATCATGTTAGATCTTGCCCATTGAAGAAGAAGGCCATTAGTGACAATCAACAAGGGAAGAGGCCACAAGTTCAGTCCCATGATCAACCGCAAGTTGAAGAAAGGCCACTTCTCAAGAAGACTCAAGTTAGTGCTTCTCATGTTGAGAAATCAAGTGAGAAGAAAGTGAAGAGTAGACGTTGCTACTTATGTCGTGAGAAAGGTCACGTCGCTTCTTCATGCACTAGTGGTAACTTATCCAACCCAATTATTATTGATGATGTCTATTTTCTTGGGAAGGATAATGTTGGCAATGTGTTTGCCAAGTTTTTTGGTACTCAAAGTGGTGTCAAGAAAAGAACCATTTGGGTGGCCAAGCCTATTGTGACTAACCTCTTAGGACCCAACTTGGTTGGGGACCAACAAGCTAAAACTTGATCAATAGGCGTTGTTGGAGGGCATTGGAGACTTGGCTACATTATGAAGAATTAAGGGGTCTTCATCATTCATATTGTCTCAAGCCAAGTCGTTCCGATGATCAAGTTTCTATCTTATATCCAATGTTCCTCCTTGCGGTAACTCGTGCTTAAATTGTTTACATTGAAAGTTACTTGCCCCTTTGCATGTTTTGGTTTTGTTCCTTGCATGTGTTTGTATATGCTATGCGTCCAATTTGTATATCTTGAGAAATCAAGTATGTGTATATTGGTTTGCACATCATGTATGTGTGTGTCGTGCGTTGAGCCTTTGTGCTTCTTGATTTTATCTTAGTTGGCTCTTGTGAGAGATTAATGGAACATCCCATTTTGGGGGAGTGATGTGCTTTGTGCACCTCACAATCCTATAAATGTGTGTACATGAGGAATACCATCTAGTATTGATATTACAAGATTATCTAGTCTCTATGTGGTATGTCTTCTCATGAGAAAGTCAAATTATAAATGTTCCATTAATTATCTCTTGTTGGTTCTCTTTTGCATCTTGGTAAGTTTTTCATTGGTATCACATTATGGGGGAGTAATATTCTATGTGCATATTACAAGCCTAGAAAATGTGTAAATTTGAGATATTGTCACCTAGAGTTGATAGTATAAATTATGTTGTTCCTAGGTGGCATGTTAGCTCTACAAGTTGCATTTTGCTTGTGTTTGGTGTGAAGATGATGTTGGATATCATTGCTATCTATCACCGGGAATTATTTCCAAAATACCTCTTGTCTTTGACAATTGGTAATCATTTATGTGTTGGAAATTATTGATCATCTTTACATTGTCTTTTGGTTTTATTTGTCTTATCTCTTGCCAAGTTTGTGTCAACTCCCATTGCCTTCCGTGCCACTTGTGGATCTTGTTATTTTATTGATTTTGTCAAGTGTTTTCTAGATATAGTGAAAGTGGTGATCCTACCTTGTGCATTTTGTATTCAAATGCAAATTCTCTTTAATGCACAATTCTTGGGGGAGCTATCCTATCTCCTATAGAACACTCATCTTGTGATCCATATCAAGTGTGTGTTGATGGAAGGCAATCCGTTTCTTTTTGGTACTTTGTGCCATCATGAAACTTTGTAGATGGGTTGGTTTGTTTGGAACCATCCTCTCTTTTGGGAGTCCGATATATTTCCTTTTGCGTGTATCAATGGATATCTCGTTCCTTGATGTATCTTCTAAATAGATATCTTCCAAGTGATGATTTCTCCATTTGGTATCCTATTTTCACTTGGTATTTATTTTTCATTTTGTTTCGTTTCTTGAAAGTCTTGAGCATGCATATTTACTACATGTATTTTCTTTGGCATGCTTTCTTTCTTTAACCCAATATATAGGGGAAACTCCACCTAGTCTCAATTTGGATGAGATGTGCATGAAATTCATTTTCATATATAAATGCACATGTGTTTGTGGAGTTTGTCCTATGTATTGGTGTTTCTAACTCTTTGGTCCCAATGAGTTTGGGTACCATTTTGTTTGCGTTGTTGTTCTAGGAACAATTGGAGATGCATTGGAAGCTCGGCTCGTTCAAAAGGAAGGTGGTGTCACCATGTGCTTATTGGAGTCAAGCTAGGATGATCAATGAACTACTATCTACCTTCAATTGGTATCTACTACATCCTTCCAATGGTATCTCGGTAACAAGTATCACCATCTACTTCATGCACACATTTCTTGCACCAACCTTGTGTAGGTTCTATCATGGCTTGTTAGTCATTCCTTCTTATGATACTTGTTTCCTTTCTCAAAGCATCCCAACAATGATCTCTTGTTGCTAGTTGTGATGTCTTTGATGCTCGTGTTGTTGGAACTCATTTATATACAATTAGAACATATCTAGCCATGTGCTATGCCTTCAAGCAAATATCTTATTGGTATATTTATGACTTCCTTGGGGATAACTTCTTCATTCATTTTTGCAACAATTTCGTGTGTACATCCTTCTTTGTGGATTGATATCATCATGATCTTCATCTACCTAGAATCTTATACACTTGAGAGAAGTTGCATATCTATTTGATATCCCCTTCTTTCACGTCCACCTTGTCGTTCTTGGATCATTTCTTTGGTGGCTCCGTGAAAGCCTTTGCCTTGAGTGCGGATCTTATCTTGTTGCATCTAGATGCACTCTTGTGTGGTGAGGATATTTTTGTCTCTTGCTTGTCTTGACAAGGCTTTTGCCAATTAATTGGTATCCCTCGTCTTGATAACACTCTCTTTTATATCTTCACCAAGGGTTGTCACAAGCATAGGTTCTTTATATGCTTATTAGTGAGCTTGTGAACCCGTTTGCTTGTTGTGTGTGGGAATGATAGGCCTGGCACCGAGTATCTCTTTCATTCAAGACTATATTGATGCTTAATGTTCATCCATACATTAGTCTTCTCAAGTGCTTTGCCATGACTCACACACATCATTTTGGTTGAGCATACTCTTAAGTTGTCTCTTTTATATGTTGCTCAACCATTTGTTTGTTGCAAGTGCTAGGCTTTGTTACCTTCATGCTCAGTTGCACTTGGTGTGAGTTTCTATTGATTTTGGGGGAGTGATGATCCTATTTTGTGCACTTGGTATCCTAATGAAAATTTTCTAAGGAGTGCACAAATCATGGGGAGCTTCTCTAGTTTCTCTAGAACACTCCTTTGCTCTTATCATAATATTTTTTATTCATTTGGCATGTAGGATCATTGGTCTAGTTGGGTCAATTGGTATCTTTTGATAGCTTAATTCAATTGGTATCCATTGATTGCTTGATTGCGTGTTTTTCTCCCTTTGTTATGCCTTTGTGGCATATCATTCTTTTGCAATCTTTGGGCCTCAATATAGTTTGTCTTCCTCCAAGTATTTACAGTTGGATATATGTATTGCATTCCACTCTCTATTTTGAGGAATACATAATTTATGGAGGAACACGATTTATATTGACCTTCTAAGTTTTTCGCCCATTTTGGCAATCGATGCCAATGGGGGAGAAGTTTCAGAGAGTTTAGTTTTGTGAGGAAGTTTAGAGAGTTGTCTCTTCGCTCTTCTTGCTTTGGTTTTGTTCCTAAGCTTTTGCATCTCATGATCATACATTATTGTTGCATGGTATGGTGATGCATAATTCCTTATATAAACTCTCTTGAAAGTGATTGTCATCAATTACCAAAATGGGGGAGATTGAAAGAACATGCGGTGCCCCCATGTTTGGTTTTGGTAATTGATGACAATCTCTATGGACTAATGGTTTCCGTGAGTTATATTTGAAGGGTTTGTCCATAGGCTTTTCTTGGAGTTCATTTGTTGGTTTCAAGGAGGGTTTGTGATGACCAAGGTGCTATTAAGGAATTATCCAAAGATTGGTCTTGTGAGTGTTGAGCTTATTGCAAGCATGTCTTGAAGAAGAAGAGTGTGTTATCATTCATGCTTACCTTGAAGACATCATCCAAATGAAGAGTTGGAAAGATTCAAGGTTGATCAAGACTAAGTGAAGGAGTGAATCAAGTTGATCAACACACAAAGCGTAGAAGATGTACCGAGAGGGATCAAGCAATCATATGGTATGGTAAGCATTGTCAATCACGCTTTGTGTACTAACCCATGGTCTTTGTGAGAGTTCTTTGTGGGGTTAGGTTGCAGTGTGCAAGTTCAAGTGGAGCATCACGAAGAGATCAAGTGCTTGAAGCTTGCCGTCCATTGTGGTGACAATGGACTTGTGAAGATATGCCGAAGAGTGGCTCACCCATAGTGGAGTATGGGGGAGCAATCTAGTAGTCTTCACCGAGACAACGCAATCAAGAAAGGTGGTCCAACTTGAGGAAGTCAAGATCGTCTACATCTAGCTCAAGTGGACTTTGTGCAAATCAAAGGTTTGCCCTTGATAGGTTTTCTATTTTACCGGTCTCGTGGTGGTAGTTGGGAGACCGGGTTATAGGATCGTTTGCCGTACTATCAAGGGGGGCTCTCAAGTTGGTAGCTTGATCGTATCGTTAGTAGAGAGCTCAAACCATTGCATCCTTGCATCATGTTTCTTGGTTCTTGTTTGGTTCTCTTTGTGAGTCTTAGAACTTATGGTCATCTTGATGACAAGCTTGAGTTCATCGAAAACGGAGTTCACATGTGTCTTCTATGATGTTTTCGATGTTGGGTGTTTTACCGGTCTTATCCGAGGAAGGGTTCTCACCATTTTCTTATGGGACTTTTCTAATTTGCTTCTTATTGGTTTTTCTATCAAGATTGTGTTAGCCCTTGTCGCTAGCTTTCCAACAAACTTGGTTTCATCGAATTCGGAGTCCGTATGAAAAAGTTATTGTCGTTTTGGTGTACTGAAAAGGCTGCAGCGGTACTACCGCGGGTAGGAGCGGAAGTAATTTTTTACTACCGCTTTCGGGAGCGGTACTACCGCTTTCGGGAGCGGTACTACCGCTTGGAGCAGTACTACCGCGCCTACTTCCGTGGCTACTTTCGCTCGGGACCAAAAACTCGTCACAAGTCCAGCGGTGGTAGGCACGGATGTAATTTTTTAGTACCGCTCGCAAGCAGTAGTACCGCTACCCTTAGCAGTACTACCGCTACCCCTAGCGGTAGTACCGTGAGGTCAAGCGGTACTACCGCTCCGACGGTTTTTCTGGCCTTTTTGCCTCCTCGCTGTTGTTTTTCTAAGGGGTACTAATGCCCTAGCGGTAGTACCGCTCCTGGAGCGGTAGTACCGCTCTGTGCGGGCTGTGAGCATAACGGTTGGATTTTTCCTCACCTATAAAAGGGGCTCTTCTTCCCCAATGAACCTTATCCTTTGAGCTCGTGTTCTTCCCCCATTGTTGACCTTCTTCGAGCTTGCTATCTCCCAATCCCTCCATGGATTCTTGCTAGTTTTTGGGGGAAAAGAGAGAGGAGATCTAGATCCACATTTCCACCAATCACTTTCTCCTCTAGGTGAGGGGAACCCCTTGGATCTTGATCTTGGAGTTCTTGGTGTTCTCCTTCTTGTTCTTCCTCTCATTTCCCTCCCTAGCATTAGTTGCTTTGGTGGGATTTGGGAGAGAAGGACTTGGGCACTCCGTGTGCCCTTGCCATTGCATTTGGTGCATCGGTTTGAGTTCTCCACGGTGATACGTGGAAGTGAAGTTGAGAAGCTTATTACTCTTGGGTGCTTGGTACCCTTGAGCTTGTTCCTCTTGGGTGCTTGGGCGCCCTAGACGGTTGTGGTCACCTCGAAGCCATATTCCATTGTGGTTAAGCTTCGTGGTGTCGTTGGGGAGATAGCCCCAACCTTGGTGTTCGGAGCTCAATCATTGTGGTGTAAAGCTCCGGGCAAGCGTCGGGGTCTCCAATTAGGTTGTGGAGATCGCCCCGAGCAATTTGACGGGTTCGGTGACCGCCCCCAAGGGTTGCCATTTGTACGGGTTCGGTGACCGCCCTCAAGGGTCCCTTAGTGGAATCACGGCATCTTGCATTGTGCGAGGGCGTGAGGAGATTACGGTGGCCCTAGTGGCTTCTTGGGGAGCATTGTGCCTCCACACCGCTCCAAACGGAGATTAGCATCCGCAAGGGTGTGAACTTCGGGATACATCGTCGTCTCCACGTGCCTCGGTTATCTCTTACCCGAGCCCTTTACTTATGCACTATACTTTGTGATAGCCATATTGTTTCTTGTCATATATCTTGCTATCTCCTAGTTGTTTATCTTGCTTAGCATAAGTTGTTGGTGCACATAGGTGAGCCTAGTTGTTGTAGGTTTTGTGCTTGACAAATTAACCGCTAGGTTTATTCCGCATTTGTTCAAGCCGAAACCGTAATTATTTTAAAAGCGCCTATTCACCCCCCCTCTAGGCGACATCCACGATCTTTCAACACCGGTTTATACGGTTCCTAGGGAGGCATGAGTGGAACAAATCACCAAGCAAGAGGCTAAGCCTTCCACCCATTACCAATATATAGATGATTCCATTAAAGAGTTTATATAGTGTGATATCCCAACAAGTTTCAACATGGAGCAAGAATCTTCAAATCTTCTCCTGCAACTAGCAATGCTATAAGAGGGGCTGAGCGAAGCTTACTTAGCCAAACAAACGCTTGCATAGGTTGGGTGGTTAGACAGGTTCATGGTTACAATAGGAGGCTGACAGACAAGCATGGGCATCAAGGCAATAAGCTAAAGAGCGAGAGTTCTAGCAATAGGCAAAGATAGTAATGATATCTGGGTCAGGTCATCTTGCCTGTCGAGTCGTCGATGGGATCGTAAGACGGTTCCTTGTTCTCAACCTCGGTAGTAACCTCGTTCTCGAACTCGGTCTTGGCTTCCGACTCTACTCAACACAAGAACACACGAGGCACGAAATCAAACAAGGTGCAGTGCGCAAACCACAGGATGCATGTAAGATGCACTTAGGATGCACAACATGACAACATAGGAAGCACAAAGAAATAGCACAAGAACAAGACAATTTACTCAAGCAAGTAGAATGCAAGACAAGTCTATTTAGGATGCAAAACATCGCAAGGTAGGAAGCATAGAGAAACAACACAAGGAACAACAGGTTTAAATGAGGCCGGAAACTACTTAAGACAAATCCGGTAAGTCCTCATATGCATAGTTTGAGATTAGTCCAGATATGAACAAACCTTAAGTTAAAGTTGTGAAACAACAAGTTAACATGCACCATGATGATCTACACGAAAATCTAGTCAAGTTTCATATAAAGTTTGTTTAAAACGGAGCTACGGTCTAGAAGATATGATCAAAACAAGATAAGCATGGCAACGGTGCAAGAAGCACCCAAACATCAAGCAAACATACTCCAAACATGTTAACAAGATGATATTATGAAACTACATGCAAAACCACACAAGTTTCATGTAGGGCACGCTCAAAACGGAGCAACGGACTAAAAGATACACCAGAAACAAGAAACAATGCAAAGCTGAAATTAACAGCCACATAGCAACTTGGAAGCAAGATATATATACTCTACAGCACTAAAACATGGTGACAAGAAGCATGGACATGAAGTAGACATATCCTACAGCAAACAACTCCATTGGAGCAACTCCATAGGAGGCATGGATCAATAGCAACAAGCTACAACATTTTGAACATGACAATAAAAACCTGACAGTAATATTTTATAGCAACTTGGGAGCAAGAATTAAATATGCTACAGCAACCCAAATGAGCAAGTGAGGGCATGGATGGATAGACAACAACATATACAACAAGGAATGATCAAATGCCACCCCAAAACTAACACGGATTTGCCTAAAGCATCAAGCGAACATAGCATCAGGATATTACAGATTCCAGACTTAGTGAAATTTCACAAAGTGTTAAAACAGTAACATTATCATGGCATGTTTGCAAGCATGTTTAAGTCACCTCAAAGCATATCATGGCAAAAGGTTTGCACCACAGCAAAGATCACATGATGGGGAATCTATAACATATGAGCATGTGACATGGGGACAAACACAACAATAGCAACGAGCTCCTCAACTAGGCATCTCGTAACAAGTTACAAAACCTAACAGCCATATGCACTTTGCAACAGAGATAAACATGGCAATATGAACTCTAACATGCATGCTATAGCAACCAACATGTAGAGCATCTCATGATGAACATTTTGACATCTCATTTGCTTCATTTGGATAAACATGCACCAAGTTATCACATCTCAAACATGGCATGAAAATACCTAGTAGCAGCAGTTTATATCAAGTAGCACTCTTGTCATGAAGATTAAGACATCTAGATGGACTCAAACATGCATGACACAATGGAACAAAACATAGTACACATCACCACGATCATTTTGACATATCATATGCACAAAACGGACAAGCACAGTAAAAGTTATTGCCATCACAAGAATGCATCAGACAACAAAATAACAACAAAAGACTTAGGGAAAACGGGGTCAACCTCTGGATTAGTCAACGCGGGTCGCGGGTCGGGTCACGGAGCGGGCGAACGGTTGTGGGCCCATTAGGGTTTCCTCGCTGGATCGGGCGAACGGGCACCGATCGGGATCGGGATCCCGGCGCTCGAGAGCTTCGCGGCGGCGGCTGGCCCTCCCGACGGCAGGCTGGAGGAGGCCGGCGAGGGGGCCCAGCGGCGAGGAGCGGCTCGGAGGAGCCTCGGGCTCGGGGCGGCGGATCCTAGCGCCGGCGACGGAGGATTCGAAGGCGGCGTGACTGGGGGCGAGATCCGACGGCGTGGCCGGCGGCGGTGGCGGCGCTCCCGGCCGGCGGCGGGGTAGGCGAAGGAAGCTCGAGGCGCGCGGGGGCGCGTGGAGGCGACGGGCCCGGAGGGCGGCGGCGGCGGGCCCGCGTTGGGCCGCGCGGGCCGGCGCGATGGGGAGCGACGGCGGTGATGTGGCAGGAGGGGATTGGTCCGACCGTCGGCTGGACGTGTCCGGCGGCGGTCGGACGTGTCCGGCGCGGCGGGGAGGAGAGAAATTAGGGTTTTTGAATGAAAATGGCATGGGGGACGTTTTTATAGGCACAAGGAGCTAGGAGACTCCAAATAGGGAGCGGTTTTCGGCCACGCGATCACAATTCGACGACCGAGATGATGGGAAGGTTGTGCTGGGTTGGTGGGATGTTGTGGAGGGGGTCTTGGGCCTCAAAGAGGAGGTACTTTTAGCCCAGTAGGTTAACCGTTGGAGTACCAAACGAACTCCAAACGCGACGAAACTTGACAGGCGGCCTACACGTACCAAAACAACATCGCACGACAAGTCTCACGCTATTCCGGAAATGTTACACGGCCACACATGAAAGAAGGACTCGGGGATGCCACGGGCATGTGTGAAGGCGTCGGAACTCGAAACGGACAACGGGAAGAGACGAGTGGGACCGGATGCAAATGACAACACAAATGCAATGCAATGCACATGCCAACATGACATGGATGAAATACACACATGCACACGACAAAACGACGAAACCCGAAAAGAAGAAGAACCCGGAATGGAATTGATGAAGCCAAAGTTTATATATATTGCCATAATGGGAAAGTGTTACATCCGGGGCTTTACAAACTCTCCTCTACTATGAAAAGATCTCGTCCCGAGATCTAGGACTGGAAGAAGGAAGGATACTCGGAACGAAGGTGATCTTCTCGTTCCCACATAGCTTCTCGGTCGGTATGGTGTGACCACTTAACTTTCAAGAACTTGATTGACTTGTTGCCGGTCTTGCGCTCGGTTTCTTCGAGAATAGCAACTGGGTGCTTTTGGTAAGACAAGTCTTGTTGAAGATCAATCTCCTCAAACAGAATAGTGCGTTCAGGAGCCTTGAAGCACTTGCGGAGCTGAGACACGTGAAACACATCATGAACATTAGCGAAGTTGGAAGGGAGCTCAAGTTGATAGGCTAGATCGCCTCTTTTGCCAAGGATCTTGAAAGGGACCACGTATCTAGGAGCAAGCTTTCCTTTGATACCAAATCTTTGGGTGCCTTTCATAGGAGAAACATGGAGATAGACATGATCCCCAATGTTGAAGGCCAAATCACGATGCTTGCCGTCATAGTAGCTCTTCTGACGTGACTGAGCAGCCTTGAGATTCTCACGTATGACTTTGCACATTTCTTCGGCTTCTGAGATCAAGTCATTTCCAAGAAGTTGACGTTCACCAGTCTCTGACCAGTTGAGAGGGGTACGACACTTTCTGCCATAGAGGATTTCAAACGGAGCTTTGCCGGCACTTGCTTGGAAACTGTTGTTGTAAGAGAACTCGGCAAACGGGAGACAATCTTCCCACTTCATGCCAAAAGATATGACACAAGCTCTGAGCATGTCTTCTAGGATCTGGTTCACTCTTTCGACTTGACCACTAGTCTGAGGGTGAAACGCAGTGCTGAAACGGATCTTAGTGCCCATGGCAGACTGAAAGGAGTCCCAGAACTTGGATGTGAACAAACTTCCACGGTCTGAGGAGATAACATGAGGAATGCCATGTAAGGACACAATTCTGGAAGTGTACAACTCTGCCAGTTGAGCTGCATTGATGGATTCTTTGACTGAAAGGAAGTGAGCTACTTTGGTAAGCTTGTCGATGACAACAAAGATAGAATCATTCCCCTTCTCGGACTTGGGAAAGGCAGTGACGAAATCCATTTCAATGTGGTCGAACTTCCACTCGAGAATAGGAAGAGGTTGGAGAAGACCGGCTGGACGTTGATGCTCTGCCTTCACTCTTCTGCAGACATCACATTCATTCACGAATTGGGCAATCTCCCTTTTCATGCGAGTCCACCAGTAAGATTGCTTGAGGTCTTGGTACATCTTGGAACTTCCAGGATGAATCGAGAGGAGGGAGTCATGTGCTTCGTTCATTATGAGCTTCCTGAGATCACCCTTAGGAACCACAAGTCTGTCCTCAAAGAACAATGTGTCTCTCTCATCAATGCGATAGCACTTGTATTTGGGAGTACCCTTTGCAATACCATGTTTCACTTTCTGCACCATAGCATCACTGAGTTGGGCCTCACGGATATGATCTTCCAAGGTAGGAGCAACTTGAAGATTTGCAAGAAATCCTTGCGGAACAACTTGGAGGTTTAGCTTCCTGAATGCTTCACAAAGCTCAGGCTGAAACGGCTTGATAAGGAGACTGTTGCAATATGCATTTCTGCTCAAGGCATCTGCAATGACATTGGCCTTGTCAGGTGTGTATTCGATGCTTGGATCATACTCTTGGATCATTTCAACCCAACGAGTCTGGCGAAGGTTCAGGTTCGGCTGTGTGAAGATGTACTTCAAGCTCTTGTGATCGGTGAAGATGTCGACTTTTCTGCCCAATAGAAGGTGTCCCCACATGATCAAGGCGTGTACCACAGCTGCTAGCTCGAGATCATGTGTGGGGTAGTTCTTCTCACTTGGCTTCAATTGACGAGAAGTGTATGCCACAATTTTCTTATCCTGCATTAGCACACCACCAAGTCCTTGAAGAGAAGCGTCGCAGAATACTTCGTAGGGCTTGGAGTCATCTGGAGGGGTAAGAACTGGAGCAGAGATGAGCTTTTCTTTGGGAGTTTTGAATGCCACATCACAATCCAGAGACAAGTTGTACTTGACATTCTTCTGCAGCAAGTTGGAGAGAGGCTTGGCAATCTTGGAGAAGTTCTCAATGAACCTTCTGCAATAGCTAGCAAGACCAAGGAAGCTTCGGAGTTGCTTGACGTTCTGAGGAGGTTCCCAGTTGACAATCGCTTCAACTTTCTCGGGGTTGACAGCAATACCGTCAGCGGAGATGATATGGCCCAGATACAAGACCTTATTGAGCCAGAATTCACACTTGGAAAACTTTGCATAGAACTTATGTTCACGGAGTCTGTCGAGAACCATACGGAGGTGCTTTTCGTGATCCTCTTCATTCTTGGAGAATACCAAGATGTCATCCAGATACACAAGCACAAATTCGTTGGTGTAGGGGTTGAAAATGTAGTGCATCATTCTCGAGAAGGTGGGTGGAGCATTAGCGAGGCCAAAAGACATGACTGTATATTCATAGGAGCCGTAGCTGGTTCTGAAGGCAGTCTTGTGGATATCTTCTTCACGAATGCAGATCTGGTGATAACCCATCCGGAGATCGAGCTTTGAGAACACTTTAGCTCCTTTGAGCTGCTCGAACAATTCATTGATGTTGGGGAGCGGATACTTGTTCTTTATTGTCTTCTTGTTCAATGGCCGGTAATCAACGCAAAGGCGCTCCGTGCCATCCTTCTTCTTGACAAATAAGACACCACAGCCCCAAGGAGAAGTGCTAGGCCTGATCAGACCCATACGCTCTTGCTCATTGAGCTGTTTCTTCAACTCCTTCAACTCTTCAAGGGAGAGCTTGTACGGACGCCGGCATGCTAGCTCAGTACCAGGCTCGAGTTCAATGACAAATTCAACTTGACGATGTGGAGGCATGCCTGGAAGCTCTTCAGGGAAAACATCTTCATATTCATTGACCACCGGGATTTGAGATATGGCATTAATCTCGCCCTTGTCATTGAGAGAGAATGGCCTGATTGTGTTATCTCGAGAGGCGAAGATAATCACGTCTTCGTTAGGATGAGTAATCTTGACTTCCGTATTTGCACAATCAATGTGAGCATCATGCTTGGAGAGCCAATCCATCCCAAGAATAAGATCAATGTCGGAATTGCCGAGAATAACCGGAGAAACCAGAAAACGGTAATCACCCATATAAATAGATACATCCGGAGCAAAGTTGTTAGAGTTCATAAGCAAACCCGGAGAAAGCACAGACATCGGACTAGACAAAGCTTGCAATGGCATATCATGTGACAATGCAAAAGGTCTTGACATGAAAGAATGTGATGCACCTGAATCAAACAAGACTTTTGCAGGAATAGAGTTAACTAGAAGATTACCAAGTATCACATCTGAAGAATTCTCTGCTTGAGCTGCATTCATCAGATTCACTCTTGCTGACTTGGGGTTGTGCTTGACAATAGCGGTGCTGACAGGTGGAGGAGGTGGAAGGCGCCTCGGGTTGGGGCACTTGTTAGCATAATGACCCTTCTGAGAGCACTTGTTGCAAACCACTTCTGAGAGAGGACGGTAATGAGGAGCACTTGACTTGGAAGCTTGAAAATGATTATTTGACTGATTGCTTGGGTTGGGTGGGTGGGAGAAAGCACAGCCACCGGAATTCTTGTTGTTGTTGTTGGGAGCTCGGATCACTGGAGGAGGTGGAAGCCAAAACTTCTGTTGCTTTGCGACCAATTGAGAAGAAGAGGAGGAGTGAACAACGTCTCTGATCCTCTTTTTGGAAGCTTCCATCTTGAGCTGGGCTGCCTCTTGCTTAAGTGCCATGTTATAGAATCGATCAAACTCATCAGGTTCGAACAGGGTGAGAGCTAGTTGGAGTTCATCCTTCAGACCACCGCGAAACTGATAGATCTTGCTCTTGGCATCTGGGATGTCTTGCTTGGCATAGCGGGCAAGGTTCTGGAACTTGACATTATATTGGTAGACAATCATTGAGCCTTGCTTCAGGTTGCGGAATTGCTCACGCATACCCTCGATGACACTTGTTGGAATGTGGTGCGAGCGAAAGTCCTTGCAGAAGTCATCCCAGGAGATTACACGCCCTGCTCTGGAGTCTTTGTACTGCTGCCACCAATCAGCTGCTTGGTCCTTGAGTTGGAAGGCTTCAAACTTCACATAGTCCTCGGGCCTGACGTTACTGCACTCGAAATGCTTCTTGATATCTGTTATCCAGTCTTCAGCATCTAGAGGGTCCACACAGTAACTGAATGCCTTTGGTTGGTTTGCTAGAAACTGGTTGAGCGTAGCAAAGTGAGGTTGGTTGAACATATTGCCTTGGCCATGGTTCCCATGAGCACCCTGATTTGCTTGATTTGCTTGAATGTTCTGCATCATTTGCAAAAGCATCTGGGTGTTCTGGTTCGTCGCTTGCATAATTGCTCTCCAGGCCTCAGACGGAGGAGGAGGGGAAGGAGGACGATCATGCACCTCTTCACCCTCTGGGTTAGCGTTGGGAACCCTTTTAGGAGCCATCCTGAATGAGATGACAACTATTAGCCATTGATTGAGAGAAAATATAAGCTGAATCAATGGCTAGAAATTGCAACATAGTCTTCACAAGAACATTCGAACAAGAAGAACGAATGTAATCCACAGTTTAATAGTAACAACAATCTTCACGAGAAGCCACTTGGGAGAACAAAAGGTAAATAAAAACAACAAGGAGCAGATAGAACAAATACAAGATAGAAGCTTTGTTCGACATATTCGTGCTGAAAGCTTATGGAACGTGTTACAAAAGGGTTTTGCAATCCCTGGATCAGCATAGCCAAGGACCCTTTAAGATGCAACTCCCGATCGGAACAGCGACCATAAAACTACTTCACTCAATGTAGAACCCCGAACTCCATATCATGCATTCGTTGGAAGAATGCCTATGAGCTACTAGATGAACCCACCTATTGATTTCCGAAAGTTTCCAGTTATGCAATCAGGTGTTGGGGATACAGGGGAAGCATCGCGCACACAACTCTAATCCTACATCCAGCTGTATCCATACTTCAACACATAACCAGTTATTTCCGGAAACCGTCTACCTCGGACCATCGAAACGCATCTACTATACAAGCTATGGCAATACTCCCGAACTACCTCCCCAGTACTGGGTGATGTCGGGGTTATCTTGCCACTAACCGCATAGGAGAGTTTTTGATGTCGGCCGTCTTAAGTATTCCAGAACTGATGCGATATATTTGTGACGACAACACCTCGGAGCTCAACTCCCCGGGACACTGCCACAACCCCTAAATGAGAGGAGGCATCGAGAACAATGTTCTCGTCACAAAGACATCGAAACAAACCAAACAATACTCGCGGCATTCCTAAAAAAAAATTGGTGATATTTTGAGAGTAGAAGAGGCAAGAGTAATCGTCAGGAGTCCTCACCATAGTGAAAAGAGATGAGGAGCAAAAGAAAGCCTACTCTCCGATATATATATATATATATATATATATATATATATAGGACTCAAAACATTTTAAGTGTGTGCCTAGACTCAACCGTCAACGATTCGATCAATCAGTGGGGGCTTCTAGGTCGGAGAAGGCTCTGAATACCAACTTGTAATGCCCAGGATGGGACTATACCTCCTACGTGTCGAGGCACGACTTAAAGGTATAAGCCCATTCTGGAATGATCTCAAGTTTGGTATCTTTGCACATCTCATGTAAAAATAGGGATGAAAAGCTACGTTCTTCATCGTACTCCCAGTACAGCTCTGTGCCGTCACCTGAGTAGTTCATCATGGTACCTGCATCTGGTGTGGTGTAGAAACTGTGAGCCACTGAGGAGTCAGCAATCCCGTTCCCGGGTAGGAGAACTATCTAAGCCTTGGGTGTGGAACAAGGCTGAAGAAAGATAAAAGGTTGCAGCAGCACTAGCACTAGCTTACGTGTTAAGAGCGAGAAGAGAAGTGCCACGAGCGACAAAGTGATCACGAAGTGATCCTATCTAAGCACGACAAACATAACCCCACCGTGTTCACTTCCCGAACCCCTTTCGGAAAATGACCGTCACGGTTACTCACGCTGGTAGTGTGTTCTGAACATGGTGTCAAGTTTTTTACAACCGGATATTAACAAATTCCCATCTGCCACATAACCGCGGGCACGGCTTTCGAAAGTTCAAAACCCTGCAGGGGTGTTCCAACTTGGCCCATTACAAGCCCACGATCCGCGGAGTCGCAACTCCAAGGTGGGAAGGCCCGAGTATTCTCGGAATCCCGTGCTCAAGATACTCCGACTAAGGTAAGACTAATCCAGCAAGACCTCCCGGCATGCCGACACACTGACAGTAGCCGCGCGTATCTAGTCTCAGGACACGACCGGATGAGCACAGCGTACAGTGACCAAAACCCAAGTTGCCAAGGGGGGTACCGCACATGACTCTAGTTTGGACCAACACTTAAATCGAGCACTGGCCCAGGGGGGTTGATTAATTAATCCTCGGGTTAATTACTCCCTCGGCAAGTTTTAGTTGTTAGGCGAATGGAGTACCAATGTCGGGCCTCGCTGGAAAAGACTTAGCGCTAAACGGTTTATCGAGGGGGTCCCATAACCCCAACCGTGTGAGGAACGCATAATCAAGGAACATAACACCGGTTTATACGGTTTCTAGGGAGGCATGGGTGGAACAAATCACCAAGCAAGAGGCTTAGCCCTCCACCCATTACCAATATATAGATGATTCCATTAAAGAGTTTATATAGTGTGATATCCCAACAAGTTTCAATATGGAGCAAGAATCTTCAAATCTTCTCCTGCAACTAGCAATGCTATAAGAGGGGTTAAGCGAAGCTTACTTAGCCAAACAAAGGTTTGCATAGGTTGGTTGGTTAGACAGGTTCATGGTTAAAATAGGAGGCTGACAGACAAACATGGGCATCGAGGCAATAAGCTAAAGAGCGAGACTTCTAGCAATAGGCAAAGATAGTAATGATATATGGGTCAGGTCATCTTGCCTGTCGAGTCGTCGATGGGATCGTAGGACGGTTCCTCGTTCTCAACCTCGGTAGTAACCTCGTTCTCGAACTCGGTCTCAGCTTCCGACTCTACTCAACACACGAGGCACGAAATCAAACAAGGTGCAATGCGCAAACTACAGGATGCATGTAAGGTGCACTTAGGATGCACAACATGACAACATAGGAAGCACAGAGAAACAGCACAAGAACAAGACAATTTACTCAAGCAAGTAGGATGCAAGACAAGTCTATTTATGATGCAAAACATGGCAAGGTAGTAAGCACAGGGAAACAACACAAGAAACAACAGGTTTAAATGAGGCCGGAAACTACTTAAGACAAATCCGATAAGTCCTCATATGCATAGTTTGAAATTAGTCCAGATTTGAACAAACCTTAAGTTAAAGTTGTTAAACAGCAAGTTAACATGCACCATGATGATCTACACGAAAATCTAGTCAAGTTTCATATAAAGTTTGTTTAAAACGGAGCTACGGACTAGAAGATATGATCAAAACAAGATAAGCATGGCAACGATGCAAGAAGCACCCAAACATCAAGCAAACATACTCCAAACATGTTAACAAGATGATATTATGAAACTACATGCAAAACCACACAAGTTTCATGTAGGGCACGCTCAAAACAGAGCAACGGACTAAAAGATACATCCGAAACAAGAAACAATGCAAAGCTGAAATTAACAGCCACATAGCAACTTGGAAGCAATATATATATACTCTACAGCACTAAAACATGGTGACAAGAAGCATGGACATGAAGTAGACATATCCTACAGCAAACAACTCCATTGGAGGAACTCCATAGGAGGCATGGATCAATAGCAACAAGCTACAACATTTTGAACATGACAATAAAAACCTGACAGTAATATTTTATAGCAACTTGGGAGCAAGAATTAAATATGCTACAGCAACCCAAATGAGCAAGTGAGGGCATGGATGGATAGAAAACAACATATACAACAAGGAATGATCAAAGGCCACCCCAAAACTAACATGGATTTGCCTAGAGCATCAAGCAAACATAGCATCAGGATATTACAGATTCCAGACTTAGTGAAATTTCACTAAGTGTTAAAACAGTAACATTATCATGGCATGTTTGAAAGCATGTTTAAGTCACCTCAAAGCATATCATGGCAAAAGGTTTGCACCACAGCAAAGATCACATGATGGGGAATCTATAACATATGAGCATGTGACATGGGGACAAAAACAACAATAGCAACGAGCTCCTCAACTAGGCATCTCGTACCAAGTTACAAAGCCTAACAACCATATGCACTTTTGCAACAGAGATAAACATGGCAATATGAACTGTAACATGCATGCTATAGCAACCAACATGTAGAGCATCTCATGATGAACATTTTGACATCTCATTTGCTTCATTTGGATAAACATGCACCAAGTTATCACATCTCAAACATGGCATGAAAATACCTAGTAGCAGCAGTTTATATCAAGTAGCACTCTTGTCATGAAGATTAAGACATCTAGATGGACTCAAACATGCATGACACAATGGAACAAAACATAGTACACATCACCACGATCATTTTGACATATCATATGCACAAAACGGACAAGCACAATAAAAGTTATAGCCATCACAAGAATGCATCAGACAAAAAAATAACAACAAAAGACTTGGGGAAAACAGGGTCAACCTCCGGATTAGTCAACGCGGGTCGCGGGTCAAACGGGTTGCGGGTCGGGTCGCGGAGCGGGCGAACGGTTGCGGGCCCGTTAGGGTTTCCCCGCTGGATCGGGCGAACAGGCACCGATCGGGATCGGGATCCCGGCGCTCGAGAGCTTCGCGGCGGCGGCTGGCCCTCCCGGCGGCGGGCTGGAGGAGGCCGGCGAGGGGGCCCGGCGGCGAGGAGCGGCCCGGAGGAGCCTCGGGCTCGGGGCGGCGGATCCTAGCGCCGTCGGCGGAGGCTTCGAAGGCGGCGGTGACTGGGGGCGAGATCCGGCGGCGTGACCGGCGGCGTGGCCAGCGGCGGTGGTGGCGTGCCCGGCCTACGGCGGGGTAGGCGAAGGGAGCTCGAGGCGCGAGGGGGCGCGTGGAGGCGACGGGCCCGGAGGGCGGCGGCGGCGGGCCCGCCGCGGGCCGCGCGGGCCGGCGTGGTGGGGAGCGGCGGCGGTGACGTGGCAGGAGGGGATTGGTCCGGCCGTCGGCTGGACGTGTCCGGTGGAGGTCGGACGTGTCCGGCGTGGCGGGGAGGAGAGAAATTAGGGTTTTTGGACGAAAATGGCATGAGGGGACGTTTTTATAGGCACAAGGAGCTAGGAGACTCCAAATGGGGAGCGGTTTTCGGCCACGCGATCACAATTCGACGACCGAGATGATGGGAAGGTTGTGCTGGGTTGATGGGCTGTTGTGGAGGGGGTCTTGGGCCTCAAAGAGGAGGTACTTTTAGCCCAGTAGGTTAACCGTTGGAGTACCAAACGAACTCCAAACGCGACGAAACTTGACAGGCGGCCTACACGTACCAAAACAACATCGCACGACAAGTCTCACGCCATTCCGGAAACGTTACACGGCCGCACATGAAAGAAGGACTCGGGGATGCCACGGGCACGTGTGAAGGCGTCGGAACTCGAAACGGACAATGGGAAGAGACGAGTGGGACCGGATGCAAATGACAACACAAATGCAATGCAATGCACATGACAGCATGACATGGATGAAATGCACACACGCACACGACAAAACGACGAAACCCGAAAAGAAGAAGAACCCGGAATGGAATTGATGAAGCCAAATTTTATATATATTTCCATAATGGGAAAGTGTTACATCCGGGGTATTAGAACCGTTTGTTATATTCCCCGAGATCTGTAACTCCGATTGGGCTGAATTTTTGACACGATTTTTATCTAGATATTAGCTTTCTTGTGGCGAAAGATGCGCACCAATCGCCTTATGGAGTGGCCACGAGGGCCCAGTGCGCGCCCTCACCCTCGTGGGCCACTCGGGCATCGTCTCACGTTGATTCCACTTCCCAAAATTCACATATATTCCAAAACAAATCTCCGTCCGTTTTTATCCTGTTTGGATTCCGTTTGATATGGATATTCTGCGAAACAAAGAACATGCTACAAACAGGAACTAGCACTGGGCACTAGATCAATATGTTAGTCCCAAAAATAGTATAAAAAGTTACCAAAAGTTTATCAAAGTTGTATAATATTGGAATGGAACAATCTACAAAGCTTATTGCACTGGGCCGTGTTGGGCGCGATGTCCGCGCCTGCCCGACGCCGCTCGTCACGACGTGCCTCGATGCCCTGGGCAACGGCGATGGAGTGACCAGGAAAGAAGTATGTACAAGAGGAATATCAAAAAGTGAGAAGCTAGAAGCCGACCTCCTTAGCAGTCGGCAGATGTTCAAAAGAAGAAATGAGTCACCATCGACTATGTCCTCGATCGCCCCGTAGCCGTCTTCCAGGATTTTCTCCTTTTCGGGCTAGTGTGGGCGCTGAGTCTCGAACTCGGTCTGGTGGAGCCTCTCGCTCTCCTTCAGCTTGGCGAGCTCCGCCACATGCTTGGCTGCCTGGTCCGCCAACTCCTTGGCCAGGCGATCGCACTCACGGACGGCTTGGCTGCGCTCCTGCTCCTTGGCGAGGAGCTCGGCCTGGACCTGGCCCTGCTGTGTCCATAGATTAGCCGCAGCCGCTGTCAAGAAAGGAGGAAGAAGGCGTCAGCATTAGCAAAAAATAAAAAGTCACTGGAAAATCTGGCCTGACTGCTCAGCAGCCGGCCCAGATCTTGGGAACTACACCCAGCGGGTGCGCTCACGCGCCCCCGCAAGGAGAAAGGCGGAACACTTACTTCGGCTCTCGGCCAAGTCTGCAGTTCGCTTGGCCTGCTCTCGATGCTGGGTGTTGTGGGCGTCCACGTGGAGGTTGTGGTAGTCCTGTGATGAAGACAATAATAAAAAAAGTATGTTAGCACTCGGCGTTTACCTTGGAGTTCCGAGCCGCCTGCTCAGCAGCCGACCCGAAACTCGGGGACTACACCCGTGGGTGCGCTGCGCACCCCCATGGAAATTGACCAGAATTAAGAAGCAAGAAATGAGCAAGCATACCCGGACAGCCGTCCGTGTCGCCAGGAAATCCTGCAAGCACAGTTGGAGAGTGGCGGCTTGGGTGTTGAAGCAGGTTAGAAAATCCCGTGAGGCCATGTTCAGGACTCCAGTGCCGCCGCCCAACGTCCAGTCCGGCGGCACGACACTGGTAGCTTCGTGGTCCGGAGCCGACAAGCTGGCAGCTCCGACTTCCACCTGGCTTGGCGCCGAGGTCGCTCTCGCCAGGCGCTGGCGCATTGGAGCTCGGCCAGCAGGAGTCGGACCCACCACCATCTCGCCCCGGGATGGTGGCGCCATTAGCGTCTCGGGCCCACTGCCCTACCCATCAGCAGTCGACGCGTGGGGAACCAGCTCCGCCTCCAAGTTGGCAGAGCCGCCTCCTTCCCTCTCTAGGGCCGGCTGGTCAGCACCAGCCCCACCAGCCGACGCTTGGTCCTCTGGGGCTGGAGGCTCCGAAAGTGGTGGGTCGGCGGCTTCCGGAGCCCGGCGACGGGCCACCTCCTCCTCCAACGCTCGGGCAGTTGCGTCCGCCTGCACCTTGGCCGCCACGTCAGCCTGTGCCTTGGTCGTGGCGTCCTCCTCCGCCTGCGTCGACTAGGCCGTCGCCGCCTTTTCCTGGAGAGCGGCGACCGAATCTACATGACAGGGATGGGTGGAGCTCTCCGTTCCCCCAAGCACCGAAGCGACAGGGGCCCGCGAAATAGAAACCGAAGCCCTGTCCAAACAAAATAAGAGAAGTTGCTAAGAGTTTGCAAGAAAATAAGAAAGCAAGCACATGAAAGATCGAGATGCTTACGAGGACACCATCGGTCGTGGCTTGGGGCCTTTCTGGTAGAGGGCCGCCTTTGCCACAGCCTCTTGCCGCTTGGTCACAGTGGATGAAACCTTGGGCTTCTTGGGCCAGCTGCCGAACAACCCGGCATTGGCCCGACGCTTCGGCGCACCGCCTGTCACAGTCAGCGCGGCCGAGGAGCTGGCGCCCGCCCTGTCGGCACCATAGCTGTGGCGCGACATGTTTTCCTCCTTGTCATCATCCGGCCAATCTCCAAGGCCGCCTCCTAACGAGCCATCTGCCCCCTCGCCTCCACCACCTGTGGCGTCATCTTCCTCCATGGCGGGCGCTCCTAGATCAGGGTCGCTAGTGTCGCTGTGAGTCCGGTTTGACATAACCGGACGATGTGGGACCCCTGGGACGGGTTCCGGCTGGCCCGGGAAGCGCTGCACCATGGCTGACTGGTCAGGCAGTAGGAAGAAACCTGGATGGTCAAAGACGGAAAAGAGATCTAGAAGAACTTACCACAGGCGGCGGGTTGTCACGACAGTACAGCAGCTTGTCGAACCTCTATCCCGACTCCGGCAGCTTGCAGTCGGAGAAGTAATTGACCAGCCAGACCACCTCTGCGACCGACATCACCTTGGTGCTCAGCCGGCATGCATCCCGGCGCCCACCCATGTCGCTGATCAGGTGAGGCCGGGATTGTAGAGGCAGCACCCGGCGATCCACGCAGGCGATCAGAAGGTCCGGGGCCTTCCGACGCCAACATCTCCTAAAGGCGGGCGAGGGCGATGGAGGAGGCGGGCAATAGGGTCTTCGGACGATATTTCCAGGCGGAGTGAGCCTCAGTAGGCAGACCGGCCACATATGCTAGCAGATTGACGTGGTCCCACGTCGGGTGGGTGCTCTTGATGTAGAAATATGTCTTCTCCCACAGTTTGGCTGACTGCAGCAGGGCGATTTTCGGGAAGTGGATTCCGGACCCAGTGCATCGCACCACGACGCAGGCTCTACATTGGGTCGCCTCGTTCTTGATGGCGGTGCCGAGCTTGAGGTAGAAGAGCTCTCCCCACAGCTCAATTATGAGGAGCACGCCGAAATACCACTCTCAAAGGGTGATGAAGGCAGAAAGCAGCACCACCATGTTTGGAGTGAGGTGGTGGGGCTGCAGTCCTTGGAAATCTAAGAACGAGCGGAAGAACCCGCTCGTTGGAAGGCCGAAGCCGCGGATGAAGTGCGCCCGGAAGATGACGTGATCTCCGTCCTTCGGCGCCGGCAAGATCTCAGTCGCCGGCAGAATGCGCACCCCCACGCTCCCTGCATGGGGGAGCCATCACGTCCGAAAAAGAAATTCGATGTGGTGCTCATGGACGTTGGTGCCATCCCAATCGCCAGAGCAATTGACTGGCGCCTCGGTAGCCATGGCTCGACGAAGATATGGATGGTGGCTGGGAAGCTAGGAGGCCACGGCTCCGCACGCCTCAGCTCCGGCGGGCTGCTTCGTGCTCTGACGGAGGCAGGAGGCACGGCGGTGGCTGGGGGCAGGAGGAAGCAAAGGAAAAGAAGAAGAGGGAGACGAGGGCGCGCGTGCGTTCCGCCGCCCCCCTCCTGCCCCTACTTATAGGCCCAGGGCAGCGGAGCCGAAGAGGCGGGGCGTGGGATTAACTATGCCCACGCTCCGCATGCCCCGCACTTTTTGCGCCATAACCACGCGTATTTAATGTGCAGGGGAATCGCATTCGATTCCCTCGGCCACAGCAGATCTGCGCGTGTGCCGAGGCCGTGTAGAGGTGGGCCCAGTTCTGCAGCAACGTCCCGTCGCGCGCGTGGGCTGGCAGGCCGGCCTGACCTGCTGATGCTGCATGGCACTCGAGCAATGGCAGCATGCCCAACTGGTGCACCACTCGGCATCTTCCCCGATGTTTCAAATTTGATGGCCGGCTCCTGGCAGTCGGCCTCTCCAGGCAGCAAAACAAAAGAAGACTTGTTCGTTCTTGCGGAGTATGAAGCTGTTGAAGCACCACTGCTCTGCTCTCGGCTGTAGTGCCCCAATAGCTTCGGGGACTACTGTCGGAGATATTGACCGCGGTTGTCTTCATCGAGTACCAATAATACTTCAAAGCATCGGGGCGACTGTGCCCCTCCAACCGTCTGCGAGCTAGGTCGCCTCGTTGAACCGCCGGATCCAACGAGCTGACTGCCAGAAGGCGGCGAGCAGTCATCAGGCGGCCCCAGAGGGCCGACATCTAGCAGGTGGCCTAGCGGCCCCTCAAAGTCCGCACCCACATAACCGTGACAAGACAAGGCATGGCTATAGCGTAGCCTGCCACCCCGGAATCAAGGGCAAGCATGGCCACAGTGCAGGTGTACCTCCCGGACACTCCTCGACCAGCACGGCACTGTAGCCATGCGACCCATTACGTCGCCCCCATCAGAAGGGGCCGCGTCCCCACCACGAGCAGTGGTACGGCCCGCACGCGGCGGGCCCAACCTGTCTGCGAGCCACCAGCAGGCGGCGCCAAGGACAACCGCCATCCAGCAGGTGGCCCTTCCACCCTTGGAGTCTGTGAATCCATTAAGCTGGTAAGATAGGGCGTGGCTACAGTGAACACCCGCCAGGTGGCGGAACTGTAGCCATGCCCTCCCCGACAAAGCCTCCGTCATCAGAGGCAAGGCAATAGTGAAAGGCGATTGCCCTGGCCCGCAGATGGCGGGCCCATGCGGCGTACATGTCTCCAGCAGCCGACGCGACCCACCAAGCGGCAGGACCCAGCAGTCGGCGGAGAATCTGGTGTCCAGAGACGCTGATGGCCGGAGCCCGCACCTGGACGGATTACCATTGTACCCCTGGGGGTAGGCCTACATAAGCCCCCCAGGCCTCCCCATGCAAGGGTTTCAGAACTTTAGACCACACACATTCATCTAGAGAGGGAAGAACTAGGGCTAGCCTTGCTTATCTTCCTCCTCTAGCCAACACAACTCAAGAAGCAACCTTGTAGCTACCCTATTGACGATAGTCATCACGCGGAGTCCCCGCGTAGCAGGATTAGGGGTGTTATCTCCTCGGAGAGCCCCGAACCTGGGTAAATCCCATAGGCATCCGAAGTATCGCCTTATCCCGCATCCATGGCTCGGCGATGTTTTTCTGTCCCCACATATGATTAGCCATCCTTTGGCATATGTCGCACCAACCACCCGACAAATGTACACACCTGTTAGTATCAATTTGCTGTCATCCAAACACTATCGCTATGATGTTGCAGTTATATTTACCTTCCTCATAAAATGTTCAATTTGTTATTTATTGTACATGAGTAAGAACTTGTAGCGTTGTTGTAGTTAATTATAGCTTCTGATGTTCCAGAATTTGGTTGTTGTCTCGGTAGCAACTAATTCATTTGCACATTGATCTTTTTGAGAAGGTATGTCATAATTAACATGTTTCTCCATTTTTTCAAAATAAGCAATGGTGATTTTCTATGTTGCTATGAACCCATTTCCCCTACAATTGTTATTGATCTAATTTTAAATATTATAGGATGAACGGAAGTGTTCTTACTTGGAGTGGGTTATCAAGAGTGGCCACAGTCTTTGAAGATGTGCCTAGCGAAGCTCTGGAGCATGTATGAGGAAGAGAACAGACGTAAGCTTAGAGAAACTGTTGTCAACGCTGAAGAATATTTGAAGATGCGGGATAGAAAGTGGAAGGTGGAGAATGAGCTCAAATTTTTTAAATCGGACTTTGCTAAGATGGTGTTGGCGAAGGAGGAGGCACTTTCCTAGTTGGCCCGTGCAAAATAGGTTCTTGCTGAACTGAACGCAGAGGTGGATAAGACGAGCCTGGATGATCTCGATTAGGGAAATGAATATATTGTTCTTATGAAGTTGAACTAGCTATATGTTGTACTGTGTTGTTTTCATGTAGCTATCGTACTGTGATGTTATAATATATTTATGTGCCTAATATGAAATTGGCAAATAGTTGTTCGATATAGAATGTGAATTTGCGTAATACTGGAATTATTAATTGTAAACTAATAAACCTGCTAAATGTGTCATGGAACTTTGCAAACGATTCTAGCAGTAAAAGCGCTTGTGATGGATAGCCCAATGCCACACAGTTTTCTTCATCAAATCGTGTGTGATGTAGTTGATCAAAGAAAACAGTTAACCAAGGCAAAGCGTGTGTGATAGTTACACCTTTCACACACAAGCCTACACATAAAACTGTGTGGGATGTACATACGAATAGGAATGTTTCCCCTGGATTGACTGTGTCGGTTGTACATAAGAACGGAAACATATTCCTTGGATTGACTATGTGTGATATACATACGAACAGAAATGTTTTCCCTGGATTGACTGTGTGGGATGTACGATAGAACGGAAACGTATTCCTTTGATTGACTTTGTGTGATATACATACCTACGGAAATGTTTTTCTCGGATTCACCATGTGGGATGTACATACCTACGGAAATGTTTTTCTGGGATTCACCATGTGGGATATACATACCTACGGAAATGATTGGGTTTCAATGCCTCGCCGGATCGCACACGAGCTCATTTGGTGTCCCAGGAGGGCCTATCCCCGATGATTTCTGGGTCGTGTGGGAAGGACCCCCCTATCGCCCACACTCACTTGGTGACAGTTCCAAATGCCATCGCGGAAAGGGGCTAAAAACGTTTGTGTAGCACCAACGCGTACTAGTGAATGGCGTCGTGTTCATCGGCAGCCAATTGGCGTGGTTGGAACGGAAAACAACGTTGTGTTCATCGGGAGGCAACAAAACGTGTCGTGTTCATCGGGAGCCAACCGGCTTGGATGGAACAGCCGAAACATGGTGTGGCGTACCATACAATGGAGGGAAACGGCCTTCTGCTGGAGTGTGTACGGTTGAAATGGGGTCATGTTCAGCGGGAAGGGTCTGGCATATCGCAAAATAGAGGAAACGGCCTTCTGATCGACCATCAACGGCCGAAACGGGATCATGTTCATCGGGAGCGGTCTGGCGTACCGCAAAACGGAGGAAACGGACTTGTGTTGGAGCGCTACGGTCGAAATGGGGGTCCTGCTCATCAGGAGGGGTGTGGCGTACCACAAAATGGGACTCCACTGGTTACTGTTCACCCACCGTCGACTTCCTCCAGCCTCCACCTGCATTGTTCATCCACCGCGTCTTCATTTGCCTCCACCGGCTACTGTTGAACCAGCCCTCCATCGGCTACTGTTCAACCAGCCCTTCACGGGGTCCTATTCATCCACCCCCAACCGGCTCGGCTGAGGCGGCCTCCTCTTGGGGTCATGTTCATCCAGCGACAACGACCTACTACTACTACTACCATAGGGTCATGTTCATCCAACCCCAACCACATACGTCTCGACTCATTCAACCAACCCCATGTTCACTGTTCATCAAGAGGCAGCAGGTTCGATCGGCTTCACTAAGCAGCATCAGTGATCGATCAGGTTCAGTTAGCAGCGAAGGAGTCGGTCGTGTTCAGTTAGTATCAAAGGGATCCATCGCCCGGGTTCAGTAATGTAGCTAGTGCAATCGCTCGGGTTCAGTTAGAGCCCAATGCCTTGCACATACACGCGACGTGTACGAGAGAAACATGCAAACCTTCGTGCATCGCTCCGCCTCGACCACCCAATGTAACTGGGAACTCCCTAAAAATTTTGTCGCCCTCGCTTTTACCACGATTTTTTCCGTCATGGACGGCCCAAAGAATGTCATGCAGGTGCGTCCCCGGCCCGCCCAGGACGAAAAGCCCACTTTCTATCATGATTTTTTGTCATTGAAGTAGGAGCCTACGACATCTATGATGATACAGGGTTTTGTCACAATTATCGTCAAAGAAGTGTCATAAGCATGACAGGAAAAACTAATCCGTTTGGGCCAAAATGTCACGGATGAGTCTTTTTTCGTAGTGTTAACTCACACTCGCTCCCACATGTTAGCGACATGCCAAGACCGTTCTAAAAAAATATTGTACTCTATTGTTAATGCTAAGAAGAGGAAGCTCTTTGACCGACAGACCAAACAAAACAGGCGTGTCGTGCCATGAGTGGGTCTAGTTTCTCGTTTTTAACTTGTTTGGTGTAGTAGTAACACTTGGTTTTGCACCTTCATAGAATGAAGAAAATCCCCGTTCAAAAGGTGCTTTGCTTTATGCTAATTCTGTCAACCATTCTTGTTTTGTGCATTAAATTTTTAAGTGACGTGATTAAGAACTTAACTAATGCATGCACGACATTCTTGTTTAGTGTTGTAGTACTCCTAACGCATGCATGCATTGTGATTAGCCCTTCATCCATGCGTTGCGATTAGTAATGTATTCTTCGAGGTTGTTGTAGAAGTGCATACTCTAGCCAATGCAACCAAAAGACCGATCTGATGGAAGAGACTAGGCAACAAATCAAATGTTAACAGTTGCCTTTGACTATTGATAAGATTTTATATAATTTGAAAATTATAGCATTTGAAGATCCTTTCACGTACGAAATAGACGGTATGCTTTGAGCAACTTGCATGCCAGTTAGTATCAAAAAATGCTTTAGAACCTATATATACATCGACAGACGGAGTACATGATACTAGCAAACGCTCACAATCTAGTAGTTCATCGGTTGGTTTCAATTTTTGAATTGAGTAGTGCTAGTACACTTGATGTTGTGTTGCAACCGTCCAAATATTCACGTGTGGTGGTTTCTAGAATAAAAAAGGAGGTAGTACTTATTGTGGGAAAGGTGAAGTGATGGTTTCTTCGTCCGAGTACCTTATTACTATGGGAATATTGGAGTACCAACGGATTCAAAAAAAGAGTGAAATGATGGTTTCTTTGTCCCAGAAACTTACTGTGGCGAAGGTGGGGCTCTATGAATTGACTGCGCACTAGTCATTATTACTACGGTGCAGCAGCCGGGTTGAATCTCCCTTGTAGTTGTGCACTCAATATTGGTGCATGGCAGGTGGAGCCAGATGAAGGATGTCCCACATGTCGACGAAACAAAATTGAATGGTTTCTGGTATTGCTGTCAATCTTTCAGGATTTTTTTATATGTACGCATAATTTTCTAGCATAAAGAAATTGTAATGTAATGCTATGAAGGTTCAAACTTTGGTTCCCATAGAAAAATAATAATTTCAACTTAGGATTCATGTGTCATCTTGGCTCAAGATTGTCTCGTTACAGAATGCCATCAAATACAAATGAAACTACCATGGCTGCTAATGCATCTCAATGTTTCGCAGTTCAATGCCGATATTCGCATCACAACTAAAGACAAAGTTGTGAGAAGGTGTACAAATAAAGAAAAAATATATAATTGACCGATGTTGTTCGTAGGCATGGCTCCATTTCCTGGCCACGGTGTTCATTGGTTGGCAGCTAGTTTCACGCAGCTCTGTAGCCAAGAAAGAGGTGTATGGAGGACATCACAATCCGATCATTTTGTGCAGTTCCACTAAAAAAAGTGGTGTTCATTTTATGCAAAGATATTCAGTCACTGTGATTACAATAACAGCGGAACTGGATGATGAAACAGAACACTCACAAATAGAAGCCGATCACATTTGCGATCTCTCTTTAAGACTAACTACTTGTTGGAGAAGATTAGGCTCAGAGTTGGATGAGGAGGATAGCAAAACTAATATCCCTTTCTGTAGTCCAACATAAATGTAAAAACGTTGCTCGTGTCACATTTTGGCAGAACTGCACAAAACACGCTTAAGAAAAAAGTGATTTGTGCAGTTCACCAAAAGGTCGCAATAGCAATGAGGTGAAATTGATAGCCCTGTTTGCAAAAGGAGGTGGAAAGGAAACAATTACTGCCCAATAACAGTTGAAGACACATACTCCGACAAAAAAGAAGCATATTCCATGTCATAAGGGAAAGATAGCAGCATGGTGGATTATTAAAAACGGTGTAAGGATGATATTGCAAGATGGAAAGTACGCCAGACGAGCTACGTTTCGGGCAAAGAACTAGGGAAGATCCACATGCAGCAACGTGGGAAGATGGGCAGTGGAGCAAGGCCGGAGGGGATACCTCAGGGTCATCGGGATGTAACTAGGAGGGCGGCGGCGGGCGGGACATGCCCATACTATGGCAGTGAGCAAGTGGCGTAGGCCCTACCGCGCCGTAGCTTGGTTAGAAAGAATGACGGGTAACACAGATCGGGATGTGTTGCCTCGATGCCGTCGAATGGAGAAACGATGCACATCCTCCCTTTCCGTCGGCCGACGGGGTGCATCCGGACCAGTGACCAACGGTGAGAGAGGCCACCGCCGCCTTGTGTGAGATACTGTGAAGAGAGACAAACCCCGGCAGGCAGGCTCCATTGTATATCGTGGAGCAGACTATTTTTTTCCATGACAACCATTTTAGACTCTGTGTACGTTCCATTGAGCAATATAACTTTATTTAAAAATAACCGCCAATACATCAAGTCGAACTTTGTTTCGTGCACGTGTGGTACACGACCTCCGTAAGTAAACAACCGCTACACGCTCTCAAATTAGCACGTGGGCTGCCATTTCGTACAGAAATGAGCTCCACTGTGTACCCGTACGGGTGTGGCTGGGCATGAAGCGTGAGTACATGCCCCTATTCTCTTTGTGTACATACACCACCTACGTGGGTTTGTGTGAGAGAGATACAAACCTAGAGAGAGATGGTGTGTGGGTTTGTGAGTG
>LR738709.1:365859029-365899145 GCA_902687465.1 Secale cereale
GCGCGTGAGAGATAGACACGGAATATGTGTCGATGATATCTTAAACAAAAATGGAACATATGCAATGTGTATGAAACAGAGGCCTGGATATATCATATATAGAGGGGTGATCCACGAGAAGAGGGTGGAGGTATAATCCGCATGAGATATCCATAGAATCGAAGAGAGGGATACGCCCCGGACATGCCCGCCGGTGCTCATTACTCCTGGCAGGATCTAGACTGGCCCCACAGATCAATACTAGTCTTTTCTGCACACTTTGTCCTCACTCATGCGCACCCGGGAGCAACTTCCCGGTCGGTCACCCATCCTGAAATTACTCCAAGTTGAGCACGCTTACCTTTGGGCTTCTGTCTGAATGGGCTTCCGGAAAAGAAGGAATTCCTTATTGATATGAGTAGTCTATCATCCCTATTAAGCCAGGCTATCACATACACCCCCACTCAAAGGAACCGACGTCCTCGTCGGGCCACAGGAACGTTCCCTCTTGGCACATACGTCTGTGCATCCAGTGCGGTACATGTGCCATGTCTTGCGCCACGACGAGTCAGAAACATCATGAAAAACATGACCGTGCACCTGTCCGCAAAAATCCGTGTAACCACGAGAGTCAGCTTTGATACCAACTTGTAACGCCATGGACATGCTCGCCGATGGTCATTACTCCTGGCAGGATCTAGACTGGCCCCATAGATCAATACTAGTCTTTTCTGCACACTTTTTCCTCACTCGTGCGCACCCGGGAGCAACTTCCCGGTCGGTCACCATACTAAAATTACTTCAAGCTGAGCTCGCTTAACTTTGGAGTTCTGTCCGAATGGGCTTCCGGAAAAGAAGGAATTCCTTATTGATATGAGTAGTATATCATCCCTATTAAGCCAGGCTATCACAAGAAGTGTGTGTGTGTGTGCGCGCGCGCGCGATCGATAAAGAGTGCCATCGAATTTCTGTGTGCCTATGTCAAAGATATAGGGTTGCTGGGCTACTAGAACATGAGAGGGGACATGTGCAGTTTGTCTCTATGTCATGGATACCTACCTACATCGTTCTACTATCTGTGTGGGGGAACAGAGACCTAACTATATAGAGGTAGAACGACTGGTATAAGTGTGCAGGAGGAGAGAGACATACCTTATGTATTGAGGGAGATTGATCGACATCCATGCATATGTGTAGGTGAGGAATAAGGTTGGGAGAGAGACGAAGCTAGAGCGTCGTAGGGGTTGGTGGTGGAGTTGCTTCTCACAAATGGTGGGAGAGGCATGCCAAACAAACAAAGGGCACGCCTGCAATATCAATAAGAGAGGGGATGTCTGCCTGTCTGTGCACGTGCGTGTGAGAGACGGGTCAGAAGGCGTGCACGAATGATGAGGGGGACGATATGGCTATGGTAAGCAGACATGGCAACATAGGAAGATCAATCATCATGTGTCGGAGAAAGGGAGATACATAACTTGTGAGGTACGTCAATCGATGTGTGAGGGAAAAGAGTTATAGTCGACCTAGGTATATGTAGGGAGATCGATCGGTATGCATGCATCCATGTGCTAGAAGCAAATAAGGCCCGGAGAGAAGGATAGAGAGAGAGGGATGCAGCTAGGAGGTGCTGCGAGAGGCCTACTATATCGAGGGGAAGGAGTGTGCGAGTGTGAGATCGATGAAAAGAGGGGCGGGAGTGTGCACATGCGTGGAACCGTATTAGACAGAGGGGGCATGGACGGTGAGAAGAGAAGAGGGAAAGCTTGTGTTTGTGATAGGCACACCTGGCTAGAGAGGTATATCAATCAGTGTGTGCCTGAAAGAAGGAGCTGGGCGCCTACACACACCATGGGTGAATGACCTAAAGAGAAATGACGAATGTGCACGATGGAGCTAGAGAATGCCAAGGGAGGGTCAGATGGAGGCGGGCGTGTGCATGCACGAGAGAAAGTTAGCGCTAGGTACAAAGTTAAGAGGATTGTGTGGGTGTAAAAGACGAATAGAGATCATAATTCATTATAAAGTGGATTCAGATATTTGAACAAGAGATCACAGTGTTTTAAACCAACACATCCATGAATATATATAATGGTGATACTCATGGTGTGGTTCTGAACATGTTATACTACATATAATATATAGCACATTTATTTGAATTTGTGATAATGTGTGGCTTTTGCAGCTCAGGGCTAAATATTTGTCATAATGTAGGGGGCGGGGCACTATACTTTTTGTGATAAACATAGTGTACGTATGAAACATGGTTTAGATTATAAAGATCTAGTTAGTACATCAAATGCACTATTATTTGGAATCAACATCAAGTGTATTCAAAATTTTGAATTCGAGTTCATATAGTACACATAGTTCATATCTATCTGTATAGTAATCATGTGGTGTGTTGTTAAGATAATATACGAATGATGTTTAACTTGGCAACAATCATGATTGTAGATTATAATTCAAATACATAAATGAATTCAAATTTAGTTTGAATTGCGGCGGTAGTATAGACATTTGGAATGCACTAAAATGTTTGTATGAGTAGGTTACATGCATTATACAGCCAGCGAAAAAATTTAATTAGACATAACATGGATTCATAGCTTTGATATATAGCAGTTGTACAGTAAAACGGGACAAGACTCTCTCTTTGTGTGGTGCGAATAGTTTTACTTTTTTCATTTTTTCGTCGAGGGAAGTGCGAATTGATTTGGTACGGACATCATTACATGTTAGCCTTGTCCCCAAATTTCAACCCGCGCCTTGTTATCCCGAAAATTCAGATATAGTGATCCCAAAACTCGTGCCTTCACAACCCGCGCCTTGCTATCCCGTAATTACAACGCACGTGAAAACTCCCTCCAGCTGCCAAATCCCGACATGGAAAATCCCCCTTCTAACCCTGAGTCGAAAGGGTCGCTAATTCAAATCGGTGGGGGTACTTTTGTAACACACCCTACATTTTGGACAATCGCGTCCCTAAGTCATGGAGACCCCCCCCCCTCCAATCACCTCCTTTCCGCCATTCAAAATCCCAGGCTGTCATAACCTCTCTGCTCCAGCCGTGAAACCCCACCCTCCTTTGTCCGCCACCCCATCATTGCCCAGCCGGAGCCACTTCCCCAACAACGACGTCCACCGCAACAACTCGATGTCCCACATCCACCTCCCTAGATGAGGATCCGTCGTCCCGCCGGTTCAGCCGTCCCGTCCTCCACCTCCAACGAGTTGCTCCAATGATTGCCTTGTCTATCGTGGATGATCCATCCCCACAGCACCACCTTAACCTGCCCCACCGGAACCGCATCATCCTAACCGACTCCACGGATGAAGTCGAGGCCTACTTGTCGGTGTACTATAGTAGGGGTACCTTAGTATCCCGAACTTGTGCACGGGCAGTCGCAGCGTCCCGTAGCAGGGCTTACTGTGCGACCGCTAAGGCCCACTGTGGTTCCTTTGGGGCCATTCAAGAACAAAGTATTCAAGTTAAAGAAGCAAGGCCCCGGCAAGAGGAGCTTGCCGGGAAGGCCACTCAAGGCTCGATACCACTTCTTTGGCACGAGACCCTGGCAAGAAGAGCTTGCCGGGAATGCCAAACATGGCACTTCAAGAGACTTGTCGCGACGCGCCACGCGTCCCGGCAAGGCCCGGAGAGCGACAAGCTCCCAGGCGCGACAAGATAGCAACCGCGGCAAGGCGCTTGCCGCGGCAAACTCCCACTAGGTACCCACGCTCCAGCACATCCACCCATGCGTCGCCCTGGGACCCTTCCAGGCGCACGTGGCGGAAGGCTATGCAGCCTGGGGTACACGATGGCAAGCTGTGATGACGAGGCCACCGTCGTGGCGGATGGTGGCGCCCTGACGGACGCTTTTTGCACTGTTTGGGGCGACGGCGACGGGCATTTAATGTCCTTGTCCCCTGCCGTCAGAGTTAGGTATAGAGCACTATGCAAACACTGTTCCAACTACCACCCATTTTACATTTTTACCCTCGATTGCGTTGCCACCTGTCGGTGACCCCTTTGACCTATAAAAGGAGGCCCATGCGCAACGTAGAAGGGGTTCGGATCATCGATCACTCTCACGCTCGGTCCTGTTAGCGATTAGAACTGTAGCTCTTCTCGCTCCCGAGCCAAGAACGCAATACAAACCAAGGCAGGAGTAGGGTTTTACGCATCCGTGCGGCCCGAACCTGGGTAAACTGCTCGCGCGTTTGCCTCGATCTGCTCTTTGTGCATCCTCCGCCCCCCTTGCCGTACCTAAAAGGGGCTTCGGTCCCATAGGTGTTCGTGGGCGATCAGTTTCCCCGACATCCCCTTGTCGTACCTAAAAGGGGCTTCGGTCCCATAGGTGTTTGTGGGCGATCAGTTTCCCCGACATCTTTGGCGTGCCAGGTAGGGGGGTGCGCCGAGGTTGTGTGAACCTGATCCGGCGTTCGCGCGGGCGAAATCTCCACCAACTTCATCGACTTCATCGACATGCCGCCGAAGAAGAAGGCTTCGGAGGCAGCAGGCCCGTCCGCGTCGATCCCGCCACCGCCGGAGCCAACGACCGGTGGGGTAGACGCCGGCGGAAAGACGGACGTCGGCGAGGAAACTCACGGCCCCGCCAAGTCCAAGGACAAGACGGACGACCGGGCGCACTCCAAGACCTCGGCATCCGTGCATGCATCGCGCCCGTCTCAGGAGGCGCGGGACCGGCAGCGACGTGGTACACAAGGTACCATACGCTTGCTAGGCCAAGGTCAAGCTGGCGGTTCGCGGGACGCTCAAGGCCAACATGCTGGCACGAGCAAGGCGCGGTCGCCGGGACGAGACGCTGCTCCTTCTAACGCAGTTAGAAGTCCGAGCATATCTCGCTCCTCGCACCGCTCGCCACCGCTTCCCGCCACTCCAGCAGAAGCTCTAGCTCGAGCTCAACTTCTACTCGACTTCCCTCCAGCGGCAGACAAGGCCAACGACTGGAGGGCCACCATCCAGAGCCTCATCACCTTCGCCAACAGCGACACTCCGCAGCAGCCGACCACGTCACGGCCGCGGCAAGTTAGCCAGGCGCGGGCTGATGGCGACAAGACTGCCGGGGGTGCAACCACCGTGCACTCCCCGCCCCGAAGGCCGAAATCGCCGACTCGCCGGATCAACATCGACGACGACTCCACTGCCTCGTCGGATCCGCGAGCTCGCCGCGATCAGCGCCAAGTCCTTGACGATAGACAACAAGAGGACGCACGAACCCGCATCGAGCGTCGAAGAGAAGCGCGGCGACAATCCGACCAGTGCGCTGGGCCCGCTGTTGACGTGCGCGCGCCCGGGGGACCAGGCGACTTGCCGTACGCGGCGGGTTGTCCTGCGTTCACTCGCGAGCTGCGGCAAGTCCAGTGGCCCAGCATGAAGAACTTCAAGTCCGACGTACCCGAGAAGTACGACGGCAAGACTCATCCGTCAGAGTTCCTCAGCATCTACACCATCGCGGTGCAGGCTGCCGGGGGACGAGACGAGAAGATACTCGCAAACTACTTCCCGCTAGTGCTCAAGCCAAACGTCAGATCTTGGCTCATGCACTTGCCGGAGAACTCCATTTCTTCTTGGGCCGACCTGTGCCATCAGTTTGTCGGCGCCTTCACAGGTGGCCACAAGCCCCATGGTTAGGAGAGTGACCTTCATATACTCGCCCAGAAGGAAGGGGAGTCCCTGCGTAAGTACATCCAGAGATTCAGCCGCGTCCAGCACAACATCCCAGACGTCCACCCTGCCGCGGTTATTAGCGCGTTCCACCAGAACGTGCGTAACCGTAGGATGAGGGAGGAAATGGCGATGTGCAAGATCCGAAACGTCAGTGAGCTTTATGCCCTGGCCGACAAGTGCGCACGCGCTGAGGAGGGGAGGAAACTCCCCGGGGAGGATACTGGAGCAGGGGGGGTCAGATAGTGAGGACGCTGCCCCGGTAAAGAAGAACCGGCGGAGGAACAACAGGAAAAAGAAGAACAAAGAAGTGCTGGTCATTGAGCAGTCCGGCAAGGAGGCTGGCGCCAAGAAAGCCCAGACTGGCGGCTCTGGCAAAGAGGCTGCCGCGTGCACCAACTGCCAGACTGTGGCAGCCACCGACAAGCAGGACGGCTCCGACAAGCAGTACTGCAAGATCCACCGCACCAAGGGCCAAGACCTCCAGAACTACAAAAGGGTCGAGTACCTCGTCGAGCAGCAGAAAGCTGAGTACGAGCGACGCGACAAGGAGAAGGCCCAGGGAGGTGGTGGAGAGTCCGGCAAGAAGCGGCCGTTCAACGGCCGGGGAGGACGCCGCGGCAAGGCCAAGCAGCGGCAAGGAGACAGACCTCCCCGCGGTCGCGACAAGGATGAAGATGAAGACGACAACGAAGACATGGATGACGGAGATAACAGCGAGCAAGAGTTCCAGAAAGCCACGGAGGTTCTGTG
Organism: Secale cereale; assembly: GCA_902687465.1. Classification (NCBI taxonomy): domain Eukaryota; kingdom Viridiplantae; phylum Streptophyta; class Magnoliopsida; order Poales; family Poaceae; genus Secale; species Secale cereale. The sequence continues at coordinate 365,865,448 of LR738709.1, forward strand.
CGTTGACGGTGGTGCTTCTCTGCATACTTCCCAACGCCAACTCAAGCAATGGGTGCGGGAAGTCAATTAGGCAGAACCGCCCGTCGAGTCGCGCAAACTCCTGAAGTGGTCCAGCACGCCCATCATCTTTGACATTGAGGACCACCCTGATCGCACAACTGCGGTCGGGTGCTTGCCGATGTTGGTTTCACCAACTATCCGCAACCTCAAGGTCACCAAGATGCTGGTTGACGGCGGGGCCGGCCTGAACCTGATCTCCTCCGCCGTGGTCCGGAAACTCCAGATCCCCGACAGCGAGCTCGAAGAAACCGGCACGTTCCAAGGGATCAACCCGGGAAGGAGCAAGCCGAAGGGGAAGATCACACTGCCAGTGACATTTGGCGGAGAGCTGAACTTCAGGACTGAGAGGATCACCTTTGACGTTGCCGATATTCCACTACCCTACAATGGAATACTTGGCCGTCCAGCGCTCGCCAAGTTCATGGCAGCCTCTCACTATGCCTACAACATGCTCAAGATGCCAGGCCCGATAAGCGTTATCTCTGTCCCCGGCGACAAGAAGATGCCCTTATCTGTGCCGACAAGATTTACCGGGACGCAGCAGCCGCAACAGATAGCAAGACACTTGCCGCTGAAGCTCCCGGGGGGAAGAACAAGACCAAGTCCGGCAAGAGCTCTGGGGCCCACTCCGGCAAACGCACCTCTTCGGAGTGCTGCGCTGCCGTCGAGGACGCACCATCGAGCTCCATCGGCAAGTGCAAGAAGGCGATGGTTGCTCCACCAGAGACAAAGAAGGTGTCCGCCAAGGAGGACGGCACTGGTGGTACTTTCACCATCAGCGCTCGTTGCTTTCCTGCGGGCGAATGTCGACGTGTTTGCATGGCAACCGTCTGACATCCCCGGTGTTCCTAGGAAAGTGATTGAGCACAAGCTTGCCATTTGTCCTCACGCGCGGCCCGTCAAGCAGAAGGTTAGAAAACAAGCAGTGGAGCGCCAAGAGTTTATCGCTGAAGAAATCAAGAAGCTGGAAGCGACATGCCTTGTCAGAGGTGTACTCCATCCCACGTGGTTGGCCAATCCCGTCGTCGTGCGTAAAGCAAATGGGAAGTGGAGGCTTTGTATAGACTTCACCGATGTGAATAAAGCTTGTCCCGAAGATCCATTTCCCTTGCCGCGCATTGACCAGATTGTTGACTCCACAGCCGGATGTGAGTTGCTTTCATTTCTTGATGCATATTCAGGATACCACCAGATATTTATGGCTGAAGAAGATGAGGAGAAGACCGCATTCATCACTCCATGTGGCACTTATTGCTTCATACGCATGCCCTTTGGATTAAAGAATGCCGGTTCGACGTTTGCAAGGGTAGTCCATACAGCTTTTGAGCCACAGATACACAGAAATGTAGAAGCTTACATGGATGATATAGTGGTCAAGAGCAAGGACAGGACTACTCTGATTCAAGATCTAGATGAAACCTTTGCGAATCTGCGCAAGATCCAACTCAAGCTCAACCCCGAGAAGTGCGTGTTTGGAGTCCCCTCCGGCAATCTTCTCGGCTTCTTTGTATCCCAGAGAGGAATTGAAGCTAATCCCGACAAGATCAAAGCCATCGAGCAGATCGAAACTCCGAAGCATGTCAAGGATGTACGAAGGCTTGCCGGCTATGTGGCCGCTCTCAGCAGGTTTATCTCTAAGTCTGCAGAGCGCGCCTTGCCGTTTTTCAAAATTTTGAAAAAGGCAGGTCCAGTGAAATGGACTCCGGAAGCGGAGGCAGCGCTGCAAGACTTGAAGAGGTACCTGTCCTCCACTCCAATACTTGTCGCACCTAGGCCACAAGAGAAGTTGCTGCTGTACCTAGCACCAACCAATCAAGTGGTTAGTGCTGCATTAGTAGCGGAAAGGGAGGCAGACGATGAGCAAGCGGCCCCGACAAGCACATCCAGCGACAAGCAGGGGGCTTCCCCGACAAGCTCCGGCCCCGACGAGGATGGAACTGCGCAGATGCAAGAGGAAGTGCGGAAGAAGATGGTGCAGCGCCCAGTCTACTTTGTCAGCTCCCTTCTGCAGGGGGCTAGATCAAGGTACTCTGGTGTGCAGAAGCTGCTTTTCGGCCTTCTCATGGCCTCGAGAAAGCTGCGCCACTACTTCCAAGCACATGAGATAACAGTAGTCACTCGCTTTCCGCTGAAGAGGATACTCCAGAATCCAGAAGCAACAGGCAGGATTGTCGAGTGGGCACTAGAACTGTCAAGCTTTGGCCTTAAGTTTGAAAGTACTTCAACTATTCAGATCAGAGCATTGGCAGAGTTTATAGCAGAATGGACGCCAACACCAGACGAAGAGATTCCAGAGACGAGCATCCCCGCTAAAGAAGCAAGCAAAGAATGGATAATGTACTTTGATGGTGCCTTCTCTCTGCAAGGCGCCGGTGCCGGCGTGCTGCTTGTCGCGCCCACCGGAGAGCACCTCAAGTACGTGGTACAGATGCACTTTCCCAAGGAGCAAGCGACAAATAATACTGCAGAGTATGAGGGTTTGCTTGCCGGTCTCAGAATCGCGACAGACCTTGGGATTAAGAAGCTGATTATAAGGGGTGACTCATAGTTGGTTGTCCGCCAAGTGAACAAGAGCTACCAGAGTCCGTTGATGGAAGCTTACATCGACGAAGTGAGAAAGCTTGAAGAGCACTTTGAAGGCTTACAGATGGAGCACGTTCCAAGAGCTCAGAACGACATCGCAGATGCCCTGTCAAAGTGTGCTGCACTAAAGCTACCTGTGGAACCAGGGATCTTTGTGCTCAAGCTAACTCAACCATCCGTAACACCATCGACTGGACAAAGTAAGAAGAGAAAGTTGGTTTCTGGTGACTACTTGCCGGCAGAGCTTCCTAAAGCCGCCGCGAACAAGGTCCCCAAGATCAATGACAACGTTGCTGAGGAGCAGTCTGCTCCTGCAAACCCAAGGGTTTGTACAGTTGAAGCAGGCGTTCCTGGCAAGTTTTGCTCCGGCAAGCTTGCCGGGGAACGTCAAGCTCCGGCTGAGACGCAAGTTCTTGCCGTGGAAGCTGACGTTCCCGCAGCAGCACAGATGCCTTTAGTCCTTGTCGTCGAGCCGCAGGCTCCGGCATGGGCGCAGCAGTTCGTCCGTTTCCTCCAGACAGGAGAACTTCCTGAAGAGCCAGAAGAAGCAGAAAGAATAACCCGGCAGTCAAATATGTATCAGTTTGTCGGCAGCGAACTATACATAAGAAGACTCAACGGTGTGAAATTGAAATGCATTCCCCGGGAAGATGGACAAAAGCTGTTGGCAGAGATACACGGAGGCATATGTGGCCACCACATTGGCGCCAGAGCACTTGCCGGCAAAGCGTTCCGGCAAGGTTTCTTTTGGCCAGAAGCCCTCGAGGATGCAACTGCGCAAGTAACCAAGTGTGAAGCATGCCAGTTCCATTCCAAGCAGATACATCAACCAGCTCAAGCTCTCCAGACGATCCCTTTATCCTGGCCATTTTTGGTCTGGGGGCTCGACATCCTCGGCCCCTTTCCCCGCGCAGCCGGGGGCTTTGAGTACTTGTATGTCGCCATCGACAAGTTCACAAAGTGGCCGGAAGTGGAACCAGTGAGAAAGGTGACTGCGCAGTCAGCAGTCAAGTTCTTCAGATCGATTGTTTGCCGTTTCGGAATCCCTAACAGGATCATCACTGACAACGGCACACAATTCACAAGTCGCACCTTCATGCAGTACGTCCAAGACCTTGGCGCCAAGGTCTGCTTCGCTTTTGTTGCTCACCCGAGGAGCAACGGTCAAGCGGAGAGGGCAAACGCTGAAGTGTTGCGCGGACTCAAGTCGAGAACTTTCGACAGGCTGCACAAGTGCGGAAGAAACTGGATTGAGGAGTTGCCAGCGGCTCTTTGGTCGATCAGGACGACGCCAAATCGAGCCACTGGACAGACACCCTTTGCTCTTGTTTATGGAGCAGAGGCAGTTCTCCCCACGGAACTCGTATACGGGTCGCCTCGAGTGCTCTCTTATGATGAGCTCGAGCAAGAGCAGATGCGACATGATGACGCGCTGCTCCTTGAGGAAGACCGTCTTCAGGCTGCTGTACGAGCTGCTCGATACCAGCAAGCTTTGCGCCGCTACCATAGCCGCAAAGTTAAAGCCAGAGGTCTCGAGGAAGGCGACCTTGTTCTTTGGCGCGTTCAGTCCGCCAAGAATTCCAACAAGTTGACGCCGAAGTGGGAAGGCCCTTATCGGGTGAAACAAGTCACTAGGCCCGGCGCAGTCCGCCTAGAGACCGAAGATGGCTTACCGGTGAGCAATTCCTGGAACATAGAACATCTTCGCAAGTTTTACCCATAAGGCGCGGTTGCCGTGACCCGCTCCGGCAACCACCTTTTGTACAAGTCTTGCCGCTGTTGCATGTAATCCTTTGTACAAAGCCGGGCGCAGACCCCGTGCATCAGTAAAGCTTATGTGCCTCGCACAACTTCTCAATTCATGCCCTTTTTACTTTCTTGCATGTACTATCTGACACTTTGTGCAGCACCTATTCCCGGTAAGCAATAACGAGCCACAAGACTCCATATCTCTGTTTTCTCTAGTTTCTTTTCTTTCAAGCAGAAGAAGTTTCCTCGCGCACAAGTTTGCCGGGGGGAAGGAGATAGTGATATGGACCAAGTGCCGTTCAAGAGAGCAAGGCTTGCCGGGAAGCAAACGACACAAAAGCTAAGTTGCCAAAGTTTGAGCGATCAAATTTTTAAATTTTTAAGTTATCTTCCTTGAACGACCTTGCTTTGTATGGAAAACCTGTGCGCGGAGGAACCAACTCGTGGCTAGCCGCGCCCTTACTTTGTTTCGAGCACGCTCAACGGCTTAAGTGTGCTGCGACAAGTGTCACGCCCTTACTTCGTTTTCGAGTTCGCTCAACAGTGTAAGTGTGCTGCGACTAGTTGCGACAAGGTTTCTTGTCGGCGACGGCACCACCAGCAGGCTGCTGAAGTTCCGCACTCAGCGCTCGCGGCAAAGGTGCCTTCGCCGACAAGTTCCCTGACAGCGTAGGGTAAGAACATACAAAGCAAGGAAGTCAAGTAAAGGAAATAACGTTGCATTAACTACCCAAAATAAAGTTATATTACAAAGCAACTTATCACAGTGCTAATAGACTATTGTTCATAACGTGGTTGGCAGCGACAAGGAAAGAAGAAAGTAAACAAGACTAATCCGCGCGGTCGCCCTCGACCCTCTTGATGCCGCCCACCTTATTCACAATAGGCGCGATAAGGGCCTTGAGCGCCTCCTGGTCAACGTCCGGCGGCAAGGTCCTGAGGACGTTGGTGAGGTTGAGACCTGGGTTGCGGTGCGCTATCTTCGTCAACACCTTCTCGAGGGCCCCCACGCAGAGCCTGCACGACTCGTCCGCCAGCTGCTTGGGATCCTTTCCCGGAGCTGCTGGAGGGCCGGCGCCACCCCCCTGAAGAATAAACTCAACTTGGCGCTGTGAGGGAGATTCTCGTCGGTGGAGTACCCGAGGTGCTCCGCCCCCAGCTCCGCCAGCTCCTTGTCGACGTCGGCAGCGGCGGCAACAAGACCCTCTATCCAGTGCTCCACCGTCAGCCTGAAGTTATTTTGGGAGATGGCGGCGCTGTCCAACAGCGCCTTCTCGGCCCTGAGCTCCTCCTTTAGGTTCGCCTCCCGCTCTCTGGCACCATCAAGCGTCGTGGTGAGAGTAGAAAACTTCAGCTCCAGATCGGCGATGGAGTCCTTGGCGACGGCGAGCTCCTTGCCCTTGTCGGAGAGGCGGACCTCCAGCTCGGAGTGGATGTGGGCGTCCTTCTCCCTCTCGAGCATGAGTGCGGCAATCTTCGCGTCGCTCGTTTTCAAGTTGGCCTCCAGTTGCGCCACCCTCGCCTCCAAGTCCCTCTTGGCGGTCTCAGCAGCCGCAGCAGCATCCTTCGCTTCCTGCAGAGCTCCGCCAAGAGACTGTTCGCGCGCGGCAAGCTCGTCCTCGTGGCTGTCGAGGTCGACCTTCCGCTGCGTTAGTTCGCCTTCTCGCCGGGACAACTCCTCGGCGGCAAGCCGTTGCTGCTCCTCTGCTTCAGCCTTCTCAAGAATGAAGGCCTGATGCGCCTCGGCAAGCTGCTCTCGCTCCTCGGCCAAGGATCGGAGAGCTGCTTGGTTGTTGGCTCGGAGCTCTTCGGCGCGTTTCTCCAAGTCGGCGCCCGCCTTGGCAGCCAGAGCCTCTCGGGACTCCAGCTTGGCCTGCCGTGCGCGGTACAAAGCCAGAAGCCTGCGCAGCAGCCGCTTCTCTTCGGGCTCGCTGCTGCTGCTTGGCGCGTCGACGAACTTTAGTCCGGCGGAGGCAAGGACCTCCCCGTCGAAGACCTCTCCCTCTACGGGCGCCCTGGATGTGGACGCCCACGGGAGCTGAATGAAGACACCATTGCCGGCCTCCAGATAGGCGCCTGGCTCGGCTGCGGTAGCGGAGGGAGCGGCGGCCGGCGCAGCGCCTGACGCTCCTGCGGCCTCAGGGCCGTCAGTGCGGCCGCCGGACTCCTCCTCAGCTGCCGCGCCAGCAGCCTTGGCGGCCTCGTCGGCGGCGGGCTCGTCAGTACCGGCCGCCTCTTCGGTAGCGGCGGCGTCGCCAGTCTTGTCGCGCGCATCCTCCTCGGCGGCGGCCTCCGTCTCCATCGGCTCTGTGGCGGACGGGTCTGACGAAAGAAAAGAAAAAGAAGGAAAAATAGTCAAGCAAATATCAATAAAAGAGAAGATCCAAAGAAGAAAAGTCCAAGGGCTTACCTGCGCGAGTCGGCTCCTCGGTGAGGTTCCTCACCGGAGAGTTCTCCCTCGGCGGCGTGGTGGTAGCTCCCGCCGGCGGAGGGCCGTTGGCGCCGTCCCTTGGCGGCGTACTCGCCCTTGGCGGAGTACTCGCCCTTGGCGGGGTGCTCGCCCTTGGCGGCGTACTTGCCCTTGGTGGAGTGTCCTCCCTTGCCGGGGAGCTTCCCCTTGGCGGGGCGGTCGAGATGTGCGGCGCGTCGGGGACGGTCTCCTGGCGCTCCTGATGCTGCTGCTCCGTTTCTGCACAAGTCAACAAACAAAACATCAACAAGGATAGAACACCCACGCGCGCCCGACAAGCGGAAAGTAGACGAAGGACTTACGCTGGGGGCTGCGCTGGGGGCTGCTCTGGAGAACGGCTGTCGGGTCCGACGAGCCTGTCGCAGGCGCACCCCCTGCTGCTGCGGCGGGCTCGTCCTCGATGACGATCACTGGGACTTTGGCCCTCTTTGCCGCCCTCTGGGCCAGAGTTCTGGAAGAAAGACAGGATCAGAATCAGGAAAAAGAGGTACAAGACAAGAATCAACAGAAAACCAAAGAGAAACAAGAATCGCGAAGACTTACTCTCCTTCCTCCTCGTCGTCGGAGCTGAGCGCCAAGAAATCAAAGTCCGGCTCGCGCGTCCCGGCGCGAGGAGCTGGGGGAGTGGGCTCCCTTGGCCGCTTGGCGGGAGCAGGGGCGGCGGTCTGAGAAGATCCCGCTCCGGTTGTCGTCGAGGCATGAGGGACGGAAGGAGCAGTGGAGCCGGTCCGGGAAGATCCCCCTCTAGTTGTCGTTGAAGCACAAGGCGCTCCCTTAGCCTTGCTCATCGCGGTGGCGCGTGTCGGACGGCGCTGCGGCTGCTGGCCCGCCGGCCGCCCCGCCACGTCTGCGGCCTTGCGGAGGCGCCTCCTTGTTTGAGCTGGAGGACTTGCTAGTGGCGGTGAGCTTCCCGAGGATGAAGAAGAGGAGTCGAGGCCCAGCGAGCCGCCCGAGTCCTCGGCAGGGTCGCTTCACCCGACGCCCTGCTCGGCGGGCCCGCTCGACTCGGCGCCTTGCTCGGTGGGCTCGCTTGTCTCGGCGAGTCGCCCGGCAAGCTTTCCCGCTTTGCGAAGCTCTTCCTCCTCGGCGAGGCTTGTCGCCTCCGCCGCCTCCGCCTCCTCCACAGTATACCCAAACTCGCCCGCGGCCCTGGCTGCAGCTGCCTCTTCCAACCTAGTGGCAATATATGCCATCTCCTGGTCGGTGGTGTCGCGGGTGAGGCCCCTCTTCTCGTCGGCGTCGATTGGCAGCTCCACCAGGTTGTCAAAGAACGTCTGCACGGCTTCGTCGGAAGGTTCCCGCCAAGTGGGGTTGATCCCGTGGGAATCGCACAGTGGCATCGCCGCGCAGATGGCACTGAGCGCAGAGCTATTGCACAATGGAACTACGCCCGGCGGCAACGCAAACCACTCCGGACGGGCGGAATCGTACTTAAATAGCGCTTGGAGCATTGCTTTGAGCTCCAAGACAGTGAAGTTGTAATTGAGGCCCAGGCGCAGCCTCATGATGTCTGCCGCGTTTTCGAACTCCCAAGCAGCCATTTTTCTCTCCTGCAAGGGAGCGATGCGGCGGCGGAGGAAGCCTGCTCCGACTACACCTACAGTGAGCCTGGCTTGCCGGAGGCGAAGGATCCGAGTGATGGCTATCTTTAGCTTGTCGTCCTCAGGGGCCAGGTCACTCCAGTCGTTGCCGCGTACTACTGCGACTTGGCGCCGGGAAGTGAATGACTGCGGGTCATCCTCTATAATCCAACACCAGTTGGCCCTCCACTCATCCCACTTGCCGCGGAGCTCCCCCGTCAAGTAAGCCTCTTTCTTATGGAGCCTAAAGATCCAAGAGATTCCGCCAGACAGAGGTGACCCTGACTCGACTCGAGGTATGAAGTAATGGCGGAAGAGAGCTACATTGGGGTAAACTCCGACGAAATTTTCGCACAGATGTGCGAAAATGGCCATGGTCAAGACGGCGTTTGGGGTGAAGTCAAGGAGATGAAACCCGTAGGTATTCATGAAGTCGCAGAAGAATTCCGAAAAGGGCGGGTGTCACATCCCTAGATAGCACTTGCATTAGGACTAGCTAGAGTGTGCATCATGTCTACTTATCAAAGAAACTTGAAATGGGAATGACAGAAACCCCAGCACCCCTCTCCTAACAACTAGGGTTTGATAAAATCTTTTCCAATGTACCCAAAATGCCCTTCAAAAATGTTCATCATATCTGCCTTGGTCTCAAACCTTTGCCAAAAATGGTGCACAATTTTCTAGGACATCTAAGGGCTCTGGATTAAATCATATGGTATTTGTATTTGGGCATTTAAATGCTATAAAATATTTTAAATGCTCAAATAATCATAAACTATAATGTTTCTTACTGTTCATATTATATACAGTGGGCATGACAAGTTTTATGAGTTATAAAAATATTCTGGCATTTTTATTAATTAAACAAAGTTGCAAAAGAAATGAAACAGAAAAGAAATAGGAAAAAAGAAAGAGAGAGAAAGAACTTACCTGGAGCCCAGCACTGTTACAGGCCGGCCCAGCCCACCAGCCCCGCTTCTGTCGCCTTCCTCCTCGCGCCAGAAGGCAGCGCGCGTGGCCACCACGTGCCGGCACGCGCCCGGCCACCTCCACCCTGCTTGCCTGCATCCCCGACGGCCTGGACGCCTCCATGCGTCGCCATGCAGCTGCCCCGACCCCTCTCTCACTTCCCCTCGTCCTCATCGCCTTCCCCTGGCTCTCTCCCTCTCACCACCGAGCCGCCCGTCGTCGCCGCTCGCCGTTGCCGCACCTAGAGCCTCCCCCTCGTCCCGTGACCGTGTCCAGAAGGTTCGCCGCGACGCCCTCTTCCTCCTCGCTGAGCCACGGATCGCCGGGAGCCATGCAACGCCTTCACGACGTCGTTCCCCTCCTCGGATCGCCGGAGCTCCTCGCCGTCGATTAAGAAGCTGCAGAGCGTCCCCGACCTCTCAGTCGAGCTCGCTAGCACCGCTGTGTGCCCCTACGCCGAATCCCTCCTTCCTCTGCTTCGTTTGCGCCGTGTAGCTGCTGCTCCGTTGATCACCGAAACCCACCGCCGCCGTGCTTGCCGCCGGCGATGCTCCGGTGACCATTTGGTCACGGACACATGTCCATCTCGCTCGCCGCAGCACGTAGACGTGCTAGGTGCCACGCACGCATCGCCTAGGCCACCGTAGCCGCGTCTCCACACACGCCCGAACGCCGGCTGTCGCTGCCGAGCTCGTTGTCGTCGCCTCCGGCCACCACAGGCCCGGCGACCACCACCGTTCGACGCGCTTCGGCAAGGGCTCTCCAACGCGCCCAACCACGGCTCGAACCGAGCCCTGTGGGCGTTTTCTGAAGCACGCCGCCGTGTTTGGCCTCGCCGACGTCACTTCGCCGACGAGTTTAACTCGTTTGACCGGGGGGTTGACCACCCCTGGGTCGCTGACGTGTGGGCCACCCCTCCCCTAATTAGCTAGTTTAATTAAGTTAATGTTAATTAAATTAGTTAGTTAGTTTAGTCACTGACCCGTGGGCCCAGACCCCACTGACAGCTAATTAGTCTCTAGCTTAACACTAATTAACTTTGTTAATTAGCTATGACACAGACATGCCGGGCCCACATGTCATGTTTGACCTAGACCAGCTCATGTTGACCTGCTGACGTCAGCATGAGGTCATGCTGACGCAGTAAAGAGTTTCTGGAATTTAATTTAAATCTTAAATGATTTATGAATTTCAAAAAATACCCAAAACTTCTAAAAATCATATAAAATCAACTATAGCTCAGATGGAAATAATTTATATATGAAAAATGATCAGAAAAATCCAATCTTTCCAATGGCACTGGTTTCATGCATGTTTGAGCAAGTTAACCTTGCTGTATACATTAAAACAGGATAATGCACTTAATTAAATAATAGCTAAAGTGCCAATTTGAATCTTTGATTCAAATAGGCTCAAACCCTTCTGGTTTTAGTTGCATTAGCCAAAACACATGCATCTTGCCATGTCATGAGCATGCATCATATTGTTGCATTTGTTTGTTTAATGATTGAATCGCCGGTATTCTCCGTGTTAGGTCCTGCTCCCGAGGATACTGCTGCGTATCCAGCTGAAGAGCAGTACCCGACAACCACTTTGTCAGGCAAGCAATCATTGATCATTCCGATACATACCCAATCTTCTCGCTCCTGCTCTCTTTTACTGCATTAAGGCAACAGCGTATGAACTGCTACTTGATGCGGTAGTTGAACCCTATTCCCTTGCATGACCTGTCATTGCCACAGTAAATAGTTGAAACCCACTAGCATGTGTAGGAGTTGATTGAGCCATGTGATGTGTGATCCACCATGCTATTTGTTTATGTTGCCTGCTATGCTTAGAGTTGTGCCAGGTCTGGTTCATCTGGGTGATGGATCAGAGTGAAATGATCATACCGATAAAGAGAAGGAAGTGTGGAATACGCTTGGTAAAGGTATCGATGAAAGGCCATGTAGGAGTACATGGTGGATTGTTTTATTGGAATCGTCCATAGGACCCGAGATCTGCATGTGTGGTTCAAGTTACAGCTACTACCACACATTGGGATCCTTAATTGACCCTCTCGGCTTATTAATTACCCTCGATCTCTGTCCAGGAGTTACGACTAGTCTCTGGTGTTTATAGTTTACTGGAGGTCGTGCACAGCGCTGACCCTCGGGGTGGGTTGTGATGCGACAGGTACGTGGCACGGTGTACCGGTTGCCCGTTTGGTGACTCGGGAACCCTGTACACATCGTTTGGGGCCGTGAGCGACACCCCGGCCGGATCTCCCCACGGATGGAACCCAAATAGGCGATAAACCTGGACGAGAGACTTGAGTAGTTAGTCAGGTCGTGCCCGACACCCACGCTGGGCTTCCGCTTGAAGGTTGCTGAGTACACGTCGAGTAAACGGCGATAAGTGGTGGGAGCGTGTGTGAAGAAGTACACCCCTGCAGGGTTATCAATCTATTCGAATAGCCGTTGTTCACGGTACGGACTACTTGGGTACTCTTACAGTTCATAGACAAGATGATGGATACTACTAAAAGCCTCAAGATAAGTGTGAGTACCATGGATTGCCCTTTCGTGGGATGACGGAAGAGGATCCTTGGTGGTGTATTGTTGTGGTGAGTAGAGGACTCGTGTTCGTAATAACATCTTGCAATCTGTTGAGAGTTGTAGTATAGGTTAGCCAAGAGTCAAAGCTGGCTTTCTGCTATGAACTCCACTACCCCCTTTGATAATGTTGCATGTATGATAGGTTCTGTGGTAAGACTTGCTGAGTACATTTGTACTCATGTTTGCTTAATAACTATTGCAGAGGAGAACCCTGCCCCTGCTGATGGGTTCTACATAGACATTGACGTCGACGAGTAGCTTGACACCCAGACGGAGATCTGGAGCTTGTGAAGGGCCTTGTAGATAGTCAGGCTACACCAAGCCTGTTTTATTTTCTAAGTTGTCTGTACTCAGACATGTAGCTTCCGCTTGTGCTTGTATGACTGTATGACTTGAGTGTTGGGTCATGTGACCCCTACCTGTATGGATATGTTATGTATGGCTCTTGGAGCCTCTTAAATAAAGTACTTTGAGTCATAGAGTTCTGTTGTGATGCAATGTTGTATTTGCACATATTGAGCATATTGTGTGTATGGTTGAAATGCTTGGTATGTGTGGGATCCGACACCTAGTTGTTTTCCTTTGGTAGCCTACCTTACAGGGAAATGCCTCCTAGTGATTCCAATGAACCTTGGTAGCTTGCTACTGCTCGGAACACGTAGGCTGGCCGGCATGTGTCCTTCTTCGTTCCTGTGTCTGTCCCTTAGGGGAAATGTCACGCGTGGTTCCTTTAAGTCCATGTAGCTTGCTACGACTTGGGTTCATACGTTGATGACCGACACGTTCGTTGCTGGGTCATGGATGCCTGTCTCTGTAATTTAGTGCCACTTTTGGTTTATAACTAGCCATGTCGGCCCGGGTTCTCTGTCATATGGATGCTAGCGACACTGTCATATACGTGTGCCAAAATGCGCAAACGGTCCCGGGCCAGGTAAGGTGGCACCCGTGGGGTTACCGTGCGTGAGGCCGCAAAGTGATATGACGTGTTATAGCTAGATCGGTGTGACTTAGGATCGGGGTCCTGACAGTAGGCAGAGCCCGCAGTAGAAGAACAGAGCGAAGAAGGCATAGCCGTTCGGGTACATCTCGCAGGCCACAGCGGGGAGTACCTTGGTGCGCGGGCGCGCCTTCGTCTCCCTCGACCAGAACAGGTAGAAGTTGTCTTTCTGCTCCTCCGCACTAAGCCTTGGCGGGAAGACCGTCATCTTCTTCCGCATTGCCACTAGCCGCAGTGCCTTGGCAGACTTCGCGGCCTTCGCCTTCTCGCCCTTCGGGGCCATGGCGGGGGCGTTGGGGGAAGTCGACGGCGCTGGTGATGCTGGCGGCGGTGGAGGGGGGGCGGAGCGCTGCTCTCTTTCGACCTTCGGGGAGGAGGGGAGCGGCGGGGGTTTCTGGAGGATGAAGAAGCAACGGGCGAATGGAAGGAACTGCCCCTGTTCCCCCTGCTTTTAAGGGGGGAGAGGGGGACGTTCCGCATTTCCCCATTAAAGAAACAGGCCACGATCTCTCCCACGACGCCGCGATTGACGCGTGCCGTTAGGGAGGGGCGCGGTGGATACGGAGTAGGATACGGCGCGCTGTGGGCCGCGCGTGCCCGTGCACTGTTTTGGGCCTGGCCCAACAGCACTCGGCACCGTGTATGGCCCAGGAGCGAGGGCTCCTGTCGGTGTACTAAAGTAGGGGTACCTTAGTATCCCGAACTTGTGCACGGGCAGTCGCAGCGTCCCGTGGCAGGGCTTGCCGTGCGACCGCTAAGGCCCACTATGGTTCCTTTGGGGCCATTCAAGAACAAAGTATTCAAGTTAAAGAAGCAAGGCCCCGGCAAGAGGAGCTTGCCGGGAAGGCCACTCAAGGCTCGAGACCACTTCTTTGGCACGAGACCCTGGCAAGAAGAGCTTGCCGGGAAGGCCAAACATGGCACTTCAAGAGACTTGCCGCGACGCGCCACGCGTCCCGGCAAGGCCCGGAGAGCGACAAGCTCCCAGGTGCGACAAGATAGCAACCGTGGCAAGGCGCTTGCCGCGGAAAACTCCCACTAGGTACCCACGCTCCAGCACATCCACCCACACGTCGCCCTGGGACCCTTCCAGGCGCACGTGGCGGAAGGCTGTGCAGCCTGGGGTACACGGTGGCAAGCTGTGATGACGAGGCCACCGTCGTGGCGGACGGTGGCGCCCTGACGGACGCTTTTTGCACTGTTTGGGGCGACGACGACGGGCATTTAATGCCCTTGTCCCCTGCCGTCAGAGTTAGGTATAGAGCACTATGCAAACACTGTTCCAACTACCACCCATTTTACATGTTTACCCTCGACTGTGTTGCCACCTGTCGGTGACCCCTTTGACCTATAAAAGGACGCCCATGCGCAACGTAGAAGGGGTTCCGATCATCGATCACTCTCACGCTCGGTCCTGTTAGCGATTAGAACTATAGCTCTTCTCGCTCCCGAGCCAAGAACGCAATACAAACCAAGGCAGGAGTAGGGTTTTACACATCCGTGCGGCCCGAACCTGGTTAAACTGCTCGCGCGTTTGCCTCGATCTGCTCTTTGTGCATCCTCCTCCCCCCTTGCCATACCTAAAAGGGGCTTCGGTCCCATAGGTGTTCGTGGGCGATCAGTTTCCCCGACATCCCCTTGCCGTACCTAAAAGGGGCTTCGGTCCCATAGGTGTTCGTGGGCGATCAGTTTCCCCGACACTACTCGACGCCACCAAAGAGGTTGTACACACATCGTGCCGCACAGTTTCCTTAACTCGACCTCCCGGCGCCCACGGTGCTCGATCCAGCACCCCATGGCGCAAATACCTCAAAGTCGGCGCCGTCGGCGACATCTCCATGACGGCTGTCCCCCAATGCGAGGCTCCCTCGGTCGCGGCGTCCATGCCAGCCGGATCTGCTGCTGCTCCAGCTCTCGCTCCCTCGCGTTGTTGCTGCTGCTCCGGCTCTTGCTTGCGTTGCTGCTACTGCTGCTCTGGCTCTCACTAGCTCACGTTGCTACTCTGCTCTTCCCTTCGCTCATGTTTCTACTCTTCTCTTGCTCTCACTCGCACTGCTGATGCTGGTACACAGGCAACTGTAGCTACACGAGTTGCTGCTCTGGCTCTAGTTCGCGCTGCTCCTCCAGGCGTTGCTGCTCCGGCTGCTATCTGCTATTGTGTTCCCTATCGATTGTCTGCTGATTTAGATCATTGTTTCTCTACTACTAGTGCTCGAGCGGCCTAAGCTAGTACATGTGAAGTGCCTCGCCGCTACCAGTGTGTTTGGTTCCGACAGTAACATTCAGATACCATAGTAAATTTTAGTTTCGATAGTTAAGTTCAGAGTCAACATTTTTTACATCATCTTTTGTAGTCAGGTGTTTTTCGGTGATGTAAATTTTACATCTATCGCTTTTTGTTAATGTTTTTTACATCATCTATTGGAGATGCTATTAGAATCCCACTTGATATTGACGATGTATGTCTTGTACTGCTTTAGCATCGACGTCTTACGACTTACCGGAGCTGGTCCAACGACCGAACCATCCATCACAACAAAGCAGTACCTTGGACGCTGTCTACAGACGCCTCAGATTTTCCTCCACACCTTTGACTGCCACCTCTACCGCAACTTCTTCAGCGACCAACCCAATGATGCTCAGGTCGACACAGATACGCCAAAGAGGTTGTACACTTGTTGTATCACTTATTACTCTACATTCATGTCGATCCATTAGGGCTATTTTGGTTCAAAGGAAAAAGTGAAGGGAAAACATAGCAATAGGAAATTTTCATATGGACTCTACTATTCAATTATTCATGCATTTCGTTGAAAGGAATGGAGCAAAACATCCACCTGGAACTACTTTTCAAAATCCTATGCATGAAAACAACACTAAGTGCACTAGTGGTAGAATAAAATTCTAACTGTACACACTTTCATATGGCTACACTTTAATTTGGCCATGTTTCTTTGCATTCCTCTGCTGTTCCAATTCCTGTGAACCAAATACTCAAGTTGACAGAAATCATGTGTTTACAAATGCTCTATTTCCCACGTGCATTCCTATCCTATTCCGGTATTTTTCCTATCCCTGCGTTTTTAGAATCATGCAAGCCAAAGGAGCACTTACAGAATTACTTTAGTTACAAATAGGTGTCGAAGAAAACTTTGTGTGGTTTGTCCTGCTCTTGCCGCGACATCGTCCAGCTCACCTGAGATGCTCCATCAACAGAAGCATCCACCATACCAGATATCATGATTCCTGGCCGTCTTTCACCACCTCAGATCTCCTTCCCTGCCACCGGCACCCTCCGCAACTGGATCACCATCACCAACTCAGAACATGAACCTAAGGAGTACACGGGTCCACAAGAAAGGTCACACTCTTTTGTTTCAGCTTATGTTAGGCATTGCTTAATATTACCTGCTACTTTATCACCCTGTGCACCTCTTAGACTCCAAGTCAGGTCCAAATTAATGTTCAAAGTTGAGCTTTAAAATGCTTGTGGGGCACATATCGAGGCAGCAATGAATAATATATCTGTTTATTATCTGGTTCACCTAGGGTATGCCTATGTTGTTCATGTTGGGTGGGAAACAAACAGTAAAGCAATCATCATCTATCTTTTTATTAAATTAAAGCTATCATTAGCCTGCTATCATTATTTTTGGATCTATCCACTGGTTGTTACCATCACTCTAGATTTCTACATGCTCTCCTTACATAATCTCACTATATTTTTTCATATGCATGTCAGATATTGTAGACAGCCATGCAGAACAAGTAGAGAAAAAGAGAAGAGTTTTACGCATCAACACAATGGCATGCATACATTGCTCCATGGTGGGTGCAATGGCAAACCCTCCCCCTCCAGATTGTAATCCATAGGAAGATATCTATTCTGAGGCGGATTCAGATGGAGCTGACCACTCCTATTTACCCCCCGAAGTGTTTGCTCTAACTTGGCATGATGATGTTGGTCATATCATGCATATGTTGCCTTGAAGTGCCTACTTTTGACATCATATATGTCATATGCTTAGTTTAGACATGTTCTGTAACGCCACTTGTTTAGTTTCTATATCATATATGTGTATTATGCAATCTCATCTCTTTTAGCCAGCCATAATATATGTGAAATATGCAATGCCATCTTATTTAACTAGACATCATATATTTGAATGATATCTTGTCAATCCTTTTCTTCATTACATTTCCATTTGTCGACAATGTTTGCACATTCAACTACTCTTCCTGTGAATCAGCCATTTGAGTGGGTGATGGAAAAATCTCGAGTGAAAACAAGGTCTTCGGAGCAGACAGTGCTACCTGTCGAAGCAGATCTCTTGTTGGGTCCCGATAGCTCATCGGAGATGGATTTAGAGACAAATGACCAGTCCTATTCCCCATCGAGGTGTATGCTCTAACTTGGAACGGTTATACTGCTCATATCATGCATATGGTGTCTTGCATTGCATAGTTTAGACATCATATACACAATATTCAACATCATGTTCTCAGTTCAGACATTGTATATGTGAATGCCCTCTGCTTAGTATATAAATCACATATGTGAATTATATCATGTGATCTTGATTACTTAGATAACATGTATGTGAATTATGTCATGTGAACATATTTACTAAAGACATCATATAACTATCTCATGACATCCTATTTAGTTAGTCAGTCATCATATCTTTGAATTATGTCATGCTATGTTATCCAGTTTAGATACACATCATATATGTGAAATTATGTCATGCTATCCTTTTTAGTTAAACAATATACACGTGAACTATTTCATGCCCTTTTTCCACACTATCTATCGCATCTGTCTCTCATACAAGGTCTGTACATTCAACAATGTTTCTTGCTTATCAGCCATTAGAATTGGAGCGGGTGATGGCAGTATCTAGCGGAGTAAAAACACAGTCCTCAAATAAATTAGTGCTACCTCTTGGTGGAGATAGCACCCTAGTTGTACATGCGCGAGAAACAGCCCTACCACGCATAACCCAGACTCTCACAGATTGTACCCCGACTGCGATGGACACAGAACCAGCTTCACCCAATCTAACCCCAACCCCTGCATATTGTAACCTAGTTCCAGTTGACACAGCACCATCCCCACCACAGAGCTCCCAAATAAGAGCAGTTAGTAAGGCAGCTCCAGAGCCCAAAGCGTCAATACTACCACGACGAACACCAACTCCACCAGTTAGTACACCTATTCCTATGGATGAAGCACAACCAACCATTCATAGTTTAGCATCTATCACACTTGATGTTGTTAAATCCTATGTGTGTATCTTCCCATCATGGAAATATTATAATGAAGATGAAGGAAAATGCCAGTTGCAGGTGTTCGTTCAGGAGTTATGTGTAAGTAATGTTATTCATGTCAATTACTTTGCTTTGTCACATACAATCAACCTCCATGATGGTTATAATACAACAAATGTTCCCATTTTTCTCTATAGATAAGGACCGATTTGGAAACTCAGGATGATGTAACCTGTGGTAATACCTCTGCTATCTTCAAGAATGCTTGGTGGAAGTGTCGAAATTACCTGAAGAAAACGTAATTCACTAGCAAAGAAACTCATCAAATTCCCTTACGTTCTCCTGAGACACATTTACGGGACGATGACTAGGAATTCCTTGTTCTGTACTGGTCCCGAATCAAGAATGTGGTAAGGTCTATGAGCTCATTTTTTATTTTTTAAGTACCATATCATCCATCTTATTGTACTATGTTTGTGTAGAACAAGTGCTTAAACCCGAAGAGCAACTGTTCTCATTTAAGATTCCATAGTAAATATGCATGTGCGTTGCAACGGAAGAGAGAAAACACATGTCGCTGCCGCAATATGCACAATATTCATGTTTATCCATGGGGAAAATGTCATTGTGTCGCAACTCAATGGTTGTCTATGACAAAAATGATAGATCAATTAAAGCCAGGGTTCTCCAGGATGCCATTTCATAACATAAGATACTGTTCCAAGTAAGTTGATCCTTGTGAACAAAGTTAGATTTAGATAATTAGTTTCATATGCTACATGCTAAACTTGTTATGTGTCTACTTGTTTCTTCTTTTAGAATGCTGACAGAATATTGGGGAAGAGTATCTTATTAAGCAATGGTAAAGGAAGTAATGCAGATAAGGTTCAGGATAGTGAGACATCCTTGTTCGTCTCCATAAAAGCTGATAAAACAGCTAAAGAAAAACTATCTTGAAGACAGTGAGACAACCCCAAAGTCATGTCATGGTGTAGTGTTTGAGTTACTGGCCACTACGCTGGCACAAGCTCTTCGAACTCACTATCTAAATCAGTTCGGTTTCTTGCATCTCAACTACAAGATGAAAGACATCGATCAGCTGTGATGCGACAAGAACCCAAAGGAGTATGGAAGTCCTTGGAGAATTCGGATGCATACTTTCTGGTGCAACAACAAGCGTTGGAGGATTTTAGCGCCAAACAGGAGAAAGCTAATAAGCTTGCTAAGCTTATTGCGAGCATGGTGGATACCCAGGATAACGTTTCTTGAGCTCTTCTGATGTTGTTTCCATTATGTACTTGTTTTGATGCCACGTTTATTTACATTGGTGGACACTTTAGACGGCCTGTGTATGTAATATGTTGTTTTGTTCCCTATATTTGCACTATTGGCGAACTATGATGCCTAGTGGATGTAATATGTGTAATAGTCGTAATAGCCTAGCGTTAGTTGCTTATTTATTTCCTTATTATCTTGTTTAGTTGTTTGCTTGTAGTCACTTCAATTCTTTTTCGGTGTTTTTTCTAGTGACCACAATAACCTATTTTATATAACTAGGCCACACTAACCATGTGCAATATACGAACCGTTGTAACCATGGTCCTCCTACTTGTTGTAGTGACCATGGGCCTCCTACGGGTCGTAGCATCCATGGGCCTTCTACGGGCCATAGGATCCATGGGCCTTGTATGGGCCGTATAATCAGTGCGACTTCTATGGGCCGTATGGTCGATTTGCCAAACATGGGTCGTACTATTCGTGGACCAATAACGGTCCGCAAAATGGGTCGTAAACGGGCTAGACTGGAAATCATCTGCTTATGGCCCGACCATAATGGGCCGTTAATAGGCCAAAATGTATAACGGGCTTAATTCTATCGATAGGCATCACGAGTCGTTAATGGCCCGTATTTGATGGCTCTATCAAAACAACCCAACGGGTTATCGGGCCACAAACGGGCCAACTGTAACCATGGGCTGAATTTGGCCCACAAGCAAACAGGCCAGTAATGGACCGTAAGTAATCGAATACTGGAAATGAGCCCAAGAATAAATGGGCCCTTCGAAGGCCAAAAGTTAACACGGGCTGGAAACGTCCCAATGGAATAATTGGTCGTTAATGGGTTTAAAGCGTTGCATTGTTCATTATGGGCATGTTTCGCCACGGGCCTTTAATGGGCCTAGATTTACAAAGGGCCTCGTATGAGCCGAAAGTCGGCATGGGCCATACATGGGCCGGAAGTTACAACGGGCTGGAAACATATTGGACGGCCTAGATGACGCTACTGGGCCAAAATTTCATAGGACATAACGGGTCGTGAGTTATCGGGTTGTAAATGGGCTATATGCAAACATGTCGTTAACACGCTTTCCGTGGGCTGGCCCGCCACCTTTTGACCAAGTCAAATGGGCCGGTCTTTTCACCTGAATGGGCCATGCAACATGTCGATGTATCGTGGGAGCCTCCCGTCCAATGAGTGGATGACATATGTCCCATCGCCGAGCCGACACGTGGACCGGCAAATCGGAATTTTACACGTGTAAAATCCCCACTGGTCCGGGCTGTTAACAGGTTATCGGCTCCAAACCGGAACCTGATAGCTTAACGGCAACCCGTTACGATGGATGCCACGTGTCAGTTACCCTTGATGAAAACACTTCCATGAAGCGCCATTTATCGTCATGGAAGTGGACACTTCTGTGCTGATAAATTTGGTATTTTCATGGAACACTTCTGCGACATCGCAGGTATGACTATCTTGATTATATCATAAAATCGTCATGGATGTACATGCATGAAAGAAAACGAGACCTACTGTGACAAACAAGTATTATCCTAGAAGTGGGTTTTTTTGTAGTACAAACCCCGTCAGTAGCCCATTGATCCACCATTTGATAGTTTTTGCGTGTCAATTCGACAACCGGAGCCCTCTCTTGGGTGATCCCACCTCACCCGAAACCATCGTGTGCCGGTGTCAACCTCACCATCGTTCAGGTGCTTGCCAGCAACCAAATCTACCACCCACCAACGCGGGGTGCCAACCCGAGCACGTCCCAACCATCACCGTCTCCAAAAACTTCGGCGGTCACCGCCGGTGACCACCACACCCCCTGTGTACACGCGCAGGTAAAGCATGTTTGAATTTCAAACCTGACGGGGGGGCCCACCCGTCAGCATTGTAAGGGCATATTTCTTCCTAAGTAGTTTTGGTGATTGATGACAATGCATTTGCGAACTAATCATGTGCTCTAAGCTCCTACAGGTATATCTCACTTAAGCACAAGACGATTGATTGCCCCTCGGATTCAACGGAAGACGGTGTTTTCTTTTCGCTCCCTGTCGGTGGCTTTGAGTAATAGGAAAGCCGTACTATTAAGAGGGGATCCGCTTCGGAAAGGTTTGGGTGGAATCAATACGTACACATCTTACTCTCGCACCACCTTTCCCTTGCTTCTCTGGGGTTCCAACCGTTTATTATCGTATATGCAAACTGTGAGTTCTTAACTAAATCATCTGCCTGGCAAGCGGTAGTACCGCTCAACTAAGCGGTAGTACCGCGCAGCCACACGGTAGTACCGCCTGCCGACACGGTAGTACCGCTCCAACGGTAGTACCGCATCTCCAGAGCGGTAGTACCGTGTATCTAGCCCGGCGCTGATTCTAAGTGCAGAAGTAGGTGCGGAAGTAATTTTTTACTTCCGCATCCAATGCGGTAGTACCGCTTAGTCCAAGCGGTAGTACCGTGTCGCATTTTGCTACTACCGTTTTCCCTGCGGATGTAGCCGCGGATGTAATTTATTTCATCCGTGGTCGTCAATCATGTTGCATATTTTTGCCTAGCGGTAGTACCGCTCCCAGAGCGGTAGTACCGCTCAGCCAGCGGTAGTACCGCAACTTACGTGCGGTACTACCGCTCTCTGCGGGCTGAAAACACACATAACGGTTGGATTAGCTCTCCCACTATATATAGGGGGTCTTCTTCTCTAAGAAGACCTACCTCTTCCCCCACTACTCCATTGTTGCTCCAAAAGCTCCATTTCCGCCCGATCTCTCTCCCTAGCCAATCAAACTTGTTGATTTGCTCGGGATTGCTTGAGGAGGCATCGATCTACACTTACACCAAGAGATATTTGATTCTCCCCACAAATCCCTTGCGGATCTTGTTACTCTTGGGTGTTTGAGCACCCTAGACGGTTGAGGTCACCTCGAAGCCATATTCCATTGTGGTGAAGCTTCGTGGTTTTGTTGGGAGCCTCCAAGTTGTGGAGATAGCCCCAACCTTGTTTGTAAAGGTTCGGTTGCCGCCTTCAAGGGCACCACTAGTGGAATCACGGCACCTTGCATCGTGTGAGGGCGTGAGGAGAATACGGTGGCCCTAGTGGCTTCTTGGGAGCATTGTGCCTCCACACCGCTCCAACGGAGACGTAGTTCCCCTCAAAGGGAAGGAACTTCGGCAACACATCCTCGTCTCCACCGGTTCCACTTGTGGTTATTTCCTACCTTTACTTGTGCATGCTTTACTTGTTCAACTCCTATAGCATGCTTGTGTAGTTGTTATCCTTCTTTCCATTAGTTGTCATCTTAGTAGAATATCTAGACAACTTACTTTGTCGTTTAATTTAAAGTGGTTAAGAAAAGTTAAAAATTGTTAGTTGCCTATTCACCCCCCCCCCCCCTCTAGTCAGCCATATCGATCCTTTTAATTGGTATCAGAGCCTCGTGTCTTTTTAAGGACTTTACCGTCCAAAGAGTATGGGTGACAATGTAGTCGAGACGGAGGATCATTCCGGTGGAACTCCGTCCTTGCCTACGTCAGATGGGGGAGCCTCGGTGTCTCGTGAGGAGTTCAATGTGGCCTTGACCACATTGAAAGAATCAGTAGCGAGCGAGGTCAAAGGCATGTTTAAAGATTTGCTTGAGGGGCTTAAATTATCCACCACACCGTTGGAAGTGGCTCGTCCCGCTACCAACGTGTCGGAGGCGAATCCCGACAAGGGAGAAGCTAGTAGCGAACAAGCCCCGGTTACTAAGAATGGGAATGGGAAATTTGCCCAATCCGCTCCTCCTACTCACTATGGAGGACCCGTTCCCACACCGCATTTAAATTCTGTTGGGCCCCCTCCCAAGTTTATCAAAAATACTGATTTTGCTACTTGGGTGTTTCGTTTCAAACGTCATATTAATCATTGTTCCACTAACCTTTGGAGAATCATTGAGCAAGGTTTTTATCCGTATGATCCCGACAACATGACTCCAAGAGAAACTGCAGATCATCAGTTCAACGAGTCCGCTCTTTGCATTCTTCAAGATTCCATCCCTCCTGAAGACATTGCACACCTTCGACCCTTCACTGTGGCCAAGGAAGCTTGGGAGCATGTTGGCACGATGTACAAGGGAAGCACCAGTATTCAACGCTCCAACTATGAAGTGGTGCAAGATGAAGCTGATGAGTTTGCTATGATCGAAGGTGAAGATCCTCGTGAACTTTATCGAAGATTAACTATCCTTGCGGTTTCTCTTCGAGATCATGGCAGTAAGGATACGGATGACAATTGGATCAAACGCAAGTTCCTCAAGGCCATGATGCCCTATCATAAGGCCATGTCCTATGCCATACGTCAGCGACCGGACTTCCACACTTTATCCTCAAATGAAGTGTTGGATGAATTTGTTGCCATGAGGATCTTGGACGTGACCGCCGACAATGCGGTCTTAAGAGCTCAATGATCAAAGAAGCCTAATATTGCTCTGAAGGCCAAGGCTTGTGTGGAAGAGGAGGAAGTGGAAGATGATGATGAGTGTTGCCCCGAGGACACCAAATATGCCTATCATGAGCACATGGCTCTTGCTTCAAGGCAATTGTGGGGCAAGAAGAACACAAGATCCAACTTCAACAGGAACAACTCTAGTGGGAACAAGGGGAAGCAACGAGTAAGGACATGCTTCAACTGTGGAAATGTAAGTCACTTCGTTGTGGATTGCCCATATGAGAAGAGAGAAGACTTTGGGGGCAAGCTTATTCGGAAGGACAAGTCAAAGTCCTATCCCAACAAGAACAACTTCATCGAGAAGACTCCTCCGAAAGTGTTGGTGGCCCAAGAAGAATATGTGGAGGATGATGATAATGATGAAGACGATGAGGTGACCACTATGGCCACAATTGCAATTGCAACTACTCCGCACTCATCTCTCTTCGACTCACCAAACGAGAACATCACCGCCAAGTGTCTCATGGCCAAGGCCACCAACAAGGTAACCCCAAACATCAATACTACTATCTCTTCTAATCCTTCATTGACAAATTGTATTGATGAGGGTGAGGGTGTTAAGGAGGGAGAAAATGAATTTGAGTTGTTCATGAAAAATCTCAAGGGCAAACCCAAGAAGCATTTTGTTGCTCTCTTGGAACAACTCGGTGAGGCCAATGACATGATCGAGGCTCACGAGGAAACCATTACTAAAATGGAAGGACATGGTCGAGACTATGTCGATGAGATATCGGATCTCTCTAACGCCCTAGAGGAAGAGCATGGTCTTTGTTTGGCTCTTGAGGAGTCACACAACGATGGTCATGCTAAATTAAAGAAAGATCTTGATCATGCTTTAGTTGTCTCTCGCGTCCTTAACTCCGAGAAGGCAAAACTTGAGGTTGGCCATGCTAAACTCAAAGAGGAGTTTGACATACTTGACAAGGCTCACAAGGCCTTGAAAAGTATGCATACTACTCTCAAGGAGTCTCATGACCAACTCCAAGTTTCGCTAACCAAGGAAAAGGCTATGTTTCCTCGCATGGTTTTAATTGATAATGCAAATGCTACTAACCCATGTTGCGAGCATGTGCATCTTGTTGAAGAGAATGCCGAGTTGAAGAAGCAACTTGAGAAAGGCCTTGTGACTTGCATACAAGGTGAGAAGAACCTCAACACCCTTTTGAGCAATCAAAAGGAAGTTGTGGCAAAGGAAGGAATTGGGTTTGTTCCTAAGCCCAAGAAGAAGAAGAATGACAATACCAAGCAACCACCCCCTCTCCGACAATCTTTTGTGAAAGAAGGAGAGGGCACGTCCACGAAGAAGCAAAGTGGTGGTGTCAAGAAAAACTCCACCATACCATCAAACATGGCCGGCGACTTTAATCCTTCATATGTTTTATGCCGTGCTAGTGATGGTCATGTGTTTGCTAAATTTGTTGGTCCTTCTTATGAGTACATTGAATGGTCCATTTGGGTTCCTAAGACCCTTGTTACTAACCTCAAAGGACCCATTACCAAATGGGTACCTAAATCCAAGCATTTATCTATTGTAGGAGTTTGCTTCCGGTGGGGGATCATGGTTGCTCGATAGCGGAGCCACAAATCATATGACCGGAAGCAAAGACTTGGTGGTGGACGTGCATCTCGGTTCATCTATGGCCACCAACGTCGAATGGGGTGATGCTTCATCCTCTAAGGTATTGGGACTCGGCAAGGTTGTTATCTCTCATGATCTCACGATCGAGAAAGTCATGCTTGTTGAGTCCCTTGCATATAATTTACTTTCTGTACGCCAACTTGCACTCATGGGCTTCGCTACATTCTTTTATATTGATACAGTGGCCCTCTTGTGGAGCAAGACTCTTAAAGTAGCCTATGTTGGGCATGTCGAGAACGGCCTTTATGTGATTAACTTCTCGAAGCAATCCACTAAGGTCGCGACATGCCTAACGGCTAAAGTTGATGTGGGATGGCTTTGGCATCGCCGTTTGGCCCATGTCAATATGAGATCTTTGCAAAGTCTTCTCAAGGGGGACCATGTCCGAGGACTAACAAATGTTAGCTTTGCCAAAGATCGTGCTTGCAGGGCTTGCATTGAAGGAAACTTACATGAGAAGGCTCACCCTCCCACGACTATCATCTATTCAAAGAGACCCCTAGAGCTCCTCCACATGGATCTCTTTGGGCCTCCATCTTTTGATAGTCTTGGGGGTAGAAAGTACTGCTTGGTGATTGTGGATGATTACTCAAGATACACCTGGGTATATTTCTTCAAGAAGAAGAGTGAGACCCAACAAACCGTCATCAACTTTGCAAATGAAGCTCAACGACAACATGAAGCAAAGATCTTGATGATCAGAAGTGACAACGGCACCGAGTTCAAGAACTACACCTTGGATGAGTTTCTTGGTGATGAGGGGATCAAACATCAATATTCAGCCCTATATACCCCTCAACAAAATGGTGTAGCGGAGAGAAAGAACCGAACTCCAATGGATGCTGCAAGAACCATGATGGCTGAATTCAAATCTCCATACAACTTCTGGGCCGAAGCCATCAACACCGCTTGCCATGCATCAAATCGTCTCTATCTCCGCAAAGGCTTGAACAAAACTCCGTATGAGATTCTTACCGGTAACAAGCCCAATCTCAAATACTTCCGGGTATTCGGGTGTAAGTGTTTCATTCTCAAGAAAGGTGTTCGCTTGTCTAAATTTGAATCTAGAGCTCATGAGGGCATATTTGTTGGTTATGCTACAAACTCTCATGCTTATCGTGTCCTCAACAAGTCCAATGGACTCATTGAGGAGACGAGTAACGTAGAGTTTGATGAAAATAATGGCTCCCAAGTGGAGCAAAGTGGTACTTGTGATGCAGGTGATGAAATTCCTCCTCAAGCCATAAGAAGAATGGGTGTTGGATATATCCTACCCATTGAGGAACCCCTTGTGGCCGAAGGAGAAGGACAATGTTCCACTCAAGTGGAACCATCACCAACCCAAGACCCACACGCTTCCGAAGAACAAAGTGAAGGCCCTCAACCTGATGAACAAGGCCAAGTGCAAGATCAATCTCAAGTTGGTGGAGAGCCACCAAATGATGCACAAGGCCAAGTTCTGTCCCCCGAGCAAGATCAAGATCAAGAGGAAGCTCAAGATCAAGATCTAGCTCCTGACGATGCTCAAGATGATCAACTCAGTGCTCCTCAGTTAACACTTGAAGAGCAGTTAGAGCGTCGTGCTGCAAAAGTTGCCTCCAGGCTTGCTTCCAACGAGCATCACATCGAGAACATTCTAGGAAGCATCAAAAGGGGGGTAAGCACTCGTAGACAATTAGCAAACTATTGTGCTCATCAAGCTTTTGTCTCCTGTGTTGAACCTCAGAAGGTTTATGAGGCGCTCGAAGACCCTGATTGGCTCAATGCCATGCATGAAGAACTCCATAACTTCGAGCGCAACAAGGTGTGGCATCTGGTGCCAAGACCAAAGGAGAACCATAATGTCATTGGAACCAAATGGATCTTTAAGAACAAGCAAGATGCTCATGGCATTGTCATCCGCAACAAGGCGCGTCTGGTGGCTCAAGGCTACTCCCAAGTCGAGGGTATCGACTACGGTGAAACCTTTGCCCCCGTTGCTCGTCTTGAATCCATTCGTTTGTTGCTTGCCTATGCTTCCCATCATAACTTTAAATTACAACAAATGGATGTGAAAAGTGCATTTCTTAATGGTCCTATTAATGAGTTGGCATATGTTAAACAACCCCCGGGGTTCGAGGATCCTAAGTTCCCCAATCACGTGTATCAACTCGATAAGGCACTCTATGGCCTTAAACAAGCCCCACGTGCGTGGTATGAGCATCTTACCGAGTTGCTACAAGATCGTGGGTTTGAAATTGGGAAAATTGACCCCACTCTTTTTACTAAGAAGGTCAAAGGGGAGTTGTTTGTATGCCAACTATATGTTGATGATATTATCTTTGGTTCTCCTAACAAAGCTTTCAATGATGAGTTCGCCGCACTCATGACCACACATTTTGAGATGTCCATGATGGGAGAGTTGAAGTACTTCCTTGGATTTGAGATCAAACAAAGAAGAGAAGGCATCTTCATCAAACAATCCAAGTATACTCAAGACATGCTCAAGAGGTTCAATCTAAGTGATGTCAAGCCGGCTACTCCAATGCCAACCAAATGCCAACTTGACATTGATCCCAATGGTAAAGCGGTGGATCAAAAGGTATATCGCTCTATGATCAGATCATTGCTTTACCTTTGTGCATCTAGACCGGATATTATGTTGAGTGTAGGAATTTGTGCACGGTTTCAAGCCTCTCCTAAGGAGAGTCACTTTGTGGCTGTCAAGCGAATCTTTCGATATTTGGCTCATACCCCAAACTTTGGCTTATGGTACCCGATAGGAGCAAACTTCAACCTTGTAGGTTTTTCTGATTCTGACTGGGCGGGAGACAAAGTGGATAGGAAGTCCACTTCGGGAGGGTGCCAATTTCTTGGTTGCTCTCTTGTTAGTTGGTCTTCCAAAAAGCAAAGTTGTGTATCTCTCTCGTCCACCGAAGCAGAGTATGTGGCTGCTGGTAGTTGTTGTGCTCAACTCTTATGGATGAGGCAAACTTTAAAGGATTACGGTGTCACTTGTGACAAAGTGCCTCTTTGGTGTGACAATGAAAGTGCCATCAATATTTCTCTCAACCCGGTGCTACACTTCAAGACGAAGCATATTGAGATTCGGTATCACTTCATCCGGGATCACATAAGGCAAGGAGAGATCGAGCTTCACTACGTCAACACTCATGATAACCTTGCAGATATCTTCACGAAGCCATTGGATGAAGCAAGATTTCGCGAGTTAAGGCATGAGCTAAATATCATCGATTTGAGCAATGTGGCTTGAGTCTGTGCACACACACCCCTCACACTCAATATAGCTATCTTGTCTAGATGTAGGCATGGACATAGGGGGAGTATTGTTCTCTCAATGAACTGTTCCTCCCCCCATTATGCATAAACTAACCAAGTCTTTATCATTTGCCATACATAGTTGGTTTAAATGCTTCAAGTCGAGTATTGGTCATGGGCCCAAGGATAATTCTTCGCGGTGCCATATCTATAAACTCAAACATAGGTGGCCCCGGCCACCGCCCTCCTCTAAGGAGTTGTGTTATTCGCTTTGCTTGTGCGTGCGTTTGCTTTTCTCTCTTCTTTGCTTAAAGCCTCTTGTCAAAACGTGCAAGTTCTTGGAGGAGCGGTACTACCGTGCTTGTTTACAGTACTACCGCAAAGGGGTTATGGTACTACCGCTCGACCAGCACGGCGGTATTTATTTACTGCCGCTGGTAGGGCGGTACTACCGCTTGACGAGCGGTACTACCGCGCAAGCGGTACTACCGCGATGACCACGGTACTACCGCACATATTCGAACGGGTGGGGGTAATAAGCAGGCAGGGGGAGTTCCAACTCCCCCATACCCATTCACTCCTAACCCCCACGTCGTCCCTATCTCTCCCTCTCAAGAACGCCGCCGGAGGACCTAGCCGGATCTCCTCCCTCGGCCACTCTCCTCGCATTCCGACCGGTGGGATCGCTCCCCACCGCGCCCTCTTGCCATGGATGAAGGTTTCTCCCCTTTTCCCCTCTTCTTGTTGCCTTGTTGTTGTTTTCTAGGGTTAGGGGAGATCCTTAGTGTTCTTGTGTTCTTCGTGTTCTTATCCATGGAAGTTTAGGATGTAGGAGAGTGTTTTTGCACTAGAAATGCGAATATGTATGTTGCTACCAAGTTCTATGATCAGCCGTAGTACCGCTAGTCAATCTATATGGGCTTTTCTAGATCTGTTCCTCTCAGATCTGTTCCGTGCGGTACTACCGCTGGAGAACCGTGGTACTACCGCCCGATCTGGTCCAGATCAGATCTGACCACAGCGGTACTACCGCTGTCCTCAGCGGTACTACCGCTCTCGCGGAAGTAAAATTTTACTACCGCTTGCCGAGCGGTACTACCGCACCCCAACGCGGTACTACCGCTCCGCAAGCAGCACTATTTTTTTACTTCTGCTCCTGTACACGGAAGTAAATTCTTACTACCGCAGAGTATGCGGTACTACCGCATCCACAAAGCGGTACTACCGCTTACTAAGCGGTACTAATTTTTTACTTCCGCGCCTGTCCAGCAGTACTACCGCTTGTATCATATTTTCTTCGTAGCATGTACACATTCCTTTTCTACTGGTTTCTTGTGCTTTTTGAGGCTTTTGCATTGATTCTCTTTGTGTTCTTGTCGTGTTCTTGTGTTTGTGCTTTAGGTGGTGGCTCCGGTTTCGACGCTCGTCGTTCCAACCCTGTCCGCGACACCGGATCCAAGCGTCTGCGCAACCCCAGTGATGTGCCAGAGGGCTCCAATCCCCAGCGCAGGTACAAGACTGCCTCCAACAAGCGAAAGGAATCCTCAATGTCTATGGAGGAGATGCCCGCTACTGAGTTCATGTCACGAAGGAAGCAAAACCCATATGGAGAACCCCGTGAGCACTTTCCTGGAGATGAGCTTTTCTGGACCAAGCAGCAGTTTCGCATCTACCATGAGGTGCTCAAGACCAAGACCAACCTGTACGTGGATGCTCACTGGGTGGACGTGGCTCACATGAGGAAGGACACCAACCGGGCCTACTTTGACGAGGCTCTTGATCTGATCGAGCAGTTGGGACTTGATCACATCATGACCTTCCAGAATGATTTTGATCCGGAGATTATTGCTCAGTTCTATGCCTCTGTCAATTTCCACACCAAGGAGGATCGCCCAATGACATGGATGACCAATGGTCACAAGATGACTTCTTCTTGGAAGGAGTTCATGGATCTTCTTCAGATACCTGACGAGGGTCTCCACAACCCAATTGGATTTCGGCCTCACGCCAATCCTGAATTTGCCAACAAAGACAAGCTGCTTCCATTCTATGAGCAGAAGACTCTTGCTAGTGGCAAGAAGTCATGGGTGTTGAACCCCTTTTTGGACATCATGTATCGGATCTTTCGCAACACTCTGTTCCCTCGCGTTGGAGATAAGGACAAGGTCCATGCCTACCTGGTTGACATGCTGCTGATGTGTCAAGAGGCTCGCATGACCCAGAGTGCACCACTTGACATATCCCATATCATGTGGAATGAGCTCCGTTTTGCCATCTACTCTCGCAAGGTACCCATATATGGTCCATACTTGTTTCTGCTGATCTCCAAGACTTGGGAGAAGCTATACCCTGATGAGGAGTTCGAGGCCGACTGCTTCCGCCATGATCCCATCCGTCTTCGCGTCAAGACTCGATGGGCCAACACCACCACTCGTGCGCAAGCTGCTGCAGCCCAGATGGGCACTGATGAGGAGCCTGTGGAGGAGGCTGATGATGAGGGCCCTGGAAGATTTGCTCCTTCTTCCTCCTCTGCTGTGGAGGAGCCTTCTTGGGCTAAAAAGCTTAAGCAAAAGATGAAGGCCCTCTTCTGCATGCAGGCTACGGGTCAATACCGGGATCATGTGACTGACAAGAAGACCCGCCAGCGTGACAAGAAGCTTTTGGCGGTCTATGGAGAGGACGTGTCAAATGGGTCAGAGGATAACATCACCCCTGAGGCAACTTGGATGGCCCATCAGGGGTACAAGTGGTCAGAGTCTGACGAGGAGTATCAGGAGGAGCAGCCGGGATCTGATGATGAGTACGATGACTGAGTGTCTCCAGGGCTACCACCCGTCTTAGTGCCCTCTTTCCCCTTTGTGGTGTCTCGATGACAAAGGGGGAGAGTGATTTGCGTCTTGTGCTCTTGTGCCAGTTGTTTCTTTTTCGTTGGTTGAACTCTGTTTATTTGCGTGCTTTTGTGTCGTGTGCGTGAGACTATCGTATGGTGTAAGACATATGCTCCTTTATCGTTGAACTCGTCGTTTTGTCCTTACTTTTATATCAAGAGCAATTAGTTTACTTTCCCTTGTTTATGTGTTCTGCGGTATATATAGAGTATCTTATGTGTAGAATATAGGGGGAGCACTGTACCTAGTATGTGTGTTGTGCAGTCCAAAGCACAATCTTGTGTAGGCACACATCCAGGGGGAGCTCACCTATATTCTAGTGTTTGGATTGCATACTCTCTTTTTTATCCCTGTGCAAATCCCGTATTGTCATCAATACACCAAAAAGGGGGAGATTGTAAGGGCATATTTCTCCCTAAGTAGTTTTGGTGATTGATGACAATGCATTTGCGGACTAATCGTGTGCTCTAAGCTCCTACGGGTATATCTCACTTAGGCACAAGACGATTGATTGCCCCTCGGATTCAATGGAAGACGGTGTTTTCTTTTTGCTCCCTGTCGGTGGCTTTGAGTAATAGGAAAGCCGTACTATTAAGAGGGGGTCCGCTTCCGAAACGTTTGGGTGGAATCAACACGTACACATCTTACTCTCGCACCACCTTTCCCTTGCTTCTCTGGGGTTCCAACCGTTTATTATCGTATATGCAAACTGTGACTTCTTAACTAAATCATCTGCCTAGCAAGCGGTAGTACCGCTCAACTAAGCGGTAGTACCGCGCAGCCACACGGTAGTACCGCATGCCGACACGGTAGTACCGCTCCAACGGTAGTACCGCGTCTCCAGAGCGGTAGTACCATGTATCTGGCCCGGCGCTGATTCTAAGTGCAGAAGTAGGTGCGGAAGTAATTTTTTACTTCCGCATCCAATGCGGTAGTACCGCTTAGTCCAAGCGGTAGTACCGTGTCGCATTTTGCTACTACCATTTTCCCTGCGGATGTAGCCGCGCATGTAATTTATTTCATCCGTGGTCGTCAATCATGTCGCATATTTTTGCCTAGCGATAGTACCGCTCCCAGAGCGGTAGTACCGCTCAGCCAACGGTAGTACCGCAACTTACGTGCGGTACTACCGCTCTCTGCGGGCTGAAAACACACATAATGGTTGGATTAGCTCTCCCACTATATATAGGGGGTCTTCTTCTCCAAGAAGACCTACCTCTTCCCCCACTACTCCATTGTTGCTCCAAAAGCTCCATTTCCGCCCGATCTCTCTCCCTAGCCAATCAAACTTGTTGATTTGCTCGAGATTGCTTGAGGAGGCATCGATCTACATTTCCACCAAGAGATATTTGATTCTCCCCACTAATCCCTTGCGGATCTTGTTACTCTTGGGTGTTTGAGCACCCTAGATGGTTGAGGTCACCTCGAAGCCATATTCCATTGTGGTGAAGCTTCGTGGTTTTGTTGGGAGCCTCCAAGTTGTGGAGATAGCCCCAACCTTGTTTGTAAAGGTTCGGTTGCCGCCTTCAAGGGCACCACTAGTGGAATCACGGCACCTTGCATCGTGTGAGGGCGTGAGGAGAATACGGTGGCCCTAGTGGCTTCTTGGGGAGCATTGTGCCTCCACACCGCTCCAACGGAGACGTACTTCCCCTCAAAGGGAAGGAACTTCGGCAACACATCCTCGTCTCCATCGGTTCCACTTGTGGTTATTTCTTACCTTTACTTGTTCAACTCCTATAGCATGCTTGTGTAGTTGTTATCCTTCTTTCCTTTAGTTGTCATCTTAGTAGAATATCTAGACAACTTACTTTGTCGTTTAATTTAAAGTGGTTAAGAAAAGTTAAAAATTGTTAGTTGCCTATTCAC
>LR738709.1:365899194-365937316 GCA_902687465.1 Secale cereale
CCCCCCCCCCCCCCTCTAGTCAACCATATCGATCCTTTTAAGTATTCTCTTATTGTCTGTTGTTTTTGAAAGCATCTTTTGCCTATGTACGCTTTCTGCGCCGGGAAGCGTCTTTCCATCGGTGGCGCTTTCCGTTATTACCGCAGGGACCTGCTGGCAGCTATTTTATTTACAAAGAGGTCCCAGGTTTTAAATCCTTAATAACTCTTAAACCATATGTCATTTTCAGTTGATTCTTTTTCTAAAATTATTGTTTTCCGCTCTAGTTTGTTTTAGTATTTAATTAAAAATATTTTCAGACAACTTTCTGTATTGTTGCAAAAAAGTTGAATTTGGATTTTTATTTCTAGAAAACCAAGAGGGAGACTTTACCATGAATTTCAAAGAACCACTTGCTGACTATTTTGGTCAAGGCAAGCATTATTGAACTTGGGTTATAATGAATTGCCTGCATGGTTGCATCGGAGTATATTGCACCATATAGTAGTAATAGTAGAACCATGCACTATTCATGTCGGTTTGGGCATTATTGCATGAGGCCCTTCGCAGAGGGAAGCAGATGTTGTCATGAGCTTTTATTTGTGGATGCACAATCCCTTAATGCAAAAGAATGTCACGTTATATTTCCCCCTATGATAGCAACCTTTATTAAGTAGTTTACCGCTTTTATTATTTTGCCATCATAGGTTTGTACAACGCTTATTTTCCATTACAATAAAAGATCAAACATATTTAGAAGCAATTTTTAGTGCCTTATGCACCCATGACAACTTACTTGAAGGATCTTATTCAATCCATAGGTAGGTATGGTGGACTCTCATGACATGAAATTAGTTTTAAGGGTTTTGGATGCACAAGTAGTATTTCTACGTAGTGCGGATTTTTGGCTAGCAATGATATTTGAGGCCCCTCCCAATGCTCCACCTTGTACATGTGCTAAGGCTGCCACGTAGGCAAAAAGTCTGATGTGGCAAGGTAATTAAGAGGAGAGAGATGAGCTTGGTGACCCCAGGAAGAAACAATGCTAAGAGGGTGTTTGTTTCCAGGGACTTATTGGTCTAGGGACTTAAATAAGTCCCTATAAGTCCGATCTAAACCAAACAGGAGGGACTTATAGGGACTTAAAGTGGGCATTTGGGACTTATCAAATAAGACTCTCAAGGAGGGACTTATAGGGACTTATAGTTGTAATATGGTCTACTAGTACATGTTAAGTCCCATGAACCAAACAGGCAGGGACTTTTTAGGGACTTATGACTTATAAGTTGGGACTAAAATAAGTCCTAGGACTTATGAACCAAACAGGGCCTAAGCGCGAGAACCTAGGCAAAAGACTTAAATGGAAGAATCCCACCAATGCATGAAGAACTTTAGTTGCAAAATCATTAAATGAAGCATGCTTAGCACCAACAAGTTAAGCACCTATGCATTGGGGGCTTTAGTTGCTAAAAAAATTAATGCGCTTAGCACCTCATGTTAGCCCCAATGCATTGGAAGTAGCCTGAGCAAGCACCACATGTCAGAGGATCTATGGCAATATAACTTCCATGTGAATATGAACAACCATAAATCACAACGTTTTCTTCCTTATCGAACGTCAACAATTTGGCATAAAATACAATATTTAATTGGGGTTCACAATCATAAAACATGTCCAAGATAGTATATTTGCATGTGAATCTTCTCTTCCCTTATTAATTCTTTCATGAATTGCACCATTGACCAATGCTATGTTTGTCAATCTTCAACAAATTTTACCATTTATACACATTCTTATGTAATTTCATTACTTTCCATAAGATTAGCAT
Organism: Secale cereale; assembly: GCA_902687465.1. NCBI lineage: Eukaryota > Viridiplantae > Streptophyta > Magnoliopsida > Poales > Poaceae > Secale > Secale cereale. The sequence continues at coordinate 365,901,003 of LR738709.1, forward strand.
ATGATATTTTTCATTATTTCCTTTATTTGACTGAGACATAAAAAGTAAAGAAGCAAAAACTCAAACTAATCTTTATTATATAACTCTCACTCGATTACATAGATAGATAGATCACGAACTAACACACGGAAAATAGATCATACTAAACTTTTATTTAACTAGATCACGAAAATACTAAGGATCGAACTAAAACTTGCGAAGGAAGTAAAAGTGATGGTGATACGATACCGGGGCACCTCCCCCAAGCTTTGACAAAGCCAAGGGGAGTGCCCATATCTGTGTACTCAAGTCTCCTTAGGTGATGGTGGTGATGACCAAGAAGTGGGATGGTCTTCGAGCTTCCATGCCATAGGTCCCCCATCAAGAGAAGATGCACGAATCACCGGACCCCTGAAACTTGCAGCTAAACTCATACCTTTGAATCTTGCCTCATACTCAAATTTTGCTTTTGAAGATCATAGATTTGGCCTTGGAGCAAGTTGATCTGTTTGTTGAAGTTGAAGACAATCTCCTTCAAAGACTGGCCATTCACCTTTTGATCACGGGTGAATTTCCTGATCATGCAGTGGTTGGCTTTTAGTCCTCGCTCCACCATCACTTAGCACTTGAGGACCTCCTGCTCCACCAACTCGAGCCTGGCATCCATGCTTCCCGACTTCTTGGGACCTTGGACATCCAGATGTGGAGCACCCCCTCACGCATCTCAATGTCTTGATGTTGCTTCATAACCTCTCGCAGGTAGGGGTTGATGACCTTCTCAAAGAACTTGTCCTTGGAGGAGCTTGGAGGGGGACGGGTCCAGGTTCGCTATGCTAGGGACGTGTGGCAAACGAACGGACTATGTATTCGGACCCGTCTCATCGTTCTGAATTTTTTTCATGTACAAAGTATTTTCATCAGCTTCCTTTTCACCAAGTCAAAGGGGCTGGCCATTTCCCCCGAATGGGCCTCTATTGGGCCGTGCCACATGTCGACGTATCGTAGGCGCCTCCCATCCAATGAGTGGATGACATCTCTCCCATCGCTGAGACGACAGGTGGACACTCCGGTGAATTAGAATTTTACACGTGGAAAAACCCCACTGCTAGGGACGTGTGGCGAACGAACGGACTGCATTTTTCGATTCGTCTTGTTGTTCTAAGCAACTTTCATGTACAAAGTATTTTCATCCGCTGCCTTTTCACTAAGTCAAACGGGCCGGCCTTTTCACCTGAATGGGCCTCTGTTGGGTCATGCCACATGCCGACATATCGTAGGTGCCTCCCGTCTAATGAGTGGATGACATCTGTCCCATCACTGAGCCAACACGTGGACACTCCGGCAAATCAGAATTTTACCCGTGGAAAATCCCCACTGATTCTGGCTGTTAATGGGTTATCGGATCCAAACCGGAACCCGATAGCTTAACGGCAACCCATTACGATGGATGTCACGTGTCGGTTACCCTTGACGAAAACACTTACATGAAGCGCCATTTATCATCATGGAAGTGGACACTTCTGTGATGATAATTTTGGTATTGTCATGGAACACTTCTACGACAGCAAAGGTATGATTTCCTTGATTCTATCATAAAATCGTCATGGATGTGCATGCATGACAGAAAACATGACCTACTGTGACGAACATGTATTATCACGGAAGTTATTTTTTTTGTATTGCAAACCCCATCAGTAGCCCACTGATCCACCATCTGATCGTTTCTGCGCTTCAATTCGACAACTGGAGCCCTCTCCGGCGAGATCCCACCTCACCCGAAACCACCATCCGCTGGCGTCGACCTCGTCGTCATTCAGGTGCTCGTCGGCGACCAAATCTACCACCCACCGACGTGGGGTGCCACCCCAAGCACGTCCCGACCATCACCGTCTCCAAAAATGCCGGTGATCGCCGCCGGTGACCACCGCATCCCCTCTGTACACGTGTGCATAGAGCACGTTTAAATTCAAACCTGACGGGTGGGGCCCACCCGTTAGTATTCTGTTATTTTCTGTTGTTTTCGAAAGCATCTTTTGCATGTGTACGCTTTCTGCGCCGGGAAGCGTATTTCCATTGGAGGCGCTTTCCGTTACTACCCCAGGGACCTGCTCACAGTTATTTTATTTACAAAGAGGTCCCTGGTTTTAAATCCTTAATAACTCTTAAACCATATATCATTTCCAGTTGATTCTTTTTCTAAAATTATTGTTTTCCACACTAGTTTATTTTAGTATATAATTAACAATATTTTGAGACAACTTTTTGTACTATTGCAAAAAAGTTGAATTTGAATTTTTATTTTCAGAAAGAGAAGAGGGAGACTTTACCGAGAATTTCGAAGAACCGCTTGCTGACTACTTTGGTCAAGGCAAGCATTATTAAACTTGGGTTATAATGAATTTCCTACATGGTTGCATCGGAGTATCTAGCACCGTATAGTAGTAATAGTAGAAGCATGCACTGGTCATGTCAGTTTGGGCACTATTGCATGAGGCCCTTCGCAGAGGGAAGCAGAGGTTGTCATGAGCTTTTATTTTTGGATGCACAATCCCTTAATGAAAAAGAACATCACGTTATATTGCCCCCTATGATAGCGACCTTTATTATGCAGTCTATCGCTTTTATTAATTTGCCATCATAGGTTTGTACAACGCTTATTTTCCCTTACAATAAAAGATCAAACCTATTTAGAAGCAATTTTTATTGCCTTATGCACCCATGACACTTACTTGAAGGATCTTATTCAATCCATAGGTAGGTATGGTGGACTCTCACTATATGTAATTGGTTTAAGGGTCTTGGATGCACAAGTAGTATTTCTACTTAGTGTGGATTTTTTGCTAGCAAAGATAGTTGAGCAAGCACCACATGTTAGAGGATCTATGACAATATAACTTCAATGTGAATATGAACAACGATAAATCAATATGTTGTCTTCCTTGTCGGACGTCAACGATTTTGCATAAAATATGTAATTGGGGTTCACAATCATAAAATATGTCCAAGATAGTATATTTGCATGTAAATCTTATTTTCCCTTATTAATTCTTTCATTAATTGCACCATTGACCAATGCTATGTTTGTCAATCTTCAACAAATTTTACCACTTATGCCCATTTTTATGTAATGTCATTACTTTCCATAAGATTAACATATGATCTTTTTCATAATTTCCTTTATTTGATTGAGACATAAGAAGTAAAGAAGAAGAAAACTCAAACTAATATTTATTATATAACTCTCGCTTGATTTTCATAGATAGATAGATCATGAACTAGCACACGGAAAATAGATCATACTATACTTTTATTTAACTAGATCATGAAAATACTAAGGATCGGACTAAAACTTGCAAAGGAAGTAAAAGTGATGGTGATAAGATACCGGGGCACCTCCCCCAAGCTTGGAAAAGCCAAGGGGAGTGCCCATACCCGTGTACTCAAGTCTCCTTAGGTGATGGTGGTGATGAGGAAGAAGTGGGATGGTCTTCCAGCTTCCATAACATAGGTCCCCCATCAAGAGAATATGCACGAGTCTCTGGACCCCTAAAACTTGCAGCTAAACTCATACCTTTGAATATTGCCTCATACTCAAAATTTTGATTTTGAAGGTCATAGATTTGGCCTTGGAGCAAGTTGATCTATTCGTTGAAGTTGAAGACGATCTCCTTCAAATACTGGCCATTCACCTTTTGATCACGGTGAATTTCGTGATCATGCAGTGGTTGGCATTCAGTCCTCGCTCCACCATCCCTTTGCACTTGAAGACCTCCTGCTCCACCGCCTCGAGCCTGGCCTCCATGTTTCTCGTCTTCTTGGGACCTTGGACGTCCTGGATGTGGAGCATCCCCTCACGTATCTCAATGGCTTGAGGTTGCTTCATAACCTCTCGCAGGTAGGGGTTGATGACCTTCTCAAAGAAGTTGTCCTTGGAGGAGCTTGGAGGAGCCATATAGATCTAGATCTGTCAGGAAAAAGGGCACGAAAAAAGAACAGGGGATACTTCTGTGATGTGGTGGTCAAATCGTCTGGGAGTATATATAGATAATTTTTATATAAGGACAGACATGTATCACAATAAAACAGAGTCGAGAAGGTGCCCGTGGGGCCCACTACCCATCAGGGCGCGCCTGGGGTAGGAGGTACACCCTGGTGCCTCGTGGGCACCCGGGTTGCCTTCCCGTGTGTTTCTCATTTGTGTATTTTTCTAAATTTACCAAAACTGACAGAAAATAATTTTGCGGACTTTCTGAGTCAGATTACTTACCGTAGCAGATACCTCTTCCTTTTCAGGGTTCTGGAGTGTTCTGGAAGGTCTCTTCTATGTATCCAACGGTGTCATGGTTTGAATAATCTATACCTACTAATAAAGGGGCTATTGCTTCTTACCACCGTAATTTTATCCGTTTTTCGTCCTTTGTCAAGCCGCTAAAATTGGACATGTATCCGAGGTGGTACTAAAATAATGTGCACGTCTGATTGTTCCTGTGTCCCAAAACTAAAACTCGTGCGTGTGCTGCGGTGGCCCAATAAAATTAAGTGTTGGTATTCAAAATCGAGCATGGACGTAGATGGGATGCTGGCGGCTTGGAAGGAGCACCGGTTAGGAACCTGGCCCACTCAAGCATGGACGCCTCGAGCACTCGAATAAGTTGCATCCGGTTAAAAAGCAGCATGGAGTACACAACTACTATACGCATTTACTGCATACATCTTACGATTTCTCATAAAAAATAAATTCTGCTTCCTTAACATGTTTTCCTTTAGATGTATTTGTGTAGCATGCTCCCATATGGTTAATCATATTATGCATATAATTTTATATTTTTTGATAATTTTCGTAATGTATCTCTCCATACAAAAAAGTATAGCTTCTCAAAAATTAAATTAACACCAGAAAGTAACGAAAAATGTCACGTGTTCCTCCACAACGGAGTAGGTCGCTAAGTACACAAATTTAATAAAAGGTATAAAGGAACAAATTAATTTGGATGAGTTAGACCTAGAAAATGTCAAAAACATAAGAAATAGGTGACGGGTGAGTCACCAGTTTGATCAACTGGATATTAAACAAGAGATGAGATGTTAAATAAGTTTGGACTATATACCATAAGATTTAGATAGGTCTAAGTTTTAGTTTACCAAAATTACTTGACCATGCTTTTAATCTATATGTTTCTTTAGATACTTCTAACCTATATGGAGTTGGATTGATGAGTACTTTATTTAAGAAGAAGAAATATACTCGCGTTTGCAGCGGTGGCGGTAATCATGGATGATTAGGGCCTCGATGGCTACGAGCTCTATCACTTGGATGCTGGAAGTAATGGAACACAATACGGTGGATTAGAGTAATGCCATGGAGCACAAGAAGAGGGAGTCTGTTCACGCCACTCGCCAACACATCTGTCAACGTCAAAGCCCTCAAGCCGACCTCGCCCACGCCACATTGTGCAGCATGTCATTCGTCGTCTCCTAGTGAGTTCGTATGACTCACCATCAATGGATCCCTCTGTGGCGTCCCCGATTTGACCGTACACTAATCATGCATGCAAATGTTTACGACCAAGATCAGGGACTCACAGGTCGATATCACAACACAACTCTAGACACAAAATTAAAGATCAAACAAGCTTCATATTACAAGCCAGGGGCCTCGAGGGCTCGAATACATAAGCTCGGTCATAAACGAGTCAGTGGAAGAAAAAATGTCTGAGTACAGACATAAGTTAAACAAGTTGTCATGAGATGGCTACCACAAACATGGATACCGATCGAAGAGGCGCATGACTCCTGCCTGGGATCCTCATAAACTACTCTTGGTCGTCGGCAGACTGCATGCAGTAGTAGGCTCCGGCGGGGTAGTAGTAGTCATCGGCAGTGGCATCTGGCTCCTGGGCTCAACCATCTGGTTGCATCATCCAAGAAGAAGGGAAAAGGGGGGAGGGGGAGCAAAGCAATCGTGAGTACGCACCCAAAGTGCTCGCAAGCAAGGATCTACACCACATATGCATTGGTATATGTATGTATAAAGGGGTAACATATGTGGACTATACTACAGAATGCCAGAATAAGAGGGGGAAAGCTGGGCCTAGCAAAGACTACGCTTTTGGCAGCCTCCATCTTGCAGCAGTAGAAGAGAGTAGCTGGAAAGTTCTCCAAGTAACATCGTATAGCATAATCCTACCGGGCGATCCTCCCCTCATCGCCCTATGGGAAAGCGATCACCGGGTTGTATCTGGCACTTGAAAGGGTGTGTTTTATTAAGTATCCGGTTCTAGTTGTCATGAGGTCAGAATACAACTCCGGTTCGTCATGTTACCGTGTACGCGACTATTTGAATAGATTACTTCCCTGCAGGGGTGCACCACATAACCCGACACACTCGATCCCTCTGGCAGGACACACTTTCCTTGGTCATGCCCGGCCTCGGAAGATCAACAGGTTGCAATCCTACCTAGGCCCGACAGAGAGGTTAGCATGTTGGTCTACATCCTAAGTGCGCAGGGGTCTTGGGCCCATCGCCCTTTGCACTCCTGCACATTGCGTATGCCGCCGGTGAGCAGACCAAGCAAATTCCATTTCAAAGGTAGTTGTGTTACGCGGTCCAACCCGGCGCGCGCCGCTCAGTCGCTGACGTCTGGAAGGCTTCAACTGATACTACGACGTCGGTTGCCCATATCTTGTCTCGCGTGGCAGTTAGTGCGTATAAGGCCAACGACCCAACTCAAATCAAATATCCAAGCTCGTTAAGCATGTTATTATGAAATAACCGCGGACAACGACCAAGGACCAAGCCCACCTGTCTCCTAGGTGGTCGCAACTTGCCCTGTCCCTCCGCCACAGAGATCCACATAGAGGGCATTCGGGAAAAATGTCCTTTCAGCCCCCAATCCATGAATCACTTGCGGGTATATACCCGTGATCACCTCCCGATGTGATCACGAACCGATAGTATAGCACCGAAGACGGACAAGAATGTAGGGCCACTGATGGAATACTAGCATCCTATACTAAGCATTTAGGATAGTAGGTAAAGGTATCGACAATTGTAGCAACAATGACAGGCTATGCAACAGAATAGGAGCTATCGAATCATCAACAGTAGAAAACATAACGCAAGAATAAGAGAGAAGAGAGTGGGCGATATCTGGTTGATCAAGGGTGGGGGTTGCTTGCCTGGAAGATCGGTAGAGAAGGACAGGTTGTCAACACCGTAGTCGATCGGGGCAGCAGCTGTGGCGTCAGTCTCGTAGTCTACCGGGGAGAGAAGAGGGGGAGAAACAATGAATACAATGCAAATAGATACATGACGATGCATGACAAGACATTAAGCGATGCTAGATGTTCCCTAACGTGGTAGTAGGCGATACTAGTGAAGGGGGTAAACATCTCGGAAAGTATCCCTGGTGTTCGGCATTTTCGGACAGACGGACCGGAGGGGGACGGTTGCACGTTCGATGTGCTAGGGACGTGTGGCGGATGGACGGACAACGCATTTGGATTCGTCTCGTCGTTCTTAGCAATTTTCATGTACAAAGTATTTTCATCCGAGTTACAGATTATTTTATATTGATTTTTAAAGTTTTAATTCATTTTCTAAATTATTTTAATTCAAAAAATAAATATCAAATTGCTAGATGTACCCAGCACAGTGTACAGAAAAATGTACACTGGCTGACATGTCGGACCAGGGGGACCCAGTTGACTAGTGATACGTCCAAAACGTATCTATAATTTCTGCTTGCTCCATGCCTCTTTTGTGTGATATTGCTATGATATTTATGCACTTCCATACACTTTTGATCATATTTGGACTAACCTATTAACTCAGTGCACCACAGTGCCAGTTCCTGTTTTCTGCTGTTTTTCTATTTCAGGTTTCCCCCATATTAAAAGTGCCCTAAAAATTCCGGGAAAAATACAGGAAAAATCAGCGTATCGGGAGCTTCCGGAAAAACCAAGGCAGGGCCAGAGGGGAGCCTGGGGGGGCCCAGGCGGCCACCCGGCGCGGCCCCACCCCTGGCCGTGCCAGGGGGGCGCCTGGGGCCCCACCTCCTCCTCTGGTGCCCCCCTTTGGCATATATTTACCTCGCGTCCCGAAACCCTCGAGGACGGAAACCCTTTTTACGATCTCGTCTCTGTTCCGCCGCCGCCGCGCTTCCAAGATCGGGAGCACCAGGAGAAGTCTTCCCGGCACCCTGCCGGAGGGGAGAACCACCACCGGGAGCTTCTCCACCACCATGGACGCCTCCCGGATGAGTTGTGAGTAGTCCCCCTTGGACCATGGGTCCATGACCAGTAGCTATGTGATGTTCTCCTCCCCTCTTTGTTCTTCATGGATTAGACCTCGTGAGCTGCCCTACATGATCGAGGCACATATGTAATCTTTATGTTGTTGCTATGTTGAGTTTGCTGGGATCCGATGGATTATGAGATTATGTTCAGATTGTGTGTGAGTAATATATTTGATTCACCTCTTTTATATTTATGTTCTTGAGTAATTCTTGCATGTTCTCCATTGCTATTTATTGCTTTGGCCGAGTAGTAGGTAGTAACTCCAAGAGGGAACGTTATGCTTGATTGTGGGTTCATGCCCCTCGATGACTAGTTTGAGTGACAGAAACATGAGTCTAGGGGATGTGTTGTTTCCACAAGGGGGAAAACAACGGTGCTTGTACTTGCGGGTGCAAGGATTGTTTACTTTACGCAAAGTTCTTTTAATGCAGTTGTCTGTTGCTTTGAGTTTACACTTTGGGTGGGACTCGCAACTTAATACCAGCGAGATGTTCTGGATAGATATCTCAAGGTGGATGATTAGTAGTAGATGCAGATGGATTTTGGCCTCCTTGCCTTGGCGTACCGCCCATGCTTTTGAGCCTCTACCTTTCTTTGCAGCATAGTTAGCATTGGTTTGCGCACATAATCCTGTCAATTGCCCAGCTATAATTTGTTTACCTCGCTTAGCTGTTTTACCGTCTTTTGGGAGAGAGACATCACTAGTGAACATCATGGGACCCCGGTCCATATTACCATCACTGATCACACCCGCTATTTACTTCATGTTCTTATTTCCTAGTTGCAGTCATACCTATCACTATTATCTCTTGCGTTTGATCCTTTGTAAACGACAAGGCCAGAGGGATTGACAACCTCTCTGTACTCGTTGGGAGCAAAGTTATTTGTATCTGTGTACAGGTCCTGTCAAGCAAAAGTTTCTGGCGCTATTGACACTTCTTGTCGACCTTCGGAGTCTCACGGGATTCGATCCTTGGTATCTTTGCCAAGGGAAATTTGCCGCTACGCTACATCTCAAACCTTCCACTTGGGGTAACCAACGAGGGGCGAGAAGCCATCAAGCAAGTTTCTGGCGCCGTTGCCGGGGATTCCACTCTTCAAGATAGGGGAGTTGCACGCTATCTTTTATCTTTGCTTTTTAGTCTTCTTAGTTTACCTTTCAGTTTTCTTTATGTCTTTTCACTAGTTTTGCTTAATGGAAAACAACAAAAATATGAGAGAGCTTTATAAGCTCTACCTTGCTTTGGGACATGATGTGTTTGAAGAGAAAATTAAAAAACCTATGGAACTTAATTATTTGCATAACAATCATGATGGTGGTGATGTTATTAGTATGCTTTCTTTGAATATCAATATTGCTAATGACATGGTAAGCTCTAAGCTTGGGGATGACACGTTTGATGAACATGATATTTTTAGTCCCCCAACTTTTGAGGAGAAAATTTACTTTGATGATACTATGCCTCCTATATATGATGACTACAATGATGAATATGATATTTTCAGTTCACCTACTATTGAGGATAAAATTTATTATTATTATGATATGCCTCCTAAATACGATGATTACCATGATGGTTATGATAGTCTTACTCACACTATTCCTAATAAGAAAGATTTTGCTTATATGAAGAGTAATGACACTTTTATGCTTTTGGATCATGGAGATAATGCCTTATGTGATAGTTATATTGTTGAGTTCATCCATGATGGCACTGAAATTTATAATGAGAGAGGGAGACTTGGTTCTAAATATCTTAATAATAAGAAGTTTCCTCTCTTTATGGTGGATATTTTGAAGTTATGCTTGTTTTGCCTTCCTATGCTAGTTGCTTTGTGCTTCAATGAATTATTCCATTGCAATATTCCTATGCATAGGAAGCATGTTAGGCTTAAATGTGTTTGGTATTTGCTTCTTGATGCTCTTTTTCGTTCTTTAACTCTTATTCCTACGAGAGCATCATTAAAGTCTTAAGCCTATCTTTATGGCTATAAAGAAAGAGCTCTAGGGAGACAACCCTTGTTATCTTTGCTTTAAGTTTGTTCTTTCAGTTTTTAGTGGTCTTGATGTTTGTTACTACTGTTGAAACATCATTGTATCTTTATTTTTCAGCTTTGTGCCAAGTTTAGCCTCTGATTGCAAGAAAGTTCAAAAGTTGTGACGTGTTGTCCAGAAAACAGATTCTGTCCTTGGACAGAAAAATTCGTATAAAAATTACCAGGTCATCTTTTTTATCTGAATTTTTTTGACAGCGTGCCCTATACAATTGGCTTTCGGGCGTCTGTTCTGAGTTTTTTTATTTGAGTTGGAGAAGTGCCCCGAAAAAATTATTTACTACCCGCTGGTCTGTTTTTCACAGATTATGTCCTGTTTTGCCTTTTCTTCGTTTTGCAAACCTTGAGCTTGCTTTTTCTTTGCAAAAACCTTTTGGCAATATTGAGAAACAGTAGATCTTCAAGATTATCCTTATTTCCAGTAGGGAAAAAATATTTTATTGTGGGTACTAACCTCGCTAATCAGATTATGATGAGTTATGTATGAAGGGAGTTTTCAAGTGTGCGAGGGAAGATGATAAAAGAAGATTCAGGAGTGTCAAACGCTCAAGCTTGGGGATGCCCCCGTGCACCCCCAAGAAATATTCAAGAAGACTCAAGCGTCTAAGCTTGGGGATGCCCCCGTACATCCCCTTCTCCATCAACAATTATCAGTTCGTCTTTCGTTCCACTATATTTTAATCACTTCATGCGTTATGTGCTATGCTTGGAGCGTCTTACTCTTAGTTTCCTTTTTAGTTTTCTTTAGCTTTGCTTGCTGTTCATAACAAGTTAGATCCTAGCCTTCATTGTTTGGGAGAGAAACACGCTCCACTCCACTGTAGAACACAACATAGGCTTGCATGCGTATCTTCTTGTGTGTGTTCTTTATCTTTTCATAGCTGCTGTCATGCTTAGCTCTTAGTTTTCATGCTTATCTTTTTAAGAGCTTTTGTTTAGGTTGTTGCTTCTGGAACTCTCTTGAGTTATCATGTTTATCTTGTTAAGAGAGTTGGCTTCTGTGGCACTGGTTGATATGTCTATGACAAAAATGCTATGTGCATAATGGTGCTTAGTAGTTCATGTTTTCTTATGGTTAGTCTCAAATAGCTGGGGGTTCTTAATGTGTTATTGAAGTACCAGCATGATTTGTTTGCCTATGATGTGGTATGGTTTAGTGATATCTTCCTCCAAAAATTTATTTTGATTGACTTGGCATATGCTCACGCATATTTAAGACTGTAAAGAAAGTCTATCAGGCCTTGATGATCTTTAATTTCTGATTAGTGATATAACTTCCATGCCCGATTCAATGTTGCTTTGTCGCTCTGCATGATTATGGCCGTCATTGCTCTCTTAGTTGGTCGCTCCCAGTCTTTTGCTAGCCTTCACCTGTACTAAGCGGACTGACTGCTTGTGCATCCAAAATCCTTGAAACCAGTTATGCCATATGAGTCCACCATACCTTCCTATATATGGTATTTACTTGCCATTCCTAACGAAGACTTTCTTGTACCATCTCAAAATTATTCAAAAGCATTTCTCTTTTGTGCCTCTGTTTTAGCTCATGAGGAAGTAGTAGGTAATTCATGATCTTCTTATGTTGTTGGACAAAATTTACCCCGGGATTGCATGTCTAATCTGCAAACCCCTAATACGAGGAGGGACTGGCATGAGTGCGCCCAGCTCACAAAAGATAATAGCAACAAACAAACCCTCCTTCACGCTTTGTTCATCAGAAATCGGAAAACTCTGGCAGTGATAAACAAAGGAGATTAAGGGGATGTGATCGTCCCCGCGTGGGAGCCGTTCCTCGCAACTTGTCCAGCATAAGAAGTGACTGGGTTGTCTACTAGCATTCGTTGACGAATTATGCACCTCCCAAAAGCTTTTTATCTCTGTTTTTAAAACCACGAGCTCTGGTACTTGTTTAGTCTTTGCTTCCAGCCACGGGTTTTCAACCTTGCCATCAAAATCCATGGTTCGAGAGTCTCCATCTTCTTTCTTCAAAGCACCAACTATTGAGAGCATGATTTTCATTCTGAGTGTAATGTGCATTGTCCCAAAGTACCATTGTCTTCTGCATGATTGTGATATCGCTTATTCTGAAATCATTGTATCTAGTCGTCACTTAAACTTCGGAGGTGCTCCTGTATTTATGTTTTGCTTCACTAAAGGGGGCAAGCGAGGTATCACTTTGTCATGTTTGCACACCATGCTGACTACAAATCTATTGGGTGTTTCAGTATCATATTGTAAACTTTCAGTTCTTTGTGATATTCTCATGAGGCAACTTAATTACTAAAGATTCATTATCTCAATAAGCATTTGTCATGTGACCGTGAAAGACTCTTTGGTAGCATGTCACCACAGAAATTATGCTTGTTATCATTTACCTACTCGAGGACGAGCAGGAATTAAGCTTGGGGATGTTGATACGTCCCAAACGTATCTATAATTTCTGCTTGCTCCATGCTTGTTTTGGGTGATATTGATATGCTTTTGATACACTTTTGATCATATTTGGACTAACCAATTAACTCAGTGCACCCCAGTGCTAGTTTCTGTTCTCTGCTGTTTTTGTATTTCAGGTTTTCCCATTACTTAAATTGCCAGAAAAATTCCGGAAAAAATATATAAAAAATCAGCGCTCCAGAAGCTTCCACGCGCCAGAAGTGGGGCCAGAGGGGAGCCAGGGGCAGCCCAGGCGGCCAGCCCACGCGGCCCCACCCCTGGCCGCGCCGGGGGGGTGCCTGGGCCCCCCTCTCCGCTTCTGGTGACCCCCTTTGGTATATATTTACCTCCCGTCGCGGAAACCCTGATTCCAGAACCCTTTTCTCCAGAAGCTATTCCGATCTCCGCCGCCATCGCCACCAAGTTTCGGGGGACCAGAATTCCTGTGTCGGCACCCTGCCGGGACGGGGAAGTGCCCCCGGATTCATCTCCATCGACGTTGCTTCCTCCCTCCATGATGCGGGAGTAGTTCCTCCTCGGGGCTGAGGTTTCTACCAGTAGCTATTGGACAATTCTCTCTCCCATGATGTGATCTTCGTTGTGATCATAGGCTATGTTAATCTAGGGTGATCCCATGATATTTCCCCTTCCTCTATGTATTGGATTGATGTACTCACTTGTCTTTATCTAGTATAATCCCTGAGACCAAGGTGACAGCGGTGTATTGGACATGGATTAGAAGAATATTTTCATGAGTGATTTCCTCTTTTGTGTGTTGATTGAAGATTGAGAGTCTCTTGGTGCTTGTCTTTGACTATCCTTGAGATATGTTGTGGTGATTGTGGTACTCTCTTTGGATGGCCGCGGTGACATTGGGAAATCCATAGATTGAGAATTACGAACTTTGAGGTGTGCTTTTGTAGCCCTACATAATTCTCGTCCTCTCTTGACCACAAAGGAATGACCTCCGAGTGCGTCTCCATTGCATGTTTTATGGGAAATATCATGTGATTCGATTATGTTAATGTTGTTGGGAGTTGCCACTAGTGAAAGTATGAAGCCTAGGCCTTGTTTCCACCACTGCAATACCATTTGTGCTCACGTTTACCACTTGTTTGCTTGCTGCACTTTTTATTACAGATTTATATTACTTTGCTTTGCCACTCCTATCATCCATATTTTACCATCTCTTCGCCGAACTAGTGCACCTATACATCTGACAAGTGTATTAGGTGTGTTGGGGACACAAGAGACTTCTTGTATCTTGATTGCAGGGTTGCTTGAAAGGGGTACGTTCAACCTCCACTTCCCTGAGTTCGATAAACCTTGGGTTACTCACTTAAGGGAAATTTGCTGCTGTCCTACAAACATATGCTCTTGGAGGCCCAACACTGTCTACAGGAATAGAAGCGTGTAGTAGACATCACCCGTGGTTATGTGGAAGATGGTAATTTGTTACTGTCCGGTTGTAGAAAACTTGACAGAGGATCCGAAGTAAAACACACAACGGTGTGAGTAACCGTGACTGTCTCTTTTCACTTTGAGAAGAGAACACGGTGGGGTTATGTTTGACTCGTAGGTAGTTCAGGATCTTTAGCGATCATTATTAGTTTGCGACCGCTTGCGTAGATGCTCATCTTATTCTTGTACTCGTAAGTTAGCCACCATACATTTTGCTTAGCCACTACTGCAACCTCACCACTTTACCTCTTCCTACCCATTAAGCTTTGATAGTCTTGTTACCCATGGTTATGGGATTGCTGAGTCCTCGTGCCTCACAGATACTACAACAACAGTTGCAGGTGCAGGTTTCCAATGACTTGACGTGAGAGCGCTGTTCGTTGTGTTGGAGTTCTTTCTTCTTCTGCTCCTTCAGTCTTGGGTTAGGTTCCGGGTCGGTAGCCTGGGATAGCAGATGGATGTCTTTGTGCTTTCATGTTTGTATCCATAGTCGGATACCTTGTATTGATGTTGTATTCATGTGACTTGTATGAATTGTTGTATCCCCCATGTATGTATGTAATGGTACGATATAATGATATCCATCTTGCTAAGCGCCCGAAATGTGGTTGTACCCCAATCACGTAAGTGTCACGTGATCGGGTTAGAATCGCATCTTGGGCCGGACAGATAGACATGATCACCAATGTCGAAGGCCAAGTCACGATGCTTGCCATCATAGTAGCTCTTTTGACGCGACTGAGTGGCCTTGAGATTCTCACGTATGACTTTGCACATTTCTTCGGCTTCTGCAATCAAGTCATTGCCAAGAAGTTGACGTTCACCAGTCTCGGACCAGTTGAGAGGAGTACGACACTTTCTGCCATAGAGGATTTCAAACGGAGCTTTGCCGGCACTTGCTTGGAAAATGGTCCTTTAAGAGAACTCGGCAAACGGAAGGCAATCTTCCCACTTCATGCCAAAAGAGATGACACAAGCTCTGAGCATGTCTTCGAGGATCTAGTTCACTCTTTCGACTTGACCACTAGTCTGAGGGTGAAACGCAGTGCTGAAACGGATCTTAGTGCCCATGGCTGACTGAAAGGAGTCCCAGAACTTGGATGTGAACAAACTTCCACGGTCTGAGGAGATAACTTGAGGAATGCCATGTAACGACACAATTCTGGAAGTGTACAACTCTGCCAGCTGAGCTGCATTGATGGATTCTTTAACTGGAAGGAAGTGAGCTACTTTGGTTAGCTTGTCAATCACACCAAAGATAGAATCATTCCCCTTCTTGGACTTGGGAAACCTAGTGACGAAATCCATTTCAATGTGGTCGAATTTCCACTCGAGAATATGAAGATGTTGGAGGAGACCGGCTGGACGTTGATGCTCTGCCTTCACTCTTTTGCAGACATCACATTCATTCACGAATTGGGCAATCTCCCTTTTCATGCGAGTCCACCAATAAGATTGCTTGAGGTCTTGGTACATCTTGGAACTTCCGGGATGAATTGAGAGGAGGGAGTCATGTGCTTCGTTCAATATAAGCTTCCTGAGATCACCCTTGGGAACCACAAGTCTGTCCTCAAAGAACAAGGTGTCTTTCTCATCAACGCGATAGCACTTGTATTTGGGAGTACCCTTTGCAATACCATGTTTCACTTTCTGCACCATAGCATCACTGAGTTGGGCCTCACGGATCTGATCTTCCAAGGTAGGAGCAACTTGAAGATTTGCAAGAAAGCCTTGCGGAACAACTTGGAGGTTGAGCTTCCTGAATGCTTCACAAAGCTCAGGCTGAAACGGCTTGATAAGGAGACTGTTGCAATATGCCTTTCTGCTCAAGGCATCTGCAATGACATTGGCCTTGCCAGGTGTGTATTCGATGCTTGGATCATACTCTTGGATCATCTCAACCCAACGAGTCTGGCGAAGGTTCAGGTTCGGCTGTGTGAAGATGTACTTCAAGCTCTTGTGATCGGTGAAGATGTCCACTTTTCTGCCCAACAGAAGGTGTCACCACGTGATCAAGGAGTGTACCACTGCTGCTAGCTCGAGATCATGTGTGGGGTAGTTCTTCTCATTTGGCTTCAATTGACGAGAAGTGTATGCCACAATCTTCTTGTCTTGCATTAGCACACCATCAAGTCTTTGAAGAGAAGCATCACAGAATACTTCGTAGGGCTTGGACTCATCTGGAGGAGTAAGAACCAGAGTAGAGATGAGCATTTCTTTGAGAGTTTTGAATGCCACATCACAATCCGGAGACCAGTTGTACTTGACATTCTTCTGCAGCAAGTTGGAGAGAGGCTTGGCAATCTTGGAGATGTTCTCAACGAACCTTCTGCAATAGCTAGTGAGACCAAGGAAGCTTCGGAGTTGCTTGACGTTCTGAGGGGGTTCCCAGTTGACAATCGCTTCAACTTTCTCAGGGTTGACAGCAATACCGTCAGCAGAGATGATATGGCCCAGATATAAGACCTTATCGAGCCAGAATTCACATTTAGAGAACTTGGCATAGAACTTATGTTCACGGAGTCTGTCGAGAACCAAACGGAGGTGCTTTTCATGATCATCTTCATTCTTGGAGAATACCAAGATGTCATCCAGATAGACGAGCACAAATTCGTTGGTGTAGGGGTTGAATATCTGGTGCATCATTCTCGAGAAGGAGGGTGGAGCATTTGCGAGGCCAAAAGACATGACTGTGTATTCATAGGAGCCGTAGCTTGTTCTGAATGCAGTCTTGTGAATATCTTCTTCGCGGATACGGATCTGGTGATAACCCATCCGGAGATCGAGCTTTGAGAACACTTTTGCTCCTTTGAGCTGCTCGAACAATTCATTGATGTTGGGGAGCGGATACTTGTTCTTTATTGTCTTCTTGTTCAATGGCCGGTAATCAACGCAAAAGGCGTTCCGTGCCATCCTTCTTCTTGACAAATAAGACACCACAGCCCCAAGGAGAAGTGCTAGGCCTGATTAGACCCATACGCTCTTGCTCATCGAGTTGTCTCTTCAACTCCTTCAACTCTTCACGGGAAAGCTTGTACGGATGCCGACATGCTGGCTCGGTACCGGGCTCGAGTTCACTGACGAATTCAACTTGACGATGCGGAGGCATGCCTGGAAGCTCTTCAGGGAAAACATCTTCATATTCATTGACCACCAGAATTTGAGAGATGGCATTAATCTCGCCCTTGTCATTGAGAGAGAATAGCCTGATTGTGTTATCTCGAGAGGCGAAGATAATCACATCTTCGTCAGGAAGAGTAAGCTTGACTTCCTTATTTGCACAATCAATGTGAGCATCATGCTGAGAAAGCCAATCCATCCCAAGAATAAGATCAATGTCGGAGTTGCCGAGAACAACCGGAGAAGCCAGAAAGCGGTAATCACCCATACGAATAGATACATACGAAGCCTTCAAATTGGAAGTCATGTGCTTGCCCGGAGAGATAATTGACAACTTCTTATCCAGAAATACCAAAGTGAAATTATGCTTGGTAAAGAATGGCCTTGAAATGAAACTGAGAGATGCACAAGAATCAAAGAATACTTTTGCAGGAATAGAGTTAACTGGAAGATTACCAATTATCACATCAGAAGATTTTTCTGCTTCAGCTGCACTCATCAGGTTCACTCTTGCATGCTTGGGATTGTGCTTGACAATAGCAGTACTGACAGGTGGAGGAGGCGGAAGGCGCCTCTGGTTGGTGCACTTATTGGAATAATGACCCTTTATACCACATTTGTAGCAAGTGACCTCAGAAACTGGACGAGGAGGAGGAACACTCGGTCTTGGAGCTTGGTACTGCGACTTGGACTGATTGCCTTGGTTGTGTGGGTGGGAGAAAGCACGGCCACCAGAATGCTTGTTGTTGTTGTTGGGAGGTCGGGTCACTGGAGGAGGTGGAAGCCAAAACTTCTGTTGCTTTGCGACCACTTGGGAAGAAGAGGAGGAGTGAACAGCGTCTCTGATCCTCTTTTTGGAAGCTTTCATCTTGAGCTGGGCTGCCTCTTTCTTAAGCGCCATGTTATATAATTGATCAAATTCATCAGGCTCGAACAAGGTGAGAGCTAGTTGGAGTTCATCCTTCAGACCACCACGGAACTGATAGATCTTGCTCTTGGCATCTGGGATGTCTTTCTTGGCATAGCGTGCAAGGTTCTGGAACTTGACATTATATTAATAAACAGACATTGAGCCTTGCTTCAGGTTGTGGAATTGCTCACGCATACCCTCGATGACACTTGTTGGAATGTGGTGAGAGCGAAAATCCTTGCAGAAGTCAGCCCACGAGATTTCACGCCCTTCTCTGGAGTCTTTGTACTGCTGCCACCAATCAGCGGCTTGGTCCTTGAGTTGGAAGGCGGCAAACTTCACATAGTCCTCAGGCCTCACGTTACTGCACTCGAAATGCTTCTTGATATCTGTTATCCAGTCTTCAGCATCTAGAGGGTCCACACAGTAACTGAAAGCCTTTGGTTGGTTTGCCAGGAACTGGTTGAGTGTAGCAAAGTGAGGTTGGTTGAACAAATTGCCTTGGTCTTGGTTCCCATGAGCACCTTGATTTGCTTGAATTTTCTGCATCATTTGCATAAGAATCTGGGTGTTCTGGTTCGTCGCTTGCATAATTGCTCTCTAGGCCTCAGACGGAGGAGGAGGGGAAGGAGGACGATCAGGAACTTCTTCACCCTCTGGGTTAGCGTTGGGAACCCTTTTAGGAGCCATCCTGAATGAGATGACAACTATTAGCCATTGATTGAAAGAATATATAAGCTGAATCAACGGCTAGAAATTGCAACATGAGTCTTCACAAGAATCATTCAAACAAAATGAACGAATGTAATCCACAGTTTAATGGTACAACAATCTTCACGAGAAGCCACTTGGGAGAACAAAAGGTAAATAAAAAACAACAAGGAGCAGATAGAACAAATACAAGATAGAAGCTTCGTTCCACATATTCGTGCTGAAAGCTTATGGAACGTGTTACAAAAGGGTTTTGCAATCCCCGGATCAGCATAGCCAAGGACCCTTTAAGATGCAACTCCCGATCGGAACAACGCCCATAAAACCACTTCACTCAATTGAGAACCCCGAACTCCATATCATGCATTCGTTGGAAGAATTCCTACGAACTACTAGATGAACCCACCTATCAATTTCCGAAAGTTTCCAGTTATGCAATTAGGTGTCGGGGATACAAGGAAAGCATCATGCACTCAACTCTAATCCTACATCCAGCTGTATCCATCCTTCAACACATAACCAGTTATTTCCGGACACCGTTTACCTCGGACCTTCGAAACGCATCTACTATACAAACTATGGCAATACTCCCGAACTACCTCCCCAGTACTGGGTGATGTCGGGGTTATCTTGCCACTAACTCTAATCATTGTATCTTTTCTTTTCAGCTTTGTGCCAAGTTTAGCCTCCGATTGCCAGAAAGTTCAAAAGTTGTGACGTGTAGTCCAGAAAACAGATTCTGTCCTTGGACAGAAAAATTCGTATAAAATCACCAGATCATCTTTTTGATCTGAATTTTTTTGACAGCGTGCTCTATACAATTGGCTTTCGGGCGTCTGTTCTGAGTTGAGTTTTTTGATTTGAGTTGCAGAAGTGCCCCGAAAAAATTATTTACTACCTGCTGGTCTGTTTTTCATAGATTCTGTCCTGTTTTGCCTTTTCTTCGTTTTGCAAACCTTGAGCTTGCTTTTTCTTTGCAAAAACCTTTTGGCAATCTTGAGAAACAGTAGCTCTTCAAGATTATCTTTATTTCCAGCAAGGAAAAGTTATCTTATTGTGGGTACTAACCTCTTTAATCAGATTATGATGAGTTATGTATGAAGGGAGTTTTCAAGTGTGCGAGGGAAGATGATAAAAAGATTCAGGAGGGTCAAACGCTCAAGCTTGGGGATGCCCCCGTGCACCCCCAAGAAATATTCAAGAAGACTCAAGCGTCTAAGCTTGGGGATGCCCCCGTGCATCCCCTTCTCCATCAACAATTATCAGTTCGTCTTTCGTTCCACTATATTTTAATCACTTCATGCGTTATGTGCTATACTTGGAGCGTCTTGCTTTTAGTTTCCTTTTCAGTTTTCTTTAGCTTTGCTTGCTGTTCATAACGAGTTAGAACCCAGCTTTCTTTGTGTGGGAGAGAAACACGCTCCACTTCAACCTAGAACACAACATAGGATTTTCATGCTTATCTTTGCTGTGTGTGTTCTTTGTCTTTCCATAGCTACTGTCATGTTTAGCTCTTAGTTTTCATGCCTTTCTTTTTAAAGAGCTTTTGTTTAGTTGGTTGTTGAACTCTCTTGAGTTTTCATGTTTATCTTGTTAAGAGAGTTTGTCTGTTGCACTGAGTTGTGTGTCTTAACTTAAAGTAGGTAATTGAGGTTGCTATTTAATTTTAGTAGTAACTTGCAATAGTTTTGAGGTGTTGCCATGAGTAATGTTTGAACTTTTGGTGTCAAGAGCTTTAGCCTATTAGTGATAGATGTCGTATTTTGGGCAATCCGTGTTTATTTTCGAAAACCTACAAAATAGTTGAGAACTTTAGCTACTAAATGGATCACAAATCTTTGGAGGGATCGAATATTAGAGTACACTCACGTATCATGAGTCGAGGATGCGCAAGGATAACCAAATCCCCATACACTCCTCCTCGGGGTACTTGTCTCTTTGTGAACCTCCTAATTAGATTGAGAGTTACCGATAATAAGTGCATGAGTTCTTCGGACTAATGTGAGTATTCGAAGGTTGACACTTCCACCTAACCATATTTTTCTAGCCTCTTCGGTACCGTGCATTGCCCTTTCTCACCTCGAGAGTTGGCGCATACTTCGCCGGTGCATCCAAATCCTTGGCATGATACGCTCTGTCATCATAAGCCTCATTATATCCTTCCTCAAAACAGCCACCATACCTACCTATTAAGGCATTTCCATAGCCTTTCCGAGATACATTGTCATGCAACATCCATCTTCTCATGACTTGATCTTCATGTCATACATGCTTTTTGCTTGATCGATGAGCCGCATGCTAGTTGGGCCTTGCCCTAATCATTGCTACATGACGCGCTAGTATCATTGCATATCCTGCTACACTGGCAGAGGCATACATTTGCATACATCATGATAGTTTCATTTTCTTTATGTTGAGTACTTTTGTAAAGTGTGAAAGATCTTCTATACTTCTTGTAATACATAGAGTGTTGCCCCTTAATTGAGGAAAAGATCCCAAAGAGGACAAATCAAAAGATCCCAAAGAGGACAAAATCAAAAGATCCCAAAGAGGACAAATGAGAGATAAATAGAAAGAGCCATTGAGGCCACAAAAAAATATAAAAAAAGAGAAAAGAGAGAAAAAGAAATAAAAAGAGAGAAGGGGGCACACTACTATTTCTTTTGAGAGATCCACACTCGTACTCCATCTTATACCTTGTACTCCATAGAGATTATCATTCATGCATATAGCTATGTGGGGACCTTTACACTATAGAACTTGGCTTGTATATTCCAATGATGAGCCTCCTCAAAAGAGCTCTAGGTATTCTTGAGCAAGCAAGTTGGATGCACCCCCACTAGTTCCATTGGAGAGCTTACCTTAGCTCATATGTGCATCCGTTGCATGGCAATCCCTACTCCTCACATCATATCTATCATTTGGCTTTCTCTCGCCGATGATTGTCCTCATTGATGTGAGCCTTTCACACCTTTTTTGTCTTCCCCCTCTATCATTTTTCTCTCTTTGCCATCCTAAGTGTCGACTTTCTTGCTTACGCTCATCCATTGCATGAGTGCTCAAAATATCGAAAGGGAGTGGATCATTTTGACTTGTACCTGGCTGACGGTCTGGGGATGAGTCAAGATAAGATTCCAAAGAAGACCAAGTATGAAACTTTAGCAGATTAAGTTCTCAACAATACAAAAACTATGTTTTACTCTCTCATATATCCCTATCCCCTTTCTTGCACGCAAACACCATTTGGAGACATTCGAGTCACGGACAGCGAGAGCTCTTGCACCTTTATGTTCTTATGTTACTTGTTACAATGCTAATATAGACTCTTGCTTGTTATGACTTGAATTGGATTACATGCCTTGATTGCTTTACTTAAAAGTTCTTATATGGTTGATAGCATGTCACCACAGAAATTATGCTTGTTATCATTTACCTACTCGAGGACGAGCAGGAATTAAGCTTGGGGATGTTGATACGTCCAAAACGTATCTATAATTTCTGCTCGCTCCATGCCTCTTTTGTGTGATATTGCTATGATATTTATGCACTTCCATACACTTTTGATCATATTTGGACTAACCTATTAACTCAGTGCACCACAGTGCCAGTTCCTGTTTTCTGTTGTTTTTCTATTTCAGGTTTCCCCCATATTAAAAGTGCCCTAAAAATTCCAGGAAAAATACAGGAAAAATCAGCGTATCGGGAGCTTCCGGAAAAACCAAGGCAGGGCCAGAGGGGAGCCTGGGGGGGGGGGGCAGGCGGCCACCCGGCGCGGCCCCACCCCTGGCCGCGCCAGGGGGGCGCCTGGGGCCCCACCTCCTCCTCTGGTGCCCCCCTTTGGCATATATTTACCTCGCGTCCCGAAACCCTCGAGGACGGAAACCCTTTTTACGATCTCGTCTATGTTCCGCCGCCGCCGCGCTTCCAAGATCGGGAGCACCAGGAAAACTCTTCCCGGCACCCTGCCGGAGGGGAGAACCACCACCGGGAGCTTCTCCACCACCATGGACGCCTCCCGGATGAGTTGTGAGTAGTCCCCCTTGGACCATGGGTCCATGACCAGTAGCTATGTGATGTTCTCCTCCCCTCTTTGTTCTTCATGGATTAGACCTCGTGAGCTGCCCTACATGATTGAGGCACATATGTAATCTTTATGCTGTTGCTATGTTGAGTTTGCTGGGATCCGATGGATTATGAGATTATGTTCAGATTGTGTGTGAGTAATATATTTGATTCACCTCTTTTATATTTATGTTCTTGAGTAATTCTTGCATGTTCTCTGTTGCTATTTATTGCTTTGGCCGAGTAGTAGGTAGTAACTCCAAGAGGGAACGTTATGCTTGATTGTGGGTTCATGCCCCTCGATGACTAGTTTGAGTGACAGAAACATGAGTCTAGGGGATGTGTTGTTGCCACAAGGGGGAAAACAACGGTGCTTGTACTTGCGGGTGCAAGGATTGTTTACTTTACGCAAAGTTCTTTTAATGCAGTTGTCTATTGCTTTGAGTTTACTCTTTGGGTGAGACTCGCAACTTAATACCAGCGAGATGTTCTGGATAGATATCTCAAGGTGGATGATTAGTAGTAGATGCAGATGGATTTCGGTCTACTTGCCTTGGCGTACCGCCCATGCTTTTGAGCCTCTACCTTTCTTTGCAGCATAGTTAGCATTGGTTTGCGCACATAATCCTGTCAATTGCCCGGCTGTAATTTGTTTACCTCGCTTAGCTGTTTTATCGTCTTTTGGGAGAGAGACATCACTAGTGAACATCATGGGACCCCGGTCCATATTACCATCACTGATCACACCCGCTATTTACTTCATGTTCTTATTTCCTAGTTGCAGTCATACCTATCACTATTATCTCTTGCGTTTGATCCTTTGTAAACGACAAGGCCGGAGGGATTGACAACCTCTCTGTACTCGTTGGGAGCAAAGTTATTTGTATCTGTGTGCAGGTCCTGTCAAGCAAAAGTTTCTGGCGCTATTGACACCTTCTTGTCGACCTTCGGAGTCTCACGGGATTCGATCCTTGGTATCTTTGCCAAGGGAAATTTGCCGCTACGCTACATCTCAAACCTTCCACTTGGGGTAACCAACGAGGGGCGAGAAGCCATCAACTAGTCAAAATTTGACTGGTCAACAAGGGTTGGGCCCCCCTGTCATTGTCTGCCTGAACTAACAGTTTTAGTTAGACTAATTAGGTAGTTAATAGTTTAATTAACATGCTTAGTTAGCTTAATTAATTAATTAATTAATTAGTTAATTGATTAATTATTTTAATTATTGTTTTTGTTTTGTTTTCTTTCTTTTCTTTTGTTCTTAGGGGCGTGGGCCACGGCTATCAATGGGCCCAGGGGGCATAGCGGGCGCTGGGTACGGGCGTGCAGGCGTAGCCGCAGCCCGCCCGGTAGCGATGGGAGGCTGGGGGCCCTCGGCTACGGGGAGCAGGAGGACGCGTCGTGGGACGGTTGAGGCACTCCTGCGGCGCCGGCGCGGGGGAAGGCGACGATGAGACAGCCAGAGGGGGGCCGGGGTGGCAGTAGCTACGGCAGGGGGAGGCACCGGTCGCGAAGGCCGGAGACAACGGACGGCAGGGCAGGGCTGGATGGAGAGGGGAGGCAGAGGAGGAGCGGGCAGGCACGGATCGGGTGCCATGGGCAAGACCAGAGCGCGAGCGCGCATGTAGAAGCGAGGCGAGCAGGAAAGCCGAGCGGGGAGCGACGTAGGCGGGCGACAGTGGTCGTTGGCCACGACAGCCGCGGCGAGGTCGGCACGCGACGGGAGTGCAATGGGGGCGCAAGGCAAGGGCGCGGCGGAGCAGCGGGTAGCGGCGACAGCTGCAACGGTGCGGGCTGGAGCAGTCAGTGGGGGCGCGAGCATGGCCAAGGACCAGCGGTGAAGCGCTGGGGCGTGGATGGCGCGTCGACGGGCGAGAAGGGATGGGAAGAGAGAGAGAGGTGCTCATGGCGGGGCCGTAGGGGAATGGCAGGGGGCTCCGGGAGAAGTCGGGGATGTCCGACGAGGCGGCACCAGCGATGGGGACGGGGAGCACTGGCGACGTCGGGGTCGGGCCGCGGCGGAGACGAAGAGGACGGCGGCGATGGCGTCGGGCCCCCGATCTCGATCCAAATCGGGGGGTAGAGAGCGGAGTGGGGGAGTGTGGGTTACTGATACGTCTCCAACGTATCTACTTTTCCAAACCCTTTTGCCCTTATTTTGGACTCTAACTTGCATGATTTGAATGGAACTAACTCGGACTGACGCTGTTTTCAGCAGAACTGCCATGGTGTTGTTTTTGTGCAGAATAAAAAGTTCTCGGAATCGCCTGAAAATCAACGGAGAATTATTTCAGAAAATATAAAAAATATCTGCAAGAAGATCCTCACCGGGGGGCCACACCCTGTCCTCGAGGGTGGGGGCGCGCCCCCCTGCCTCGAGGGCCCCCGATGCTCCACCGACGTACCCCCAGATCCTATATCTTCCGTTTCAGGGAGAAAAAAATAGGAGAGAAGGAATTAGCACGTTTCACGAGACGGAGCCGCCGCCAAGCCTAATCTCTCTCTACAGGGCTGATCTGGAGTCCGTTCGGGGCTCCGGAGAGTGGAGATCGTCGCAATCGTCATCATCAACCTTCCTCCATCACCAATTCCATGATGCTCACTGCCACGTGTGAGTAATTCCATCATAGGCTTGCTCGACGGTGATGGGTTGGATGGGATCTATCATGTAATCGAGTTAGTTTTGTTAGGGTTTGATCCCTAGTATCCACTATGTTCTGAGATTGATGTTGCTATGACTTTGCTATGCTTAATGCTTGTTACTAGGGCCCGGGTGCCATGATTTCAGATCTGAACCTATTATGTTTTCATGAATATATGTGTGTTCTTGATCCTATCTTGCAAGTCTATAGTCACCTACTATGTGTTATGATCCGGCAACCCCGAAATGACAATAATCAGGACCACTCCCGTGATGACCATACTTTGAGGAGTTCATGTATTCACTATGTGTTAATGCTTTGGTCCGATACTCTATTAAAAGGAGGCCTTAATATCCCTTAGTTCCCAATAGGACCCCGCTGCCACGCGAGGGTAGGACAAAATATGTCATGCAAGTTCTTTTCCATAAGCACCTATGACTATATTCGGAATACATGCCTACATTGCATTGATGAACTGGAGCTAGTTCTGTGTCACCCTAGGTTATAACTTCTACATGATGAATTGCATCCGACGTAATTTCCCATCACCAATCCCATGCCTACGAGCTTTACCTATATTGCTTGTTGCTTATTTACTTTTTCATTGCTACTATCACAAAAACTACAAAAACACTATCGTTACTTTTATTACCGTTACCGCCACTATCATATTACTTTGCTACTAAACTATCTTGTTGCAGATACTAAGTTTCCAGGTGTGGTTGAATTGACAACTCAGCTGCTAATACTTAAGAGTATTCTTTGGCTCCCCTTGTGTCGAATCAACAAAATTGGGTTTAATACTTTACCCTTGAAAACTGTTGTGATCCCCTACACTTGTGGGTTATCAAGACTATTTTTTGGCATCGTTGCCGGGGAGCATAGCTCTATTCTTTAAGTCACTTGGGATTTATATCTGCTTATCACTATGAAGAATTTGAAGGACTAAAAAACCAAGACCTTACCCTCAACTACGAGGGGAGGTAAGGAACTGCCATCTAGCTCTGCACTTGATTCTCCTTTTGTTATGAGTAGACTTGCGACACCTACTCCTGCTATTGAATCTGATATGTCGTATGTTCTTGATGATGCTACTTCTGCTATGTATGATGAAACTACTTCTATGCCTGATACTGTGCCACTAGGTGAATTTCTAGATGAACAAATTGCTAAGGTTAGGGATAGTGCAAATGTTGATGATATTTATGAAAGTGATGATGAAACTACTCCCAATAGATATGAATTGCCTGTTGTTTCTGAGCGTTATGTTATGGATGAAGAAACTGCTAGAGACTTTCTTGCTTGCAATGATAGATATGATCTTAAGAAGTTATTAGCTAATTTGAAAGAAAAATCCTTGAATGCTAGAATGAAACATGACCCAGCTTTTGCTACTTCACATATCTGTGTCACTAATAAGGATTATGAATTCTCTGTTGATCCTGAGTTAATTACTTTGGTTGAATCTGATCCTTTCCATGGCTATGAGTCTCAAACTGTTGTGGCGCATCTTAATAAGTTGAATGATATAGCCACCCTGTTTACCAACGATGAAAAGATTCGTTACTACTATATCCTTAAGTTATTTCTGTTCTCGTTAAAGGGTGATGCTAAGACTTGGTTTAATTCTCTTGATCCTGGTTGCGTGCGTAGTCCCCAGGATATGATGTATTACTTCTCTGCTAAATATTTTCCCGCTCATAAGAAACAAGCTGCCTTACGGGAAATATATAACTTTGCTCAAACTGAAGAAGAGAGTCTCCCACAAGCTTGGGGGAGGCTTCTCCAGTTACTTAATGCTTTGTCTGATCATCCTCTTGAGATGCATGATATACTTGATGTCTTTTATAATGGACTAACCGATGCTTCCAGATACCACCTGGATAGTTGTGCTGGTTGTGTTTTCAGGGAAAGAACAGTTGAAAAAGCTGAACTACTATTGAACAATATGCTGGCCAATGAAAATAATTGGACACTTCCTGAACCAGCCCCTAAGCCAACTCCGAAGAAAAGAGTTTTCTATTTCTCAGTCCTGAAGACATGTAAGAGGCAAAGAAATCTATGAAAGAAAAAGGTATTAAAGCTGAAGATGTTAAGAATTTACCGCCTATTGAAGAAATACATGGTCTTGATAACCCGACACAGATAGTAAAGGTAAATTCTCTTTATAGATTTGATGAAGGTGATATTCCTTGTTATAAGTCTGCTAGCCAATGCTTAGATAAGTTTGACAATTTTATTGTGAAACAAGAAAATTTCAATTCTTATGTTGGTATACAATTAAAACACAATGCTTATTTGATTGAACGCTTGAGTGATTATTTGTCCAGTGCTAAAATTGAACTAAAACTTATTAGTAAACATGCTTCCATGGTCACCACTCAAGTAGAACAAGTACTTAAGGCTCAGAATGATTTGATCAATGAATTAAATAGTAAGAATAATGACTATGATGTTAGAGTTGCTACTAGAGGTGGTAAGATGACTCAAGAACCTCTATATCCTGAGGGCCACCCTGAGAGAATTGAGCAAGATTCTCAGAGAGCTAATTTAGATGCACCTAGTTCTTCTAAGAAGAAGAAAAATAAAAATGATAGGACTTTGCATGCTTCTAGTAAACCTGTAGCTGACACACATGAGAATCCTAATGATATATCTGTTTCTGATGCCTAGACACAATCTGGTAATGAACATGAACCTAGTGATAATATTAATAATGATGTTCATGATGATGCTCAACCTAGCAATGATAATGATGTAGAGATTGGACCTGCTGTTGATCTTGACAACCCACAATCAAAGAATCAACGTTATGATAAGAGAGACTTTGTTGCTAGGAAGCACGGTAGGGAAAGAAAGCCATGGGTTCAGAAACCCATGCCTTTCCTCCGAAGCCATCCAAGAAAAAGGATGATGAGGATTTTGAGCGCTTCGCTGAAATGATTAGACCGATCTTTTTGCATATGTGTTTGACTTATGTGTTTAAAACAAATCCTTATGCTAAGTATATGAAAGACATTATTACCGACAAAAGAAAGATACCTGAAGTAGAAATCTCCACCATGCTTGCCAATTACACTTTTGAGGGTGGAATGACTAAGAAATTAGGAGATCCATGAGTACCTACTATACCTTGCTCCATTAAGAGAAACTATGTTAAAACTGCTTTGTGTGATCTTGGAGCCGGTGTTAGTGTTATGCATCTCTCTTTATATCGTAGACTTGACTTGGGTAAGTTGACACCTACTGAAATATCTTTACAAATGGCTGATAAATCAACTGCTATACCTGTCGGTATTTGTGAGGATGTGCCTGTTGTAGTTGCAAATGTTACTATTCTAACGGACTTTGTTATACTTGATATTCCCGAGGATGATAGTATGTCTATTATTCTTCGAAGACCTTTTTTGAAAACTGCAGGGGCTGTTATTGATTGCAACAAAGGCAATATCACTTTTCATGGTAATGAGCATACGGTACACTTTCCGAGGAAACAACCTCAGGTTCATAGTATCAATTATATTGGAAAAACTTCGACTATTACTATTGGAGGTTTTGAGTTTCCCATTCCTACTATCAAGAAGGCATATGACATTCTTATTGTTGGGGACATACATATCCCCATTGAGGTAACATAGTGTAATTCGAAAATTCTTCGGTTTCATGTTACTCGGAAAGAGTTTATTAACAAGACCTGATTAACCTTGTTAATGGATTCCTTTTGATAAGCATGGGATAGGTGAATCTAGATAGCACAATCTTTTGTACCCTCCTTTTACTTTCTGTTAATTAGGTTAAATAAAACAAAAATAGCATTGTCTGTCTGTTTCCAGACTTATCCGTGCCAAAAAATATCCCAAAAATAAAAGTTCTCCAAATGCCATGAAAATGAAATATGATATTTTCTAGAATATTGAAGAAAATATGGCACTAAACACACAGCGAGGGGAGCCAGCACATGGCCACGAGGGCACAGGGCATGCCCCTTTGCCTCGTGGGCCCCACGTGCCCCCCTCCACTTATCCTTTCACCCATGCTCTTCTTCTTCCTCCCAAAAAAATCCCCAATCAGCTCAAACCCGAGTTCTAGCTCATTTTGATGCCATTTTCGATCTCCTTTCTCAAAGCAAACTGTTTGCGGAGATTGTTCCTTGGTATGTGACTCCTCCATTGGTCCAATTAGTTTTTGTTCTAGTGCTTTATTTGTTGCAAATTTATGATGATGTGGTGACCTTATTCTTGAGCTTGCATGTCAAATTTTCTTGGTCCCAAGTAGTTCTAATGCATGATATAGCCTGTAGACATTTGTAGGAGTTGTTGCTATCAATCATGTTGAGTTTGGTTAACTTTTATTGTTAGTTACTAAAAATTTCAGAAAATTTCAGAAAAATGTCTAGGAGAAACTTCCAAGGTGATCCTTCAAGGAAGCAAGAACCGAGGCTCGCGTTCCGCGAGCCGGACGATGAACCACCAAGGGATGCTGATGTGCGGCCTTGTGAGTGGCCGTCAGATGAATTCATGGGTCAAGCTAGAATCAAGGATGAATTTTACACATATGTGTGCAACGCTGACCTCGAGGACTTCATACAAGATAAGTGTCCTCAATACCGTGGCTTAACTGATAGCTTTGTGAGAAGATTTAAATTTTCATCTTCACGTAATTCTCACACTATCCTGTTTGACCTTTATGATAAATCTTATACCATGGACTTGGAGGATTTTAATGTTGCATGCAAGCTCCCACAGTGGAGCAGTATGAGTGATCCTCGCAAATCTGAATTTAGAGAATTCCTAGCTAGTATTAAAGTGGGAGAATCCAGGGACGTCACACAAGCTACCACGGGGAGCATACATTTTCCTGCTATTCACTACTTTGCTCTCTTTATCGGTAGATGCATAAATGGTAAAGATGAGGCTTGTCACATGTGTGTCCCTGATCTTAGTGTTCTCAGGAGTGCTGTACTAGGTGATAGGCAATATAACTTGGGAGCAATTGTTGCACGTAGACTACATCATAATGGTTTGCATGGAGATTTATTTTGTGGGATCTATGCTACTCGCATAGCCCGCTATCTTGGTGTGTCTGTGCACACGAATGATGAACCTTTACCTCCTGCTTATTTAGACTATCATGCTATGGCTAGTCACCGGTTTATAGAGTGGGATAATCAAACCCTCAAATATCGACCAATCTTTAACAGGCAGCATGGCATCCCTATTGTTATTCCTGCCCCTACTTTGTTTAACTTTCAGGAAAAGGGAAGATACACTATAACTATGGAGGAGGCAAATGCCTATTATAACATGACGGAAGCAACCCGCCTTCGAGCTGCAGCTCAGCAGGCAGCATGTGCTGCATCTCAGTACGACCCCAACTACAACTTTGGATATTCGTCAGGCCAATACTGGCCATAGACCAACTTAGGCCAAAAGCCTAAGCTTGGGGGAGTATGTGTTTCTCACCGACTTTACATTCATGTTCACACACTTATTATAGTTGTCGGTGCTCACTCTCTTTCACTGTACCATCCATGCTTAGTTTAAATTTATTGTTCTTAGTCTTTTTCTTGTGTGCTAGAAAAACCCAGAAAAACAGAAAAATATTAGTTGTAGCTTCTAGCTAGGTTACTTTCTTTGCTTGTAGTAGTAAATAAAAATGAAAACCCAAGAAGATTTCCCGTTCTTCTTTTGCTTGTTGGGAGCTTTCCCGTGTAAATAGTTTCTTTTCTTTTCTTTGGGGGATAAGAGTAGAAGACCATGATTAAAATGCTTAGTGGCTCTCATATGCTCTATTGTTGATTTGACCTTGAGCCATATTACCTTGTCTTCTCTCTTCCACACCGTTCGGTCGTGCAAGTGAAAGGCAATAAGGATGATATATGATGAACTAATTGAGATAAGAAAAGCTGGTATGAACTCGACCTCTCTTTTTTGTAAATATGATTGCTCGTCGTTCTTGATTCAGCTTGTTATGAATGAAACATGTTTGCAATGACAATTAGAGATCATAGCTCCTTATGCCATGCTTAATTAGCTGAGAGTTTATAATGGTCTATCTTGCATGCCAACATGATATTAAAATGGTTGTGATGTGGTATGATGGGTGGTATCCTCCTTTGAACGATTTAAGTGACTTGACTTGGCACATGTTCACGCATGTAGTTGAAACAAATCAACATAGCCTTCACGATATTTATGTTCATGGTGATTTATATCCTACTCATGCTTGCATTCATTGTTGATTAATTTTAATGCATGTTCATGACCGTTGTTGTTCTCTAGCTGGCCGCTTCCCAGTCTCTTTCTAGCCTTCACATGTACTAAGCGGGAATACTGCTTGTGCATCCACTTCTATAAACCCCAAAGTTATTCCATATGAGTCCACCATACCTTCCTATATGTAGTATTTAGCTGTCGTTCCAAGTAAATTTGTATGTGCCAAACTCTAAACCTTCAAATGAAATTATGTTTTGTATGCTTGAACAGCTCATGTATCAACTAGGGTTGTCTATATCTTCCATGCTAGGTGGGTTATTCTCACGATGAGTGGACTCCGCTCATCATTCATGAGAAAATGGCTGGTAATCGGGATGCCTAGTCCCATGCTCAAAATCATAATAATTAAACAAAACTCCCCCAGGGCTGTTGCTGGTTTGGACGGTACCCGTTGTTTTGGGCTAGCCGTGGATTGTGCTTGTTGGTGGTTGGGGGAGTATAAACTCTACCATTCTATTTGGGAACCGCCTATAATGTGCGTAGCATGGGAAATATCGAGATTCTTGGTTGTTATGTTGACAATGAAAGTATACCACCCAAAATGTTATTCAATCTCTATTTAAAAATCGAGCTCTGGCACCTCTACAAATCCCTGCTTCCCTCTACGAAGGGCCTATCTATTTACTTTTATGCAGAGTCATCATCCTCTTATCAAAAAGCACCAGTAGGAGAGCACCTCTGTCGTTGCATGTATTACTATTAATTTGCATTGAGTATGATCATGACTGGATCTCTTTTACCATGAATTACAATGTCTAGTCAGTCCTTGATCTTTAAAGGTGCTCTGCATTTATGTTTTGCGGTCTCAGAAAGGGCGAGCGAGATACCATCCTGTTATATCATATCTTGATTGTTTTGAGAAGTGTTGTCATCCGAGGTTTATTATTATTGCTCGCTAGTTGATTATGACATTGATGTGAGTAGTCTTGAGACCTGAAAGTTATTGTGCATGTGGTTAGTTCATAATCTTATTGAAAACCTGAAAGCTAGCTTACATATTTACAACAACAAGAGCAAACAGAGTTTGTCAAATTTTTTCTTTATCACTTTCAGTTTATCAACTGAATTGCTTGAGGACAAGCAAAGGTTTAGGCTTGGGGGAGTTGATACGTCTCCAACGTATCTACTTTTCCAAACCTATTTGCCCTTGTTTTGGACTCTAACTTGCATGATTTGAATGGAACTAACCCGGACTGACGCTGTTTTTAGCAGAACTGTCATGGGTTTGTTTTTGTGCAGAATAAAAAGTTCTCGGAATCGCCTGAAAATCAACGGAGAATTATTTCAGAAAATATAAAAAATATCTGCAAGAAGATCCTCACCGGGGGGGGCCACACCCTGTCCTCGAGGGTGGGGGCGCGCCCCCCTGCCTCGAGGGCCCCTCGATGCTCCACCGACGTACCCCCAGATCCTATATCTTCCGTTTCAGGGAGAAAAAAATAGGAGAGAAGGAATTATCACGTTTCACGAGACGGAGCCGCCGACAAGCCCTAATCTCTCTCTGCAGGGCTGATCTGGAGTCTGTTCGGGGCTCCGGAGAGTGGAGATCGTCGCCATCGTCATCATCAACCTTCTCCATCACCAATTCCATGATGCTCACCACCGTGTGTGAGTAATTCCATCGTAGGCTTGCTGGACGGTGATGGGTTGGATGGGATCTATCATGTAATCGAGTTAGTTTTGTTAGGGTTAGATCCCTAGTATCCACTATGTTCTGAGATTGATGTTGCTATGACTTTTGCTATGCTTAATGCTTGTCACTAGGGCCCAAGTGCCATGATTTCAGATCTGAACCTATTATGTTTTCATGAATATATGCGTGTTCTTGATCCTATCTTGCAAGTCTATAGTCACCTACTATGTGTTATGATCCGGCAACCCCGAAGTGACAATAATCGAGACCACTCCCGGTGATGACCATAGTTTGAGGAGTTCATGTATTCACTATGTGTTAATGCTTTGGTCCGGTACTCTATTAAAAGGAGGCCTTAATATCCCTTAGTTTCCAATAGGACCCCGCTGCCACGGGAGGGTAGGACAAAATATGTCATGCAAGTTCTTTTCCATAAGCACGTATGACTATATTCGGAATACATGCCTACATTGCATTGATGAACTGGAGCTAGTTCTGTGTCACCCTAGGTTATAACTTCTACATGATGAATTGCATCCAACGTAATTTCCCATCACCGATCCAATGCCTACGAGCTTTACCTATATTTCTTGTTGCTTATTTACTTTTCCGTTGCTACTATCACAAAAACTACAAAAACACTATCGTTACTTTTATTACCGTTACCGCCACTATCAAATTACTTTGCTACTAAACT
The DNA here is from genome assembly GCA_902687465.1 of Secale cereale. Taxonomy (NCBI): domain Eukaryota; kingdom Viridiplantae; phylum Streptophyta; class Magnoliopsida; order Poales; family Poaceae; genus Secale; species Secale cereale. The sequence goes on from LR738709.1 coordinate 365,935,279, forward strand.
ATCTTGCTGCAGATACTAAGTTTCCAGGTGTGGTTGAATTGACAACTCAGCTGCTAATACTTAAGAGTATTCTTTGGCTCCCCTTGCGTCGAATCAACAAATTTGGGTTTAATACTTTACCCTTGAAAACTGTTGCGATCCCCTACACTTGTGGGTTATCAGTTACTGCTAGGGTTTCGGGGCGTGGGGGATAAGGAGTGGGGGATGGGTCGGCCAGGTTAGTTGGTTGGCTAGCTGGGCCGTCTGGCCAAGTTGGCCACGGGGTCCTTTTTTCTTCTTCTTTTTCTTTTCCTTTTCCTTTTTCTTTTACTTATTTTATATCTTTTCTATTTAGTCTTAGTTACTATTTATTTTAGTTTTAGTAAAACACAACAGTTGTACCTAATTTAATATATTTGAATATGTCACCTTCCGAACATTTTAGTTTTAATGTTTGAAAAGTTTTGTTGTTTGCCTTTAATTCAAATTTGAATTTGAAATGTTTCGAACTAACGCGAGATTAACAACAGTAAACGAGGTGGCGTGGCATCATTAGTAGAGGGTTACTGTAGCTTAATTATCCAGGCGTCACACCCTCCTCTTTGCCCACGCCTACATCCACGTCTCCGTCGACTCACCAGGGCCTTTGTTACGCTTTTGTTGGTTCATTGCCGATGTCTCTTCATGTGAAGTCTGCTTTTTTCTTCCGTTGCAACGCACGGGCATTTGTGCTAGTATTAGTTTCAACATTAATAGGCGTACCTGAAATATAGTGCTTAATTCTTTGTCCATTGACCACCTTCGGATTTGTGCCTTCCGGATTATTAATCTTAATAGCTCCCTATCGATAAATCTCTTCGATAATATATGGTCCTTCTCATTTCGAGAGAAGTTTTCCTGCAAAAACACTAAAACAAGAATTATACAATAGAACATACTCACCCACTTTGAATTCCCACTTTTGAATTCTTTTGTTATGCCAGCTTTTAACTTTTTATTTAAATCATTTGGCATTTTCATAAGCTTGGGTTCTCCATTCATCTAGTGAGATAATATCAAATAACCTCTTTTCACCGGCAAGTTTGAAATCATAGTTGAGTTCTTTAATTGCCCAATATGCCTTATGTTCTAACTCAAGAGGTAAATGACATGCTTTTTCATAAATTATTTTATATGGAAACATACCCATAGGATTTTTATAAGTTGTTCGGTAGGCCCAAAGTGCATCATCTAATTTCTTAGACCAATTCTTTCGAGACCTATTAGTTTTTCTAAAATTAATTTTATTTCCCTATTGCTTAATTCAACTTGACCACTAGACTTGGGGTGATAAGGAGATGTTATTCTATGGTTAACATCATACTTAGCAAGCAATTTTTGGAAAGCACCATGAATAAAGTGTGAACCACCATGAGTCATTAAATATATAGGGACTCCAAACCTCAAGAAGATAACTTCTTTAAGCATTTTAATGGAAGTGTTTTGATCATCACTACTGGTTGGAATAGCTTCTACCCACTTAGTGACATAATCAACACCAACCAAGATATGTGTGTACCCATTAGAGGAAGGAAAAGGCACTACTATAGGATGGTCCAAACGCGACAGTCGAATCAAAGACCCTTCGACGAAACTGTGTGTGATGCATCAATCACAAATGGAGATGTAATAAAACCATCAAAAAAGATGCAAAACGTTTGCGATGGCGGCGACATCAAACACGGTTCATATTAGATTTGCGTATGCGATGAGTGGCAAACGGTTAATCCAGAATAACTATTTGTGATGATGCAGAACAACAGAAATGGGCAGCCAGATGAGGGTGTGTGCGATATACGGCATACAGTTCACTAGGATGAACTGTGTGCGATTAGGCAACACAATGGAAACGGTTCAACTGAACAAGATGTGTGTGATACGCGGAAAATAGGTCCGTAATCAGAAATGTGTGCGAAGACCAATAATAACACAGACATTGATGTTAATAAGCCGTGTGATTTGCTCTGTCTACAAAAGAATATATATATATATATATATATATATATATATATATATATAT
>LR738709.1:365939298-365997104 GCA_902687465.1 Secale cereale
ATATATATATATATAACTGAAATTAACATCCAATTACATATGTGACTGTACAGATCATTCACACACACCTCGACAAATAATTGCATGCATTCTAAAGTAGGAGAAATGATCGTCTAGTCATCTACTTCTTGTGACGCTCCCGCCACTGCTCTGTGGCTCGATCCCTCGTCTGGGGCACGAAGAAGACACTTCCTCATACCAACAATCCACCTGTATATCTCGTAGCTTGTGTACGTGTCCTTGGCCGCGTACTTTACGTGTTGTTCATCCAGTCTCTCATGCCAAACATTGTGCCAGGCGTTCTTGTCCTTCTTGCTCTCATCCTTCATCTTCATGTAGTAGGGGTCGATGATGGCTGAGGCGAGGTCAACCAGGGAGTTCGGTTTGTTGTTGTCACTACCCAGACCTTGTAGTGGTCCTAGATGTTGAAAAGATTCCGACATTTCAAGCCCGAAACCTTGAGCGCTTTTAGATCGTTGGTGGTGTCCACCGTAGAGAAACTGTAGTCGGAGCAATTGATAAACCTAGAGAAACGCTCGCAAGGCCTTGTGGCTAGGTGGTAGTGGTAGACGAGGACGTCATGTCGAACACGCAACTGGGCGATGGCAACCTTCTGATCGTGCCCGGCATGACCGATGGTGTACTCGAGGTCGAAGCCGGCCACTTGGTACTTGTCCTCGGCAAGGAACTGCTCCATAGTTTGGATGGAGCTCTCCACCGAGACCGGATCGTTCGTGTACACCACCGAGAGGACCTTCCCCCTCACGTGGGTGTCCACTACGTGATGCATGGTGAACTGCACGCCATTGTTGTCGCCGCTGGGAGCGCCATTGCAGCCACGGGGAGTGCCATTGGAACCGCTGGATGTCCTCTCTGTATGTGTCCTCGTGGGTGTTCTTATTGTGTCGTGTGACGCGAGAGATGAAGGTAAATGGCCGCAGGAATAAATGGGGGTCGGGCGGCCTTGATTCTCGGCGCGTCTGCATGGCAGTTTTTGCACCAGGTAACTACATCGTCGCGCCGCGCCCGGCGCAACCGCATGCACATGAACGTGCATTATCGTGCGCGCCCCAAACACTGGCAGCACGCGTGGAGGGACGAGGGTATAGCACCCGAAGGGACGCGAGAGCAGAGTGCGCGCAGCGGGACGCGAGCAGAGCGCGCCGCGGCCGCCTCAACCGCAAGCTACCACACGCAGGAAATGGTCGCCTACAAGCCGGCCGATAGTTGCGTCGCTGCGTAAAGAGCGGTTGTGTGCTATTACCTCCGTCTTGGTCTATAGCCCCCTTTATATTATGTGCCATACTTTGCCCTTAAATTTAACAAACAAAATGTTAATGCATGTTATAAAAATTATATAATTGGAAACTATGTTCAAATACGAATCCAACTATATAATCTTTGGTGCATGCATTCATATTTTATTAGTTAAATCCTACTTATAAACCAAGACGGGGGTATAGTAGGTAATTAAATCGAAAATATTTTTTTCTTAACCGTATGTGTACGTGGCCTTTCGTCCTCCTCTCACACGTCTTGTCACCCCGCTGTCGCACACGGCTTACAGCGAAAGCTTGCGCAGCGCCCAGGGGTGTTCTTTTGGCAAAACGGTGGCTCGAAGTGGCGCCAATGAATCGTCAGTGAGCCCGTTCCCACGCAACCTCGCAGGTTCCTGTGCAAGCTTCCTCGTCGACTCGGTGAAATCCCCCAAAATCCCTATGCTTATCGGCCTGCTATATAAACCCTCACGATCGGCGAGTCCTGCGTCGCATTTTCCCCTCCCTCCATGTAGCTTATCTCGTGTGCTTCTCCCATAACCACCAATGGCAACAGTCTATCGTCGTCGCTCACCCACTCTGCCTTCATCAGAGGACAGCTCCAGCTGGGAGGCTACACCGCAGCGGTGGTGCAGTCCCCGGCGTAGTGTAGTTGGCAGAACACCCACCACACGCTCCGTCGTTGCTGCCCGTCGGCAGCTGTTGCCTGCCACTGTTGCCACCACACCATCGCTGAAAGCCGAGGCCACCGCCCACTCGGTCACCGTGGCCCGAAGGCGGGGGGGTGGCCGTCATGGCCGCCATCCCACTGCCGGCCACTATGGCCATCACCTGCCCGCCACCGCGGCCCGAAGGCAGGAGGTGATGGTCGTGGCCGCCACCCCATCGTCTGCTACCGTCGCCGCCAGCCCATCATCGACCGTCGGGGTCATCACCCGCTCCGTCACCACTGCCCGAAGGCGGGAGGCGGAGGTGGTGGCCCGCATGTGCGTCAGCGACCTTGCGCGCTACACCGAGTTCCTGCGGGAGGTGGAGGAGCGCCTCGTCGAGCACGCAAAGAGCCTTATCGCCGCCGTGGCCACAGCACACGCCGCCTCACAGGTGAGGAATCATGAGATCTACAAGGATAACCACCGCTTAGAGGGGTCGTCTGGACCAGCAGAGAGAGTTCTAGGTGAGCGTCGCTGAAGGTGCAACAGCGGCAGGCATCGTATTGCAGTTGTCCAGCTCATCGGTAGGCTCCTCCTCCTCTTTCTCTTACTACTGAGCACGCTCGGGAGAGGAGAGGTTGTCAGAAGTAGTACAAAGCCCCTCCGTAGTAGTAGTAGTATTTAGGGGCTATTTTGTTCAATTCATCTGACTATAGATGTGGTGGAACTGTACAACGTACTTAAAATTAGCTAGTATATATAGTTGAACTAGCTATTTTAGTACGTGTTGGCAACAAATGGGGAAAAGTTTGGTCGGTTCAGCTGTCGAGTTGAACTGTTTATATAAAGAATGACTGCTTAATCTATGAATGAAATATATGCTTAGTTACTGAAGTTTAGTTGCCAAAATTAGATAGTGCTAGTGATTTTTAGCTGCATATTTTGACAAATCGCAGTGTTACAAGGTTGACAAATGGCAATGTTACTAGATCAACAAATGTCAATCTTTCCAGTTTGATAAATGGCAACATATCCAATATGACTGATGCAAATCTTACCAAATTGTTTTTACGTGGTTGCACACGGGTCATCCAAAACAACCGTTTGCACTGAAGGGATGCACAAATCCTACTCGGTACATTTTCTCTTGGCTTAGCGCTGAAGTTTGGATTTCCATACCGTATTCAATCTGAACTGTTTATGTTGAAGAGATGCACAAATCCTGCGCTGTGAATTTTCCCTTGACTTAAGGGGGCAGACCATAGCTCTCACTTTGCATACAGGTGTTCTATCTAAAACGTATGTGATCAAGAGCTGCACAAATCCTGCTCGACACATTTTCCCTTGGCTTCCTGGGGAAGCTGTCGGTTTGCATACAGGTGTTCTAACTAAAACATTTGCGATGAGTGTTTTATATTTATAAACCATTGATGTTTTGTTCAAAACAAAATCATTTGATAAGTGTGTACATTAAGTGAGAAAAATGCAAGTTTGTTCAAACTATATCGTTCATTCAGTCACATTATGAATTTATATTCATATGACCGAGATACAGTATTAATCCCCAAAAAAACTATTTCCGGCAACGACAGAGGTGGTGTGTCGCGCCGTCGTTGTCATTGTCGTCCTTCGGGACGCCATTGTTGAAGTCTTCAAGGCAGCACGGAATGTTCTTCACTTGTAAATCAAACATCATGTCGTCGCGCGATCGACTGGCGGGGCGCGGGAGGACGGCAACTAGCGACGCTGAGAGGTAGCGGTCGACGACGGTGTCCCATGCCGCTGAGGGGGGCGCAGGCACGGGCGCGGTGGGTGCAACCAAATGCACGGGGACCGGCGCCGCGGTGGGTGGAGGGGCGCGCATGGGCACGGGCGCTGGCGCTAGCATGTACACGAGCTCGCGCGGGTCTGCGGAGACCTCGCTAACACCCGCGGCTTCCAGATCTGTGATAGTGCTCGACGACCGGCCCATCAATGCTACAGGGATGGTCGCTGGCGCGAGCACGGGGATGGGAGCTGGAACGGGAGCGGGGGCAGCAACCGCCGCAGCCAGCTCGTTCAGGGCCATGTCCATGAGGCTCCATTCCTCCTTATTTTCTATCTCCTCTGGCTCGGAGTCGACTTCACCAAACTTGAAGACTAGTGGCAGATGATCCTTCCGCACCATGGCGTTGGTGGAGGTCTACGGGAGGGAGGAGAATGGGAGGCGAACAGTAAGTCCGCCCGTACTAAACAGCGGCTCGGGCGCCATTAATGGAGAGGAAGGCGGGCGGCCATGAAAGTCAAAGGGCTCGCTTCCCAGTGAGCATGTGCAGTGTACAGCTCGCATGCTTCTCGATGAGCCTGCGCATTGGAGGACAGCTTGCACGCCTCTCGGTCAGCCTGCGCACCGGACTGCGCTCGCCCGCCTCCCGTTCAGTCAAGCAGTTGTCCGCACGGCACCTCCTATAGCCATTAAAACCAAGACATGTGGCGTCACATGAATGGTTAGCGGAATGCACATGATTTGAATTATACAAATGTTTGAGATATTAAAGTGGCAGCTATTTTTTCAGAATGCCTTTGTTGGCTGTTATTCCAGTGCGCCTTCTCTCAAAATGGACACAAAAAATACCACAAAATGTTGGGTGCCATTCCATGATAGCATGCCAAGATTCATGAATTACAAATCAGTTTTGGATTTACTAGAATTTAAAAACGAAGTATCTCAACATTTTGTCGGTAATCAACATTGCCCTGGTGTTTGAAATTCATTCCCAGTTTTTGCATGGGACCTAAGCATGCACCCAAGGACACATAATAGATTTTTCAACCAATTTATATGCACTGGAGCATGTGCGTGTAGTTCAAATTTGAATTATGCACATAAAATGCCTATGAAACCCAGTTAATGTATAAAAATGTCCAAACGAACCCCGAAAATTTCCAAAATTTAACATAACACTCCTGTTGTTCTATGTTGACACTAGAATTTTTTTGAAAGCAATAAGAGGCAACGAATATCATTTCATCCCCAAAGGTGGGACGTTTCCGATCGAAACCATTATGCTTGTTGTGAGAAGCCATGATTTGTGAGAAGTTTATACCCAAACCTGCCCCAAATGGGACAAAATTTTTACCACGGCATGTTGATGCCGCTCCATGATAGCATGCCAAGTTTCATGAATTTCAGACGAACTAGAATTTAAAAACGAGGTATCTCAATGTTTGCGACCGAGTGACGGTGGTAGGGTGTTTGACATTCATTCCCATTTCTTGCATGGGACCTAACCATGCAACCAAGGACATAGATTTGAATTTTCAACCAATTTATATGCATTAGAGCATGTGCTTGTAGTTCAAATTTGAATTATGCACATAAATGCATAGAAAACTCAGTTAATGTATAAAAATGTCCAAACGAGTCCCGAAAAATTCGTAAAAGTAACTCAACACTTATATTGTTCTATGTTGACACTAGAAAAAAAATTGAAATCAAGAAGAGGCAATGGATATCGTTTCGTCCAGAAAGGTGAAACGTTCCCTACGTAACCAAGAAGCTTGTTGGGAGAAGCTTATATACCCCAACTTGCCCCAAATGGGACAATATTTTTACCACTACATGTTGATGTCGTTCCATGCTAGCATGTCAAGTTTCATAAATTTCAGACGCATTTTCAATTTACTAGAACCTAAAAACCATGTATCTCAATGTTAGCAGCCGAGCAATGGTGGCAAGGTGTTTGACATTCATTCTCATTTCTTGCATGGGACTTAAGCATGTAACCAAGGACACACATTCCAATTTTGAACCAATTTATATGCACTGGAGCATGTGCATGTAGTTCAAATTTGAATTATGCACAGGAATGCATAGAAAACTCACTTAATGTATAGAAATGTCCAAGCGAACCCAAAAAAATCCCAAAAATTGACACAACACTCATGTTGTTCTATGTTGACACGAGAAAAAATTTGAAAGCAAGAAGAGGCAATAGATATCGTTTTGTCCCCCAAGGTGGCACGTTCCCTACCGAAACAATCAGGCATGTTGTGAGAGAAGCTCTGGTTTGTGAGAAGCTTATACCGAAACCTGCCCCAAACGGGACAATACTTTTACCATGGCATGTCGATGCCGTTCCATGGTATCATGTTAAGTTTCATGAATTTCAGACGAGTTTTCGATTTACTAGAATTTTAAAACCATGTATCTCAATGTTATCGGCCGAGCGACAATGTCATGGTGTTTGACATCCATTCTCATTTCTTGCATGTGACCTAAACTTGCAACCAAGGACAAACATTTGATTTTGCAACCCGTTGTTATGGACTAGAGCATGTGCATGTAGTTCAATTTTGAATTATGCACATAAATGCCTAGAAAACTCAGTTAACGTATAAAAATGTCCAAACAATCCCCGACAAAATCCAAAATTTAACACGACACTCTTGTTGTTCTATGTTGACACCGGGAAAAAAATTGGAAGGAAGAAGAGGTGACGAATATCGTTTTGTCCACAAAGGTGACACGTTTCCGTAACGGAATCATGAGGCTTCTTCTGAGAAACTCTTGTTTTGTGAGAAGCTTATATCATAACCTGTCCCCAGGGGCGGAGACAGGGGGCGAGCAGGGGCTAGACCCCCCAACGATCGCCCCCCCCCCCCCTAACGATCTACTCCAGATATTAGTGCTAATACGCAGGCACGCAGCAGTATATACAAGTATTCAAGTACTATCCGTACATAGGTTCAACTAGTTGTACTATTAAGGCCCAAAATCATCTGTCGACATTGCTCTGTACGTGCTGAAGCCCAAAGAAAGCCCATGCCTCATGTTGATTGGCCATTCAGCGGTGAACTGTGTAACTTGCAGGACGAAACCTAGCGTGCGTCTGCAGGTTGTTTAGATCGACTCCATGCCGCCGCTGCCGCCGCTCACCGATATTTGAGGCCACCGCTCGGCACGATGCCAGCGGCCAGAAGCCAAATAAGGACACCACCGTGATGTGACGACGGTGTCGTGCTAGCCATGGTCTTCGCTGCCCCTGCCCCTCTTGAATTTTGCTGCAATATTGACTGCATCTGGGTCTGTTGATCATGGTGTTTATTTTTCAACCGCTCAAATATGAAGGTATCATATATACTTTACACTTTTGTTGATTGACTGTCGGCTGCATCCTACTCTGCTAATTAATTGATTCACTTTCGCACAAGAGAATTGATAAATTTATTGCATGCATTCTTATAATGAGCGATCACTTTATTTGAACCTTTACATTGTCGCTAGATGAAAAGATCATTTCTGGGAAAGTTCTTCCAATTAGATTACCAAATTGTTCAATGAGATTTGTAGTCATGGGCCTAAATTTTATTATTTGAAATGAAGTATATTGCCAAATATACATTTCTATATTTGTGATATTCTATCTCTTGTGCAAAGCTGCACATTTTAGTGTGACCTGTTCTGTATTGTGCATTTGTCTGCTGTTGTTATGTGCTCATACTTGGGAGGAAGTAGCCCTCTTACTTTAGTCCAATTTTTGTCTCTTATGTGGTTAAGTGAAAAAGAATTATTCTTCGCCCCCCTCATGTTCAAATCCTGGCTCCGCCCCTGCCTGTCCCAAATGGGACAATATTTTTTACCCCATCATGTTGATGCCATTCCATGATAGCATGCCAAGGTTCATGAATTTCAGACGGATTTTAGATTTACTAGAATTACAAAAGCAAGTACCTCAACGTTTGCCGGAGAGCCACGGTGCCGTGATGTTCGATATTCATCCCCATTTCTTGCATGGGACATAAGCATAAACCCATGGACACATATATGATTTTACAACCCATGTTGGTGCACCGGAGCATGTGCATGTAGTTTAATTTTGAATTGTGCACCTGAAATATATGGATAGAAAACTAATTTAATGTATAAAATGTCCAAATGAACCCTGAATAATTCCAATTTTTTTACGACACGCATATAGCTGCATGTTCACTACAGATAAAAATTCTAGCAATTCAAACACCGTCCATTGCCGCTGTGACCCCATTATGTAATTCAAATCAAGATGAAAAATCAAGTAAATCCCACACAATTTATTATCACCAACCGTGTGGGATGCAGTACAAAATATCCTGGAGCACTGTCGGTGTATAGTACGCCCATGGCTTACGCGAGAAGGTGTGTCACCTACAGTCCACAGCCGACGTGTCAAGCACACTAGCTCGCTCCCCAAATATCATTTCACTGTTCAATTATCACGAGTGAAAGATGGGAACGTGGACCCGCGTCGTGAGGGCAACTTCGGCGAGAGCGCGGCCACAGCCGCCATGCGCGTGCTAACAAGGTGCATGAGCGCGGCCGCAATCTACGACTGGGCGGCCAAGGCAGCCCAAACGGCCTTTGTTGCTTCTCAGGTGGCGGCAGCAACATCTGCCTCGGGGATAGCAACTGGCGAAAGTGGTACAACAACTGTCCGTTCCACAGCGGCGGCCTTAGCCCTGATGGAGGCCACCCATGCCCAGCTCGTGGCGGTCACCGTACAAATCGAACGAAGTTTCTTCGACAACGGTCGGCAACTCACGACCGAAGAGCTCGCAATCGCCAAGAGCGTTTGAGCAGTTGTCCATTCCTCCGTCGCATACCTTGCCGCGACGGAGCCCGTCCAAGCCCAAATCGCGGCCGCCCACACCCATCTCGTGGCGGCCTTTTCCAAAGAGATGGCGGACGCGGATGGCGAGATGCTTGCCTAGTATGGTGCGATGGATGCCATGGAGCCCCTTCCCCAGGAGACCGTCAGGCGCGAGTTGGACATGGAGGAGGCGGCGGAGATCGACGAGCACCAGCCATAGTAGTACTCTTTGTTTTGTTTAATTAAGAGCGTTGTCTTTAATTTGTTAGAGTAATGTTTAGGTCAGCTAGCTCTGTTTAACTTTAATTGCTGAACTTGCTCGATTAAGAAGTGTGGTGTGATATAGCCTCCTTTGTGTACCCAAATTATACAATGACGTTGATGACCACTTTAACCAGGGAAATTCGAACCAAAAAATTTGACGTTCAAACTCATCACACACGGGTTAAGCTATCTGAATCGTTTGTGATGTTCACATATCGTACATAGTTCTGAATAAGGGACTTTGTCTGATACACTTTGCGCGCCAGTTCTTTTGCTAAACGATTCAAAATTTTCGGCTTCAGCGAAAATATCTACCTCTCCGCCCCTCTCCCTTACCAAAAGCCACGTTTCCCCTATTTTCGCCTTGCTTTCCAAGTCGAAACCTTCACTCCTTGCTTGCAGTGCCGCCTCCTCGCCAGCGACCCTCCTTCACGCTACTCGGCCTCGTCTATCCAGGCAGGTAATCCACACCCGACCCCCATCGTCCTCCTCCTTCCACATCCCACATGCCCCGGCCACCAACGCGACACCTTCCACCCAAATCACCAACCCCTCCACCAAATAAGCACCACCCTAAGCCATGGTGCACGCAGTATAGCTAGGAGCTCAAGGAGCATTTGGCAGCGGAGAAGCAAATCACAGCCGCACGCGCGGATGAGGTCGCGATGGCTGCCATTCGTGCCGAACCCGAGATCTTAGAGGAGCACATTGCCATTTGCTAGCTATGCCAGTTAAGCATGCTCGGTTACCCGTTGCGTGTGCTGCTCCTGCCTTTTCTTAATAAATTCTAGTGAATTGTGCTATCTATTTTACCATGCAATCTGTTGCTCTAGTGTATATGTTCTATATGTCATGCAGTATGGTGCTCACTTATTAATTGTCTGGTTAATTAGTTGTCGTCTTCATTTAACTTTTGGTTCAATTCTGCAAATGTGATGTTCAATTCTTCAGGCTGTAATTTTGTATTGTCTTCCATGTGAGAAACAATTCGAATTTATCTTTACAAAATACATGAGAAACAAATACAATTGCTATATTTCCAAGTTGTCAAGCATGCTTGGTTTGGTTATACATTGTGCAATGTGGTGCACAGTTAGCATTTGGTTCATTTGTTGTGGTGTTTAGTTAATAGTTTGGTTCAATTCTGTAATGCGAGGTTCAATAGTTGTGGGTGCATTCTGTTATTGTATGCCATGTGAGAAGTAAATCGAATTTGGTTGTACTAAATACATGAGAAACAAATACAATTGCTATATTTCCAAGTTGTTAAGCATGCTTGGTTTGGTTAACTGTCTGACCTTCTATTAGGAGTATGTTATATTGTGCAATGTGGTGCTCAGTTAACGTTTGGTTCATTTGTTGTGGTGTTTAGTTAACTATTTGGTTCAATTCTGCAATGTGATGTTCAATTGTTGTGGGTGCATTCTGTTATTGTATACCATGTGAGGAATAAATTGAATTTTGTTATACTAAATACATGAGAAACAAATACAATTGCTATATTTCCAAGTTTTAAGCATGCCTGATTTGGTTAACTGTTTGATCTTCTATTAGAAGTATGTTATATTGTGCAATGTGGTGCTCACTTAATGTTTTGTTCATTTGTTGTGGTATTTAGTTAACTGCTTGGTTCAATTCTGTAATGCGATGTCCAATTGTCGTGGGTAGAATTTTGTATTGTTGTGCATGTGAGGAATAAATGTATTTTCTAGTTCTTAATCATTCTTGGTTTGGATAAATGGATTTTCCATGTGGCTTGAATTAATCTCATGAATCTGCAATGTGCTTATTTTTCATCAACATATTGTACTAAGCATGCGAACCCTTAATTAACCCGATGACTCACTACCTTATATGTGTTGCAGGGAAACAATGGGAAGCACTGAGGTTTACAATCGAGGTTAGCATGTGCATGGTCCTTTGTCTAATAGCACATTATTGTGCAATTGCAGGAACCATTCTAATATTTAGGTTTTTAATAATTTGGTCTTGCACATGTAGGTACTGCTGTCAGAGGTTTTCACCGACTGTTCGACCCTTTTTGCATATGGGGAAATGAGTTGTCCATGAATATCAATCAAGTCAAGAAACTCAGAAAGATTGTTAGGATAAATAAATTAGTGGCAAAAAAATAAGATATTTGTCTGCACAATGAAGAAGACATCAGTTCACTACAAGATGGTACTAACTATTATTCCTTGCCTTTTTTTATTCTTTGCCCCATTTCCAATATAGAGAAGATATTTATGCACATCCTTGTTTTCAGGCCTTTCCAAATAGTTCATTGATGATTACCTGTCAAACCACCTCTATGGTCAGGAGGCGAGGAAGGTTTTCATACAACACCCACGGTTCAATATTGAAGTGTTCCTGAAGAGGACGAATGATGGATGGTCAATGATCCACGGGCACTGGCCTAAAGTTGCAAAGACCTTCAACATGAATGAAGGCTCAATATTTGCCTTCCGCTTCAGCAATTTTTCAGATGAGATGCATATGTCTATGTACCGTCTATGATGCTAATTTTGAAAGGTTCTAGATGTGGCATGTGAAACTTGGTGCTGGTGCAGTTGTGTAATGGGTACCTAAGTGCTGAAGCTATATCATGTTGTACTCTGATGTATTTCAATTATGAAATCCTGCTTTCTTAATATGGAAATGACATATATTATCTGCTTAATATGAATGTCAATTAGATTAATAAATGTATTAATAATAATAGGGCAATTAGCCTGCTAATGGCCAGCTACCCTGCTAATTGGGTTTTTTCTATTGCAAACGGTTATTCAGAAAACACCGTGGGCGATGACCTGAGACAACGCACACAGTTTCTAGGAATAAACCATGTTGGATCAATGAACAATCACACATGAGATTCTCTTGAAAACTGTTTGCATTAGGCCACCTTGCGCAAATGTTTACCACATAAAAACTATGTGTGATGGACAGCCTTTGCCACACAGTTTCTTCTATGCACAGTGTGTAATGCATTCAATAACGCAAACCATAAATTTGTTAATATCATGTGCAATGGCAACGCTATCATAAATGATTTAACGAGGAAAATTGTGTATGATGTACCAGCGAACATAAACGTTTTCCTTGGAGTAACTGTGTGGGATGTATATACGAACGGAAACGATTAGCTGGGAGTGACTGTGTGGGATGTACTTACGACCGAAAATGATTTTGCTTGTATAATTGTTTTTTTTTTGCACTACTGTACGTATAAGCGTATTTGATCGCTCGCCGGTCGCACACGACCTCATTTTTCCGAGCGTGTGTGCTAGGAGGGCATATCCCCGATGGTTTCTGGATCGTGTGGGAAGGACCCCCCCTATCGCCCACACTCACTTGGTGACAGTTCCAAATGACTTCGTGGAAAGGGGTTAAAAACCGTTTGTATAGCACCTCGCTCTACCAGTGAGGTCACATATAATCAAAGCCCCAAACATCAAATGGTTCAATAACAAGTGAATAATTCATATACATTTCCTGACGTCTACCAATACTACCAACTTTTTGACATTCATCACAAGAAATGACAAACATACGAGCATCTCTGAAAAGAGTAGGCCAATTAAATTTAGACTGTAATACCTTGTGTGTAGTTCTATCTCCCGCATGGTGTCCTCCGTATGCCTCGGAGTGACACTTCCGTAGGATTTGTTTCTATTCATGCTCAGATATACAATGTCTAATAATACCATCTACTTCTTCTTTATAAAGATGTGGGTCATCCCACAAGTAATGTCTTAAATCAAAGAAGAATTTTTTTCTTTTGTTGGTAGGTGAAACTAGGTGGTATATATTTAGCTACAATGTCATTAGTGTTGGGGATCGTAGCAGAAAATCAAATTTTTTCTACGCATCACCAAGATCTATCTATGGAGTAATCTAGCAACGAGGGAGAGGGGAGTGCATCTACATACCCTTGTAGATCGCGATGCGGAAGCATTGCAAGAACGCGGATGAAGGAGTTGAACTCGCCGCGATTCAGATCGCGATTGATTCCGATCTAAGCGCCGAACAACGGCGCCTCCGCGTTCAACACACGTGCAGCCCGATGACGTCTCCCACGCCTTGATCCAGCAAGGAGAGAGGGAGAGGTTGGGGAAGACTCCATCCAACAGCAGCACGACGGCGTGGTGGTGGTGGAGGAGCGCGGGACTCCAGCAGGGCTTCGCCAAGCACTGCGAGAGACGAGGAGGGAGAGAGGTAGGGCTGCGCCAAGCGACAGAGGTCAAAACCGTGTTGTGGGCAGCCCCAAAACTCACATATATATAGGGGGGAGGGAGGGGCTGCGCCCCCTCTAGGGTTTCCCACCCCTAGGGGTGCGGCCACCTCAAATCCCATCTGAGGGTGGCGGCCAGAGGGGGAGAGGGAGAGGGGGCGCACCAGATTGGGCCCTAGGGCCCATCTGCCCTAGGGTTTGCCCCCTTCCCCTCTTGGAGGCGCCTTGGGCCTTGGTGGGGGAGCGCACCAGCCCACCTGGGGCTGGTCCCCTCCGACACTTGGCCCACGTATGCCTCCGGGGCTGGTGGCCCCACCCGGTGGACCCCCGGGACCCTCCCGGTGGTCCCGGTACGCTATCGATAGCGCCCGAAACTTTTTCGGTGACCAAAACGGGACTTCCCATGTATGAATCTTTACCTCCGGACCATTTCGGAACTCCTCATGACGTCCGGGATCTCATCCGGGACTCCGAACAACATTCGGTAACCGCGTACATACTTTCCTTATAACCCTAGCGTCATCGAACCTTAAGTGTGTAGACCCTATGGGTTCGGGAACCATGCAGACATGACCGAGACAACTCTCCGGACAATAACCAACAGCGGGATCTGGATACCCATGTTGGCTCCCACATGTTCCACGATGATCTCATCGGATGAACCACGATGTCAAGGATTCAATCAATCCCATATACAATTCCCTTTGTTTATCGGCATAGTACTTGCCCGAGATTCGATCGTCAGTATACCGATACCTCGTTCAATCTCATTACCGGCAAGTCTCTTTACTCGTTCTATAACACATCATCCCGTGATCAACTCCTTGATCACATTGTGCACATTATGATGATGTCCTACTGAGTGGGCCCAGAGATACCTCTCCGTCATACGGAGTGACAAATCCCAGTCTCGATTCGTGCCAACCCAACAGACACTTTCGGAGATACCTGTAGTGCACCTTTATAGCCACCCAGTTACGTTGTGACGTTTGGTACACCCAAAGCATTCCTATGGTATCCGGGAGTTGCACAATCTCATGGTCTAAGGAAAAGATACTTGACATATAGAAAAGCTTTAGCATACGAACTACACGATCTGTGCTAGGCTTAGGATTGGGTCTTGTCCATCACATCATTCTCCTAATGATGTGATCCCGTTATCAACGACATCCAATGTCCATGGTCAAGAAACCGTGACCATCTGTTGATCAACGAGCTAGTCAACTAGAGGCTTACTAGGGACATGGTGTTTGTCTATGTATCCACACATGTATCTGAGTTTCCTATCAATACAATTCTAGCATGGATAATAAACAATTATCATGAACAAGGAAATATAATAATAACCAATTTATTATTGCCTCTAGGGCATATTTCCAACAGTCTCCCACTTGCACTAGAGTCAATAATCTAGTTCACATCGCCATGTGATTAACACTCACAGGTCACATCGCCATGTGACCAACATCCAAAGAGTTTACTAGAGTCAGTAATCTAGTTCACATCAATATGTCATTAACGCTCAATGAGTTCTGGGTTTAATCATGTTATGCTTGTGAGAGAGGTTGTAGTCAACGGGTTTGCAACATTCAGATCCCTATGTACTTCGCAAAACTTTTATGTCATATCGTAGATGTTGCTACCACGTTCCACTTGGAGCTATTCCAAACTATTGCTCCATTATACGTATCCGGTATCTCTACTCAGAGTTATCCGGACAGGTGTTAAGCTTGCATCGACGTAACTCTTTACATCGAACTCTTTATCACCTCCATAACCGAGAAACATTTCCTTATTCCTCTAAGGATAATTTTGACCACTATCTAGTGATCCACTCTTGGATCACCTTTGTACCCTCTTGCCAGACATGTGGCAAGGCACACTTCAGGTGCGATACTCAGCATGGCATACCGTATAGAGCCTATGACAGAAGCATAGGGGACGACCTTCGTCCTTCCTCTTTCATCTGCCGTGGTCAAGCTTTGAGTCTTACTCAACTTCACACCTTACACTCAGGTAAGAACTCCTTCTTTGACTGATCTATTTTGAACTCCTTCAAAATCATGTCAAAGGTGTGTGTTCTTTTGAAAGTATCATCGGGCGTCTTGATCTATCTCTATAGATCTTGATGCCCAATTATATAAGCAGCTTTATCTAGGTCTTCCTTTGAAAAACTCCTTTCAAACAACCCTTTATGCTTTCCAGAAATTCTACATCATTTCGTATCAACAATATGTCATTCACATATACTTATCAGAAATGTTGTAGTGCTCCCACTCACTTTATTGTAAATACAAGTTTCTAACAAACTTAGTATAAACCCAAAAACTTTGATCACTCCATCAAAGCGTATATTCCGACTCCGAGATGCTTGCTCCAGTCCATGGAAGGATCGCTGGAGCTAGCATACCTTTTAGCATCCTTAGGATCGATAAAACCTTTCTGATTGTATCACATACAACCTTTCCTTACGAAAACTTGTAAGGAAACTTGTTTTTGTCATCCATCTGCCAGATTTCATAAATGCAGCTAATGCTAACATGATTCCGACGGACTTAAGCATCGCTACGGGTGAGAAAATCTCATCGTAGTCAACTCCTTGAACTTGTGAAAAACTCTTTGCCACAAGTCGAGCTTCATAGACGATGACATTACCGTCCACGTCCGTCTTCTTCTTAAAGATCCATTTATCTCAATGGCTTGCCAATCATCGGGCAAGTCCACCAAAGTCCATACTTTGTTTTGATACATGGATCCTATCTCGGATTTATGGGCTTCTAACCATTTGTCGGAATACGGGCCCACCATCGCTTCTCCATAGTTCGTAGGTTCATCGTTGTCCAACAACATGACATCTAAGACAGGATCACCGTACCACTCAGGAGTAGTACATATCCTTGTCGACCTACGAGGTTCGATAGCAACTTGATCTGGAGCTTCATGATCACTATCATTAGTTTCCTCTTCAACAGTCGTAGGTTCCACAGAAACATCTTTCTGTGTTGCACTACTCTCCGATTGAAGTGAGGGTTCGACAACCTCATCAAGTTCTATCTCCCTCCCACTCAATTCTTTCTAGAGAAACTCCTTCTCGAGAAAGGACCCGTTCTTAGCGACAAACATTTTTGCCCTTGGATCTGAGATAGAAGGTATACCCAAATGTTACCTTTGGGTATTTTATGAAGATGTATTTGTCCGCTTTGGGTTCGAGCTTTTTCCGGCTGAAGCCATAAGCATCGCAGCCCCAAACATTAAGAAACGACAACTTGGTTTCTTGCCAAACCACAGTTCATACGACGTCATCTCAACGGACTTAGATGATGCCCTATCTAAAGTGAATGCAGCTGTTTCTAATGCATAACCTCAAAATAATAGCGGTAGATTGGTAAGAGACAACATATATCGCACCATATCTCATAAGGTTCGATTACGACGTCCGAACACACCATTACACTGTGGTGTTCAAGGTGGCTTCAACTGCGAAACGATTCCACAATGTCTTAAGTGATTGCCAAACTCATAATTCAAATAATCTCCCCTTGATCAGATCGTAGGAACATGATCTTCTTGTTATGATGATTCTCAACTTCACTCTGAAATTGCTTGAACTTTTCAAACGTTTTCAGATTTTGCTTCATTAAGTAAATATAACCATATCTACTCAAATCACAGTGAAGATGAGAAAATAATGATATCCACCACACGCCTTAATTCTCATTGGATCACACACATCAGTATGTGTGACTTCCAACAAGTCACTTGCCCGTTTCATTGTACCTGAAAACGGGATCTCAGTCATCCTGCCCATGAGGCATGGCTCGCATGTGTCAAGCGATTCAAAATCAAGTGACTCCAAACATCCATCAGCATGGAGTTTCTTCATGCATTTTATGCCAAAATGACCTAAGCGGCAGTGCCACAAGAAAGTGGTACTATCATTATTAACTCTACATCCTTTGGCGTTAATATTATTATCATGTGTATTACTATGATCGAGATTCAATAAACCATTGGGTGCATGACCATAAAGGTATTATTCATGTAAACAGAATAACCATTATTCTCTAACTTAAATGAATAATCGTATTGCAATGAACATGATCTAATCACATTCATGATCAACGTAGACACCTGATAACATTTATCTAGGTTCAACACTAATCTCGAAGGTAGAGAGAGCGTGCGATGGTGATCTCATCAACCTTGGAAACACTTCCAACACACATCGTCACCTCGCCCTTAGCTAGTCTCCGTTCAGTCCGTAGCTTTTGCTTCAAGTCACTAATAATAGCAACTGAACCGGTATCCAATACCTAGGTGCTACAAGGAGTACTAGTAAGGTACACATCAATAACATGTATATCAAATATACTTTGTTGAAGTAGCCAGCTATCATATCTACCATGTATTTGGGGTAGTTCCGCTACCATGTGACCGTTCCCCTTACAATAGAAGCACTTAGTCTCGAGGTTTGGGTTCAACCTTGGGTTCCTTTATTAGAGCGACAACTGGTTTGTCATTCATGAAGTTTCCCTTCTAGCCCTTTCCCCCTTTTTGAAACTAGTGGTCTTGTTAAACCATCAACACTTGATGCTCCTTCTTGATTTCTACTCTTGCGGTCTTAAGCACCGCTAATAGCTCCGGGATCATCTCCATCCTTTGCATGTCATAGTTCATCACGAAGTTCTAGTGGCTTGGTGATAGTGTCTAGAGAATTCCGTCAACCACTATCTCATCTGGAAGATTAACTCCCACTTGGTTCAAGTGATTTTAGCACCCAGACATTCTGAGCACATGCTCACTAGTTGAGCTATTCTCCTCCATCCTTTTTGGCAAAAGAACTTGTCAGAGGTCTCATACCTCTCAACACGGGCATGAGCCTGAAATCCCAATTTCAGCTCTTAGAACATCTCATATGTTCTATGACGTTCAAAACGTCAATGGAATCCTGATTCTAAGCCGTAAAGTATGGTGCACTAAACTATCAAGTAGTCATCAGGACGTGTCTGTCAGGTGTTCACAACATCCACAGACGACGTTGTAGGGGTTTGCACATCGAGCGGTGCATCAAACACGTAAGCTTTCTGTGTAGCAGTGAGGACACTCCTCGGATACGGACCCAGTCCACATCATTGCTTACAATATCTTTCAACTTAGTCTTTCTCTAGGATCGTATTAAACAGGGAGCTACAACGCAGTTATTGGTCTACAACATAATTTGTGAAGACAACTTAGACTATTGTTCATGACAATTAAGTTCATCTAATGAACTCCCACTCAGATAGACATCTCTCTAGTCATCTAAGTGATACATGATCCGAATCGACTAGGCCGTGTCCGATCATCACGTGAGACGGACTAGTCATCAACGGTGAACATCTTCATGTTGATCGTATCTTCTATACGACTCATGTTCGACCTTTCGGTCTTCCGTGTTCCGAGACCATGTCTGTACAAGCTAGGCTCGTCAAGTGAACCCTAAGTGTATCGCGTGTGTAAATCTGGCTTACACCCGTTGTATGTGAACGTTAGAGCCTATCACACCCGATCATCACGTGGTGCTTCAGAACAACGAACCTTAGCAACGGTGCACAGTTAGGGGAACACAATTCTTGAAATTTAGTGAGAGATCATCTTATTCACTACCGTCGTTCTAAGCAAATAAGATGTAAAACATGATAAACATCACATGCAATCAAATAGTGACATGATATGGCCAATATCATTTTGCTCCTTTTGATCTTCATCTTCGGGGCTCCATGATCATCATCGTCACCGGCATGACACCATGATCTCCATCATCATGATCTCCATCATCGTGTCTTCATGAAGTCGTCTCGCCAAGCATTACTTCTACTACTATGGCTAACGTTTAGCAATAAAGTAAAGTAATTACATGGCGTTATTCAGTGACACGCAAGTCATACAATAAATAAGACAACTCCTATGGCTCCTGCCGGTTGTCATTCTCATCGACATGCAAGTCGTGATTCCTATTACAAGAACATGATCAATCTCATACATCACATATATATCATTCATCACATCCTTTTGGCCATATCACATCACATGGCACATGCTACAAGAACAAGTTAGACGTCCTCTAATTGTTGTTGCAAGTTTTTACGTGGCTGCTATAGGTTTCTAGCAAGAACGTTTCTTACCTACGCCAGAACCACAACGTGATATGCCAATTTCTATTTACCCTTCATAAGGACCCTTTTCATCGAATCCGATCCGACTAAAGTGGGAGAGATAGACACCCGCTAGCCACCTTATGCAACTAGTGCATGTCAGTCGGTGGAACCAGTCTCACGTAAGAGTACGTGTAAGGTCGGTCCGGGCCGCTTCATCCCACGATGCCGCCGAATCTAGACAAGACTATTAACGGCAAGTAAAATGACAAATCGACGCCCACAACAACTTTGTGTTCTACTCGTGCAAGAAACTACGCATAAACATGGCTCTGATACCACTGTTGGGGATCGTAGCAAAAAATCAAAAAAATTCTATGCATCACCAAGATCTATCTATGGAGTAATCTAGCAACGAGGGAGAGGGGAGTGCATCTACATACCCTTGTAGATCGCGATGCGAAAGCGTTGCAAGAACGCGGATGAAGGAGTCATACTCGCTGCGATTCAGATCGCGGTTGATTCCGATCTAAGCGCCGATCAACGGCGCCTCCGCGTTCAACACACGTGCAGCCCGATGACGTCTCCCACGCCTTGATCCAGCAAGGAGAGAGGGAGAGGTTGGGGAAGACTCCATTCAACAGCAGCACGACGGCGTGGTGGTGGTGGAGGAGCGCGGGACTCCAGCAGGGCTTTGCCAAGCACTGCGAGAGACGAGGAGGGAGAGAGGTAGGGCTGCGCCAAGCGACAGAGGTCAAAACCGTTTTGTGGGCAGCCCCAAAACTCACATATATATAGGGGGAAGGGAGGGGTTGCGCCCCCTCTAGGGTTTCCCACCCCTAGGGGTGCGGCCACCTCAGATCCCATCTGAGGGTGGCGGCCAAAGGGGGAGAGGGAGAGGAGGGCGCACCAGATTGGGCCCTAGGGCCCATATGCCCTAGGGTTTGCCCCCTTCCCCTCTTGGAGGCGCCTTGGGCCTTGGTGGGGGGGGGGGGGGCGCACCAGCCCACCTGGGGCTGGTCCCCTCCCACACTTGGCCCACGTATGCCTCCGGGGCTGGTGGCCCCACCCAGTGGACCCCCGGGACCCTCCCGGTGGTCCCGGTACGCTACCGATAGCGCCCGAAACTTTTCCGGTGACCAAAACGGGACTTCCCATATATGAATATTTACCTCCGGACCATTCTGGAACTCCTCGTGACGTCCGGGATCTCATCCGGGACTCCGAACAACATTCGGTAACCGCGTACATACTTTCCCTATAACCCTAGCGTCATCGAACCTTAAGTGTGTAGACCCTACGGGTTCGGGAACCATACAGACATGACCGAGACAACTCTCCGGCCAATAACCAACAGCGGGATCTGGATACCCATGTTGGCTCCCACATGTTCCACGATGATCTCATCGGATGAACCACGATGTCAAGGATTCAATCAATCCCGTATACAATTCCCTTTGTTTATCGACATAGTACTTGCCCGAGATTCGATCGTCGGTATACCGATACCTCGTTCAATCTCGTTACCGGCATGTCTCTTTACTCGTTCTATAACACATCATCCCGTGATCAACTCCTTGATCACATTGTGCACATTATGATGATGTCCTACCGAGTGGGCCCACAGATACCTCTCCGTCATACGGAGTGACAAATCCCAGTCTCGATTCGTGCCAACCCAATAGACACTTTCGGAGATACCTGTAGTGCACCTTTATAGCCACCCAGTTACGTTGTGACGTTTGGTACACCCAAAGCATTCCTACGGTATCCAGGAGTTGCACAATCTCATGGTCTAAGGAAAAGATACTTGACATATAGAAAAGCTTTAGCATACGAACTACACGATCTGTGCTAGGCTTAGGATTGGGTCTTGTCCATCACATCATTCTCCTAATGATGTGATCCCGTTATCAACGACATCCAATGTCCATGGTCGGGAAACCGTGACCATCTGTTGATCAACGAGCTAGTCAACTAGAGGCTTACTAGGGACATGGTGTTTGTCTATGTATCCACACATGTATCTGAGTTTCCTATCAATACAATTCTAGCATGGATAATAAACAATTATCATGAACAAGGAAATATAATAATAACCAATTTATTATTGCCTCTAGGGCATATTTCCAACAATTAGCATAGTCAGCAAACCAAGGAGTGTTATGAGAAGCATTAATGACAACAAGTTGTTCATCGGGGAAACAATCATCAATGAGTAGTGGGTCATCAAGAATATTTTCTAACATAGATAAGTTGTCATCTACGGGGTTCTCAGCTCCTTTTCTATCAGTGATATGCAAGTCAAATTCTTGCAGCAAGAGAACCCACCTAATAAGCCTAGGTTTAGCATCTTTCTTCTCCATAAGATATTTAATAGCAGCATGATCGGTGTGAACAATTACTTTGGAATCAACAATGTAAGATCCAAATTTATCACAAGCAAACACAACTGCTAAAAATACTTTCTCAGTAGTAGCATAATTTCTTTTGGCATTGTCTAAAGTTTTACTAGCATAGTGGATAACATTAAATTTCTTATAAACTATTTATCCTAAAACAGCCCCAACAGCATAGTCACTAGCATCACACATAATTTCAAAAGGCAAGTTCCAATCAGGTGGTTGAACAATAGGTGCGGTGGTTAAGGTTTTATTAAGTGTTTGAAAGGCTTCTACACAATCATCATCAAAAATAAAAGGAACATTCTTCTATAATAAATTGGTAAGAGGCCTAGAAATTTTAGAGAAGTCTTTAATAAACCTTCGATAGATACCAGCATGACCAAGGAAACTACGAATACCTTTAATATCTTTAGGACATGGCATTTTCTCAATTTCATCAACTTTAGCTTTATCCACCTCAATATCTCATTCAAAAAATTTCTGCCCCAAGACAATACCTTCATTGACCATAAGGCGGCACTTCTCCCAATTCAAGACAAGATTAGTTTGCTCACATCTATGCAAAACTTGATCAAGTTTTCTTAAGCAATCATCAAAATAAGTTCCATAAATGAAAAAAATCATCCATGAAAACCTCAACAATCTTTTCACAAAAGTCAGAGAATATAGCAGTCATACATCTTTGAAAGGTAGCAGGTGCATTGCATAAAGCAAAAGGCATATGTCTACAAGCATAGGTTCCAAAAGGACAAGTAAAGGTGGTTTTCTCTTGATCAGGTTGTGAAAGAGGTATTTGAGAGAAACCAGAATATCCATCTAGAAGACAAAAGTGTGTGTGCTTTGACAAACTTTCTAGCATTTGATCAATGAAAGGCAAAGGATAGTGATCTTTCCTAGTTGCTTTATTTAATTATCTAAAATCAATTACCATCCTATAGCCAGTCACAATTCTTCGTGGAATAAGTTCCTTTTATCATTTGGAACAGCAATAATACCTACTTTCTTAGGAACACAATGAACGAGACTTACCCATCTACTATAAGCTATATGATAAATTATACCTGCTTCCTAAAGCTTTAATATTTCATTTCTTACCACTTCTTTCATTTTGGGATTTAACCGTCGCTGATGATCGACAACGGGTTTATCATATGGTTCCATATTAATCTTGTGCTGATAGAGAGTGGGACTAATGCCCTTAAGGTCATCAAGAGTATATTCAATAGCAGCACGGTGCTTCCTTAGAGTTTTCAACAACCTCTTTTCTTCATGCTCTATAAGGTTAGCACTGATAATAATAAGATGTATCTTCTTTTCATCAAGATAAGCTTATTTCAAAGTGTCAGGCAATTGATTTCATTCAAGCACATGATCACCTTTAGGTGGAGGAGGACCTCCTAGAGTTTCAACATGCAAGTTGTGCTTGAGAATAGGTTGTCGTCCAAAAAACATCTTATCTATTTCATTTCTTTCATGCATGTGCATATCGTTTTCATGGTCTAGCAAGTATTGTTCTAATGGATCAGTAGGTGGAATAGCAATAGAAGTAAGACCGATTATTTCATCTTTGCTAGGAAATTCCTTGTTGAGAGGTTTCCTACGAAACTTAGAAAAATTAAACTCATGAGACCCATCACCAAAACTAACAGTGACAGTTTCTTTCTCGCAATCTATTTTAGCATTGACAGTGTCCAAGAAAGGTCTACCAAATATTATGGGACAAAATTCATCTCGTGGAGAACCAATAACTAGGAAATAAATAGGGTATTTTATTTTCCCACACAAGACTTCAACATCTCTAACAATCCCAAGTGATGTGATAGTGTCTTTGTTTGCAAGTTTAATAGTGACATCAATATCTTCTATTTCAGCGGGTGCAATCTCATGCATAATTTCTTGATATAAGGTAAAAGGGGTAGCACTCAGGCTATCACCCACATCACATAAACCATGATAGAAATGATCTCCTATTTTGACTGAGACAACATACATGCCAACAACAGGTTTATTCTTATCTTCAGTATCGGGTCTGGCAATTCTAGCAACTTCATCACAGAAATAAATAACATGTCCATCAATATTATAGACCAAGAGATCTTTAATCATAGAAATACTAGGTTCTACTTTAATTTGTTTAGAAGGTCTAGGTTCTCTAATATTACTTTTGTTAGCCACGGTTGAGACTTTAGCATGTTCCTTTATCCTAACGGAAAAAAGTGATTTTTCAATATAAGCAGTAGGCACAACTGGGTCAACATTGTAAACGATAGTTTCTTCTTTAACTCTAACCAGTTCCTCAACCTTTTCTTTAATAGGTGGGTGATATTTGAATGAGGAGATCAACATGGACCAAATGATTCACAAAATGAGGCTACTATCTTAGACTCAAGTCCATATTTAGTTCTAAAATCATTGAAAGCATCGATATCTATAAAAGATTTAACACAATCAAACTCAAATTTAATACCTGACTCTTTACCTTCATCGAGCTCCCAATCTTCAAAGTTGCGTTTAATTCTTTCAAGAAGATCCCACCTGAATTCAATAGTCTTCTTCATAAAGGATCTTGTATAAGAAGTATCGAGCATTGATTGATTATTACGAGAAAGTCGAGCATAAAAAATATGTATAATAATTTCTCTCGGGAGCTCATGATTGGGGCATAAATATAACATTAACTTAAGCCTCGCCCAAGCATGAGCGATACTTTCTCCTTCACGAGGACAAAAATTATAAATATAATTCCAATCACGATGAACTAGATGCATAGGATAAAACTTTTGGTGAAATTTCAATCGATTCTAGCTCCAAGATCCAATATCATCGCATAGCATATACCAGGTCAATGCCTTTCCCCCAAAATATAAAGGGAATACCTTCTTCTTAACTTCGTCTCTTGGTAAACCAGCAAGCTTAAATAATCCACAAAGTTCATCTACATAGATTAGATGCATATCAGGATGTAATGTTCCATCTCCTTCACAAGGATTAGCTAGCGGTTTCTCAATCATACCCAAAGGAATTTCATAACCGGTATTTTCAGTAGGTCTGGTAGGTTGAGGGACAACTCTTTGTGCTTCCGGTCGAGGTGAAGATGCCCCGAACAAACCCCTCAAAGGATTGTTTTCCATAGTGACAAGTGACAATAAATTTCAGCACGTAATATAAATCTTTCCTTACCAAAGGCGCTTCACTCCCCGGAAACGGCACCAAAAAAGATTCTTGATGACCCACAAGTATAGGGGATCAATCTTAGTCCTTACGATAAGTAAGAGTGTCGAACCCAACGAGGAGCAGAAGGAAATGACAAGCAGTTTCCAGCAAGGTAATTTCTGCAGGCACTCAAATTGTGGTAATGAGTTGTTTAATAGCAAGATAATTTGTAACAAGTGACAAGTAGCAATAGTAACAATAAGTGCAGCAATATAGCCCAATACTTTTGTGGCAAAGGACGGACCGGAACGGTTTCTTATAATAGGCAAAGTGTTCTTGAGGAGTCACGTGAATTTTGTCTAGTCACTTTCATCATGTTGGTTTGATTCGTGTTCGCTACTTTGATAATTTGATATATGGGTGGACCGGTGATTGGGTGTTGTTCTTACTTGAGCAAGCCTCCCACTTATTATTACCCTACTTCACAAGCATCCGCAACTATGAAAGAATAATTAAGATAATGTCTAACCATAGCATTCAACATATGGATCCAAATCAGCCCCTTACGGAATAGCGCATGAACTAGGGTTTAAGTTTCTGTCACTCTCGCAACCCATCATCTAATAACTACTCCACAGTGCATTCCCTTAGGCCCAAATATGGTAAAGTGTCATGTAGTCGACGTTCACATAACACCACTAAGGGAATCACAACATACACATCATCAAAATATCGAACGAATATCAAATTCACATGACTATTTGCAACATG
This sequence comes from Secale cereale, assembly GCA_902687465.1. Classification (NCBI taxonomy): domain Eukaryota; kingdom Viridiplantae; phylum Streptophyta; class Magnoliopsida; order Poales; family Poaceae; genus Secale; species Secale cereale. The sequence continues at coordinate 365,964,795 of LR738709.1, forward strand.
GCTTCTCCCGTGGCCTCAAGAATAAAAGTAACTACTCACAAAGCATATGCATGTTCAAGATCATAGGGATAATAAATATCATAATGGATCTGAACATATCTTCCACAAAATAAACCAGCTAGCATCAACTACAAGATGTAATCAACACTACTAGCAACCCGCAGGTACCAATCTAAGGTTTTGATACAAAGATTGAATACAAGAGATGAACTAAGGTTTGAGATGAGATGGTGATGGTGAATATGTTGATGGAGGTTGATCCTCCCACGATGAGAGGGTTGTTGGTGATGGTGATGGCTTCAATTTTCCCCTCCCGGAGGGAAGTATCCTGGACGGAATCGCTCCGCCGGAGAGCAAAAGTGCTTCTGCCCAAGTTCCACCTCGAGACGGCGGCGCTCCGTCCTGAAAGTCCTCTCCTTATTTTTCTTCTAGGGAAATGTGATTATATACCAGAAGATGGTCGCCGGAAGTGGGCATGGGTCCCTACTAGACACCAGGGCGCGCCTGGAGAGGGTGGCATGCCCTAGTGCCTTGCGGGCGCCTGGGTGCCCCCTCCTGTGGTTCTTCTCTCCAATAATTATTATATATTCCAAAATAATTCTCCATAAATTTTCAGCCCATTTGGAGATGTGTAGAATAGGTCTGTGACGTAGCTTTTCAGGTCCAGAATTTTAGCTGTCGGTATTCTCCCTCCTTGTGTAAGCCTTGCAAATTATGAGAGAAATGGCATTAGAATTATTCCCCAAAGTGTTATAATGAATAAAAACACAAAAAATAACAGTAAGAAAACGTGATGCAAAATGGACGTATCAAGGTTCAGCAGCCCACCAACTTTACGACAAGCAAACTCATGTGAAGCTTTTGGCATAATTCCAGAATCATCGACGGTTTCTATCTCGAAGGCTTGCCGTTCTAAAATCGTCCTTTGTGATGCCAACAAGTGGCAGGTTTGTGGCAATTGAAGGTAGTGGTTATGTTCCAGCTCAACGTCGGTAACTTCATAATTTTCTGCAGCTCGATCCAATCTAATAACCATCTTAACTCTATAGTTAGTTCTTGTTTCAGCTCTAAAACGCTTTGACTCATGATCAGTTTACCCTTTCCTTCTAATGCCCTCATTGGAACAAACAAATCTGTGTGAAGTCGCCTTTCCATCAAACTTGCTTAGGTTGGTGCATCTTTTCCTCACATCAAAACCTATGTGACCTCCATATTCTACCCAAAAGCTAAGTTTGGTTGATATTAGTTGAACTTCTCTAAATTCAAATGCATGCTTCTGTCAGTACACATAGAGTTTGGTTGTTATGCTGCCATCAGTACAATAAAAATGCATGACAAGCAGTGCAGAGAAGTATCAAACAAGATTTCCATGCTTTCACAATACACTTTTCTTCAGATTTATTAAGAGACAACAAGATGAAACTATTAGCATTATCAGTCAATCCAAACCAATCAAATCCACTATCCGTATATACAGTATGTTACAAGAACCAGTACAGGTCAATTCTACTTGTCATTGAAATTCAAAAGCATCTAGAGTACAAGCATCATCGAAATTTAAAAGAATACACGCTCCAACAAGTACCACACAGCCAACCAGCGACGAGGATATGGGGATTGTCCGTGAGAGGAGATCGGATTGGGGTAGGGTAGCCTCACTCACCTGGTCGCTAGCGCGTCGATGTAGAGGAGAGGCGGGCGGTGTGAGGAAGGAGCTTGGTCGGGGCGGCAGTCCTCCTCGATTTGTGGTGGCGTGAGGAGCTCGATTCAGGCGGCGGTCCTCCTCAATCTGCGGCGACACTCCTTCCTGGCCCGCTACGGCACTTCGCAGCAGCAGATCTCAGGCCCGCCGGGGCACTCCCCTTGGTCCTCATGGTCGTGTGGCACTGCTACCCTCCACGGCGACAACGCTCGGCTGCTCGGAGCTGCCCCTTCGCGCGTGAGCAAGGACGATCGCGTCAAGCCATCCTTTTCGCCGCCACGATTTTGTGCTGGATGGGTGGCTTTGGATGGATGTTGCCTTTTTTTGCTTTGGATGGATGTTTTCCCTTAGATGTTGTTTCAACGACAGATAAGAGGGGCCAGTTACAACATGACTTGCTAGAGGCAAGTCACTGGATCTTACTCCCCACCCACCCCTATGGATTGTGTTTCGGGGTAGTCCATACATTTGGCCAAATTTTGGGGGCGCCCGCTGGGTGAACGTTTCTATGTCTGGACTGTCTGCTCGGGCATATAGGGGAAATGGGTTTCACCCTCGCCCTTGGAGATGCCCTCATATCCCAAATCCGGGCACTTCAATCCACCATCGTTCTAATCACCATGTTCAAACCAAAACATAGATGATGGGCAAGAGCTAATCTCGATCTAGCTTATTGGAAGGGAAGAACACTAAACAAGCCATTAAGGATGCAAGAAACACAATGACTAAGTGGTTCTGGAAGGGAGGTGGAGGGACCAAGCCCCTCACCCATCACATTATGAATGGGAGTGAAAACAACGTGGAACAACACAGAGCTCTAAAATAGTCAAGAGAGGGGGGAGGTGAGTAGACTATTTTAGAGTTCGGAAAAAGTATGCTTGTATTCCCAAACCATATATCGAAAAACACGTGAAATAGCTCCCGTGAATCCGAATTGCCAAAAATAATAATAATAAAACACTATTTTTAGAAACAGGAACAATAACCTAGACACATGCATATACGCATTGGGTGTCAAACATATAGCTTGTCTCAGCAGTACAACCATACAGCTAATGATCTAACCATAAGTTGGTTCATGATTTGGGCTAGAAGAAAAAACGTAACAGATATGCACTACATATGCAAAACTTGACTAAGAATGTAATACCCTCCGATCCCAAAAAAATGCCGTGGCTTTAGTTCAACTTTAGTAAATATGAATTAAAGCCACAACACTTTTTTTTTTTGATTAGAGGGAATAGTCATTTACTCCCTCCGTTCCCAAATATAAGTCTTTCTAGAGATTCCAACAAGTGACTACATACGGAGCAAAATGAGTGAATCTACACTCTAAAATATGTCTACATACATCCGTATGTTGTAGTCCATTTGAAATGTCTAAAAAGACTTACATTTAGGAACGGAGGGAGTATATGCTAAAATATTTCTTCACACTTTTTGTGGATTGGGGGAAGCAGTCACTTGTATGCTAAAATATTTTTTCATCTGATTTCTTATATGTGTACATTTTTTCAGGACTTCTTTTGAAGCTTCGAGCTATGGCTTTCGAACCCAAGCACGAATCCACCGGCCGGAGCTAGCGAGTCAAAAGTGGGCACTCGTCCGGGAAACGCCTTTTCCCTCTCTTCGTCATCACTAAAAGAAAAGCCTCGATCCCATCAACGGCCCTTTTCCGTAGGGAGCTCGTGAGGAAAGCTCCTCACGTACATCGGCACATGCCTGAGGACGTACCAACAAGTACATCCACAGCACGAGGATGATTAATTAACCAATGACTTTGCCGTGATTAGATAAAAGGGCACGGGCCGGGTATTAGTTAAGCTTATCACGGTACTGAAAAGATAGGGGCCAATATGACAAATATTCTCCTGTTGCGTGCTCCAAATGATCCGTCTCTCGTGATCGACCCATCTCATTCGAGAAGGAGGAAAAAAATCTTATACGACCCGGGTCTTACGCTCCCGAACGTGAGACCCTGCCTAGCGTCTGACACTTGGAGAAACGAATCTCAAAGCAATGAATCCTGACTTAGCCGCCTCGTTACCCAAATGGCCAAATCCATAACCATTTTCACCGCCCATGCTCGCTCGCGGCCGCCGCAACTTTTCTGCTTGTTCTGTCGTGGAAGCACTCGAGCCCCATCCCCGCTGCTCTCCCCCATCGTTCACCGTGGCCGTGGCCGTCATTGCCTGCAACCTACATAGTGTGCCGGCGGTGCCGCAAGTGCAGACGCCCAAGAGCATCGCTGTGGTCATTGAGGACAAGCAGACAGCTAATTCCCGTGAGAATGGAGCAGCACCAGCAAGGCAGTCGCGCCCGGCCGGCATCGAGGGTCGTCACCATGGCCAAATCTGGCGAGCAGCTACGACGGGGACGTGAGTTGGGCCGCCAGCGAACGTGGCCGTTGCCAGCGGGACGGAACGCGCCATGCTGGGGTCGCGTATCTGGCGTCGAGGAGCTCACCGCCGGCTATGTGGCGAGCAGACGGGGCGTATCACACCGGCGGCGGCTGTAGCTTGAGGTCGTTCTAGAGATTTGGAAACGGGAAAATGGGTAACGAGACGGCTCTGCTTTACGATTCGTATTCGCCAGGTGTCGCACGTGGGAGAAGGTCTCACGAGTAGGTGTGTGCGACCCGGTCGCATAGGATTTTTTTCCCGAGAAGGAGAGAATAAACTACGGCGTGCCCTTTCAGATTTTCTATTCCTAAGGTGGTCTGGATCATATATACGTACTACTACTTGATAGTATAAAAAATGATCTTACATCTTAAGACGAAGGGAGTATAAGGAAAGGTTAACGAGCAATTAAACTCCGGGAGTAGTTCACCATGGCTCTTGTATTGGAGATGCTCTAATGTTAGAGCAATTTCAATGACTCCCCTAAATGTAGATGATGTTGTTTGACAATCATTATTTTCGGTTCCCGTAAACGTTTTCACTAATTCTTTTATTTTCATTAAACAAGCATACCTAATCGCCTAGGGCCCGTGAGTCAGTGAAACGTGCGAGTCAGTGAGCGTGAGGAGGGGGGAGCGGCAGCTAGGCGTTGTGGCGCATGTGAGCGGGCCTGCGGCCTGGAAGCAGTTGCAGATGGCGGAACAGTCACTTAGCATGGTGGTGGCGTGCGTGGGCGGGCGTTGTGCAAGGCGTTCCCCTTCCGAAGTTCAGCACGTCAAATTATACAGGAGTGCTATCTTCCCGTAAATGATGAGTGGAGTTGAGGAAAATATATGGGTAGCCGTACAAAAAATTAGGTGTACAGAGTTGTTCGAGGGTTGTTTTGCCTCAATTCCCTGTAAACGTTTTTTAATAGGAGAACTATTGGGGTTGCTCTTACGCCATCATGTGCCCGATGTGGATATTGATGTTATGACATACCTATAATACCTAAATAGTTTATCCCCACTAACTTATTTCTCTTGACATGCAGTCTATCCACCTCATCACACCTGCCACATCATCATTCTATTAGTGACTTACAAATGGGACCGACCACTACATCAGCCATGACACTTAGCATTCGGTTAATGCTAAGGACCCACCAAAACCTGCCACCATCCTCCTCTCTCTCCGTCATTCACCACTCTCACAGGTCAACGCATCAAGCGCTTCCCTATCTATAATAGCGCACAACAACCGAGATTGTCTCTACATATGGCACACCTCCTGCACAACCGCCGACCGGGGTCGCGTCTGCGACTCACGCACACCCATTTCCCACCGGTGGCTGGTCGGACCGAGGTGGGCGTCCCCTCGCGGTAGCGGCCAAGCTTGCCCCTGCCTGCTCGGCCGGCTGCCTCCGCTCCTCCTCCGCCCATGCCGCAGCGGCTGCACTCGCCTCTTCCAGCGCCGCCGACTGCATCCTCTCTTCCCTGCCCCGACCACTGTCCTTGGTGGCCTCCCCTGAGGCCTTCTTCTTCTGCCACTCCTCGCAGATGGAAGATATAGAGAGGAGGTTGCAGCTTGCGGTGGTGGCCTATGCTGGTACCTGGTAGTGGGAATCAGACCAACCGCCGGGATCTTGCCTGGAAGGCCGCTCTACCCGATGACTCACCCATGGAGTGGGTGTTGCGCTGGCCAGGCTCGGCTGATGGTGTTGCCTGGTTGGGCTTCCATTCACAACCACTGCTTGCAGGTCGTTTGATAAACTATAGACTACCTCCCGCCCGCCGAGGCTAATTCAGAGTCAACATTGTACCGCAGTAAAGGCCAAGTATTTTTAAAGCTAAAAAAACCAAGTTTTTGTACGTGAGCCGTAGTTGGGTTATATTCTTTGATCGTTGATGTGAGCCCACTCCATTGGATGGTTCAGTTCAAAGAAAGGAAAAACTACCCCGTGTCAGCCACTCGGCCGCTTGGTCTCTTATCCAAACAACGCCAACCAACGCCAACCCTTCCCCGACCGCGCCCGATGGACTCCTGCCACTAACTCTTTCGTTTCCATGTTTCACTAAATGGCTCATTGGTTCATCTTCCCTGCAGCGGTTCTTATTGCCATCGATGCCTTTGTGATGAATGGTCCTCCGGCCAAGAATGCACGCGAACCAGCCTCAGGAGGAAGAATGCCTCTTTGCTCCAATGAAAATACAGTTACATCCTCCTTGCAGGTACCGCCGTCCTCTATCTCACTCCTCCCTAATCTGCTCTTCCACCCAATATGAGATATATGTCCATGGTCTCCTGATTTCGTCCTTCCCATCTCTTTGCCCTTCCCCCTCCTATTTCACGCATCTCTTGAAATGTTGATGCCGCATCAATTCATTTTGATATGTCTAGTTGATTTTGCTGGGAGAAGTTTTGATATCCAGTTGATTTTGCCAGGAGAAGTTTTGATATGTATATGCCCTTCCCCCTTTGTGATGAACTATCTTTTTTTTTGTTTATGTAGCAAATAACATAACATATCATGCTGCAGCAGTCTTCCAGATTTAATTCCGTATACTTGCTTTTCAAAATCTATGTCGACAAGGCACTTGATCGAAATCCAAGCAGATTGAAAGTCTATTTGTTTGTGAAGAATATTTTTTATCTACATCGTCAAGATATTTATGATTTATCTATTTGACCATTGACCATATTCTCTACCTCATTTTATAGGTCACTGATGCCATTATCCGAGTTATCTCTCCTATCGAATTATCCATGGCTTGCGTCATAAACTTATAGCATGGTACGCTTTGGCCCTCATAGTTAGATTTGGAGAGGGTAGCAATTTGATCATGGTACATGTTGGACAAACATCTACTGGAAAGTAGTATTTTTATTATAAAGTTTATACGTTTTCGGATGCCAAAGAGGGACATTCTTTGTGGTGATTTGCGAGTTATATATATGTCTGTCTATATACATGTAATTTTCAATCAAATTGTATTTATAAAATTTAATCTTACACAATTAGTATATTTATACCAATTGCCTTTTTAAAGAATTGATGTTATTTATGTATATGTACCAACAATTTGTTCTGATGCTTACCATTATCTTTCCAACTTAAACATTTTTGTGTTCTCAAGTTCCAACTCAGGTTTCGACACTAAATTTATCTTAATGTTGACAATGGTCTTCATTGTTGACACCCAAATAAAAAGTTTTTGCTCTTCTTCTTGATCAATCTTGCCTTTTTCTAGGTCAGAGAACAATCAAACATCATACTAAATCCAATTATGTTTTTGCTGTCGGCCCGTGAAGTATAGGTATGATAACAAGATCTTCATGATATTGGTATTGTAGTGATAGTTCATATCATTATTCATCACCATAAAGTTGGTAACAAGGAAAAGCTCGGTACAAGCATTGCCACGACACAAGGATTACACATCAGATTCTTCCACTTATTGTATCAGATAAATATACATATTATGCAATCTCAATGTCGTAGAGAATTTTCTATCCATTAATATATATGTAATAAATTTTATAACCAATTGCCATAGTGTTGTTCACAAGTATACTCAACCACTATGTCTACGATCTTATTACTTCCCAATATATGAACACATCTATGATTTAGACTTATAGTCTTACACCATGTGCTTATGAAGTCCCGCAGCAACGCGCGGGGTATCATCTAGTTCAAGGTACTCTCTCTCCATCTATAGGGCCTAATGCATTTTTCAAGGCCGCCATTGACTATTAATAAGATTAATAGTACATGAGATGTATAATGTGAAAATTATATCATTGAAAACTCCTTTCACGTACGAATTTGACGGTATACTTTGTGTAACTTGCATGCCATATATTATTGCTCTAACATTTGGTCAAAGTTAGTCTCGTAAAACACATTAGGCCTTATACAAACGGAAGGAGAGAGTGGTTTTTTAAATAAAGCCCACCATTTTTTATATTCCAAGCAAGACATCCATGCAAGACCAATCACCACACATGCACGAATGTAAGACCAATCACCACACATGCACGACGATCCGAGCCTCTGCATCTTTGGTGCGATCTTGGTATTGTCAGCGCAAACCTAGGCAGTTTTTTTATTATGAATGCATGCAATCGACTGAACCAAACATACCCGGAAAAGCTGGAAAGCCTCTTGTTCCAATTGTCAATATTTTTTTGTGTTTCCTCGACACTTGCTTCTCTCAAGTACTTCATTTCAAACAACTTCACCACGACAAAGGCAAATCTCATCATTGCGTCAATACATGTCTTATCCAAACGATCTCATCAATGGCATCTCCTGGTGTACCATATGCAAGGATCTGAGTGCATCCGTGCATTTCTAAAGAGCAGAGAAAGGCATTTGTCCGCAAACAATTCTTCCTCGACGTGAAGTAAGGACCATAGTTCTTCATACTCTTCACTATGCGCAGGAATAAATGCCTACACATCCAGAAGCAACGCAAAAAAGCCATTACGAGATACTAGGCTAGCTTTAAGTAGTCATCCTAGAGATTCAAATGTCCCTTTATCCTATCTCGATCAACAACTATCGTGTCTCGAATCAAACCCATGAAGTTGAAAATATGCTCCTCTTCCTTCTTCATTTGTTTGAGGATGCTCATTATCCTCATCATAAACAATTCTTCATCATCATCGCCATTGTGTCATCTCCAAATCTATCGTGCAAAAAAATAACACCTTGTAAATGAACTCCTTAACGTCCGCGTAAACAAGCTCATCCTGACAAATCCATCGTGTCAAAAAACTCGAGATGTAGGGCTAGGTAGGACGTACAACGACGACAAGGACATCACGGACGGACGGGGGACGATGACGAAGCTAGGGTAGGAGGCAGAATGGGCAAGGCACGAATGCGAACAGGGACATAACATACATGAAGAAAGCAGTCTAGGGCCAGGAGGGGGTGGTGATCAATATATGGTGACTTTTGGATGGGTCTGACATGTCGCGTCCGGCCCCAAATCTACCCCATATATGGCAGATGCGTAGTGTCCACACACCGAACCAATGAACTAGGTTTGAAATGTCAGGTTGGAGAGGTTCACTTTTTTTGAACAATGTGTGGACAAATATGGAGTTGGAAGGTCGGGATGAAGATGCTTTAGAGCATCTAGAGCCGGACTTGACAAATTTGACCCCTCAAATGCCCACAGGCGCGCCCGGGCGTGTCAGCGGACAGTAACCAGTCACACCTCAAATAATTGATTTCACATCCAGATATCTCAAATTATAAACCTCAAATTCATACTATTACGTGCAACATTAACGTAATCTTAAGTAGAGCATCTCCAGTTCCGTCGTGCCCATGCCCGGCGGCCGGCTGCGCCCCTCGGAGGGTTGGTCCGGTCGCCAGCGAGATAGAGTAGGACATGGGACACGTCCGAGCTCATGAGACTCAAAGCGTCGCCGTCTCCCATGCCCTACTCTTCATCGTCGGAGTCCGGAACCCTGACGGTGCCGGTGGAAGTCACGTCAATGATGGATCTGTCCTAGGAGGAGCCGCCAACATCCACCAGGACAGGGGTGCAGCGCGCGGGGTTGCGGGCCACCCGTCTGGGCACTGGAGAATGCGACTCCGCCTCTCCAACGTCCACTGCGCAAGGGCCACTACCGCCTCCCACGCCCACTGCCTCGCACGGCGGGCACGCCGCGCCATGTTTTTGTCGAACGCCACGCATGATGTGTCCGCGGCCTTGGCGCGACAATGAAGGGGTTGTGCATTCGCCATCGCATTTGGACGCCAGACGGACCGCACCGCTTCCGGTGAGAGGCAGCGACGGCACGCCTAGCGTCGGATCCATGCGCCATTTGGGCGGACGTAATGGATTCCCGAGTGCTGCCTCGCACGGGCCTCCTCCTGGGAGTGGTAGAGTGCAAGTCGGACGACCATCTCCTCGGGGCCGTGCGAGATGAGCTCGGGTCAACGGATCTGGAGGTGAAGGACTTGGATCTGCTGCCCGCCATGCCGGAGATTGCCGGATGGGAGCTTGGGTGGCAGAGGGGATGTTGGAAATATGAGCACATTACTACGAGATTTAATTCGAATAAACAGAAGATAAATCATGACAGCAATAGCAGAGATTAAACTAATCATGCGAACTAGCATAGTAGATGAACAAATCACATCTAGGGCACATATTAGAAACATGAATTCTATCACGATCTCGAACAAGAAGGATAGAATCACATACGGTGAAGCGGGAACAGCACCGATGTTGTCGACCATGTCGTTGAGGATGAGGTTGTCGAGGTCGGGGAAGAAGTCGTCGTTGGCGAAGTCGTTGCTGCCAATAGTCGCACGAGTGCGCTCCTCAAAAACCTGATCTCCCCTCTCCAGTACAGGATCACCAGAGGCGGGGTTCCGGAGGCCTGCTGTCCCTTCTCGCGGTGCACGCCGGAAGGAGGGATGGAGAAGACTTGTGTGGTGGCGCAATGCTCTAGAACGGTGGTGCGAAACCATACGATGCGGCGTCGGCTACGGTAGACGTCTTCCTGACTATATAATGCGGGCCGGGTAGGTCGTGGAGAAAAACCCCATGTCCAAGTAACAGCCCCACGATCCAAAAGGATCGGAAACGGCTGAGTAATTAACGCGTCCATTAATTATTAATTAATCACTTATTAATTATTTCCGAGCAACAAAAATATAGACAACGTGCATAGCTTTGTCCTCGGCTCGGCTCCCGCAACCCATGGCGAGGCGAGCGAGGAGGAGGAGCGCATGTAGGCCTCACCTTCTCATGCTCATACACGTGGTACATGAGCTCATCTTATAAATAGGTGCAACTCTCTCTGTCAAGGCCACTGGCAGGAGGGATCCATCAACTGACAGCCTCCCGGACCTGTACGCGCCACAGCCCAACCGCCAGCGACGGCCCAACCATAAGGTGCATGGGCCAGAGTGGGCGTGATCTGCCAATCGCTCCCTATATCTACACGCTCACACAGAAGGAAAGACTCATCCAGTGGATCACGGCAACGGCGGCGGCGGCACCTGTTCCTCTCCAACCCCTTTCCCTTCTTCCCCCAATTCTTGTATCCAGACATTGTAACCCTAAATCGCTACCCGAATTCGTGAGCCGAGTGCTAGATCGAGTAATATACCAGTGGGTTGCTCACATCTGGTATTCAGAGCCTCTGATCCGCGTTCTGGCGCACTTGATCGAGACCAGGCTGCAGAAATCGATCAAGGATCGGATCTCTGCCATGGAGCCGTCCTTCAAGGATTACTTCGACAAGCTCACGGGCTCCCTCGATGCGATCCATGACGACATCCGCGGCCACACCGCCAAGCTTGATGATCTGGCCCAGTGGCGGCCTGATCTGGAGAAGCGCGTGGACCAGCTCGCGGTCGCGGTCGCCGAGCTTCAACAGGCGCGACCGGCTCCGACTGCACAAGGGCAATCCGCGACGGCACGTGCTCCACCGGCGCCTCTGCGTGACCACGTCGGCACTAGCAAGAGCGTGGAGGGCGACGCCCTCGGGTCAATCGACCACGGCATCGACGTCATACCTCGGGGCCTGGCACCGGCGTTCGCGTCGGTGGCCACCCCGGCCAACGGTCAGTTTCCGTTGATCGCACCTTTTATCACGTCTCCTTACGCGCACGCCAGTCAGTTGCTTGCGGGCATCGGGCAGGCCCATCCTTCGATTGGGTTTCCCCAGTTCACGGGAGAGAACCCTCGATTGTGGAAGACACTGTGCGAACATTACTTTCACATGTTTGGAATTCAGGAGAGGTACTGGGTTCCTATGTCGTCTCCGAACTTCACGGGAGCTGCGTCTGTGTGGTTGCAATCGGTTCAGAAGAAGCTTTCTGAATTTGATTGGGAGTCGTTTTCGTCGCTATTGTGTATGCGTTTTGGGCGTGATCGACACCAGCTATTGATTCGTCAGTTTTATTCCGTGATGCAGAGAACTACCATAGCTGAGTATATTGAGCAGTTCGAGTTGATTATCAGCCATTTATCTGCTTATTCTGAATCAATTCACCCTTACTATTATCTCACTCGTTTTGTGGAGGGACTTCGCGCCGACATCCGTGCAGTGGTGCTTGTTCAGCGACCACCGGACCTCGACACGGCCTGCGCTCTGGCGCTACTTCAGGAGGAGGTGGCGGACAGAGTGGCTCGGGAGCGTGTGCGCACTCCACGAGTGAGGCAGAACACCACCGACTGAGCGGGGCGGGGCAACGCAAGCACGCCCATGGCATTGCCCCCGCCTCCACCTCAAGGACGCCCGCCTACTCCCACGACAGCCACTGACCGGCGGGCGATTGACACGAACCGCACCGAGGGAACCAAGCTCAGGGCACTGCGTGAGTATCGACCCGCTCGTGGTCTATGCTTCAAGTGTGGCGAGCGTTGGGGGCAAGAGCACACTTGTCCTACCAGCGTTCAACTTCACGTGGTGGAGGAGCTCTTGGAACTCTTCGGCATTGACAACCCGGACGGTCCACCCACCCCAAGACGCGAAGAGCAGCATACAGAAACGGCAATGGCAATTTCCTGTCACGCTCTCACTGGCAGCTCAGCCCCGAAGGCAATTCGTTTGCATGCATGGCTACAAGGGCGCGAGGTCCTCATTCTGGTGGACTCGGGGAGTTCAACTTCTTTCCTTGATGCGCGCCTCGCCTCCTCACTGTCAGGCGTGGTACACTTACACCGGCCCTGTCGTGTCAAGGTAGCCGATGGAGGCGAACTCTACTGTGTATCTCACATTCCCAAATGCTTCCGGACAACACAAGGCCAAGAATTTACCACCGATATGAAGATATTACCGCTTGGAGCTTATGATGCCATTGTGGGCATGGACTGGCTAGAAGAACACAGCCCCATGAACGTGGACTGGCGCGGCAAGCATATGTTGATTACCACACCGCAAGGGCCGGCTCATTTGCAAGGTCACTCAGAGGGCGTCGCTCCATGTTCAGAAATCAACAGCCTGCAACTGTACTCTCTTCAGCGACAGGGTGCTGTGTCCCAAGTCATTCAGCTCTGCCAAGTCACAGAGGGGGATGAAATTTATGCACCAACTCCTGACAACATCCAGGCCGTCATCGACCAGTTTTCAGATGTCTTTGGTGAGCCTACGGAGCTGCCCCCGCGTCGCGCGTGCGACCACCGAATACCTCTCATGCCCGGCGCGCAACCGGTGAACTTGCGGCCGTATCGGCACAAACCAGAGCACAAGGATGAGATAGAAAAGCAAGTGCAAGAGATGCTGACGAATGGCATTATACAGCGCAGTCATAGCCCTTTCTCTTCACCGGTGATCCTAGTCAAGAAAAAAGATGGAACGTGGTGACTGTGCATTGACTATAGACACCTTAACGCAATGACGATAGTGGGCAAGTACCAGGTGCCAGTGATTGAGGAGCTGCTTGATGAACTACATGGTGCCTAGTGGTTTTCCAAACTAGACTTGCGCGCTGGGTACCATCAGATAAGATTGGCAGAGGGAGAGGAGTTCAAAACAGCTTTCCAAACGCACTCGGGGCACTTCGAGTTCAAGGTGCCGTCATTCGGGCTAGCAGGAGAGCCAGCCACTTTCATTGAAGGCGTGACTGATACTCTACAGCCACTACTGCGTGAGTGTGTGCTATCATTCTTCGACGACATACTGGTGTTCAGCAAAACATTGGAGGAACAAGCAGAACACCTCCGACAGGTCTTCACCCTCTTGCACCGTGATCAATGGAAGGTGAAGCTGAGCAAGTGCGCTTTTGGGCAGCAGCGGATCTCTTATCTGGGGCATGTTATCAGCGCGGAAGGCGTTGCCACAGATCCAAGCAAAATCAAAGCTGTGGCAGCTTGGCCGACGCCGACCAATGTCAAAGAAGTGAGACAGTTCTTGGGTCTAGCTGGGTACTATCGCCGCTTTGTCAAGCAGTTTGGTATTCTGGCACGTCCCCTTTTCAATCTCCTCAAAAAAGGGACACCATTTGTGTGGACGGATAACACTGAGCAGAGCTTCCAACTCCTCAAGACGAGCCTGACATCCGCCCCAGTCCTTGCCTTGCCCAACTTCCAGAAACAGTTTACAGTGGAGACGGATGCGTGTGATACAGGAATCAATGCGGTATTGCAGCAAGAAGGGCACCCTATCGCATTCATGAGCAAGGCGCTCTGCCCAAAGTACCGAGGCTTGTCGACCTATGAGAAAGAGTATTTGGCTATTATCGCTGCTATTGATCAATGGAGGCCGTACCTGTAGTCTGCAGAGTTTGTGATCAAGACGGACCAGCGCAACTTAGTGTATCTGCAGGAACAGCGACTCAGCACACCATGGCAACAACGTGCATTTATGAAGCTATTGGGGCTCCAATACAAGATTAGCTACAAGAAGGGAAGCAAGAACAGCGCGGCTGACGCCCTTTCTCGCCTTCAGCAAACAGAACAAATCTTGGGCATTTCAAGTTGCCAGCCATCCTGGCTTGACGACATTGTGGCCAGTTACAATGCCAATCCACAAGCGCAACACCTACTCGAACAGCTAGTTGTTCGGCCAGACCCCAAGGGGCGTTTTTCTCTGTCTCAAGGAGTGCTGCGATTCCGCGACCGCATCTGGCTGGGCGGGAACACCTTTCTACAGCAACGAATCATCTCGGCTTTTCATGACAGTCCCGTCGGAGGGCACTCGGGTTTCCCTGTCACCTACAAACGCATTCGTCGGCTCTTTGCTTGGCCCAAGATGAAGCATCACATACTCCAGTACGTCCAGTGTTGCACAATCTGCCAACAAGCAAAATCTGAACGGGTTGCCTCCTCGGGACTGCTACAACCTCTCCCAGTTCCTTTGGCACCATGGGATATGATTACAATGGATTTCATTGACGGGCTTCCCCAATCAGGTCAGGCAAACTGCATTTGGGTTTTGGTCGACAAAATGACCAAATTTGCTCATTTCCTTCCACTCACCCACCCATATACTGCTTCTCGAGTGGCTCTTCTCTACATGCAACACATCTATCCCATCCATGGGTTCCCTCAATCCATTGTTTCTGACCGTGATCCGGTCTTCACAAGCCATTTTTGGCAAGAACTTTTCCGCCATGCTGGTACTGAGCTTCGGATGAGCACCGCCAACCACCCACAGATCGACGGGCAATTCGAGCGCGCCAATCAATGTCTTGAAACTTTCCTCCGGTGCTTCACTCACTCATGCCCAAAAAGATGAAGTCACTGGCTTCCTTTGGCACAATTTTGGTATAATGCTGCTCCACACTTAGCCATCCAAATGACTCCGTTCAAAGCCATGTTTGGCCATGAACCACGTCATTGGGGGATTACTACCACCAATGCTTGCTCCATCCCAGCGCTACAGACTTGGCTGGACGAGCGCATTCTTATTCAAGAATTGCTCCAGCAACATCTTCAGCGAGCGCGCCTGCGCATGAAACAACAAGCGGACAATAGGAGGTCTGAACGAACCTTTGAGGTCGGCGACAAGTTTTTTCTGAAACTCCAACCATATGTTCAGACTTCAGTGGCCAAGCGAGCAAACCACAAGCTCTCGTTTCGCTACTATGGACCATATGAGATTGTCACCAAGGTCAATGAAGTGGCGTATAAGCTTGCGCTGCCAGCGCACGCCTCCGTGCACCCGGTCTTCCACGTATCCATGCTCCGGCGAGCTGTTCTCCCAGGTACGCAAGTTCAACAATCGCTGCCAACACCTTCTGATGTACATGCGGCTCCAGCCGCTGTCCTAGATACACGTTGGCGCCACAAGAGAGGAGCAATGGTGGAACAAGTACTTGTTCGGTGGTCAGACCCTGCTGCGATCGCCGACACTTGGGAAGACAAGCAAGAACTTCAAGCCCGCTTTCCAGAAGCTGAGGCTTGGGGGCAAGCCTCGTCGCAAGAAGGAGGGGGTGTCAAGGCCACTGGCAGGAGGGCTCCATCAACTGACAGCCTCCCGGACCTGTACGCGCCACGGCCCAACCGCCAGCGACAGCCCAACCCAAAGGTGCATGGGCCAGAGTGGGCGTGATCTGCCAATCGCTCCCTATACCTACACGCTCGCACAGAAGGAAAGACTCATCCAGTGGATCACGACAACGGCGGCGGCGGCACCTGTTCCTCTCCAACCCCTTTCCCTTCTTCCCCCAATTCTTGTATCCAGACATTGTAACCCTAAATCGCTACCCGAATTCGTGAGCTGAGTGCTAGATCGAGTAATATACCAGTGGGTTGCTAACACTCTCAACTTCCGTGGTGGGACTAAACTTTAGTCCCACTCACACCACTCACTAGCTATGCATGAATGAGCCAATAGAATTTCAGAATTTTAGTTGGGCTTTGGGTCAGAGGCCTACTAGCAAAATTCCAACAGGGGAGTGGGGGTGAGGGGAATGAAGTGGCTAGGGTTTTGTCGAACAAGCAGATGAGAAGAAATAGATGTGGGATGGGGTAGGCCAGCATGGACGGGGTCTGGACACCCATATCCGCCCCATATTTTGGTTGAATATGAGGGGTGACGGTCAGCCCGAACGTTTAAGAACCGATGGCCGTCCCCTGGGCGTGTGAGGAGAGGTTGGGGCGTCCGGTTATAGATGCTATTACATGTTACATGTTCGTGTTAAAAAAAACCTCCATCTCGCACAAAACGATACTACTCCAGGAGACGCAGAAACCGTTTGGACGGCGCCTACATACACGTGTACACGCAGTTTTGAGTGGATCGAAACGAACAGAGACAAAATGGGGTGCCGTCCTGTGGCGCACGGAGACCCGTTCTTCCGAGCCGCACTTGATGACACGCTGGTGTCCGTCCGATCCCCATCTTACGGCCGCTGTTCAAAACGGGACGAGACGTTGCCGCTGGACCTCATCCGGTCTGGCTGTCGCGTAGTCATCAGGTCGGTATTTGTTTACCGGCCACTGCTACATTATCAGGCCACGTTTTTACGTGCATTTCCTTTCCAGGCTTGACAATTACGTCTGTGTCCCAAATGTAACTCTCTATATTAGGGGCTGAGAAGTCATTTCGCACTAACCGCTAACAGCAGTTTACGTGGTGGAGAGATCCGTGGACCGCCTTGTCAGTGAGTGGTCGTGTGACCTTTTGTCGTTTTAGTTCTGCAAATCCGCTTTTTGCTCTGACGTACGAGGCCACCTGTAAAGCGACACACGCAATGCTGAATCAGTCCCTCTAGCAGCAGCCAAATGATACACTCAAACATAATGAGTCAAACAAAGTGAAGATAATATAGATCAGGAACTCCTGTAAACATCCGGAAGCAGTATGTTTTAAAATTTTGCCGGCTTGTTATTTGAAATCGAGCACAACCAAACGTCCCGCAAGATGGAGAACCAGAGACCCCCACTTCCGTTATTGTTCTAACTGCGTATGCATCCCCGATTTAAGTTTTATTATTATTTCCATTTCACTAATTTTCAAATCTCAGTAGAAAGAATATTACACCCAAGGCACATTTCACATCATCAATGTATGTAGTATTCTTTCTCATGAAACGTTACTATACTACTCATTTACGACTCCAGAAAAGAAAAGAAAAACCAGAACCACATAAAGAAAACAAATATGCTTAACCGCTGGTCTGGACTGAAACATGCGACAGCACCGTCCAAGAAGAAAAGTCAAGAGATGCCTTTCTTTCGCTACGATACGAGTATGGAGAGCATTTTCTGATAATAATTCTTTGAAAACTTGAGGCCATCGTCGCCATTTTGGGTAGGGTACAACGGCGGGAGCCGTTAGCGCGCCGTCACCGCGAGGCAGGCCACCCGTTCCTGACTCGTATGCCAGCCACACTTTTTTCCCCTGGATCTGATAAATCCATCCTTCCTCATCCTGCACCAGCAGCGGCCGAACTGGAATTATTGTGAGCATCGCCATGTGGCGGATTCAAAACCTTCCCAGTAACGAAACCCCTCCGCTCCGCTCCACCCACCCCGGCCCGGCGTGCCACCCCCATTTTGATTTGAACATTTTTAAACAACCACCACCACGTAATTCGTCCCGGACACTAAAAGCGAGGCGCCTTAATTCCATTAAAATATTCCTCCCCACTCTCGCTTCCTCTCTCCTCTGGTGACTCTGTCCCTGTCGCTGGCTCTCTCACCCTTCCCCGAGAGAAAGAGAGAGAGAGAGAGGGAAGGAAGGAGGCGTACGCGTGCTGCTGCGCCTGTGGAGGAGGAGCCACGGCCACGGGGTTAGATCATCTCCACGGATTCCGGGAGAGGGAGCTCGCGCTGCCATTCCTGAGGCCTCGGCGGTTTCCCAGATCGGCTGGTCCGGTGGTTGTTTTCCGCAGTTTTCTGTACAATTTTGGGAGTTGTTCTCCGGGCGTGGATTGGCGCCGGGAGGAGTTCTGCGGAGGAGCTGCGTGGATTTGAGGTGGTCAGCGCGGAGATCCCGTCGGAGGCCGGGAGTTCGGGGCTCTCCGCGAGGTGATCTCGGGCGCGCCGGCCGGCGATGGCGTCGGTGGAGGTGCGGTCCGTGCGGAAGTCCGCGGCGCTGCGCCCGCGCGGGCCCACCAAGGTGCAGCCCGCGCGGTCCATGTCGCTCGACTACAAGTACTCCGCCGCGCGTGCCGGCGTCGAGGCCGGCCCGGCGCCCAACGGCATCGGCCGCCGGGCCGCAGCGGACGAGGAAGGGGAGGCGGTGCCGCCCGAGGGAGACGCCGACTCTCCCTACAGCTCCAAGGCGACGACGACGGAGGAGGAGGAGAGTGGCGGAGGTGGCGGGGAGGCCGATTCGGCGTCCTCTGCAGCCGCGGCGCCGCGGAGGCCGTCGCCGACGGCGGCTGCTGGCCCCTCACCGCGCGACACCAGATGGGGTGACACCAGCTCCTACGGTGCTAAAAAGGTGGCTTTCCCCTTCGTTTTTGCCCTTTCTGTTTCCCGACACTTCTGGAATGACAGAATTTACATGGATAATGCTTGAAATTTGGTCAGCTCCGACTCTAGTGTTTTGTGGCTTCTGAATCTGTGAACACCTATTTATTCCGAGTTTTCTTTTTTGATAGTTCAATCGAATTCCTGCATCTGTTATGCCAACCAGGTGTAGAGCTTATTTCCAGCAACCAGTAAACACAAACTATAAAGTGCTAGGCTGAGCTACATAGATACCAAGATGTAATTCCATATCCAGCAACCAGTAAACACAACTATAAAGTGCTAGGTTCATACGTGGGGCACGCATTCGGGGCTGCGCGGACGCGTCTGCCATGTTGGACCGGCCCACCCGACCCCACAAAATCACTCCCTATACTCTCAACCCGGAGCAAACCCTAGCCATTCTTCAGTCCACTCCACTTCCAGCCAGCCCCACACCTCCCCCGGTTCCTGTCCGCACAGCTCCTGTCATCTTCGGCATGGCTAGTTGCGGACCTGAGTCTGCCCGGTCCGGATCCGTCGAGTGGGGTCTGGCTGCCGGCTCGGACAAGGAGGAGATAGCCGTCTGGCTTGTGGTCCGCCGTTCTGAGAGGATGACCGAGCGCCGCCATCGGAGCCGGCCCGTGGCAGATTCACCAGCCGGGCGCCTTCTCTACCACCCCGGATGGCATCCATTGGTGGCTCCGCCTCCGGCGTAAGCTCGTATCGCCTGTCCGCACCATCACCGCATCAGGCGCGCGCTGAGAGGAGGCCTCGCCGGCGTTGGAGCCTTGTCTCTGCAGCATCGTACTCTGAGTCGGAGGTCAATGCTAGCAATGCGCAAGGCTGGAGTCGAGGAACGATCATGCCCGCCGTGAAAGGGAGAAGGCGTGTCACGTAGCAGCGGCCGGCGACGAGGATGCGCGTGCTCGAAGCCGGGCCAAGCGGCGTGCCCGGGCCGCTCGTGACCTTGCTCTAGAGCAAACCCAGGCAGTTCGTGCCCTCGACGACCTTTATCCTCCCCCCCACCACCCAAGTAGGAGGATCTGAACATGTCCAGTGCCACGTCTGATACAT
This sequence comes from Secale cereale, assembly GCA_902687465.1. Classification (NCBI taxonomy): domain Eukaryota; kingdom Viridiplantae; phylum Streptophyta; class Magnoliopsida; order Poales; family Poaceae; genus Secale; species Secale cereale. The sequence continues at coordinate 365,984,837 of LR738709.1, forward strand.
CTAGCTCTGGCGCCGAGCAGATCCGCCTCGACCCCTAGTCCCCTACTATGTCTTTGACCACTACTTAGGCGAGCACGAGGACAAGGGCAAGGGCAGCCGTAGGTGATGAACTAGACTATGATATAGTGTTAATTCAGTTATGATGATGTAATAGAACATGCCATCATTTTGGTAGTCTCTCATGGTATGTAAAACTCCCCTATGTAATGTCCGGGCCTATGTGAACTATGTGCAATGGAAGTACGTGTGTTGAAATCTACGTTGCATGTTTTTGTATGGATTTGAGGGTTTGCATATGAGGGGACGATTGCGCAGACGGACAAATGAGGGGCGGGCCGGCGCTGTCCGCGGACGTTTAGGGGTCATATTTGCTCAGTCCGGTTGTAGATGGTCTTAGGTTGTTCTCCATGGTACTGCAGTTATAAATGTCCCACTTGACGTTGCAATGCCAGGAAGGAGCCATGCGGAGTTTTGGCGAGAGTTCGAGGACTGTTCTTCTCTAGTTCTAGACTTCTAGGTTTTTATCATGTTGTGATCTGACACAAAACATTGCACTGTGATTACTGTTAGGGGCATGTTAAACCGTAAATAGAGCTTCAACATTTAAAATTTTGATCCGCCAATGGTGTTTCAGTAGTTTGTATTTATTTTCTGTCCTAGCTACCCATTATTACATGCTCCCTCCATTCCTTTATGTAAGGTGTATTATTTTCGGCACGGTGACCAAGGCATATAGTAATAGACAATTTAGGACGAAATTACCCTTGTCTAATTCGTTGATTAATGGCAAGTAAATCATTTAAGCCTGAAAAGGAAGAGATACACGCAATCGGGGGAGAGATAGTTTCCTTTTTTTCTCTACAAGGAGAGATGCATGCAATCAGGTGAGAGATACTTTCCCTTTTTTGGAGGGCCAAGAATGGAATTACGATGAATTAGAACAAATGCATCTTACATTGTGGAATTTTATCAAAAAACAAATACACCTAATAAAGGAACGGAGGGCGTATACTACTGTTGTGTCACGATTAATAGATGCATTAGCTACTTATCAAACAGCCAATTTCAAATTGAACAACTTCTGGAATTATACAATTGATATGCTTGTATCTGTTTTTCAACTTGGAGTAAGAAGCTAATTTACCTTCTACCTAACACTTGTTGCAGCAGCATAGAGTTTTTTGTCAGCTTCCAAATGGTGATTGGGCCTTATGCACCGTGATTACTACCTCTGGTGACGAGTCTGTACTAAAGGTTCCTGAAGGAAAAGTAAGCTACCTAAAATCTGCGTGGAAGATCTTATCATCTCTTTGAAATTATGATAGTTTGACTCCCCTTCTTCCAATTGAAGGTTCTAAGATTGAAAACAGAGAGCCTTCAACCTGCAAATCCTGAAATTCTTGATGGAGTGGATGATCTTATGCAGCTGAGTTATCTAAGTGAACCATCCGTGCTGTACAACTTGCAGTACAGATATTCACAAGACATGATTTATGTGAGGATACACCAGAACTTTGTCTTTTCTTCTGGAGTTCGATGAATTTCTTAGTGATATGTTATTGCATTGTAGACTAAAGCAGGTCCAGTTTTGGTGGCCGTCAACCCTTTTAAGAAGGTTGCACTGTATGGTAATAAGTATATTAATGCATATAGAAACAAAACAATGGACAGTCCACATGTGTATGCAATAGCAGATTCAGCGCTTCGTGAAATGAAAAGAGGTCAGTCTACTGTTGTTAGTACATCTTTCTTGCTGGTACGATCTTTCAATTCTGTGAGGAAAATCATCTACATGACTACATCTATGCCTAACTAATTGACATGCTCATTTTCAGATGAAGTTAACCAGTCCATTATTATAAGGTTGGTATCTTCTATTTTTTCAGTAAGAACTAAGAAGCATTCAGTGGGATTCTTGTTGTAATAAACTTTGCACCTGAATTGATATGTGATAGATAACGGAGCCAAGCCACATGAAATATGTGCTTTTGGGATTGGTACTGTTTTATTTTCTGCTACTTTTTTCTGTTAGCTGAACAGAATAAATAGTCACGTAACCAGTGGAATGTACTTATATTAATCATCTCATGGATTGTCCATCATTTCGGTTCACACTGCGAGGGTCCTACCGGGATATTAAAATATGCGCGGTTGTTCGTCATACAAAAATTGGGACTTGAGTAGTCCACTTCCAACAGATGCAATAGGCACATGCCAACCCTATAATCGTCTTATGCATTGTCCATCATTTCAGTTCACACTACAAGGGTCCTACTGGGATATTAAAATATGCGTGGTTGTTTGTCATACAAAAATTGGGACTTGAGAGTAGTCTTCTTCCAACAGATGCAATAGGCACACACCAACCCTATAATCTCATGTACCTGTTCCTTTTACTGTACATGGTTCACCACTAAGTAATAAATGTGGTAGCTTTTTCTGTATCGCCTTAGATTGGAATAAACAGTGGAGTAGTACACTACAAAATCTAATAAATTCACCGTAGCTGATTTAAAAGGTTCACTGTGCAGGATAACTTACACTTCAGTTTGCACTTTCAACTTTTTTGTTGCATTGACATTATTTACGCAATTGTCTTTCTTCTTTACTTAAACCATGATATGGTGAGCAAATGAATGAGTGATGTCATTTTCTATGTAGTGGTGAGAGTGGAGCAGGAAAAACAGAAACTGCAAAGATTGCCATGCAGTATCTGGCTTCACTTGGAGGTGGAAGTGGCATAGAGTATGAGATCCTACAGACAAACCCAATACTAGAGGCTTTTGGGAATGCAAAGACATTAAGAAATGATAATTCAAGTCGCTTCGTAAGTTTTTCTTGTGAGTATCACAATATTGTACCATGGAACAAAGTTTGGCTAATATTCTTATATTTTTTATTACAGGGAAAGCTCATTGAAATTCATTTCAGTATGACTGGAAGAATATGTGGTGCCATGGTTCAAACATGTACGCAGATTCTACCGAGTGTACCTGCTTTATATCATTAGCAATTTCTGGTTTAAATTTAATTTTATGTTTTTATTGATGAATTTTTCTAATGATCTTGCTGCATGCGCAATTGGACAGTTCTACTCGAGAAGGTAACTTCTAGTTTTGTGGTTATCTTTTTTCTCCTAAGCACTCTTTTTGGATAAGTAATCTAATCCGGACTTTTTCCACTATGGTAGTCAAGGGTTGTACAGTGTGCAGTCGGTGAGCGTTCCTACCACATATTTTATCAGCTATGTGCTGGCGCTCCAACAACTCTCAGAGGTACATAATCTATTCATCCTGTCTGAATTTGTTAGTCGCTGGCTTATTTGGTTTATACAGTTGTACAGGTGATGGCATCCAAGTATATCCTCTCAAACTTCTTTTGAACATAGTTCTGCCCCTCCTGCTTATTACAAGAACAACTATTTGTGCTGCTCGGTTTTCAACATAGATACTACAATGTCTTCCATCGACAATTGACGTTGCTCCACTCTTTTGCATTGCACATTACTTAGTTGTACATGGTTTTCTGTGCAATGTTTTGATACAGAGAAGTTGAATTTGAAGAAGGTGGATGAATACAAATATCTGAAACAGAGTTGTTGCTATTCAATTGCTGGTGTGGATGATGCTGAAATGTTTCGTGCTGTAACGGTATAATATACTTTTGCCTCCTAATTAAAATGCCTTCTTTTACATTACCTGGGGCACAACAATAAATACGTTGCTATATAAGGCTAATTCCGTAGAAGCATTATTATGCCTGTAGTTGTTCTTGTGTACTGTCATGTTTGTTGACTTATATTTTTTTAATAGGAAGCTATGAACATCGTCCATATCAGCAAGGAGGACCAAGATAATGTTTTCGCAATGGTTTCAGCTGTGCTCTGGCTTGGAGATGTCTCTTTCACAATTATTGATAATGAAAATCATGTTGAGATCACTGTAGAAGAAGGTAAAAAGAACATGCGTGCTTTCAGTCGTTAACATGGTTATTATATGGATCATAACTTCCACAATATTATGGTCTTTGGTGATGATTTGGTTAACATACTGTTGTATATCATCAGTTTTAAATACTGATGATACCTTTACTGCTGCGTATTTTCGTCAATTTTGTTCAATGTTTTAGTATAACATACCGCAAATGTGAGATCTGAAAACAAATTAGCATTTGTATCGCATTTGTATCACTGGCTGGTTCTGTTTTATAAAATTAACAAAATAAGTTTTATTTCAGCTGCGGAAACGGTTTCACGACTTCTTGGCTGCAGTATTGAAGATCTCAATTTAGCTTTGTCAAAGCGGCACATGAAAGTTAATAGTGAGAATATTGTCCAGAAGCTTACCCTTACACAGGTTAGCATGGTTTCTCAACTAATGGCTAGGCAAATTACTAGCCATGAAGTTCTATTTGATTTACATCTCTTACACACCTACCTCTCTTTGGATATTGCAGGCAACTGACACAAGGGATGCTCTGGCTAAAGCGCTCTATGCCAGTTTGTTCGAGTGGCTTGTAGAACAAATTAACAAGTCCCTTTCAGTTGGCAAGCGTCGAACTGGGAGATCAATCAGTATTCTTGACATCTACGGCTTTGAATCATTTGATGTAATGCACTTCGCTTTGGCCTGCATTTTCACATTTTCATTGTCAAATGTTTTCTCATGACACACTATCAATTTGCAGAAGAACAGTTTTGAACAATTCTGCATTAATTATGCTAATGAGAGGCTACAACAACATTTCAATCGCCATTTGTTTAAGCTTGAGCAAGAGGTGAGTTGTTGTTTGACTTTCAGGTTCATTTTTTGCAGCATTGCAATTTTACTTAGTTTCTGGTACCAGCAGGTGTACATTTTGTAGTGATCATTCTTGTTTTTTTATTGACTTCACAACGCTTTAACACCACTCAGTAAAGAAAAAAATACTTAAAAGTTACAAGAGCATTGATGCTCCTATTATTCCGTGAACTAGCCTTACTGATTATGGCTTCAACTTCTGTCACAACTGTAATGTTCTTCCTTATCATGTTCTAATCCTTTATATTGGCTAAATTCAGAAAGGTGAGATTGTTATATAGTCACTCCACGATTTATCTATTTTCTTGTAGTAACTTTCTGAACAATATGTCATTTCTGTGATCAGGAATATGTCGAAGATGGCATTGACTGGGCTAAGGTTGAGTTTGAGGACAACCAGGACTGTTTGAATCTATTTGAGAAAGTATGGGCCTGTACATTGTCTTCAACTCTTCATTGTTGTCATCATCAAGAAATCATAATTATATTAGTCTGTGCGGGAATGCTTTAAATTCCCTTTCCCTACATTTCTGCAAGAGGCTGTTTCCAGGACTCGAACCCGTGACCTTATTGTCACAAGGCAACAGCTTCACCGCTGCGCAAAGGCTCCCCTTCGCTTTAAATTCTACCAGTACTTCCTTAAAAATCACATGCCTATTTTATTTAACATAAGCAGAGGGGGAGTGCCTTTGTTTTGCTGGAAAGTGGTTAATTGCCTAATTTATTGCAAGTGCTATTTTCCCATAGCATTCAATCATTCGTAGCTCAGAGACAAAAATTCACTACTAGAAAAGTAGATTGTGATAGGTCTCCACATCACTCAAAGTAAAGCCTGCGGATTTCAGATTGGTCCAATATGCAGGTACTTCCATTTTAGGAATACAGGGGTTCTACAAACTTGATAAATACTGCCTGATTGACTCATCCTAACGTTGTACAAGTAAATGTAGTTGCTGGTTTCTCAAACCATGATGATAACTAGCATTGGGAAAACAAGGGTGTAACATATAACTGGCTTATCACAATGGATTCTGGGTTCCCAACTAAGGTGTATATTGGGTTATGGTATGTTTGGTTTGGGACCAAAGTGTACCCTACATTTTTTTTGGACATTATCATTGGCCTCTGTTTGGACGAAGACCATCCTTTTGGCATACAAATGCTTCTTTACCAACTCTAGTTCAGTTCTCTAGCCAATGTTGTCCAATCCATTGGCAAGCAAAACCTCAACCAAAATTTTGGCTCAACTTCTTGGCATGACAACCTTGGGCACAAACCAAACACACCCTTAACCTTGCTGGAGTTTAATGACTTCTGTAGATGTCTTGTGGCAAAATTAAAACAAAGAAAATAAAACTCGCTTACATCCATATTTCTTGTTGCTGTTTGAGAACTTGGTAAAAATGTCTGGGATTCTTTATCTTGCTTACTTCTCTTACTGGATACAGAAACCACTGGGGTTGTTGTCTCTGCTGGATGAGGAATCTACATTCCCTAATGCCACAGACCTTACTTTTGCAAACAAGCTCAAGCAACATCTTGACACTAATTCCTGCTTCAGAGGAGAAAGAGGCAAGGCTTTCACTGTCCGTCACTATGCAGGAGAGGTTGGGAGTTGTCAAATATCCAGTTTTATGTTCACATCAGTCTTTCATTTAGCATTTGTCAACTTTATTTCCATTTCTTTGATGATTAGGTGGCGTATGACACATCGGGTTTTCTGGAGAAGAACAGAGATTTATTGCACATGGACTCAATTCAGTTCCTTGCCAAATGCAAATTATCTATACCACAAACGTTTGCATCTAAAATGCTTGCTCAATCTGATAATCTAGAATCCGTACCATACAGGCCTAGTGTTGCTGATTCGCAGAAGTTAAGTGTAGCAATGAAGTTTAAGGTAAAAACCTTTGTGGCCCCAAAGAAAGTTCTAAGGAGATCTTGAATGAATCAGATCAACTGTTAACAACCGTCTGTTTAAATGTTTCGCAGGGACAATTGTTCCAACTTATGCAAAGACTTGAAAGCACAACACCACACTTCATACGTTGTATTAAACCAAATAATTTGCAACTCCCTGCCATTTACGGACAAGAACTTGTGCTTCAACAACTGAAATGCTGCGGGGTTCTTGAAGTTGTGCGCATTTCAAGATCTGGGTACCCAACGAGAATGACTCATCAGAAGTTTGCTCGGCGGTAATTCAAATATCTGTATTATGCGTCTGATTTTTGTTGTGTGCAAGACGTTAACGATTCAAGTTATCAGGTATGGTTTTCTTCTTCTTGAGGATGTTGCGTCTCAAGATCCACTTAGTGTTTCGGTTGCAATTCTTCATCAATTCAACATTTTGCCTGAGATGTATCAAGTTGGCTACACAAAGTTGTTCTTCCGAACTGGTCAGGTCAGTCAAGCAGTCTTTGTTTCATTTATTAACATGCCTGGGTTATTGTTGTATTCCATACATTATACTGCTACTTTGTTTACGCTCTGTATTCTTCTCGTACTCACTGGGTTTCACTTTCAGAATAGACAAGTAATTAGATAAGAATTCCTTATACTACCCAATATTTCACAGCAGGGCAGCTAGTAATTTGATATTTGACTAATATGCTGGTGATTTGCTAGTGCACTGATTTGCTGTTGTCTAGCAAGGCCATTAATAAGTACATTCAGTGATTTGCTAGTAGAGGCAGTAGGACACCAAGTTTGTATATTTTATTTACGGTCCTAGTAGGGATGGATCGTACTAAGCATACACCAAATAAGGAGTAAAAAATACACAGAAATTGGGATCCACAAGATCCAGGTAGTACGGCAGCACTGATCTATAAACAACAAAGTTTCGTAAATAGAAAAAACACTAAAATATACTCCCTCCGTAAATAAATATAAGATCTTTTAGATCACTACTTCAGTGATCTAAAAGATCTTATGTTAGTTTACAGAGGGAGTATATACAAGAAAAATGCACCAAACAGGTATCGACATCGGGATGCTTTCCAAAGAGCATGCCAAGAGCACAATGGCTCACGGTTCACACATTTTTGAACTACATCTGGTGTCTTGTTTGGTGAATGACAAACGGTGGCTCTCGTTCTTCTAGTGCACACGACAGTGTCAGTTTGTCTTGCCTTCTTTTCCTTGTGCAAGTGATGTATTTCTGGAAAATGCTGTATCACCGAGTTTGTTCCTCTGTACTATATCGCATATCGGGCTGACGTATTTTCAAGTAGAGGTGTTGGCCTATGATACTTATATGGATTGACATCACATGTTTAAAGTTGCTTTCCAAAATTTAGAATTCATAATTATGCTGTCTTTGAAGTTTGAGTGGTTATCTATACATTCGTCTACTACTATTACTTAAGCTTTTATGACAACTATCTTCTGTTGCTTCTTTTTTTGTGAACTGAAGATTGGCAACCTTGAGAATACTCGGAATCGTACTCTACATGGTATTTTAAGGGTTCAAAGTTGTTTCCGAGGGCATCAAGCACGGCGCCATGCAAGTGAACGAATCAGAGGAGTTTTGGCTCTTCAATCATGTACGCTATCCTAGCCCGACTGCCTTATGCATTTTACTGCCTTATGCATTTTACTGTATTTCTTGTTGCTGTATCATCCTCTCCTGCTCATGCTTACTGTATGGGCTGGTTGCTCTTCACTTCTTGCAGTCATTCGTGCTGCGAATGCAAGGCAAAGTTATTCATCTCTGTTGAGGAAACATAGGGCAGCCACTCTTGTGCAGAAAAATCTAAGAGGCTGGCGAGCAAGAAGACACTTCATCAAGATACGGAAGGCTTCAGTGGTTATACAATCTGGTAAGAAGATTTTCCTCATTCTCGTCAGACTCTGTAAAGATAGAAGTGGCAGTATGACTCACCGTTTCTGGTTCCCTGTTGTCTTCACATAATATGAAGGCATCCGCGGCTGCCTTGTTAGAAGATGCGCCGGCAATGTTGATCTACTGAATGTGTTGAGAGAATTCGAGTCGAAAAAGGTACACAGTATATCTGTTTCAATGCTATCTAAATTATGAGGTCCATGCTGATGCTAGTAGTGTCTCTCATTTGGAACTGCAGAAAATTTCTTTACACTATCTGCTCGCGCTTAAACCCATGAATTAATTTCTTTCAGGAGGCAGAGGGCGACCAAATCTTGATCAAGGCGTCTTTCCTGGCCGAGCTACAACGGCGAATCCTAAGGGCCGAGGCGACAGTTCGAGAGAAGGACGAGGAGAACGAGATGCTACATCAGCGGCTCCAGCAATACGAGAACCGGTGGCTGGAGTACGAGCAGAAAATGAAGGCGATGGAGGAGATGTGGCAGAAGCAGATGCGGTCGCTGCAGTCGAGCCTGTCGGTGGCCAAGAAGAGCCTGGCCCTGGACGAGACGCCGAGGATGTCCGACTCGTCCGTGGAGCAGAGCTGGGAGAGCAACGGGAACCATGTGGGCGGGGGCTCCCACTCCCAGCAGCTGGCGGCGCCGCGGATCACCGGGCGCGAGATGAACGCCAGCATGAGTGTCATCGGGCGGCTGGCCGAGGAGCTGGAGCAGCGGAGCCAGGTGTTCGCCGACGACGCCAAGTTCCTGGTGGAGGTCAAGTCCGGGCAGGCGGACGCGAGCCTGAACCCGGACGTGGAGCTCCGCAGGCTGAAGCAGAACTTCGACTCGTGGAAGAAGGACTTCGGCTCCCGCATCAGGGAGACCAAGGTGATCCTGAACAAGCTCGCGAGCGGGGGCGGCGGCGGCGGCAACGAGTCCTCCCCCAACTCGGCCAAGCGCAAGTGGTGGGGCAGGCTCAACACCTCCAAGTTCTCGTGAGTTCGCTATATGATGATGGTGATGGTGTAGACGCGCCGGCATTTTACACGCCGGCGCTAGTCCTAGAGAGGTTTGTGAGTTATGCTGTGGAGTCCAGTGTTTTGGGCTGGATCATGTGATTTGTGGAGGGCGAGTTGTATAGTTCTTCCACTGAGGGGTTGCTTCTTTTCAAGGCCGCCCAAGAACCACTGAGTTGTGATGTAATTACTTGCTAAGATATACTGCTGCTTAAAGGGGAGAGATTGGGGATTGCTCAGTGCTTTTTCTCTTGCCATCTTGTCTTCTGTGTATCTATGTATGTAGAGTATATGTTTGTATGCGGTTTAGGTTAACTGCACAAGAAGCATGTGGCTGTCGACGTGCTCCTGTACATTGCATATATGACCTTCTCTGGTGTTTGTTTTGCACATGCAGGTGTAAATTGTATTGATGAATCTGCAGATGCGTTAAATTATGGCAAGATTAGATAACATCGGAGGAATTTGTTGCTCGTGCTTATAGCAATGCTGTTGTCATTTCGGGATTTGCCCTAATTGAGGAACATAACATGATGGATGAACAAGCAGGTGATAACCTGGGCAATACAACAGTCTCGCAACAAGTTGCAACTAGTATACAGTAGTATAATATAAATAACTTCAGCAACTGAATGGCAATACGTTCCTTGCGCTCCGGCATCGTCCACCTATGAGTTGACCAGGACGTCTTATTTATTCCAGCAGTGCTAACTGCGCTGCTTACGTTATCCAAGCTTGCCATTCAGCCGGCATGTTCTTGCTTCAGACCTTCATCGATCCTGTAATAACAAACCCAAAACACAGCCAGCTCAATTGTTACTTAGAATAATGAGCTCGAACGGCATCGATGACTAATAAACCTAGTACACATACTAGTATTTCTCTTAGGTTTGTACTCTGGTGGGGTAAGCATGTCAGTCTCAGTTCATTCATGTGCAGGCTGTTAAGGAAGCGAAGCAGCTAGCTCACCTCCGCAGTTGCCAGGGATGTTGACGCCGCACTGCTGGGAGACGTAGAACACCTTCTCCATGCTGATGTTGTCCCTCACGCCGGGGCTGCCCAGGTAGCTGCAGACGCAGGGCACGTCCACGCTCCGCACGGCGTCGCAGCACCCCTGCGACGGCGGCACCGTCGGCGCGCCCTTCTGCACGTACTTGTAGCAGGCCTCGTTGAGCGCCACAACGTCGTCCTGGCAGCCCGCTGGGCCCGCCACAGCCGCGCCGCCGGCCGCCGGCCCCGCCGCCGCCGCAGCGGCGGCAAGGAGAAGAAGCATCGCCGCCACCGCAGTCAGGCTAGCGCGGGCGAGCTGAGACATCTTGCCGGAGTTTTCCCTTTACGCCGCTGCTGTGCTCTGTGTGTCGTGGATGGTTGGTTGCTCTTGTGGTGCGGCGGTGATGTGCCATGCCTTGGGTATTTATAGTGCTTGATGGTTCTAGAGGGTCTGGCATGTTTGGTGGGTTGGCTCGCGGGGGAGCTGGTGCTTCAGCTGGGAACCGGCCATGGAAATGCAATGCTTGTGAGCTGGTTCCACGGTGCGTGCTTGCTTGATCTTTGTTTTGCATGCAAATGCGATAGGTGTGAGAATGTTGGTGAGTTTTTTTTTCTCGAATATGTACCGGTGTGCATATTATATGTTAAAGAAGAAAGGCAAAAGAGTGCCTTCACCAAGATTTACATAAGTTCCTTACACTTACTCCTCATTACTCGTCCACCTATGTAAACAAAGGAAGAAGGGGTCTACATTCCCTTTAAACTTCCCAGCTACCGACCGAGTCAAACCTTTGATCCGTACTCTACCTAGAAGCACCTCCCGCGACGGTGATGCTCCGTCGATTACAATAGCGTTACGATGCTTCTTTAATACTATATAATATGCACACTCGTGCATATTCGAGAACAAAAACTTCAGATAGTGAGGCATGGATGCTAGATGAATTTCGGCATGGATGTTTACATGTCCTCAACCATGCCACTATTTATTTGCACGATTTGGTGGAAAAAATCTTGCTTAACCCTTAAGATAAGCAATTGCGTCCGTCGAACTAGTCAATTTTTTTTTTTGAAACGAGGCAAACGATTTGCCATTTTTATTGAATAAGGAGAAGAGTATGGTTTAGTACATCACAGTCCCGCCACAACGGAAGAAGAGCAAAGGCCTACTCTCGCGGCATCAAGTTACACAAATGTTTTGCGCCCACCATAGCCCAGATAGACGCTTCCTCCTTAATAGTTCACACTATCACCGCCACAGGCGCCGCCTTGGTCCTGAACACGCGTGCATTTCGCTCTTTCCAAAGCTCCCAGCTTACAAGGTGGAGAACGGAGGCCAAGGCTCTCCTCGGGTGCGCATTGTTGGCGAGGACTCCATCCCACCAAAACCTTACTGTGCCAAAGTTCAACCAATGGGCGATATCTACTTCAAAGTGCAGCCATGCAAGGGCCTCCTTCCAGACCCGAATGGAGTAGCGGCACTTGAACATGAGATGTGCCGCGGACTCTCGCACTTGATTGCAAAGTGGGCAACGTTCACAGTTTGGCCACCCACGACGCTGCAGCCCGTCCGCCGTCCAGACCCGATTTTGTGTGACCAACCACACAAAGAATTTACATTGGGGGGGGGGGGGG
>LR738709.1:365997201-366050395 GCA_902687465.1 Secale cereale
GGGGGGGCAAGCCTTCCAGACAATGGTTTGCAAGTTGGATGAACAAGTCCAGCAAATTGGGCCAAGTAGGCCGGCTTGGCTGAGTAAGACTCATCACTGGAGAGCTTCCAAAGGATGGTGTCCGGGACACCAGGTTGGAGGTTGATAGGGACGAGCATGTTCCACAAAGCAATGAATTGTTTGAGATGGACAAGGGATAATCCTGCGCTTGTGTTAATCCAATTTACCCAATTATCATCCCTGAGGGCCAAAGCAACGGTGCCACGCTTCTTCCTGAAAAGCTCGAAGATATTTGGGGTGATGTCTTTGGGACGGATGCCATCTAACCAAGAAGACTCCCAGAAAGTGGCCTTGGAGCCATCGCCAATTGTGACCTTAGTGACAACCGCAAAGATGTCTCGATCTCCATTTTTACAAGGGAGCTCAGTACCACATCATGCCCTTGGCGGATCATCCCACTCCAGCCATAGCCATCTAAGGTGGAGCGCGGTGGCGAATTTTTTCAAACTGAGGACTCCCAGGCCCCCAAATTGCTTGGGCCTGCAAACATGCTCCCAGTTAATTTTGCATTTACCGCGAGACACAGTGTCAGTTCCAGCCCAAAGGTAGGCCCTCCGCAGGCTGTCCAATTTCTGTAGTACCTCCACCGGGATGTCCAATAGGGTGATATGGTAGATGGCCACTGCCGTGAGGACCGCTTTGACCAAGGTCATTCGGCCCGCAATAGCCACATGTCTCCCTCTCTAAGGTGCAAGCTTCCCGGCTGCTTTGTCTTCAAGGTGTTGTAAGTCGATCCTTTTGAATCACAAGCGGAAGGCCTAGGTAGCGAATTGGGAATGATGATCGGCAGGCTGGGAAATGCTGCAGGATGTCATTGAGGTCCAGACTTGCGCACTGGATGGGGGCAACCAAGCTCTTCGCACAGTTGGTGACCAACCCCGTTGATTCACCAAAGGAGGAGAGCGTGTTGGCAATGAAATTGACATCCTCCTTGATAGGGGCGAAAAAACCCGCCGCATCATCAGCATATAAAGAAGCCCTAATGCCTGAGAAGCGGCTGCCTAGCGGTTGCAGCAAACTAGAGGTGGCCTTTTCCAAGATGTGGTGCAACGGGTCAATGGCCAGCACGAAGAGCAACGACGAGAGAGGGTCACCTGATACGTCTCCAACGTATCTATAATTTTTGATTGTTCCATGTTATTATATTATTTGTTTTGAATGTTTAATGGGCTTTCTTATACACTTTTATATTATTTTTGGGACTAACCTATCAACCCAAGGCCTAGTGCAAATTCCTGTTTTTTGCCTATTTCAGTGTTTCGCAGAAAAGCAATATCAAACGGAGTCCAAATGGAATGAAACCTTCGGGAAGATCGTTTTTGGAACAAACGCAACCCAGAAGACTTGGAGTACATGCCAGGAAAGCCACGAGGTGGCCACGAGTCAGGGGGGCGCGCCCAGGGGGGTAGCGCGCCCCCACCCTCGTGGGCCCCTCGTAGCTCCACCGACATACTTCTTCGTCCTATATATACTCATATACCCTGAAAACATCCGAGAGCACCACGAAACCCTATTTCCACCGCCGCAACCTTCTGTACCCGTGAGATCCCATCTTGGGGCCTGTTCCGGAGCTCCACCGGAGGGGGAATCGATTACGGAGGGCTTCTACATCAACACCATAGCCTCTCCGATGAGTTGTGAGTAGTTTACCACAGACCTTCGGGTCCATAGTTATTAGCTAGATGGCTTCTTCTCTCTCTTTGGATTTCAATACAAAGTTCTCCTCGATCTTCTTGGAGATCTATTCGATGTAATTCTTTTTGCGGTGTGTTTGTCGAGATCCGATGAATTGTGGGTTTATAATCAAGATTATCTATGAACAGTATTGGGTTCTTCTCTGAATTCTTATATGCATGATTAAAATATCTTTGCAAGTCTCTTCGAATTATCAGTGTAGTTTGGCCTACTAGATTGATCTTTCTTGCAATTGGAGAAGTGCTTAGCTTTGGGTTCAATCTTGTGGTGTCCTTTCCCAGTGACAGCAGGGGCAGCAAGGCACGTATTGTATTGTTGCCATCGAGGATAAAAATGTGAGGTTTATATCATATTGCATGAGTTTACCCCTCTACATCATGTCATCTTGCTTAAGGCGTTACTCTGTTCTTATGAACTTAATACTCTAGATGCATGCTAGATAGCGGTCGATGTTTGGAGTAATAGTAGTAGATGCAGAATCGTTTCGGTCTACTTGTCACAGACATGATGCCTATATACATGATCATGCCTAGATATTCTCATAACTATGCGCTTTTCTATCAATTGCTCGACAGTAATTTGTTTACCCACCGTAGAATCTGCTATCTTGAGAGAAGCCACTAGTGAAACCTATGGCCCCCGGGTCTATCTAATATCATATTAATCTTCCATCAACTATTTATCTTTACTATTCTTTTATTTTACAATCTTTACTTTTCAATCTATACAATAAAATACCAAAAATATTTATCCTATTATCTCTATCAGATCTCACTTCTGCAAGTGGCCGAGAAGGGATTGACAACCCCTTTATCGCGTTGGTTGCAAGGTTCTTATTTGTTTGTGCAGGTACGAGGAACTTGCGTGTAGTTGTTGGGGAACGCAGTATTTCAAAAAATTTCTATGATCACGCAAGATATATCTACTAGATGCATAGCAACGAGTGGGGAGAGTGTGTCCACGTACCCTCGTAGACCGGGAGCGGAAGCGTCTAGTGACGCGGTTGATGTAGTCGAGCTTTCTTCGCGATCCAACCGATCAAGCACCGAACGTACGGAGCCTTCGCGTTCAGCACACGTTCAGCTTGATGATGTCCCACGAGCTCTTGATCCAGTAGAACTTCACGGGAGAGTTTCGTCAGCACGACGGCGTGGTGACGGAGATGATGAAGCTACCGACGCAAGGCTTCGCCTAAGCACTGCAACGATATGACCGAGGTGTGTTTCTGTGGAGGGGGGCACCGCACACGGCTGGGAGAGATCAACTTGATCAACTTGTGTGTCTAGAGGTGCCCTCCTGCCCCTGTATATAAAGGAGGTAGGGGGGAGGCGGCCGACCTAGGAGGAGGGCGCGCCAAGGGAGGAGTCCTACTCCCGGTCCCTCTTTTCCTAGTTGGAGTAGGAGGGGAGAAGGAAAGGGAGAGAGGAAGAGAAGGAAAGGGGGGCGCCACCCCCCTCCTTGTCAAATTCGGACTAGAGGGGGAGGGGGCGCGTGGCTACCCTGGCCGCCCCTCCTCTTATCCCACTAGGGCCCATGAGGCCCATTTAGCTCCCCGGGGGGTTCCGGTAACCCCCCGGTACTCCGGTATATGCCCGAAACCTCCCGGAACCTTTCCGGTGTCCAAACACAGTCGTCCAATATATCGATCTTTACGTCTCGGACATTCCGAGACTCCTCGTCATGTGCGTGATCTCATCCGGGACTCCGAACTACCTTCGGTACATCAAAACTCATAAACTCATAATACCGATCGTCATCAAACGTTAAGCGTACGGACCCTACGGGTTCGAGAACTATGTAGACATGACCGAGAGTCATCTCCGATAAATAACCAAGAGCGGAACCTGGATGCTCATATTGGCTCCTACATATTCTACGAAGATCTTTATCGGTCAAACCGCATAACAACATACGTTGTTCCTTTTGTCATCGGTATGTTACTTGCCCGAGATTCGATCGTCGGTATCTCAATACCTAGTTCAATCTCATTACCGGCAAGCCTCTTTACTCGTTCCGTAATACATCATCTCGTGACTAACTCATTAGTCATATGCTTGCAAGGCTTTATTATGATGTGTATTACCGAGAGGGCCCAGAGATACCTCTCCGACATTCGGAGTGACAAATCCTATTCTTGATCTATGCCAACACCACGAACACCTTCGGAGACACCTGTAGAGCATCTTTATAATTACCCAGTCATGTTGTGACGTTTGATAGCACACAAGGTGTTCCTTCGATATTCGGGAGTTGCATAATCTCATAGTCATAGGAACATGTATAAGTCATGAACAAAGCAATAGCAGTAAAACTAAACGATCATAGTGCTAAGCTAACGGATGGGTCTTGTCCATCACATCATTCTCCTAATGATGTGATATCTTTGATCAAATAACAACTCATGTCTATGGTTAGGAAACATAACCATCTTTGATCAAGGAGCTAGTCTAGTAGAGGCATACTAGGGACATACTGTTTTGTCTATGTATTCACACATGTACTAAGTTTCCGGTTAATATAATTCTAGCATGAATAAAAGACATTTATCATGATACAAGGAAATGCAAATAACATCTTTATTATTGCCTCTAGGGCATATTTCCTTCAGTCTCCCACTTGAACTAGAGTCAATAATCTAGATTACAAAGTAATGATTCTAACACCCATGGAGTCTTGGTGCTGATCATGTTTTGCCCATGGAAGAGGCTTAGTCAATGGGTCTACAACATTCAGATCCGTATGTATCTTGCAAATTTCTATGTCTCCCTCCTTGACTTGATCGCGGATGGAATTGAAGCATCTTTTGATGTGCTTTGTTCTCTTGTGAAACCTCGATTCCTTCGCCAAGGCTATTGCTCCAGTGTTGTCACAAAAGATTTTCATTGGACCCGATGCACTAGGTACCACACCTAGATCGGATATGAACTCCTTCATCCAGACTCCTTCATTTGCTGCTTCTGAAGCAGCTATGTATTCCGCTTCACACGTAGATCCTGCCACGACGCTTTTCTTGGAACTGCACCAACTGACAGCTCCACCGTTCAATAAAAATACATATCCAGTTTGTGACTTAGAGTCATCCGGACTAGTGTCCAAGCTTGAATCGACGTAACCGTTTACGACGAGCTCTTTGTCACCTCCATATACGAGAAACATATCCTTTGTCCTTTTCAGGTACTTCAGGATGTTCTTGACCGTTGTCCAGTGATCCACTCCTAGATTACTTTGGTACCTCCCTGCTAAACTTATAGCAAGGCACACACCAGGTCTGGTACACAGCATTGCATACATGATAGATCCTATGGTTGAGGCATAGGGAATGACTTTCATCTTCTCTCTATCTTCTGCAGTGGTCGGGCATTGAGTCTTACTCAACTTCACACCTTGTAACACAGGCAAGAACCCTTTCTTTGACTGATCCATTTTGAACTTCTTCAAAACTTTATCAAGGTATGTGCTTTGTGAAAGTCCAATTAAGCGTCTTGATCTATCTCTATAGATATTGATGCCTAATATGTAAGCAGCTTCACCGAGATCTTTCATTGAAAAATTCTTATTCAAGTATCCTTTTATGCTATCCAGAAATTCTATATCATTTCCAATCAATAATATGTCATCCACATATAATATCAGAAATGCTACAGAGCTCCCACTCACTTTTTTGTAAATACAGGCTTCTCCAAAAGTCTGTATAAAACCATATGCTTTGATCACCTCATCAAAGCGTATATTCCAACTCTGAGATGCTTGCACCAGTCCATAGATGGATCGCTGGAGCTTGCACACTTTGTTAGCACCTTTTGGATCGACAAAACATTCTGGTTGCATCATATACAACTCTTCTTTGAGATATTCATTCAGGAATGCAGTTTTGACATCCATTTGCCAGATTTCATAATCATAAAATGCGGCAATTGCTAACATGATTCAGACAGACTTAAGCATCGCTACGGGCGAGAAAGTCTCATCGTAGTCAACTCCTTGAACTTGTCGAAAACCTTTCGCAACAAGTCGAGCTTTGTAAACAGTAACATTACCGTCAGCGTCAGTGTTCCTCTTGAAGATCCATTTGTTTTCGATGGCTTGCCGATCATCGGGGCAAGTCAACCAAAGTCCACACTTTGTTCTCATACATGGATCCCATCTCAGATTTCATGGCCTCAAGCCATTTTGCGGAATCTGGGCTCATCATCGCTTCCTCATAGTTCGTAGGTTCATCATGGTCTAGTAACATGACTTCCAAAACTGGGTTGCCGTACCACTCTGGCGCGGAACGTACTCTGGTTGATCTACGAAGTTCAGCAGAAACTTGATCTGAAGTTTCATGATCATCATCATTAGCTTCCTCACTAATTGGTGTAGGAATCACTAGGACTAGTTTCTGTGATGTACTACTTTCCAATTCGGGAGAAGGTACAATTACCTCATCAAGTTCTACTTTCCTCCCACTCACTTCTTTCGAGAGAAACTCCTTCTCTAGAAAGGATCCATTCTTAGAAACGAATATCTTGCCTTCGGATCTGTGATAGAAGGTGTACCCAACAGTCTCCTTTGGGTGTCCTATGAAGACACATTTCTCTGACTTTGGTTCGAGCTTATCAGGTTGAAGCTTTTTCACATAAGCATCGCAACCACAACTCATAAGGCGTCGTCTCAACGGATTTAGATGGTGCCCTATTTAACGTGAATGCAGCTGTCTCTAAAGCATAACCCCAAAATGATAGTGGTAAATCGGTAAGAGACATCATAGACCGCACCATATCTAATAAAGTATGGTTACGACGTTCGGACACACCATTACGTTGTGGTGTTCCGGGTGGCGTGAGTTGTGAAACTATTCCACATTGTTTCAAATGAAGACCAAACTCGTAACTCAAATATTCTCCTCCACGATCAGATCGTAGAAACTTTATTTTCTTGTTACGATGATTTTCTACTTCACTCTGAAATTCTTTGAACTTTTCAAATGTTTCAGACTTGTGCTTCATTAAGTAGATATATCCATATCAGCTCAAATCATCAGTGAAGGTCAAAAAAATAACGATACCCGCCGCGAGCCTCAACACTCATTGGTCCACATACATCAGTATGTATGATTACCAACAAATCTGTTGCTCGCTCCATTGTTCCGGAGAACGGAGTTTTAGTCATCTTGCCCATGAGGTATGGTTCGCAAGAACCAAGTGATTCATAATCAAGTGATTCCAGAACTCCATCACTATGGAGTTTCTTCATGCGCTTTACACCAATATGACCTAAACGGCAGTGCCACAAATAAGTTGCACTCTCATTATTAACCTTGCATCTTTTGGCTTCAATACTATGAATATGTGTATCACTACAATCGAGATCCAACAAGAATAGACCACTCTTCAAGGGTACATGACCATAAAAGATATTACTCATATAAATAGAACAACCATTATTCTCAAATTTAAATGAATAACCGTCTCGCAATAAACAAGATCCAGATATAATGTTCATACTTAACGCTGGCACCAAATAACAATTATTCAGGTCTAAAACTAATCCCGAAGGTAGATATAGAGGTAGCGTGCCGACAGCGATCACCTCGACTTTGGAACCATTTCCCACGCGCATCGTCACCTCGTCCTTAGCCAATCTTTGTTTAATCCGTAGTCCCTGTTTCGAGTTACGAATATTAGCAACCGAACCGGTATCAAATACCTAGGTACTACTAAGAGCATTAGTAAGGTACACATCAATAACATGTATATCACATATACCTTTGTTCACCTTGCCATCCTTTTTATCCGCCAAATACTTGGGGCAGTTCCGCTTCCAGTGTCCAGTCCCTTTGCAGTAGAAGCACTCAGTTTCAGGCTTGGCTCCAGACTTGGGTTTCTTCGTGGGAGTAGCAACTGTCTTGCCATTCTTCTTGAAGTTCCCCTTCTTTCCCTTGCCCTTTCTCTTGAAACTAGTGGTCTTGTTAACCATCAACACTTGATGCTCCTTTTTGATTTCTACCTCCGCAACTTTGAGCATAGCGAAGAGCTCGGGAATTGTCTTCTGCATCCCTTGCATGTTATAGTTCATCACGAAGCCTTTATAGCTTGGTGGCAGTGATTGAAGAACTATATCAATAACACTATCTTCGTCAACTTTGCAACCAAGTTGAGTCATATGATTGTAGTACCCAGACATTCTGAGCAAGTGTTCACTAATAGAACTATTCTCCTCCATCTTGCAGCTATAGAACTTATTGGAAATCTCATATTTCTCAATCCAGGCATTTGCTTGAAATACTAACTTCAACTCCTGGAACATCTCATATGCTCCATCACGTTCAAAATGTCGTTGAAGTCCCGGTTCTAAGCCGTAAAGCATGGCACACTGAACTATCGTGTAGTCATCGGACCGCGTCTGCCAGACGTTCAAAGCGTCTACATTAGCGGGAGGGGGCTTGTCACCTAGCGGTGCTTCAAGGACATAATTCTTCTATGCACCAATGAGGATAATCTTCAAGTTACGGACCCAGTCCGTGTAATTGCTACCATCATCTTTCAACTTAGCTTTCTCTAGGAATGCATTAAAATAAAAGGAACGGTAGCACGGGCCATTGATCTACAATAACATAGACATGCAAAAAAAACTATCAGGTACTAAGTTCATGATAAATTAAAGTTCAATTAATCATATTACTTAAAGAACTCCCACTTAGATAGACATCCCTCTAGTCATCTAAATGATCACGTGATCCAAATCAACTAAACCATGTCCGATCATCACGTGAGATGGAGTAGTTTTCAATTGTGAACATCTTATGTTGATCATATCTACTATATGATTCACGTTCGACCTTTCGGTCTCCAGTGTTGCAAGGACATATCTGCATATGCTAGGCTCGTCAAGTTTAACCCGAGTATTCTGCGCGTGCAAAACTGACTTACATCCCTTGTATGTGAACATAGAGCTTATCACACCCGATCATCACGTGGTGTCTCGGCACGACGAACTTTCGCAACGGTGCATACTCAGGGAGAACACTTATACCTTGAAATTTTTGTAAGGGATCATCTTATAATGGTACCGTCGTACTAAGCAAAATAAGAAACATAATAAGATAAACATCACATGCAATCAAAATATGTGACATGATATGGCCATCATCATCTTGTGCTTTTGATCTCCATCTCCAAGGCACCGTCATGATCACCATCGTCACTGGCGCGACACCTTGATCTCCATCGTAGCATCGTTGTCGTCTCGCCAACTATTGCTTCCATGACTATCGCTACCGCTTAGTGATAAAGTAAAGCAATTACATGGCGACTGTATTTCATACAACAAAGCGACAACCATATGGCTCCTGCCAGTTGCCGATACCTTTACAAAACATGATCATCTCATACAATAACGTAAAACTCATCATGTCTTGACCATATCACATCACAACATGCCCTGCAAAAACAAGTTAGACGTCCTCTACTTTGTTGTTGCAAGTTTTACGTGGCTGCTATGGGCTTAGCAAGAAACGTTCTTACCTAAGCATACAAAAACCACAACGATTGTTCGTCAAGTATTGTGCTGTTTTAACCTTCACAAGGACCGGGCGTAGCCACACTCGATTCAGCTAAAGTGAGAGACAGACACCTGCCAGTCACCTTTAAGCAACGAGTGCTCATAACGGTGAAACCAGTCTCGCGTAAGCGTACGCGTAATGTCGGTTCGGGCCGCTTCATCTCACAATACCGCCGAACCAAAGTATGACAGGCTGGTAAGCAGCATGACTATTATCGCCCACAACTCATTGTGTTCTACTCGTGCATATCATCTACGCATAGACCTCGCTCATGATGCCACTGTTGTGGAATGCAGTATTTCAAAAAAATTCTACGATCACACAAGATCTATCTACTAGATGCATAGCAACGAGTGGGGAGAGTGTGTCCACGTACCCTCATAGACCGGGAGCGGAAGCGTCTAGTGACGCGGTTGATGTAGTCGAACTTTCTTCGCGATCCAACCGATCAAGCACCGAACGTACGGAGCCTCCGTGTTCAGCACACGTTCAGCTTGATGACGTCCCACGAGCTCTTGATCCAGTAGAACTTCACGGGAGAGTTTCGTCAGCACGACGGTGTGGTGACAGAGATGATGAAGCTACCGACGCAAGGCTTCGCCTAAGCACTGCAACGATATGACCGAGGTGTGTTTCTGTGGAGGGGGGCACCGCACACGGCTGGGAGAGATCAACTTGATCAACCTGTGTGTCTAGAGGTGCCCCCTGCCCCTGTATATAAAGGAGCTAGGGGGGAGGCGGCCGGCCTAGGAGGAGGGCTAGCCAAGGGAGGAGTCCTACTCCCACCGGGAGTAGGACTCCCTCTTTTCCTAGTTGGAGTAGGAGGGGAGAAGGAAAGGCTGAGAGGAAGAGAAGTAAAGGGGGGCGCCACTCCCTCCTCATCCAATTTGGAGTAGAGGGGGAGGGGGCGCGCGGCTGCCCTAGCCGCCCCTCCTCTTCTCCCACTAGGGCCCATGAGGCCCATTTAGCTCCCCGGGGGGTTCCGGTAACCCCACGATACTTCGGTATATGCCCGAAACCTCCCGGAAACTTTCCGGTGTCCAAACATAGTCGTCCAATATATCGATCTTTATGTCTCAGACATTCCGAGACTCCTCGTCATGTCCGTCATCTCATCCGGGACTCTGAACTACCTTTGGTACATCAAAACTCATAAACTCATAATACCGATCGTCATCAAACGTTAAGCGTGCGGACCCTACGGGTTCGAGAACTATGTAGACATGACCGAGACTCATCTCCGGTCAATAACCAATAGCGGAACCTAGATGCTCATATTGGCTCCTACATATTCTACGAAGATCTTTATCGGTCAAACCGCATAACATCATACGTTGTTCCTTTTGTCATCGGTATGTTACTTGCCCGAGATTCGATCGTCGGTATCTCAATACCTAGTTCAGTATCATTACTGGCAAGTATCTTTACTCGTTCCGTAATACATCATCACGTGACTAACTCATTAGTCATATGCTTGCAAGGCTTATTATGATGTGTATTACCGAGAGGGCCTAGAGATACCTCTCCGACATTCGGAGTGACAAATCCTATTCTTGATCTATGCCAACACCACGAACACCTTCGGAGACACCTGTAGAGCATCTTTACAATCACCCCAGTTACGTTGTGATGTTTGATAGCACACAAGGTGTTCCTCCGGTATTCGGGAGTTGCATAATCTCATAGTCATAGGAACATGTATAAGTCATGAAGAAAGCAATAGCAGTAAAACTAAACGATCATAGTGCTAAGCTAACAGATGGGTCTTGTCCATCACATCATTCTCCTAATGATGTGATCTATTTGATCAAATGACAACTCATGTATATGGTTAGGAAACATAACCATCTTTGATCAATGAGCTAGTCTAGTAGAGGCATACTAGGGACATACTGTTTTGTCTATGTATTCACACATGTACTAAGTTTCCGGTTAATACAATTCTAGCATGAATAAAAGACATTTATCATGATATAAGGAAATAAAAATAACATCTTTATTATTGCCTCTAGGGCATATTTCCTTCAGTAGTCTGCTACTGGATTGATACCTTGGTTCTAAAAAACCGAGGGAAATACTTACGCTACTTTGTTGCATCACCCTTTCCCCTTCAAGGGAAAACCAACGCATGCTCAAGAGCTAGCATCACCCTGTCGAAAACCACATCCATGCTTGATCGGGTCCCCGGCAACACCATTGAGCAAAACCCTGGAGGAGGCTGTGGAAAGGAGAGCCGAAACCCACCCTCTGAATTGACTCGGAAAGCCAGGGTGGGTTAGCAGCTCCATTAGATAATCCCATTTTATCGAGTCAAAAGCCTTCTTAATATCAATCTTGAAGAGGAGCATATGAGTTTTTTGCGGTGGAATTTCCTTTCCAGGTTCCGAACATACAGGAAGTTGTCGTGCATACTCCTTGTTTTTATGAATGCACTTTGCGCAATGGAGATAATATTGTTCATGTGATGGGCCAGCCGTGTTCCAAGGATTTTGGCAATGAGGTTTGCAACGACATGTATCAGGACGATGGGTCTGAAGTCTGAGATGTCTTCGGCACCCTCTTTCTTAGGGATGAGGGCAATATTCGCCGAGTTGAGCCAGTGGAAGTTTTCTGCATGCAGATTTGAGAACTTGTCGATCACCAACATGACATCATCTTTGATAATGTCCCAATAGTCCTTGAATTTTTTTCCGGTGAAACCATCAGGTCCCGGGGCCTTGTCTCCAGGAAGAGCAGAGAATGCATCTTTGACTTCATCATCTGTGATGGGCTCCCCAAGGTCGGAGAGGTCATGGGTCGTAGGGGGAAAGGCGGCCCAGTTGATAGTTTTGGAGCGTGGCGAACCCCTCTTTATAATGTTGGAAAAATGTGTCTCACAATGCTGCTTTTATCATCATGGCTAGTCACCTAGCCACCTCCATGCTTGAGTATGTGGATAAGGTTTTTCGGCATCCCCCGTTGATCCGGAGATGAAAGTAACGAGTGTTTGCATACCGCTCTTTGATATTTGTTATCCGCGAGTTTTGCCTTTTCCTAGCCTTGTCCATTACAGCTAGCCCGAGCACTCTTTTCTTAAGTCTTTTACGAAGGTCCGTCTCCTTCGCGCTAAGCTCTCTATGGTCTTGTGACTCATCAAGACGCAAGATGATCTCCAGAGCCATGTGCAGTTATACTTTGGCCTTGGAGAAGAGGGTCTTGCTCCAGGACCTAAGCCTCTGACTAGTACGCTTAAGTTTGTGGAAGATCCTTTGGTACGCTTCAGAGTGCATGGAGGGCTCATTCCAAGCATCTTGGACGGTTTGGCGGAAGCCAGGCATGCTTGTCCAGAAGTTCTCAAAGCGGAAAGTCTTCGGTCATTGGGGGCCATCATCGTTAGCTAGCAGAAGCGGGCAATGGTCCGATAGGGAAGATGACAGAACCTGGAGGATATTCTTGTCAAAAATAATGTCCCAGTCCTCATTACAGAAGAAGCCATCAAGCTTGGACATGGTTGGGCTGCTTTGTTCATTGTTCCAGGTGAACTTCCTGTTTTGGAGGTGAATTTCTTTGAGCTCACAGAAATTGAGGGCGTCTCGGAAGCGAGCGACGCGGCTATGGTTTGCATTGGAGCGGTTCTTGTCTCGAGCATGGTAGACTTGGTTGAAGTCACCCGTTACTAACCATCCAACGCCATGAGGCGGCTTCTCAGCCATCAACTCGTTAAAGAAATCGTCCTTAAGGTTATTTCTCGTCGGTCCATAGGCCGTGGTGAAGTTGAAACATGCACCGGAGCTAATGATGGTGATCTTTGCCGAGAGGGCGTAGGTTCCGAAATGCACGTTTTCAAGCTTCATGCGGTCTTCATCCCAAAGCAAAAGGATTCCACCACGAGTGCCTATAGTAGGTCGCTGCGCAAAACTCTTGAGCCTGTAGCCGCCCAAGAAGGAGGCGACCATGGGGTCAACAAACTCCAGTTTGATTTCTTGGAAGAACGCTAAGTGGCAGGCCGAGGCGGCGACAGTCTCATTGACAACATCTCTTCTATTTGGGAAATTTAATCCTCGGACATTCCAGTTCAGAACACTGAGGTTGTGACTAATCATGGATAACATCATGCAACATCAGACTCGCATTAGACAAGCACCAGAAGGGGTTCATTTTGCCTCGCCAGGGCAACAAATAGCAGCTGCATAGAACAGCCACAAACAGTCGTAACAACATGCAGTGGGGGATGCCTAACATTTGCAAACTACATTACATCATTAGGGAACCTATGGTTCATCAGGCTGCGTCTACAACCGCGTTGTCCACCGTTGCAGCCATCTCAGGGCCTGCATCTCCGGCATGGTGCAGCAACGCTTCCTCCATCGCGGTTGCCAGGTCGCAGTCCATCCTAAAGAGAGCTCGAAGGGCAGCAACAGTAGAGTCAGGCAACTGGCCCTGGAACATGGCGACGTAGCGGTTCAACGCCTCTTGGGTGACCTTCTCCCCCTCGCCCACGATCCCCATCCTTTGGCAGAGCAGTTGTTCGGCGAGCTGGGCAATGGGCATGGCCCTCTTCTTGGCGCGCAGATGAGGGCTGCATCGGCTGTGAAAGTGCAACTAATCCCCGGGTGGTTTTAGTAATTAATAAAAACATATGGCTCATTGAAATTATATCATTTCAAGATAAATATTTCAGGAAGTTCAATGGTTGGCATGGCATGGATTAGAAATGTGGACCCCTCAAAAAGCTAAGGACAAAGATTGGCAAAAGTTCAAGACTCTACATTTTCATTTTAGTGATCCAAAATCACATCGAGTACATAGGAAAAGCCAATACTATTAAAAGAGGACGAGGTGTTGCTTAATGGTCTACTTGCTCAAGTGCTTAGTAATATGCTCCAAATCCCTCAACCACTTTCTCATTTCCACATATGTCCCAAACCTAAAAGTCAAACTCGGCCCCACCCATTTGATCTATCCGGCGCCACCGACTTCACAAGACATAGCCACTGCCACAAACCCTAATCAGTTCGGTCTCACCGATAGGGATATCGGTCTCACCGAGATGGGAATGCAAACTCTCTATTTCCTCTTCGTAACATTTCGGTCTAACCAAGATGAGCGAATCGGTCCCACCGAGTTGGCATTGCAAACTCTCGGTTTCCTCTTCGTAATGTTTTGGTCTCACCGAGATGAGCGAATCGGTCCCACTGAGTTTGCCTGACCAACACTCTGTTAGCCTATTACCAAAATCAGTCTCACCGAGTTTGTGTAATCGGTCAAACCGAGTTGAGGTTTTGCCCTAACCCTAACGCATCGATCACACCGAGTTGATAGTATCAGTCCCAACGAAATGTCTAACGTTCGCATTTTGAACTGCTTCAGTCTGACCGAGTTCGTTTATTTGGTCTGACCGAGTTGGGTCAAATGTGTGTAATGACTAGATTTTGTGTGGAGGCTATATATACCTCTCCACCGTCTCTCCATCTGCGAGAGAGCCATTAGAACGTGCCTATACTTCCACTATTCATTTTCTGAGAGAGAACCACCTGCTCATGTGTTGAGACCAAGATATTCCAATCCAACCACAAGAATCTTGATCTCTAGCCTTCCCCAAGTTGCTTTCCACTCAAATCTTCTTTCCACCATATCCAAATCTGTGAGAGAGAGTTGAGTGTTGGGGAGACTATCACTTGAAGCACAAGAGCAAGGAGTTCATCATCAACACACCACTTATTACCTTTTGGAGAGTGGTGTCTCCTAGATTGGTTAGGTGTCATTTGGGAGTCTCCGACAAGATTGTGGAGTTGAACCAAGGAGTTTGTAAGGGCAAGGAGATCGCCTACTTCGTGAAGATCTACCCTAGTGAGGCAAGTCCTTCGTGGGCGACGGCCATGGTGGGATAGACAAGGCTGCTTCTTCGTGGACCCTTCGTGGGTGGAGCCCTCCGTGGATTCGCGCAACCGTTACCCTTCGTGGGTTGAAGTCTCCATCAACGTGGATGCACGATAGCACCACCTATCGGATGTCAGGATCCCGATCCTAAGTCACACAGGTCTAGCCTGTAACACATCATATCACTTTGCGGCCTCACGCACGGTATCCCCACGGGTGCCACCTTACCTGGCCCGGGACCGTTTGCGCATTTTGGCACACGTATATGATAGTGTCGCTAGAATTCGTATGACAGAGAACCAGGGCCGACATGACTAGTTATAAACCAAAAGTGGCACTAAATTACAGAGACAGGCATACATGACCCAGCAACGAACGTGTCGGTCATCAACGTATGAACCCAAGTCGTAGCAAGCTACAAGGACTTAAAGGAACAACGCGTGACATTTCCCCTAAGGGACAGACACAGGAACGAAGAAGGACACATGCCGGCCAGCCTAAGTGTTCTGGAGCAGTAGCAGGCTACCAAGGCTCAGTGGAAGCACTAGGAGACATTTCCCTGTAAGGTAGGCTACCAAAGGTAAACAACTAGGTGTCGGATCCCACACATAGCAATACACATTACACGTACGCATAACATGCAAGTATGTGTTGTACAACAAGGCATCGCAACATAACTCAACAACTCATATAGATAAAGGCCCAGAAGAGCCATCATAGCATTTATTACAAACAGAGGTCACATGACCCAACATACAGAGCATACAGGCAACGGAAGCATAACATGTCTGAGTACAGACGACTACAAATGAAAAAGACTAAGAAGCCTGACTATCTACAAGACCCTCCTAAGGGCACAAGATCGCAGCTGAGGTAACAAGCTAAACGTCGAAGTCCACGCGGAACCACTAGCGAGACTGAAGTCTCTCTGCAAAACATAAATTAAGCAAACGTGAGTACAAAGGTACTCAACAAGACTTACATCAGAACTAACTACATATGCATCAGTATCAACAAAGGGGTGGTGGTGTTTGACTGCAGCAAGCCAGCTTTGACTCGGTGTCTATTCTGAACTACGACTACAAGTAACTCTTTTGAGGTGGCGCACACGAGTCCACATATTCACCAATCAATACACCACTATGGATCCGCTCCCGTCTCCCTACGAGAAGGCCATCCATAGCACTCACACTTATCTTGCGTGTTTTAGAGTATCCACTTTCACTTGTCTATGAACTGTAGAGGTAACCCAGAAGTCCATTTCAGCGGACACGGCTATTCGAATAGATCATATATATAACCCTGCAGGGGTGTACTTCTTCACACACGCTCTCACCACTTACCGCCGTTTACACGACATGTACTCGGCAACCTTCAAGCGGAGGCCTAGCGAGGGTGTCGGCCACGACCTGACTAACCACACAAGTCTCTCGTCCAGGTTTATCGCCTATTTGGGTTCCATCCGTGGGGAGATCCGGCCGGGGTGTCGCTCACGGCCCCAAACGATGTGTACAGGGTTCCCGCGTCACCAAACGGGCGACCGGTACACCGTGCCACGTACCTGCCGTGTCACAGTCCACCCCGAGGGTCAGCACTGCGCACGACCTCCAGTAAACTACAAACACCAGAAACTAGTTGCAACTCCTGGACAAAGAACAAGGGCAGTCAATAAGTCGAGCGGGGTCATATTTCAGGGCCCAATGTGTGGTAGTAGCTGTTTCATGGATCAACCAACACAGAACTCAGTTCCTGAGGACGGTTTCAGTGAGACAACCCACCATGTACTCCTACATGGCCTCTCATCGCTACCTTTACCAAATCGTGTTCACACACTTAGCTCACACACATTAGAACATGTTCATCACCATTCCAATTCATCCCCGATGAATCAGACCTGACACAACTCTAAGCAATAGCAGGCATAACCAGAAAGCATCAATGAGTAGGCACAACATGGCTCAAACAACTCCTACTCATACTAGTGGGTTTCAACTATTTACTGTGGCAATCACGGGTCATGCAGTGGAAAGGGGTTCAACTACCGCAGCAGGTAACAATTAAAGCGTTGTTGTCCTAATGCAGTAAAAGAGAGCAAGAGCGAGAGGGTGGGATTGTATCGGAATGCTCAATGGGGTTTTGCTTGCCTGGCACTTCTGAAGATATCAATGAGTCTTCATCGGTGTCATCGATCACATCGTCAGAACAGCGTCTACTGAGAGGGGACAAACATCGGCAAACAAGAGAGAACACAATCAATGCAATGCGACAATATGATGCATGCTCATGACATGGCAATATGCTGTTGATTGAGCTAATGCAACTAGCAACCAATTAAATGGAGTTGGTTTGAACCAAAGGTTCAAATTTCAAACTCCATATATGGTTATTCAAATGCCATTTATTCAAATTGCCCTAAACAATGGATGTAAGTTATTCAAATATGCATGAAAATTCCATAAACAGATTCCTTGGATTTTTCTGATCAATTTTCATATATAAATTATTTTCATCTGAGTTATAGTTTATTTTCTATGATTTTTAGAAGTTTTGGCTATTTTCTGAAATAAATAAATCATTTCTGATTTATTTAAATTCCAGAAAACACTTATTGCGTGAGCATGACGTCAGGATGACGTCATCGGGTCAACACCGTCAGCCCAGGTCAAACCTGACGCTGGGACCCACTGGTCAGTGACTAGGCTAATTTAACAGAGACTATTAGTGTTAATTTAATCCTAACTAAAGTGTCAGTGGGGCAGGGGCCCACTGTGAGTGGCTAGCTAATCTAATTAAACGTAGTTATCATTAACCAAGGTTTAAGCTAATTAGGTTTAAGTTTAAACTAGGTTAGTTAGCCGTGCGGGGCCCGCATGTCATAGACCCAGGGGGGTCAAACCTCGGGTCAAAGACCCAAACAGGCCGACGGCTTACCGCCGGCGACAGCGGGCACGGCGGAGGGGCTCGGGATCCGTCCTCCGTCGACCAAATGGCCGGCGAGGACCACCTACGTGACGCTGGCGCTCATGCACATCCAGCGGTGCCATCGGCACGAGTCGTCGTGGACCCAAACGACGGCGGCGACGACTAGGGCGGTCGCTGGAGCTCGGGCGACGACGGAAACGGTGTTGCAGTGCACAGCAGGAGCAACCGGTGTGAGTTTTGGGCTTCTGGCGTTGTGTGGAGTGCGGTTGTGTGCTCGGTTGCCGCTATAGGTGACGGTGGCCACGGCGGCGACATGGCCGGCGGGAAGGAGCTATCGGCTCCGGTGGGCAGCGGGGCTAGAGGAGGAAAATGACTGCGGGGAGAGCGGGATTGGGTAGAGGAGCTCACGGCAGGGTCGAAGAGCAGCTGAGTGGGCTCGGGGAGGCATTGGAGTCGGTAATTCGACGGCGAGGATCGCCGGCAGCCGAAGAGGGGAACGGCGGCGACGACTGCGTCCAGGGCGTCTGGTGCCTCGTAGCTCGGCGGAGAGGTCTGGGGCGTCGAGGCGGAGCTTTTGAGCCAGTCAGGGGGGGAGGGGGAAGGCGGTGGCCATGGCAACGACGAGCGGCGGCGACGGCTGGCTCTCGGGTGGCTGCGGAAACGCGAGGGGAAGGAGGGAGAATGACCAGAGAGAGAGAGGGGAGAGGACGAGGGGAGTTGAGGGCCTCTCCAGGCGCGTGGACAGGGAGGGGGATGAGCCTCCAGTGCGAAGCAGGAGGTGGCCACGGCCACGCGCCGCTGCTGGCACGCAGCTGCTTTGGGGCGAGGGGAGGAAGACGACGGAGGGGTGCTGCGGTGGTGGGCTGGGCCGGCCACTTGGGCCGCCAGGTGGGTTGCACAAGTAAAGGCCAGGTAAGCCTAACTCTGTTTTATTTTTTGTGTTGTTTTCTTTTGTTTATTCATTTGCCACTGATTCAAATTTAAAGTAAATCAAGGCAGGGCAAAACCTTCTGAAAATTTGTATGTTGCCATTCTGGACTTTTTCCAAAGGCACACAAATAATTTCAGGGTCTTTTGAAGTATATTCTATATAAATGAATATTATTCAAAAGTCAAATACTTATTGATTTAAATCCAAATGCCCAACATATATATCCCTGAGACTCCAAAAATATTGGTTTGAATTTTAACTCTTTCCAATATTTTTATAGCTTAACAGGAACATTTTCTTGGGTTTATTTGAAGCAATTTTTAATGTTGATCATTTTTAGAAAAGATCTTTGAGGCTTTCCACTTTCCCCACTTCAAATTTAAATGGAAATTAAACATGATGCATGGGTGCCACTCACTAATGCAACTAGTTACAAAGCAGAATTCTAGGGCTGTGACAACTCACCCCCACTAAAACAAGAATCTCGTCCCGAGATTCAAGCGTAGGGTAAGAAATCAAAGGGGACACACGCTAGCACAATCTTCAGGATCCAAATTTCCCTTCTCGGAGATGTTGATTTATTGCATCATATTGATCTTGTCATCCTGTTTTGAGATCTTCATCCAACCAGATGATAATGGAGTCATACTCTGTAGAAATCGATCTTCCCAGAGATCGAGGAACTCAAGATCAACTTATGGTGTGAGACGTTGAAGCATCTCTTGAGCTGAGACACGGAACACACATCCAGAGGGATGGAGTGAAACAAATGATGAAGGTTCACTTGGTAGACACTAATTACACACCTAAGAAGATGGTGATCAATGTCACCAGATGGGACACCTTGGAGAAGGTGACTCGTAGAGTTATTCCCTTAAGTGGCAAAAAGAATTACTTTTGATATAGAGATCATTGAAATTCCCTATACCAGCCTGAGGCAAACACAATCGATCATTTGACGGAGTCCGAAGGAATGACATTCTCGTGCCAAAAATGGATGATGTGGACTACCTTGTATAAGACAACACAAAGGATGATTTTGCTTGTCATCGGAAATGGATGGGACCCATGGCAAGTCCATTGCTGAAGATAATCCTGAACAGAAGTGATTGAGAACGGTAACCTATGGAAAATTGGCACATTGGCGGTGCAAGCTGGGAACAAAATGCAAATGCTGGGAATGATTCTGGTAACTGGGAAGAAACCCAATAGTAGAGAGTAAATCTACTCTTTGCGAGGGTATAATATAATTAAGAACACTGGAAGCAATCCCGGTTAGTGTCGAGGATAACACCTAGTGCTTGTGCGTGCTCTCAAGAACTTGAGCATTCCCATATTCACCAAGGTTTTACCAATATCCGTGTCAAGGATCCTGGCAACACCACATACTACCATGATGAATAATGATGGACGATGCAGATGCAAAGGAAGATAACACTTTCTCAGATTTCACCTTAGCGAGGCCAAGGGGAAAATCTGGATGATCGACCGAGGGACATTTAGCACTCCGCTTCTAATGTTCTCCTTGATGTGCTAGCGCAACCCATTTATTAAAATGGTTTGGTACCTAGAACATCAAGTAGAAGGTCGAACTTCAGGAGCACAAAATCCATAAGGAACAACTAGGAAGTAAATCCTACGAAATCCTTATGGGTAGGTGGCCAACTTCTTCAATCAAGATACTACATCAATAGGTCTTCCGGCTGGGTGTGTTGGCCACAACATCCACTTTACCGGTAATCGAGAGACCAATATTATAGCTCTTGGGAAATGCACCAACTATCATAACTGCCTGAGATTCAGTTCTGGTTGGTGTCAGGATATTCCAGACTCATCGAGTCTAGAAGGAAAAATGAAAGTTTACAACACAAATCGACGAGATGGCGTTGCGAGATTCTCGGGGAGTGAACTACGATAGCAAGCTCCAAAACATGAGCTGGTTCTGCTACAAACCGGTGAACACGTTGTCCAAGACAAGCATGACCACATAGCAGTCTTATGATAAAACACTACTGAGTTCTGGTTGGGAACCATCTTCTAGGATATCGAAGTCCTTACATAAGTCATATGATTAGCTCTTATGATGGAACTTTTCTCCTTGAACAAATCAATCAGTGGCTTGGTGTGCTAAGGATACATATGGAATGAAGATGATCAGTCTATCAGACCATGGGATACTTCGCACGTATGCATGACTGAATTGGGATGATTCCAGGGAAGTAAACAAGCTTTCTCGAATTCACGACGGCAACTTGCATCAAATGCACATGAATTAGAGGAAAGTTTCTTCTCTCATCCAACATATACCTCATGAACGGGACACGAAGGCAATGCTTACAAAGTTTCCAACACTAGCTTAATGTCCTACAAAATCATGGAGAAGGTAGCAGTGTTGCTGATGGGCTCAACAACAATCCATCCAGGTTTCCATGGAGATGGAATTCCATAATTATGTGAACAAGTGATAGTATTGGTCAGACCCAGGAGATATAATGGTGTATGCTCGAGGGATCAACCACGAGTAAGACAACATTATGAACATCGTTGGTTCTGATTTGATTTGATGATAGCCCATACTCAAATCAAAGTTTTGATATGACAATAGGTCCAACAACTGATCACATGGACCAACTGATGAAGATGTCATCTATCTTCAACACACGCAAACATACCCCTTGAGATGAACTAAGCTGACAAGCTTTTATCTTCCAACTCTCCAAGTTCTTGTTTTAGCTTAACCAACCAATTCAGGGTACCCAACACAGATTCTTGGAGAAGTGGTGGTTTACAAGAAAACCAACTTGATCACGAATTCAACATAGCGGTCAGGGAGCAACCTGGTAATACTTCCGAGAAGATATTCGGAAAATCACAAACCACCGATATGTTACTAAGCTCGAGAACAATCTTGCTTTTCAAGGCAAGACGATATGATCAAAAGAGCGAGAGATTGACACAATCCTAGCTCATTGATCGAGAGTGCACCACAAAAATGGACTAGTAGCACGATCGATCTTAGAATGGTGATTCAGTAAGAATGAAATTGTTGTCCTTTAACTACCAAGCAACGAATTTGCTAGGAGTATTGATTTCACACATCACAATCCACTTGTCAGCATTCCGGTTACAATAACACGGAGGCCGAGAAATAAACGATGATGGCGAGAAGTATCACCTTATCAAAGGTTCATAGGAGGTGGACTAATTCCCATGACATCCTTAACATAAAGATGGTAATACTCCAGGATAGAACAGTTTAGAAGCTGGATTAGCGTTCTTCATCTGCGAAGTACAACTTCTTTGACCCAATCCTGGATATGGATAAGGTACTAGAGTTTGGTTCTCCTAGTCATTCCAGAATAGAATGGCTTGACAGACCACAAGAGTAAAAGGCATCGATGAACACGAGTGCACAACTACTCCTGGCTATCAACTGATAGACGGGGTCATAAAACAACTGAAAAGGGACAACTCAAAGGAACATATATCTTCTGAGTTGTGGATGCATAGATTAACATGTCGAACGAGTTCAACATATTTCTTCCGAATAACCCATGCAGAAAGTAGAATTAGCAGAGTCACAATATGAATGGAGTACTACTCAGGAGCGCTCTGGTTGTGATCTTTTGGTTCGGAGGAACTTCTGCCAAGGGTGGTTCATGGTATTTGGAAGAAGGATATACCACGGACCTCGAGGACTATCACAAGGTTACTAATATCCTAAAGGAACGAGCAAATACTACCAACATGAAGTAGGCAGAATGAATCTTGGATTCAAGAACCCAGAAATATAATGCCTACTAACTAAATGGCATCACGGGATGCTTTCGAGAACAATGGCCAGATTCATCACACCGGGAATACAGAGTATTGCTAGATTACTGGGTGATTCTTTAGAACACCTAGGGTCATAATAATAAGTCCAACATATATGTCGAGGTAACAGAGTGCCTCAACACACCGACTAGTGTGGTTAATCTGGCCTAAAAGGACATTAAGAACAGACAGAAATGATTTGCAGATGCATCAGACTATTTAGAAACCTGGGATGACTCGGACAGCATAACGGCTGCAAATGCTCGAAAATACTTTTGAGATCCAAGCAAAAAGGTAGCATATCCACTTCACATCATAATGTCAAGGTTCTGAGATCAACAATTGAACACACAGTAGTAGAGTAAACTGAACTGAGAGTTGAATCCACAATTAACGTGATCCTGATAAATAGAATGAGAATCCTAGTTTCTTAACCCCGTAGAAAAGAAGAGGATGACTCAGATCAGAAGGTCAATAGGTAAAGGAGTAAAAAGAGCCCTACGTTCCCTTCCACAAACAATTCCCTTACATAACTAAAGAGTTTCTAGACACGACTTCGACCAGTTTGGCTTGCTAATCCTACAGGCAGTCAGGCTCTGATACCAAAGCTATCAGGACCCCGATCCTAAGTCACACAGGTCTAGCCTGTAACACATGATATCACTTTGCGGCCTCACGCACGGTATCCCCACGGGTGCCACCTCACCTGGCCCGGGACCGTTTGCGCATTTTGGCACACGTATATGATAGTGTCGCTAGCATCCGTATGACAGAGAACCCGGGCCGACATGACTAGTTATAAACCAAAAGTGGCACTAAATTACAGAGACAGGCAAACATGACCCAGCAACGAATGTGTCGGTCATCAACGTATGAACCCAAGTCGTAGCAAGCTACAAGGACTTAAAGGAACAACGCGTGACATTTGCCCTAAGGGACAGACACAGGAACGAAGAAGGACACATGCCGGCCAGCCTAAGTGTTCCGGAGCAGTAGCAGGCTACCAAGGCTCAGTGGAAGCACTAGGAGACATTTCCCTGTAAGGTAGGCTACCAAAGGTAAACAACTAGGTGTCAGATCCCACACATAGCAATACACATTACACGTATGCATAACATGCAAGTATGTGTTGTAAAACAAGGCATCACAACATAACTCAACAACTCATATAGATAAAGGCCCAGAAGAGCCATCATAGCATTTATTACAAACAGAGGTCACATGACCCAACATACAGAGCATACAGGCAACGGAAGCATAACATGTCTGAGTACAGACGACTACAAATGAAAAAGACTAAGAAGCCTGACTATCTAGAAGACCCTCCTAAGGGCACAAGATCGTAGCTGAGGTAACAAGCTAAACGTCGAAGTCCACGCGGAACCACTAGCGAGACTGAAGTCTCTCTGCAAAACATAAATTAAGCAAATGTGAGTACAAAGGTACTAAGCAAGACTTACATCAGAACTAACTACATATGCATCAGTATCAACAAAGGGGTGGTGGTGTTTGACTGCAGCAAGCCAGCTTTGACTCGGTGGCTATTCTGAACTACGACTGCAAGTAACTCTTTTGAGGTGGCGCACACGAGTCCACATATTCACCAATCAATACACCACTATGGATCCGCTCCCGTCTCCCTACGAGAAGGCCATCCATAGCACTCACGCTTATCTTGCGTGTTTTAGAGTATCCACTTTCACTTGTCTATGAACTGTAGAGGTAACCCAGAAGTCCATTTCCGCGGACACGGCTATTCGAATAGATCATATATATAACCCCGCAGGGGTGTACTTCTTCACACACGCTCTCACCACTTACCGCCGTTTACACGACATGTACTCGGCAACCTTCCAGCAGAGGCCCAGCGAGGGTGTCGGCCACGACCTGACTAACCACACAAGTCTCTCGTCCAGGTTTATCGCCTATTTGGGTTCCATCCGTGGGGAGATCCGGCCGGGGTGTCGCTCACGGCCCCAAACGATGTGTACAGGGTTCCCGCGTCACCAAAAGGGCGACTGGTACACCGTGCCACGTACCTGCCGTGTCACAGTCCACCCCGAGGGTCAGCACTGCGCACGACCTCCAGTAAACTACAAACACCATAAACTAGTTGCAACTCGTGGACAGAGAACAAGGGCAGTCAATAAGTCAAGCGGGGTCATATTTCAGGGCCCAATGTTTGGTAGTAGCTGTTTCATGGATCAACCAACACAGAACTCAGTTCCTGAGGACGGTTTCAATGAGACAACCCACCATGTACTCCTACATGGCCTCTCATCGCTACCTTTACCAAATCGTGTTCACACACTTAGCTCACACACATTAGGACATGTTCATCACCATTCCAATTCATCCCCGATGAATCAGACCTGACACAATTCTAAGCAATAGCAGGCATAACCAGAAAGCATCAATGAGTAGGCACAACATGGCTCAAACAACTCCTACTCATACTAGTGGGTTTCAACTATTTACTGTGGCAATGACGGGTCATGCAGTGGAAAGGGGTTCAACTACCGCAGCAGGTAACAATTGAAGCGTTGTTGTCCTAATGCAGTAAAAGAGAGCAAGAGCGAGAGGGTGGGATTGTATCGGAATGCTCAATGGGGTTTTGCTTGCCTGGCACTTCTGAAGATATCAATGAGTCTTCATCGGTGTCATCGATCACATCGTCGGAACAGCGTCTACTGAGAGGGGACAAACATCGGCAAACAAGAGAGAACACAATCAATGCAATGCGACAATATGATGCATGCTCATGACATGGCAATATGTTGTTGATTGAGCTAATGCAACTAGCAACCAATTAAATGGAGTTGGTTTGAACCAAAGGTTCAAATTTCAAACTCCATATGTGGTTATTCAAATGCCGTTTATTCAAATTGCCCTAAACAGTGGATGTAAGTTATTCAAACATGCATGAAAATGCCATAAACAGATTCCTTGGATTTTTCTGATCAATTTTCATATATAAATTATTTTCATCTGAGTTATAGTTTATTTTCTGTGATTTTTTAGAAGTTTTGGCTATTTTCTGAAATAAATAAATCATTTCTGATTTATTTTAAATTCCAGAAAACACTTATTGCGTCAGCATGACGCCAGGATGACGTCATCGGGCCAACACGGTCAGCCCAGGTCAAACCTGACGCTGGGACCCACTGGTCAGTGACTAGGCTAATTTAACAGAGACTATTAGTGTTAATTTAATCCTAACTAAAGTGTCAGTGGGGCAGGGGCCCACTATCAGTGGCTAGCTAATCTAATTAAACGTAGTTATCATTAACCACGGTTTAAGCTAATTAGGTTTAAGTTTAAACTAGGTTAGTTAGCCGTGCGGGGCCCGCATGTCATAGACCCAGGGGGGGTCAAACCTCGGGTCAAAGACCCAAACAGGCCGGCGGCTTTCCGCCGGCGACAGCGGGCACGGCGGAGGGGCTCGGGATCCGTCCTCCATCGACCAAATGGCCGGCGAGGACCACCTACGTGACGCTGGCGCTCGTGCGCATCCAGCGGTGCCATCGGCACGAGTCGTCATGGACCCAAACGACGGCGGCGACGACTAGGGCGGTCGCCGGAGCTCGGGCGACGACGGAAACGGTGTTGCAGTGCACAACAGGAGCAACCGGTGTGAGTTTTGGGCTTCTGGCGTTGTGTGGAGTGCGGTTGTGTGCTCGGTTGCCGCTATAGGTGACTGTGGCCACGGCGGCGACTTGGTCGGCGGGAAGGAGCTATCGGCTCCGGTGGGCAGCGGGGCTAGAGGAGGAAAACGACTGCGGGGAGAGCGGGATTGGGTAGAGGAGCTCACGGCAGGGTCGAAGAGCAGCTGAGTGGGCTCGGGGAGGCATCGTAGTCGGTAATTCGACGGCGAGGATCACCGGCAGCCGAAGAGGGGAACGGCGGCGATGACTGCGTCCAGGGCGTCTGGTGCCTCGTAGCTCGGCGGAGAGGTCTGGGGCGTCGAGGCGGAGCTTTTGAGCCAGTCAGGGGGGAGGGGGAAGGCGGTGGCCATGGCAACGACGAGCGGCGGCGACGGCTGGCTCTCGGGTGGCTGCGGAAACGCGAGGGGAAGGAGGGAGAATGACCAGAGAGAGAGGGGAGAGGACGAGGGGAGTTGAGGGCCTCTCCAGGCGCGTGGACAGGGAGGGGGATGAGCCTCCAGCGCGAAGCAGGAGGTGGCCACGTCCACGCGCCGCTGCTGGCACGCAACTGCTTTGGGGCGAGGGGAGGAAGATGACGGAGGGGTGCTGCGGTGGTGGGCTGGGCCGGCCACTTGGGCCGCCAGGTGGGCTGCACAAGTAAAGGCCAGGTAAGCCTAACTCTGTTTTATGTTCTGTGTTGTTTTCTTTTGTTTATTCATTTGCCACTGATTCAAATTTAAAGTAAATCAAGGCAGGGCAAAACCATCTGAAAATTTGTATGTTGCCATTCTGGACTTTTTCCAAAGGCACATAAATAATTTCAGGGTCTTTTGAAGTATATTCTATATAAATGAATATTATTCAAAAGTCAAATACTTATTGATTTAAATCCAAATGCCCAACATATATATCCCTGAGACTCCAAAAATATTGGTTTGAATTTTAACTCTTTCCAATATTTTTATAGCTTAACAGGAACATTTTCTTGGGTTTATTTGAAGCAATTTTTAATGTTTATCATTTTTAGAAAAGATCTTTGAGGCTTTCCACTTTCCCCACTTCAAATTTAAATGGAAAGTAAACATGATGCATGGGTGCCACTCACTAATGCAACTAGTTACAAAGCAGAATTCTAGGGCTGTGACAACTCACCGCCACTAAAACAAGAATCTCGTCCCGAGATTCAAGCGTAGGGTAAGAAATCAAAGGGGACACACGCTAGCACAATCTTCAGGATCCAAATTTCCCTTCTCGGAGATGTTGATTTATTGCATCATATTGATCTTGTCATCCTGTTTTGAGATCTTCATCCAACCAGATGATAATGGAGTCATACTCTGTAGAAATCGATCTTCCCGGAGATCGAGGAACTCAAGATCAACTTATGGTGTGAGATGTTGAAGCATCTCTTGAGTTGAGACACGGAACACACATCCAGAGGGATGGAGTGAAACAAATGATGAAGGTTCACTTGGTAGGCACTAATTACACACCTAAGAAGATGGTGATCAATGTCACCAGACGGGACACCTTGGAGAAGGTGACTCGTAGAGTTATTCCCTTAAGTGGCAAAAAGAATTACTTTTGATATAGAGATCACTGAAATTCCCTATACCAGCCTGAGGCAAACACAATCGATCATTTGACGGAGTCCGAAGGAATGACATTCTCGGGCCAAAAAAGGATGATTTGGACTACCTTGTATAAGACAACACAAAGGATGATTTTGCTTGTCATCGGAAATGGATGGGACCCATGGCAAGTCCATTGCTGAAGATAATCCTGAACAGCAGTGATTGAGAACGGTAACCTATGGAAAATTGGCACATTGGCGGTGCAAGCTGGGAACAAAATGCAAATGCTGGGAATGATTCTGGTAACTGGGAAGAAACCCAATAGTAGAGAGTAAATCTACTCTTTGCGAGGGTATAATATAATTAAGAACACTGGAAGCAATCCCGGTTAGTGTCGAGGATAACACCTAGTGCTTGTGCGTGCTCTCAAGAACTTGAGCATTCCCATATTCACCAAGGTTTTACCAATATCCGTGTCAAGGATCCTGGCAACACTACATACTACCATGATGAATAATGATGGACGATGCAGATGCAAAGGAAGATAACACTTTCTCAGATTTCACCTTAGCGAGGCCAAGGGGAAAATCTGGATTATCGACCGAGAGACATTTAGCACTCCGCTTCTAATGTTCTCCTTGATGTGCTAGCGCAGCCCATTTATTAAAATGGTTTGGTACCTAGAACATCAAGTAGAAGGTCGAACTTCAGGAGCACAAAATCCATAAGGAACAACTAGGAAGTAAATCCTACGAAATCCTTATGGGGAGGTGGCCAACTTCTTCAATCAAGATACTACATCAATAGGTCTTCCGGCTGGGTGTGTTGGCCACAACATCCACTTTACCGGTAATCGAGAGACCAATATTATAGCTCTTGGGAAATGCACCAACTATCATAACTGCCTGAGATTCAGTTCTGGTTGGTGTCAGGATATTCCAGACTCATCGAGTCTAGAAGGAAAAATGAAAGTTTACAACACAAATCGACGAGATGGCGTTGCGAGATTCTCGGGGAGTGAACTACGATAGGAAGCTCCAAAACATGAGCTGGTTCTGCTACAAACCGGTGAACACGTTGTCCAAGACAAGCATGACCACATAGCAGTCTTATGATAAAACACTACCGAGTTCTGGTTGGGAACCATCGTCTAGGATATCGAAGTCCTTACATAAGTCATATGATTAGCTCTTATGATGGAACTTTTCTCCTTGAACAAATCAATCAGTGGCTTGGTGTGCTAAGGATACATATGGAATGAAGACGATCAGTCTATCAGACCATGGGATACTTCGCACATATGCATGACTGAATTGGGATGATTCCAGGGAAGTAAACAAGCTTTCTCGAATTCACGGCGCCAACTTGCATCAAATGCACATGAATTAGAGGAAAGTTTCTTCTCTCATCCAACAAATACCTCATGAACGGGACACGAAGGCAATGCTTACAAAGTTTCCAACACTAGCTTAATGTCCTACAAAATCATGGAGAAGGTAGCAGTGTTGCTGATGGGCTCAACAACAATTCATCCAGGTTTCCATGGAGATGGAATTCCATAATTATGTGAACAAGTGATAGTATTGGTCAGACCCAGGAGATATAATGGTGTATGCTCGAGGGATCAACCACGAGTAAGACAACATTATGAACATCGTTGGTTCTGATTTGATTTGATGATAGCCCATACTCAAATCAAAGTTTTGATATGACAATAGGTCCAACAACTGATCACATGGACCAACTGATGAAGATGTCATCTATCTTCAACACATGCAAACATACCCCTTGAGATGAACTAAGCTGGCAAGCTTTTATCTTCCAACTCTCCAAGTTATTGTTTTAGCTTAACCAACCAGTTCAGGGTACCCAACACAGATTCTTGGAGAAGTGGTGGTTTACAAGAAAACCAACTTGATCACGAATTCAACATAGCGGTCAGGGAGCAACCTGGTAATACTTCCGAGAAGATATTCGGAAAATCACAAACCACCGATATGTTACTAAGCTCGAGAACAATCTTGCTTTTCAAGGCAAGACGATATGATCAAAAGAGCGAGAGATTGACACAATCCTAGCTCATTGATCGAGAGTGCACCACAAAAATGGACTAGTAGCACGATCGATCTTAGAATGGTGATTCAGTAAGAATGAAATTGTTGTCCTTTAACTACCAAGCAACGAATTTGCTAGGAGTATTGATTTCACACATCACAATCCACTTGTCAGCATTCCGGTTACAATAACACGGAGGCCGAGAAATAAACGATGATGGCGAGAAGTATCACCTTATCAAAGGTTCATAGGAGGTGGAGTAATTCCCATGACATCCTTAACATAAAGATGGTAATACTCCAGGATAGAATAGTTTAGAAGCTGGATTAGCGTTCTTCATCTGCGAAGTACAACTTCTTTGACCCAATCCTGGATATGGATAAGGTACTAGAGTTTGGTTCTCCTAGTCATTCCAGAATAGAATGGCTTGACAGACCACAAGAGTAAAAGGCATCGATGAACACGAGTGCACAACTACTCCTGGCTATCAACTGATAGACGGGGTCATAAAACAACTGAAAAGGGACAACTCAAAGGAACATATATCTTCTGAGTTGTGGATGCATAGATTAACATGTCGAACGAGTTCAACATATTTCTTCTGGATAACCCATGCAGAAAGTAGAATTGGCAGAGTCACAATATGAATGGAGTACTACTCAGGAGCACTCTGGTTGTGATCTTTTGGTTCGGAGGAACTTCTGCCAAGGGTGGTTCATGGTATTTGGAAGAAGGATATACCACGGATCTCGAGGACTATCACAAGGTTACTAATATCCTAAAGGAACGAGCAAATACTACCAACATGAAGTAGGTAGAATGAATCTTGGATTCAAGAACCCAGAAATATAATGCCTACTAACTAAATGGCATCACAGGATGCTTTTGAGAACAATGGCCAGATTCATCACACCGGGAATACAGAGTATTGCTAGATTACTGGGTGATTCTTTAGAACACCTAGGGTCATAATAATAAGTCCAACATATATGTCGAGGTAACATAGTGCCTCAACA
The DNA here is from genome assembly GCA_902687465.1 of Secale cereale. Lineage (NCBI taxonomy): Eukaryota > Viridiplantae > Streptophyta > Magnoliopsida > Poales > Poaceae > Secale > Secale cereale. Next base: position 366,028,317 of record LR738709.1, read on the forward strand.
CACCGACTAGTGTGGTTAATCTGGCCTAAAAGGACATTAAGAACAGACAAAAATGATTTTCAAATGCATCAGACTATTTAGAAACCTGGGATGACTCGGACAGCATAACGGCTGCAAATGCTCGAAAATACTTTTGAGATCCAAGCAAAAAGGTAGCATATCCACTTCACATCATAATGTCAAGGTTCTGAGATCAACAATTGAACACACAGTAGTAGAGTAAACTGAACTGAGAGTTGAATCCACAATTAACGTGATCCTGATAAATAGAATGAGAATCCTAGTTTCTTAACCCCGTAGAAAAGAAGAGGATGACTCAGATCAGAAGGTCAATAGGTAAAGGAGTAAAAAGAGCCCTACGTTCCCTTCCACAAACAATTCCCTTACATAACTAAAGAGTTTCTAGACACGACTTCGACCAGTTTGGCTTGCTAATCCTACAGGCAGTCAGGCTCTGATACCAAAGCTGTCAGGACCCTGATCCTAAGTCACATAGGTCTAGCCTGTAACACATCATATCACTTTGCGGCCTCATGCACGGTATCCCCACGGGTGCCACCTTACCTGGCCTGGGACCGTTTGCGCATTTTGGCACACGTATATGATAGTGTCGCTAGCATCCGTATGACAGAGAACCCGGGCCGACTTGACTAGTTATAAACCAAAAGTGGCACTAAATTACAGAGACAGGCATACATGACCCAGCAACGAACGTGTCGGTCATCAACGTATGAACCCAAGTCGTAGCAAGCTACAAGGACTTAAAGGAACAACGCGTGACATTTCCCCTAAGGGACAGACACAGGAACGAAGAAGGACACATGCCGGCCAACCTAAGTGTTCCGGAGCAGTAGCAGGCTACCAAGGCTCAGTGGAAGCACTAGGAGACATTTCCCTGTAAGGTAGGCTACCAAAGGTAAACAACTAGGTGTCGGATCCCACACATAGCAATACACATTACACGTACGCATAACATGCAAGTATGTGTTGTACAACAAGGCATCACAACATAACTCAACAACTCATATAGATAAAGGCCCAGAAGAGCCATCATAGCATTTATTACAAACAGAGGTCACATGACCCAACATACAGAGCATACATGCAACGGAAGCATAACATGTCTGAGTACAGACGACTACAAATGAAAAAGACTAAGAAGCCTGACTATCTACAAGACCCTCCTAAGGGCACAAGATCGTAGCTGAGGTAACAAGCTAAACGTCGAAGTCCACGCGGAACCACTAGCGAGACTGAAGTCTCTCTGCAAAACATAAATTAAGCAAACGTGAGTACAAAGGTACTCAGCAAGACTTACATCAGAACTAACTACATATGCATCAGTATCAACAAAGGGGTGGTGGTGTTTGACTGCAGCAAGCCAGCTTTGACTCGGTGGCTATTCTGAACTACGACTGCAAGTAACTCTTTTGAGGTGGCGCACACGAGTCCACATATTCACCAATCAATACACCACTATGGATCCGCTCCCGTCTCCCTACGAGAAGGCCATCCATAGCACTCACGCTTATCTTGCATGTTTTAGAGTATCCACTTTCACTTGTCTATGAACTGTAGAGGTAACCCAGAAGTCCATTTCCGCGGACACGGCTATTCGAATAGATCATATATATAACCCTGCAGGGGTGTACTTCTTCACACACGCTCTCACCACTTACCGCCGTTTACACGACATGTACTCAGCAACCTTCAAGCGGAGGCCCAGCGAGGGTGTCGGCCACGACCTGACTAACCACACAAGTCTCTCGTCCAGGTTTATCGCCTATTTGGGTTCCATCCGTGGGGAGATCCGGCCGGGGTGTCGCTCACGGCCCCAAATGATGTGTACAGGGTTCCCGCGTCACCAAACGGGCGACCGGTACACCGTGCCACGTACCTGCCGTGTCACAGTCCACCCCGAGGGTCAGCACTGCGCACGACCTCCAGTAAACTACAAACACCAGAAACTAGTTGCAACTCCTGGACAGAGAACAAGGGCAGTCAATAAGTCGAGCGGGGTCATATTTCAGGGCCCAATGTGTGGTAGTAGCTGTTTCATGGATCAACCAACACAGAACTCAGTTCCTGAGGACGGTTTCAATGAGACAACCCACCATGTACTCCTACATGGCCTCTCATCGCTACCTTTACCAAATCGTGTTCACACACTTAGCTCACACACATTAGGACATGTTCATCACCATTCCGATTCATCCCCGATGAATCAGACCTGACACAACTCTAAGCAATAGCAGGCATAACCAGAAAGCATCAATGAGTAGGCACAACATGGCTCAAACAACTCCTACTCATACTAGTGGGTTTCAACTATTTACTGTGGCAATGATGGGTCATGCAGTGGAAAGGGGTTCAACTACCGCAGCAGGTAACAATTGAAGCGTTGTTGTCCTAATGCAGTAAAAGAGAGCAAGAGCGAGAGGGTGGGATTGTATCGGAATGCTCAATGGGGTTTTGCTTGCCTGGCACTTCTGAAGATATCAATGAGTCTTCATCGGTGTCATCGATCACATCGTCGGAACAATGTCTACTGAGAGGGGACAAACATCGGCAAACAAGAGAGAACACAATCAATGCAATGCGACAATATGATGCATGCTCATGACATGGCAATATGCTGTTGATTGAGCTAATGCAACTAGCAACCAATTAAATGGAGTTGGTTTGAACCAAAGGTTCAAATTTCAAACTCCATATGTGGTTATTCAAATGCCATTTATTCAAATTGCCCTAAACAGTGGATGTAAGTTATTCAAACATGCATGAAAATGCCATAAAAAGATTCCTTGGATTTTTCTGATCAATTTTCATATATAAATTATTTTCATCTGAGTTATAGTTTATTTTCTGTGATTTTTAGAAGTTTTGGCTATTTTCTGAAATAAATAAATCATTTCTGATTTATTTTAAATTCCAGAAAACACTTATTGCGTCAGCATGACGTCGGGATGACGTCATCTGGTCAACACCGTCAGCCCAGGTCAAACCTGACGCTGGGACCCACTGGTCAGTGACTAGGCTAATTTAGCAGAGACTATTAGTGTTAATTTAATCCTAACTAAAGTGTCAGTGGGGCAGGGGCCCACTATCAGTGGCTAGCTAATCTAATTAAACATAGTTATCATTAACCAAGGTTTAAGCTAATTAGGTTTAAGTTTAAACTAGGTTAGTTAGCCGTGCGGGGCCCGCATGTCATAGACCCAGGGGGGTCAAACCTCGGGTCAAAGACCCAAACAGGCCGACGGCTTACCGCCGGCGACAGCGGGCACGGCGGAGGGGCTCGGGATCCGTCCTCCGTCGACCAAATGGCCGGCGAGGACCACCTACGTGACGCTGGCGCTCGTGCGCATCCAGCGGTGCCATCGGCACGAGTCGTCGTGGACCCAAACGACGGCGGCGACGACTAGGGCGGTCGCCGGAGCTCGGGCGACGACGGAAACGGTGTTGCAGTGCACAGCAGGAGCAACCGGTGTGAGTTTTGGGCTTCTGGCGTTGTGTGGAGTGCGGTTGTGTGCTCGGTTGCCGCTATAGGTGACGGTGGCCACGGCGGCGACATGGCCGGCGGGAAGGAGCTATCGACTCCGGTGGGCAGCGGGGCTAGAGGAGGAAAACGACTGCGGGGAGAGCGGGATTGGGTAGAGGAGCTCATGGCAGGGTCGAAGAGCAGCTGAGTGGGCTCGGGGAGGCATCGGAGTCGGTAATTCGACGGCGAGGATCGCCGGCAGCCGAAGAGGGGAACGGCGGCGACGACTGCGTCCAGGGCGTCTGGTGCCTCGTAGCTCGGCGGAGAGGTCTGGGGCGTCGAGGCGGAGCTTTTGAGCCAGTCAGCGGGGGAGGGGGAAGGCGGTGGCCATGGCAACGACGAGCGGCGGCGACGGCTGGCTCTCGGGTGGCTGCGGAAACGCGAGGGGAAGGAGGGAGAATGGCCAGAGAGAGAGGGGAGAGGACGAGGGGAGTTGAGGGCCTCTCCAGGCGCGTGGACAGGGAGGGGGATGAGCCTCCAGCGCGAAGCAGGAGGTGGCCACGGCCACGCGCCGCTGCTGGCACACAGCTGCTTTGGGGCGAGGGGAGGAAGACGACGGAGGGGTGCTGCGGTGGTGGGCTGGGCCGGCCACTTGGGCCGCCAGGTGGGCTGCACAAGTAAAGGCCAGGTAAGCCTAACTCTGTTTTATTTTCTGTGTTGTTTTCTTTTGTTTATTCATTTGCCACTGATTCAAATTTAAAGTAAATCAAGGCAGGGCAAAACCTTCTGAAAATTTGTATGTTGCCATTCTGGACTTTTTCCAAAGGCACATAAATAATTTCAGGGTCTTTTGAAGTATATTCTATATAAATGAATATTATTCAAAAGTCAAATACTTATTGATTTAAATCCAAATGCCCAACTTATATATCCCCGAGACTCCAAAAATATTGGTTTGAATTTTAACTCTTTCCAATATTTTTATAGCTTAACAGGAACATTTTCTTGGGTTTATTTGAAGCAATTTTTAATGTTGATCATTTTTAGAAAAGATCTTTGAGGCTTTCCACTTTCCCCACTTCAAATTTAAATGGAAATTAAACATGATGCATGGGTGCCACTCACTAATGCAACTAGTTACAAAGCATAATTCTAGGGCTGTGACATCGGAACCACGCCAAAAACATCCGTGTCTCCAATTGCGTTTGCACTCTCCAACCCCTCCCTTTACCTTCATATGCAATGCTTTACTTTTCGTTGCGACAACTCTAGAATTGCATGTGTAGGGAGATTTCTTGACTTGTCCTAATTTGCTAAAAATTGGCCAAACTTAAAATTGGGAAAAAGCTAAGTTTTTATTTGGTCAAGTAGTCTAATCACCCCCCTCTAGACATACTTTCGATCCTACAAGTGGTATCGGAGCTTTGGTATCCTTTTGCCTTGAATTCCATAGCTTTGGTGATCATAGCCTTGATTTCACAATGTAGGAGAGTATGGCGTCTAGCGAGGGAAGTTACCACCGCAGAGGTCCTTACTTTGATGGTACTAATTTTGCTAGTTGGAAGCGTAAGATGAGAATGCATATTCTTGGACATAACCCCGCTGTTTGGGCTATTGTATGTATTGGTTTGCAAGGTGAATTCTTCAATGGGAAGGAACCAAATCGTGAAGCTACCGCTGAAGAATTGAAGATGTTGCAATACAATGCTCAAGCTTGCGATATCCTCTTCAATGGATTGTGTCCCTAAGAATTCAACAAAATCAGCCGTCTTGAGAATACAAAGGAAATTTGGGATACATTGATTGATATGCATGAAGGTACCGACTCCGTCAAGGAATCCAAGTTGGATGTGCTTCAAAGTCAACTTGACAAGTTCAAAATGAAGGATGGTGAAGGTGTCGCTGAAATGTACTCTAGGCTTGCTCTCGTCACAAATGAGATTGCTGGCTTAGGAAGCAAAAAAATGACCGATAGATTCAGCATCAAGAAAATCCTAAGATCCTTGGATGGAAAATATTACACCGTGTGCACATTGATCCAAATGATACCCAATTACAAAGATCTCAAGCCAACGGAAGCCATTGGTAGAATTGTTTCTCATGAGATGTCACTTAAGGATAAAGAAGAGCTTCACAACAAGTCTAGTGGTGCCTACAAAGCTTCATGTGATGCTCCTACATCATCAAGTAAGAAACAAGTCTTCAATGAAGAATTGAGCTTAATGGTGAAGAACTTCAACAAATTCTACAAGAATAGAAGCAAGAAGAGAAACTCCAAATCGAGGTCCTACAATGACAAAAGATCTTCTAGTCATGATTGGAATTGCTACAATTGTGGGAATCCCAGACACTTCTCAAATTAGTGTACGACTCCTCACAAGAGAAGAGAAGACTCACCCAAAAGTAGGAGTTGAAGAGAAGATTCACCACCAAGAGAGATAAGGAGTAGAGATGATCGTTATGAACAGAGACCCTCTCGTAGAACCAAGGATTCGGAAAGAAAGGACAAATCATCAAGGAGCTATACAAGACGAAGACATCAAGCTCATGTTGGTGAATGGGTATCCGGTTCCGACTCCGATAACCACTCCGAGAGAATCTATTACTCCGACTCCGAAGATACTCAAGATGAAGGTGTTGTCGGAATTGTTATTGTGTCATCCAACTCCTACAACATATTTGACTCACCAAATGAAGGAATTGGAAGATGCTTCATGGCTAAAGGCCCTAAGGTATCACACCCCGAAGATCTTGATTTCAATAGTGATGAAGATGACTTTCTAGGGGATGATGATTAACTTGTTGGTAGCAATAGTGATGAAAAGTTGAAAACTATGATGAAATTGCTATTAATCATGCTAATCAAGATAAAACGAATGACAATGATAAGAAGGAGATTGAGCGTCTAACTAAAAAATTAAACACTCTTAAGTTAGCTTATGAAACTACCTTAGAGGATCACCGAGAACTTTTGAGGACTCATGAGAAGCTACGCTTTGAAAAGCTAAATCTAGAGCAAGAGCATGAGTTCTTAAAAGCAATCAATGATGATCTTCGTAAGAAAAGTTCTTCTTACATTGCCAAGCGTTTACTCTTGTCTACCAATATGCCACAAGTAAAATCTAGCAATAAGAACAAGAAAGATTCTTCCTCTAGTAGTAACAATAATCATGATAAATCCAATATTGTTGCTTCTAGTAGTTCTATTGATTCCACTAATGATTCTCTTAGCCAAGTTACACTTGAGCAAGAAAATAGCTTATTGAAGGGAATTATAGAGAAAGGTGTTTATAAGAGCCTTGCCGGGAGTCAGCAATTCGAGGAAATTGTACGCAAGCAAGGAAGGCACCGGAAGAATCAAGGTGTTGGTTTTGAACGGAAGTTCAATGCCAATGGAGTTGAGTGGGAAGAATATCAATACCCCAAGACAAAGTTTGTTCCTCAACAAGATAAGTATGATCCTACTCCCTTCAAGGGGACACAAGCCCAAGATGATCTTCCACCACAAGACCACAAGCTAAAGGGCAATGATAAGCTTCAAGAAGAGATTGATGCATTTTAAGAAGCTCCTAAGGCCTTGGTCAAGTGGGTTCCCAAGACTATGTCAAGTTCTACTTCATCAAGTACATCTACAACTCCAATGATTCCCATCAAGATGATGTGGATCCCGAAGAAGAAGAACTAGAGTGTTGTTGAGGGTGACTCCGCCAACATACTTCACTCTTATTCATATTGGCAAGGACAAGTGCAATCAACTTTCACATCTTGCACTAGTTCAAGGAGTCACAAAACCTCTTGTTGGTATGACAAGGGACAATGTAACCTAATGCTTTCATGGACATCATCTTGTGTGCAATTCACTCTATGTCCATGGATATCTTTGTATGTTCCTTGTGGGACTAACCCATGTAGGTATTGAAAGTGCAACTCACTCCAATGGATTGCTCCAAATGATCTACATCAACATTGAGCATCTACATCTTCAACACCTACATGAAGTCATCATCGACAAAACCCAAGGTTAGTTCATCCCTCTTAGGGGGGATATCACATCTAGGGGGGAGCTTTACTCTAAGAGTTGAGCTAAAGCAACTCTAATGGTGTGAACACAACAATGCTTTATGTAAAAGTGGTAACCCACTTGTGCTTAAACGATGAGTATGACCTATGATCAAATATTCTCATTTGACTCCTAAGTCAATATACTCATATATAGATGACCTAGTCATCGCAAATTGCTTGATAGATGCTAGAATGTTTGTGCATGCTTTGCCATATATTTCATTTGCTATCTTATTGTGTGAGCATGTTGAGTGCATATTTTTCTCATTCGAGGACATCCATTTGTTGCTTTGATGGTTTGGCTTTCTTCTTTTGCCAAATGGATGGACAAGAATGCCTAAGTACTCCGTCTAGCTATCTACACTTTTTCTTGTCTCAAACTCTATTCATGCTACATCACAAAGTTTGGTCAAGTCAGATTCGAACGCTCTGAGTGAGGAGCACTCAGAGTCACCGATTCGTCATAGACTTAAACTTCCAAAACCTCTTAGTGCATTTCGGTCTGACCGATTCTTTCCTTTTGGTCATACTGAGTTCATTAAGCTGATCTAGGTTTTCAATCTCGGTGCAACTGATTATAACAATTCGGTCCCACCGAGTTGCAGTAACTGCTAGCAATTTTGCATCTCGGTGCCAACGAGTCATTCCACTCGTTCACACTGACATGGTCTGGATATATATACCCACGGGCCAAACCTTGGAAAGTTTTCCAAATCTTTTTGCCCGCGCCTATCCAGATCCGCCGACTCGAGGTCTCTGGATCATCCTCTCATCGTCCGCGACCTCCTGCCGCTGGCCTCCGCCGCCCTTGTAGCCGTAGCAAACTCATCGCCGAGTTAGGGTATGAGTTTGACCCTTTTTGTTTTCTCAATCTGATTCTTAGCACAAAGTCAATGCCATGATTCTTGCCACATTTGAGATCATCCTGTCCAGCAAAAACTTCATATAGATTAGTTTTGATTCAAAATTTTAGGGTTAGGTTTCCGCCAAACTCATCTTGGACCAACCGAGTTGTAGAAATCGGTCTTATCGATTTGGCTTAGGCCATTGCACTTGTAACGTTTGGTCTGACCAAAACTTAGAAATCGGTGTGACCGAGTTCAACTCTCAGTGAAACCCTAGCAATCTCGGAGTCACCGAATTGTGTCTGGGTCTGACCAATTTCACCAGTTTAGACTCTCAAAGTTGCTTTGGTGTCATCGAGTTTAACAAATCGATAGCTCCGAAATGCTTTCTGTAGAAACCTAAAACTAAGTTTAGGACTCAATTGTTTTGCAAAATCTCTACACTTTGTGATGCTCATCCACTCTACCCCAACTATATCTATTCACAGGGTCAACTTGTAGTTTCAGATATGTCTGAGGGCATGACAGTCAGAACAGGTCAGTGGAGCAGGCACAACTGAGTGAGGGCTCTAGTCCCTCCAATAGCAGCTACTATGAAAGCAGCAGAAGCACTCCAAGCAATCTGCCAAAGGCTGCCACCAAGACAAGGAAGAAGAAAACTTCTGACAGTGAGGATGCAGATTTTGTGGCTGAAGAGGTCACTTCAAAGAAGAAGGCTGTCAACAAGGAAGAATCTTCTAGAGTTGTCAAGCTTGGTCTGAACAAGAAGTCCCCTACCAAGAGAACTCCAATGTCAAAAGTCAGAGCTTCCACTCAAGAAACCATGGTGTTTACTCTTTAAACAAGAGATGATGAGCAGCTGGGTCTAAGAAGAGAGCTAGGAAGACTACTGCCAGAGTGATTGGCAAGCCATCTATGAGAGATGATGATGATGATGATAATGATGCTGATGATGATGCTGATGAGCCTGCTGCAAAGACTCAGAAGCTGATTGGGGATGCCATCAAAGCCAGGGCTGCTCCATCCAAGCCCAAAGCTGCCCCAAAGCTTCAGCACCCAAGAGATCCACTAGAGACATTCCTGCAGCTGAAAAGAATAAGGCCCCAGTGCAGGATGTTCCATAGGAAGAGGAAGATCAAGAAGAAGAATCCTCAGATGATGATGAGCCCACGATGCTCAGGAAAATTAAGCCAAAAATTCCAGATCATAATGATGCCCATCTTGTTGCTGAAAACATGAAACTGAGAAATGATGCAGGTCTGAGACGATGGAGACAGACTGATCCATATGTTACCAGGAGAAAGACTAATGTGGACTATAGATTTCACACCAAGGAACAACATGACTTCTATGAGACAATGTTGTTGGACAAGAAGCCCATTGTTTGTGACATGAAGTGGGTTGACTAGAAATACATCGACAAGCATGCTGATTTCTTTCCAGGTGTGCACGAAAGCTTTGGGCAGAAAGAAGTTGACAAGTTTGTGGGAAAGAAACTGACTAGATGGAACAATGAGATGATCATGCAATTCTACTCCACTACTCACTTCTATCCAGATGGTAGAATATTATGGATGACCGAAGGAACCAGGTACCAATCTGTTTCTGAATGGGCAAGTTTGATCAATGCCCCCAAGGAAATTGACAATGACACAGATGTGTATGCCAGCCCAGGAAGGATCATGACTCTATGGCAAACATGTACAAGCCAATTCCTGACAAAGATTTGAAGACTCACAAGTTTGGCTCCATCTATCATCTGTTGTCTGGACTGACCACCATCAACACTATACTTAGGCACACTTTGTTGCCCAAGTCAGGAGATCATAGAATGATCCGAGGTCACTCCATGATGTCTACTACACAACCTTCTTCTTGTAGACGTTGTTGGGCCTCCAAGTGCAGAGGTTTGTAGGACAGTAGCAAATTTCCGTCAAGTGGATGACCTAAGATTTATCAATCTGTGGGAGGCGTAGGATGAAGATGGTCTCTCTCAAACAACCCTGCAACCAAATAACAAAGAGTCTCTTGTGTCCCCAATACACCCAATACAATGGTAAATTGTATAGGTGCACTAGTTCGGCGAAGAGATGGTGATACGAGTGCAATATGGATGGTAGATATAGGTTTTTGTAAACTGAAAATATAAAAACAGCAAGGTAGCAAGTGGTAAACGTGAGCATAAACGGTGTTGCAATGATAGAAAACAAGGCCTAGGGTTCATACTTTCACTAGTGCAAGTTCTCTCAACAAGGATAACATTATTGGATCATATTACTAGCTGTGGGGACCCCGACTCGTAAGTCGTGATCACCGAATGCACGTGTACAGTGATCCCAGAGATCAATGCTCACTGAACACACAGAAGCTGAATAACAAGAGTCTTACATCCATACATACCGTATTACACAAATAGGAACATAATGGTCAAGTCTTGAATATATCATCGCAGCGGAAATCTTCAACGACAACATGGACCCATGCCATCTGCCTTTAACCCTACAGGCATTCTGACTGGGAAGCGTCCTAGCTCGCATGCTCGTCACCAAGAAATCTTCATCATAACCTGTTCTCTCCTGCCTGGCCAATAAAATAACCAGTGGCAAGCCAATGAGTACATTGAATGTACTCGCAAGCAACCCAAGTGTGATAACAGAATAATTATGCAAGGCTCTACTGCTAGGTTGGCAGTTTTGCGGAAAGCTAGTTTTTCATATGCACTCATGATCAACATATAACAAGGGCATGCATGTGTCTGTAACAAGTATCATGAGGTCACAGACATCAATATCGAGAAAGAGTTGTAATCAACTCATGCTCAAGCTCATTGTGACTTCCTCAAGAATCACATCATCAACATCACCGAACCATGTTGCTTCCTCGCACACACACACACCAGGTTTCGCAAACATTGGACGTAGCCCAAGAGCGGTTACCCAACTGTCCATGACCGTGGACACGGCTATTCGAATAGTTTTACACTCTGCAGAGGTTGCACACTTTACCCACTAGATCCGGGGAACTTCCGTGTCATCCACGACCCGCGGTACCTCAAGTACCCGGGGTAAGCACCCGATCACTATCTTTCCCTAGACGACACTAACATAGAGTCCACTCGATTGGTAGCAGCCCCGTGCCAAACATTTCACATCTCAAGGTTTGTGGAGACTCGCTCCGAATTCATCACATATCACAAGCACGTGGTACCAACGGTGTGTCCGGTGCCCTGTAAAGACAGTCATGGCCGCCTATCCAAGCGCGACCCCGTCCCAAGAGTGACCTCATGTCACTCCCGTCACTAGTAATGCGGGCACCATGCTAGTATCGACCTAGGTAATCAATAATGCCCTTTCCCATATAAGGGTAGAGTGGTTGCGCATGTAAGGTTGGAATAACGGTCGCAACTTAAACCAATCCGTTTTTCAAAACACACACACTTTCCTCGGTACACCACTTCGTCATCAAGTGGTTACCCATCTCACCATCTCCCTCGGGCATAAATGGCACCCGACGGGGTTTTCGAAAAGTCTTTTGAAAGTATCCTGCCTCCGTCACCATGCATATACCCGACCCATTTGCGTAGCCACTAGTAAAGCAACCTAACTACTCCCACCCACATAACCCTCATAGGAAGGTAGGGTCATGTTTGATGCAAGTTTCAACAGTAAAGTAACAGGGGTAGCAACCAAAGTGGTTTCCACCTCAACATGATTCCGATGCATTGAATAATAAGGTGCTATGAGACATGCATAAAAAGGTTTCTTGAACATGGTCAAAGGGCTGCTTGCCTTATTCTTCCGAGTCTTCAAACCTTCTGGTCCATCTCCGAGTACTTCATTTATTTCGTCAACTAACGATGGAAACAATCATAATAAGCAACACAATCAAAGCAACAATAAAAGTGCTCTAAAAATAGGAGTTGGACTTTTCTAGGATACCTCTGGTCATATTAGAAATGACCAAGGTGGTTTCATAGGTATTGGATCAATGGGTGATTTGGAACATTCCAATATGATGGAACCAAAGGGTTTATGGATTTGGAAGAAGTATACAGAAATATTTCCTTGAATGATGAGCAAAGGTACCCATCATCAAGTCATGATTTGAGAAGCATTTAGGAGTTGGTTTCACTGGATTTGGATTTGAAATGAATTTCCTAGGATTTTCCAAAGCTGATAACTAGGAAGAAATGGCTCATTATTTGGTGGGGTACAGAAAGTATTAATAAAAATGTTCCAAAACTAAGTTTGGACATGAAAAGCATCTAGGAATTTGAATCACTGCATTTGGGTCAAAAATGAGCTCTCTGTGATTTTCTAAAGTTCATCACAGAAAATGAAATATGGGTATTTGATAAATATGTGTGAAGGAAAAGTCTCTAGAATAATGTGCATGTAGCACCATGTGATAGAGCATGATTTATGGAGCCATAGGAAATTTGAATCATGCAATTTGGAGTTCATTTGAATTATCTAGGCATTTTTGAAGTTGGCAGAATAAAGAAAAAGGAAAAGAATAAGGGTTCAACCTTATACAGTGTGCGGGGCGACGGATAGCTCGCGGGCCGGCCCAGCGGCTCGGCCGCACGTGTGCAGGGGGGCCACGCCGGAGGCGTCTTTCAGGGATGCGCTTCCGCGCGGGGGAGCCGGGCTGGCCGAAGCCGCCTCCACTTAAACGGGTGGGCCTGGCCCCCGGGGTCGCTGACCCGCGGGCCCCTCCCGCAGGGTCATCCCCTTCCTCCCGCGCCCGCGACGGAGGGGCTGGATGCCGCGGCTGCGCGCCGGCCGGCGCCCGTTCCCGGCGGCAGGGGCCGTCCCTGGCCAGGCTACGGCCACCGGAGGAAAGCCCAGGGGACGGCGCATCGGGGCAGGCCCTTGGGGCGGCAGGGGACGGACTGGAGCTCTACCTGCACCGGCCATGGCGGCGGCCTCGGCGGTTGATGGTGGAGCGGGCACCACGGGGCACGGGAAGGGCAACGGAACGGCTTGGGTGTTGCACGGGAGTGGGAGAGTGCGAAAGGAGGTGCAAGGGGGGCTCGGGGTGCCCTTTAAGTAGGGGGGGGGCGCTGGTCCACCGAGACGCCGTGCGCCGGCGAGCATGTTGCCGTCGTTGCAGGCCACGGGGGCAGCAGTGGGCGTGTCCAGGGCGTTCCTAGAGCTGGTCCACGCCTAAAGGAAGAGAGAGGAGGAGCGGGGAGGCGCCAGAGAGGTCGCGCGTGCGAGGTCGCTCACTGGTGCTCAGGGTCGGCCGGTGCGCGTGCGAGCAGGGGTGAGGGAGGAGGAGAGAGGAGGGGGCCGACCGCCCGGCGTGTTGCGGACGTCGAGGCCTCCTCGGGGGACACGAGGGGGAATCCCAAGGCTGTCGGGCGCCCCTGATTGGAGGTGGCTACAGTGCGCCAGGGCACTGTAGCGTGCTCCAGAGCGCGGACTTTGCACGCCATGGCATGCACACGGTGTCATTGGCGTGTCCTCTTGTGTCCAGCCGTGTCCAGGGGGTAGAGGGAGTAGTAAACAATGGGGAGGCAGTCTTGGATGCTCTGGGGAACCACTGGGATGAGGAGGGAGGTGAGGAAGAGGGTGAAAACTGCTGTCCAGCAGTGTAACTTGGGGTTTTACCCCCTCCAATAATTGAGCTGAGGCCATAAAGAGTTACTGGGGGGTAGAGGATGATCAGGAGGAGCTGTGGTAAGAATTTGGGGTAAAGGGAAATAGTAAAAGGGGTCCAAACACTTGTTTTGGTAATTGGGCAGAAGGTGTTTGATCAGGTTTTGGGAGAGCAAATGACCTCCACTTGGCATGGGACTTAACAGGATCAAATGTCACATATAATTAGGCCCCTACACCAAATTTGAGCTCATTTGGGCAAAGTGGCCAATGTAACTTTGGTGAACCCTAGAAATCAACAGAAATGGTTTCACCTTGTTTGAGTCAAGCAAATCATCTCCCCTTGATGCACCACTTGGTGTAGCATCATCATTTGGGGTTATGATCATGCCCACAAAGTTTGAGGATCCAGGTAAAAAGTTGACAATGTAAAGTTGTTCAAATTTGAATTTGAACAGAAGTGGTTTTGGGGTGATCTGATCAAGTTGCTCTATTCCAAATCTTGTGCCATTTGGTCTAGATGCCTTATTAGGCCATTCTAGCATGTGCACCAAATTTGAGAGCATTTGGACAAGTTTGGCAATGTAGAGTTGCTCAAACATCAAATATGGACAGAATGGTTTTGAGGAGATTAGAGGATGTTTCCTTGATCTTCAAGGCATGAGGCTTTGCAAGATCATCAAATATGTCATATATGACATGATAGAATTTCCCTGGAATTTTTGGAGAATATTTCCTTTGTAAATATTTCAAAAGCTTGAAATATCCAGAAAGGGTTTTGGAAGGATTTGTCCAATATTTTGAACATGACCATGTGCTGAAACTCTTATATATGGACAATATATGTCCTATGAGTCTCCCTGAATTTTGGCAAATATTTTTGAAATGATTAAATAATTTTTCCCTATTAAAGATCATTTCTGGCCTTAAGAAAAAGCTTTTAAATAAAATATAAAAATAACTTTTAAAATTATACTTTTGTGGTTTCTGGGAGTCCTATATCTAATAGGATTCAAATAAACTTTTTGAAATATTTTTCACACCCTAAATATGGTACTTGCAGTGCAAACCTCAATTGAGGGGTTTTTGGAAAACTAATTTTAGAAAATACCATTTGGCCAAAATATTTTTATAAGAAAATTCTATACTGGTCTATACACATGGCATGATCACTGGGAAAAGGTTTTGGGTCAAGGAGATGAAGTATAAGAGTTGGAGGATTTATTTGATTTTTAGAGCACTAGCAATCAGCAGACAAAAGTCAAATCAAGCAAAGTCAAAAACACTCAAATTTTTTTGCAAATCCACATTTTTAACATGAAAATAAGCTTAAGCAATGTGACATGAAAATCAGGGTGTGATAGACCTACCCCCCTTACAAGAATCTCGTCCCCGAGATTCCCAGACTAGGCGTGGAAAGAAAGGCGGAGTCTTGGATACGGGGTAGTCTTCACTTCTCCTTGTTGGTTCTGCTTCCGAGCGGTGCTCCTTGGAATCCTGAAGTGCTTGATGGTATGGCTTCTTGCTTGATGCCATCCTTGATGGAGGTTGCTGAGGGGTCTCTTGCATAGGTTAGGTTGGGTTAGCTGCCAAAGGCTCGGTGATCGATGTCCTTGCGGGCATTGGGCTAGCTAGGAGGTAAGTAGTACTTCCAGAGTGGGGGCTCGCGGAAGATTTGGTACACGGAGGGTATCTCAGGTGGTAGATCTAGCTGGGGAGCCGTCTACCACATGTCTTGCAGTGATCTCAAAGGGTCCAATGAACCTTGGTGCGAGCTTCCCCTTGACGTGGAAACGCTTGGTTCCCTTCGGAGGAGTTACCCGCAGGTACACGTGGTCCCCGATATGGAAACTCATGTTCCGACGGTGAGTGTCAGCATAGCTCTTTTGCCTTGACTTGGCTGCCTTCAAACGTTCTCTGACTAGTTGGACTTGCTCTACCGCTGCGCGGAGAATATCCGGTCCAAGGACTAGCCCTTCTCCAGCCTCTAACCAGTTGAGGGGTGTGCGACATCTGCGTCCGTACAACACCTCAAATGGTGCCATCAGAAGGCTCGACTGGTAACTGTTGTTATAGGAGAACTCAGCAAAAAGGGAGACAATCCTCCCACTTGGCTCCATACGCCAAGACACAGGCTCGGAGTATGTCTTCGAGAATCTGATTGACTAGTTCTGTCTGACCTCCGGTCTGTGGGTGGAAAGCCGTGCTGAAAGATACTTGGTTCCCAAGGCTTCTCGGAACTTCTTCCAGAACCTTGAGGTGAACTGGGTTCCTCAATCTGACACAATCTCCTTGGGAAATACCGTGAAGACTTACGATTCGGTCAATGTAGAGAGCTGCCAGCCGGTTGCCATCATAAGTGGTTTTGACGGGAATGAAATGGACCACCTTGGTCAAATGATCGACTATGACCCAGATAGAGCCATGTCCTCTTATCCGACCTTGGTAACCCAGTGACGAAGTCCATTCCGACTTTATCCCCACTTCCACTCAGGAACCTTGAGTGGTTGAAGCCATCCGGTGGGTCGCTGATATTCAGCCTTGACCCTTTGGCACACATCACACTTTGCAACATAGGTTGCAATCTCTCTTTCATCCCGAGCCACCAGATTCGTGCCTTCAAGTCTTGTTACAACTTGGTGTGAGCGTTCCTTTGAGAGGGGTGGTTTGCAGATATGCCCGGTCTTCAACGCGGAAGTTTACTTCTTGATGACGGTGGTCGGTGTAGATCTTCCTTCTTGACAGGGCGGTCTTCAAATGTCTTCTATCCAGCTGTCCGTCTCTTCTTCGTCTTCGGGCAGACAAGTAGGCCTTCAAATGATGATGTTACCCAACTTGTCCAATTACTCCATGAGGTCTATGGGGTACGCAAGGTAAGCTAAGGTATTGGTGGTGGTCTCGGTTGAGTATTTGCAGAGGCCTTCCTGACTCTGAGTCAAGGCCCGTGGTCAGAATCTGACCAGGTTGTGGCTCGGTGGGGCTTAAGGGTTTCAAGGATTCTAGTGAGTGAGTGATCTTATATCATCTTATCCTTAAGCACAGTTTCTGAGATGCCAATAGCTCTATCTAGTACTCCGAACGGAAAAAGCAGCCTCTCGCATAGACCAACTTTAATCACCACTCATTGCCATACATATCCTCATGATTCTCAAGAGACGGTCTAACAAAATTGTACTGTCTATGATCCCCAAATCTATATGTATGTCTACCTCTAAAATCCAAAGGTAGATCATACATGCTGCTGAGCTTAAAATAAACTCCACAATCCAAGCACTCAACCTAGTCTTGCAAGGCTCAAGATAATGCATCTCTAATCTAAGGAAACACGTCATATGCCACTCCAAGATTTTGTTTCCTTCCTATAGGTCAACTCCAATAGCCCGGTAATTACCATCAATCACCACATAATCCAACAATCCTACAAATCCGGTGTCTACGGTGCTCCACAAGATCTCAAGTCTCTATAATACCCAAATACTTGGAAGGACTATGCATCACGATAGTATGTCCACCAAATTCCCGTCATCCGGGTCAAGTAAACTCCAAGATCACGACTAAATAGATTCCTAAATCAACTCCGACAAATAATCCAATCTCCTAGGTTATTGACCACCGTGAAGCATGATATCATAATCAGGATCATAGGCCTAAATCCAATCTTACTCCGAACCATGCGGACATATCCAGCATTATACCAACCAGAATCACCTACATAAATCCAAATCTTATGTCCAACGGGTACTTCCACCGGCTTTCCCAAAGTCATGATCCACCAATATGAAAACCTCACAATCCATCAAGGTCTCAGATAATTCCTCGAAGTCACTGATATAAACCACCAAGTCATCTGTCCAATATCCTCGAACTGGTCTATCTATGGCATCGTCAGACCTCGTGCTATATTAGGATGAAAATATGCTCACTCATCGTGTCCACTAGCTCCTTTACGAACCCAGTGTTGTGCAAGGTTACAAAGGCTTAACTGGTTCTCTCGCTTTACCATGGGTTAGGCACATGGTTAAGGATTCGTGCTGGAGTGTCTCGGGAAGTCTCAAAGGGTCTAGGAAGAGGGTTACTGGTCTGGAGGGTTAAACATAACTCTACGGGGTTGCAATTGATCGCGGAGGTTGTAGCAGAAGTCTTCTGTGCCAGTTGGCGGCCGAGGTAGAATCCTGGGTGCATCTTGTCTTGTGGGTCTTCAATTGGGAGGAGAGAGAATAGAGGGAAGAAGCAGTGTAGAGGAGGGAAATGCCTAAAGGGGAGTTCTATAGTGCAGGTGCAACAAACAGGTGCAAAAAGGCCGAAACAAAAGAAACAAGGCAAGGAAGGTGATATAGCTATGCACTTGTTGCCTGGGGCAAAAGTGCGACTTAACACAAACGAATAAAAGCAAACAACACACAATCATGGTTCTATTCGAACCATCATATGGACTCGACTGCGCATAGGGGGTACACGACTCATCCTACCCTAGGGGTTCTCGGACTCTGTGTCGTGACTTGTGCCTCGTGCAGTCTTCTGAGCTTCCTCGGATGTTGCTATGCCCCTTGTAGTTGCTTGATGAACGATCCGGGTTGAGCCTGAAGAATCTTCAACAACTTCTCGCCTGATGAGGTGATGTGGTGAAGGTGCCTCCTTGTAGCTGGCGTTGACTTGTCTTCTCTTGTCTCTTTAATCATGACGATCCCTTGTGCCTTCTGGGGCGTCGAGGGTACCAGGTAGGCAATCCATATGTAATAACAAGGCATAATAGAGGTCCAACATGTCGGTTTCGTTGATGAAAACATCGACACCAAGAGCGGGGAACGAAGAGAACCGTTTTCCTGCTCACTATAGTGAGGCGGACCAAATGGCAAGGTTCTCGTCCACCGGTGGTTGTCGATACAGCAACGGTAGTGACAGGATTACTCTATTAGCGATGCATATCATGACTTTGCATAACCTATGCCATGGTCATCGTAGGCTAGGGTTGCACCACCTTCTGGGTCTTCATGTCCTCACTCATCGAGGGTGTAGTTTCTGTCGATATCATCTTGTCGTGGTGTCACCAATCTTGCATGCAAAAGTGTTGGGTAAGTGTTGGGCGAGGTGCACTCCACGAGGATTATAGAAAATCCAGTGGTCAGGGGCATAAGGGTTCTAGCGACCAAGGTTTTGAAGGCGAAGAGATCAAGTATAGCCTGGTTTTTCGAAAAAAACTGAGAAGGGAAGAGAAGTATAGATAGTTTTGAAAACTAGTAATAGTTTTGAAAATAGTTTTACCCTAACTAACGACCATGCTAACTAAGGCTTCCTACAGTCAGGATGGCTCTGATACCAGCTCTGTGGGGACCCCGACTCGTAAGTCGTGATCACCGAATGCACGTGTACAGTGATCCCAGAGATCAATGCTCACTGAACACACAGAAGCTGAATAACAAGAGTCTTACATCCATACATACCGTATTACACAAATAGGACCATAATGGTCAAGTCTTGAATATATCATCGCAGCGGAAATCTTCAACGACAACATGGACCCATGCCATCTGCCTTTAACCCTACATGCATTCTGACTGGGAAGCGTCCTAGCTCGCATGCTCGTCACCAAGAAATCTTCATCATAACCTGTTCTCTCCTGCCTGGCCAATAAAATAACCAGTGGCAAGCCAATGAGTACATTGAATGTACTCGCAAGCAACCCAAGTGTGATAACAGAATAATTATGCAAGGCTCTACTGCTAGGTTGGCAGTTTTGCGGAAAGCTAGTTTTTCATATGCACTCATGATCAACATATAACAAGGGCATGCATGTGTCTGTAACAAGTATAGGAGGTCACAGACATCAATATCGAGAAAGAGTTGTAATCAACTCATGCTCAAGCTCATTGTGACTTCCTCAAGAATCACATCATCAACATCACCGAACCATGTTGCTTCCTCGCACACACACACCAGGTTTCGCAAACATTGGACGTAGCCCAAGAGCGGTTACCCAACTGTCCATGACCGTGGACACGGCTATTCGAATAGTTTTACACTCTGCAGAGGATGCACACTTTACCCACTAGATCCGAGGAACTTCCGTGTCATCCACGACCCGCGGTACCTCAAGTACCCGGGGTAAGCACCCGATCACTATCTTTCCCTAGACGACACTAACATAGAGTCCACTCGATTGGTAGCAGCCCCGTGCCAAACATTTCACATCTCAAGGTTTGTGGAGACTCGCTCCGAATTCATCACATATCACAAGCACGGGGTACCAACGGTGTGTCCGGTGCCCTGTAAAGACAGTCATGGCCGCCTATCCAAGGGCGACCCCGTCCCAAGAGTGACCTCATGTCACTCCCGTCACTAGTAATGCGGGCACCATGCTAGTATCGACCTAGGTAATCAATAATGCCCTTTCCCATATAAGGGTAGAGTGGTTGCGCATGTAAGGTTGGAATAACGGTCGCAACTTAAACCAATCCGTTTTTCAAAACACACACACTTTCCTCGGTACACCACTTCGTCATCAAGTGGTTACCCATCTCACCATCTCCCTCGGGCATAAATGGCACCCGACGGGGTTTTCGAAAAGTCTTTTGAAAGTATCCTGCCTCCGTCACCATGCATATACTCGACCCATTTGCGTAGCCACTAGTAAAGCAACCTAACTACTCCCACCCACATAACCCTCATAGGAAGGTAGGGTCATGTTTGATGCAAGTTTCAACAGTAAAGTAACAGGGGTAGCAACCAAAGTGGTTTCCACCTCAACATGATTCCGATGCATTGAATAATAAGGTGCTATGAGACATGCATAAAAAGGTTTCTTAAACATGGTCAAAGGGCTGCTTGCCTTATTCTTCCGAGTCTTCAAACCTTCTGGTCCATCTCCGAGTACTTCATTTATTTCGTCAACTAACGATGGAAACAATCATAATAAGCAACACAATCAAAGCAACAATAAAAGTGATCTAAAAATAGGAGTTGGACTTTTCTAGGATACCTCTGGTCATATTAGAAATGACCAAGGTGGTTTCATAGGTATTGGATCAATGGGTGATTTGGAACATTCCAATATGATGGAACCAAAGGGTTTATGGATTTGGAAGAAGTATACAGAAATATTTCCTTGAATGATGAGCAAAGGTACCCATCATCAAGTCATGATTTGAGAAGCATTTAGGAGTTGGTTTCACTGGATTTGGATTTGAAATGAATTTCCTAGGATTTTCCAAAGCTGATAACTAGGAAGAAATGGCTCATTATTTGGTGGGGTACAGAAAGTATTAATAAAAATGTTCCAAAACTAAGTTTGGACATGAAAAGCATCTAGGAATTTGAATCACTGCATTTGGGTCAAAAATGAGCTCTCTGTGATTTTCTAAAGTTCATCACAGAAAATGAAATATGGGTATTTGATAAATATGTGTGAAGGAAAAGTCTCTGGAATAATGTGCATGTAGCACCATGTGATAGAGCATGATTTATGGAGCCATAGGAAATTTGAATCATGCAATTTGGAGTTCATTTGAATTATCTAGGCATTTTTGAAGTTGGCAGAATAAAGAAAAAGGAAAAGAATAAGGGTTCAACCTTATATAGTGTGCGGGGCGACGGATAGCTCGCGGGCCGGCCCAGCGGCTCGGCCGCACGTGTGCAGGGGGGCCACGCCGGAGGCGTCTTTCAGGGATGCGCTTCCGCGCGGGGGAGCCGGGCTGGCCGAAGCCGCCTCCACTTAAACGGGTGGGCCTGGCCCCCGGGGTCGCTGACCTGCGGGCCCCTCCCGCAGGGTCATCCCCTTCCTCCCGCGCCCGCGACGGAGGGGCTGGATGCCGCGGCTGCGCGCCGACCGGCGCCCGTTCCCGGCGGCAAGGGCCGTCCCTGGCCAGGCTACGGCCACCGGAGGAAAGCCCAAGGGACGGCGCATCGGGGCAGGCCCTTGGGGCGGCAGGGGACGGACTGGAGCTCTACCTGCACCGGCCATGGCGGCGGCCTCGGCGGTTGATGGTGGAGCGGGCACCACGGGGCACGGGAAGGGCAACGGAACGGCTTGGGAGTTGCACGGGAGTGGGAGAGTGCGAAAGGAGGTGCGAGGGGGGCTCGGGGTGCCCTTTA
>LR738709.1:366055863-366072955 GCA_902687465.1 Secale cereale
GGGCTAGGGTGCGCAACCCTCCGTCCCCCTCTTTATATAGGGGCCCTAAGGGGGGGGGCGCCGACCCCTAGAGATCCCATCTCAAGGGGGGGACTTGCCCCCCAAGTTTGGTGGGGCGCCCCCCACCCCCAGGGTTTCCAACCCTAGGCGCAGGGGGAGGCCCATGGGGGGCGCACCAGCCCACCAGGGGCTGGTTCCCTTCCCACTTCAGCCCATGGGGCCCTCCGGGATAGGTGGCCCCACCCGGTGGACCACTGGGACCCTTCCGGTGGTCCCGGTACAATACCGGTGACCCCCGAAACTTTCCCGGTGGCCGAAACTGGACTTCCTATATACAAATCTTTACCTCCGGACCATTCCGGAACTCCTCGTGATGTCCGGGATCTCATCCGGGACTCCGAACAACTTTCGGGTTACCGCATACTAATATCTCTACAACCCTAGCGTCACCGAACCTTAAGTGTGTAGACCCTACGGGTTCGGGAGACACGCATACACGACCGAGACGACTCTCCGGTCAATAACCAACAGCGGGATCTGGATACCCATGTTGGCTCCCACATGCTCCTCGATGATCTCATCGGATGAACCACGATGTCGAGGATTCAATCAATCCCATACGCAATTCCCTTTGTCTATCGGTATAGTACTTGCCCGAGATTCGATCGTCGGTATACCGATACCTTGTTCAATCTCGTTATGGCAAGTCTCTTTACTCGTTCCGTAACACATCATCCCGTGACTAACCCCTTAGTCACATGAGCTCATTACGACGATGTATTACCGAGTGGGCCCAGAGATACCTCTCCGTCATACGGAGTGACAAATCCTTGTCTCGGTTTGTGCCAACCCAACAGATGCTTTCGGAGATACCCGTAGTGTACCTTTATGGCCACCCAGTTACATTGTGACGTTTGGCACACCCAAAGTATTCCTACGGTATCCGAGAGTTGCACAACCTCATGGTCTAAGGAAAGGATACTTGACATTGGAAAAGCTTTAGCATACGAACTACACGATCTTGTGCTAGGCTTAGGATTGGGTCTTGTCCATCACATCATTCTCCTAACTAGATGACCCGTCGCGCCGATGGCGCAAAGAGCGAGTTCAAACCAAGCACTGATAGAGTGAGCATAAAAATACGTTGATACCGATTAGAGCATATGGAAATGAGTAGCTATTGCTGGTAGAATGAATACATTTTTTTGCAGGGCGAATAATATTTTTGTAGGGAAAATGGTAAAACTAAAATGCAGAGGAACAGAACTTGCACATGCGCAATGAGTGAGAAAAATTATGCAGATAAAGCTATATATGTTGCAAAAGCATTCTGGATAATAGCGTAGGTAGCAAACAACGGCTGGTCTTAGGTGATTTGCATAACATCCAAAAGGATTCAGATATAGAAGCCTTCTTAAGTGCTTATACTACTCCCTCCATTCTCAAATATTTGTCTTTCTAGAGATTTCAACAAGTGATTATATACGCAGTAAAATGAGTGAATCTACATTTTATAATATGTCTACATAAATTCGTATATTGTAGTCTATTTGAAATGTCTAGAAAAATAAACATTTGGGAACAGAGGGAGTGATATACTAAGTTATATAACAAAGGGCTCTTGCAAACTACTTATATTGGATAGACAATCGTGTGCAGTCCCTTGCGTGTGCACTTGAAGGCGAAAGCATACACTTGACCTTTCTTCATCTATAGATGCCCCGTTGCACCGATGGCGCAAAGGGCGAGAGAAAGCCAAGCATTTAAACCATGCACGTAAGAGTATTTAGACACCGATTGGAACATAAAGAAATAGATACTTAGGTATAATGTTGATACATAGGGTCATTGCTTTAGCATGAAAACTACACGTGCAGATATGTATCATATAGATAGCTCTGGTCATTTAGCTTACGGTGAGGAATACACAGTGAAGAACTTTAAAAAATAAGTTCATCGTCTAAATGGCTCTTTATGGTGGGTGTGTTTGGTGGGCTGCTATTGCCAAAAGCATAAATGCCTTCTATATCGACTTCCAGCCCCAAATAAATACATGTATGTTTGATGTAGAATGCCTTCTAATTGTCCTGTTGTATCGTTGAGACGATATGCGACATATCTTATCTACGACACCCCACGGAAGCCTTTTGTCACGCTATATCCCGTGCGTGCTTGGATAGAAGATACAGACAACCAAGCGACACCCCACAAAAGCCTCCGCCTCATGCTATTCCTTCTTGCTGCGCTCGCAGGACCATGAGGACCGGCCGATGGCCAGCCCTGGTTTCAAACTAGTGGCCAGACGTTGCAGTCCAAGACCCCCTTCCATAAATGGTCGGGGGAGCACGGTGACGACGATGGATGTTGGCCGTCGCGGGTTACATGACGCACTACAACGAATCAGGAGGAGGGCGTACGGGATGAGGAGGGGGGGGGGTGGTGTGCGCCTCCCTCAAGAACTCCTCCCACGTTGCAGCGTCGGTGTCACATCTCTAGCACCGCGGCAGCAGCTACATGCGTAAAGGGAAGTTGCGGTGGCGCTTCTCCGGCACGGCTACGGCAATGCGCATACAGCGCCATCTCATCTGACCAGTCTACAACTCGTCTAAAACCGACGTGCTGATCAATGTATCCAAAACTGATGGAATGCCCATAGTTTACAAGTGTAATCAGAAAACAAAAGTACTATCTCTAGTGATCTAAATGCTTTTATATTTTTTTACAGAGGGAACATGCAAAAACGACTAACCTATCGGGTGAATGAAATCTAGCCGGTTTCAATTTTTTTGTTTATATTTTTTGAGGGATTTTTTTGGTTTATATATATATTTTGGTTTATATGTTACGGGTGTAAATCGCTTGAAAAGGGGGATCCAAGAGCGGCCCAGTTTTTTTAGCTTCCCAAGTGAGCTGGCCCATTTTGTTTTGTTGGCCCTTTCTTTCAGCGGTGGGTGTGATGGGCGCTGGTTGTCAGTCAGTGTGAGAAATGGGTGGTCGATGTTTCTCCTTGTCAAGGCAGCGTGGCGGCTAGGAGGACGGCACCCAGCACGTGTCGCTCCATTTCCTGAACAATATTGTCTACAGAGGGGAAGGGGCCTGTTGGAGAGGTATTTGGTTTGCGTCGGGCTGGGGTTTGTTGCAGCGGGGGGCCGATGGGTGCGAGAGCGCGCGGCTTGTCCGTCCGAGCGGTCTCCGCCGCTGCTAGCTGTAGTTCACTGATCTGCCAGCGGCTGCATTGGAGGGAGTTATACTTTGTTTTCGGCCGCCGTCAACGCGTCTCTCCACTGCTTCTTCCGGCTGGGATGCTTCCGCTCTGGACAGAGATCAGGTGACATGCACGTTTGCATGTTACCGCGTGCCTTGCGGCCGAAATTCAAATTTAAACATTGCGAAAAAATCTGAAAAAATTCATACATGTTCTTAGCACATATTAAGATAACCCCTAAAAAAATCAGAATGCATGATTTTTTTCAAATTTTTTCGCAATGATTAAATTTGAATTTCGTCCGCAAGGCACGCGGTAACATGCAAACGTGCATGTCACCTGATCTCAGTCCTTCGGCTCTGCGCTTGGTCTTTTTCTGCTTTCTTAGTTGCGTCGCTTGTGGGGCAGCGCGGTACGTCGTTCGTTTTCTTGTATATAAGGATTTATCTTGCTTCCTAGTTAGTTGTGTGGTGATGTTGTGGCATTGATTGGGATGTTTCGATTTGGTCAGTAGGTTGTGGTGGTGTCTTTCAATTCCGTCGGTAGGTTTTGGTGGTGATACAGTTTTTGTTAGTCAGTTTTGTGAGTAGGATCTGGTTGTGAGTTGCAGGCCATTGTTGTTGGTCAGAGGAATGAGCGGTCTCCATCTGGCTCAAGTCCAACCTGGTGATTGGTGTGCGCCGTGCGCGGCGACACGGCGTGGCGGCTTTGTACAGAGGGGAAGACGATTTGGGGACGGCTTAGAGAGGTCAGTGGAAGCAGTTTGCGGGCGTTGTGGATACGGCGCACCGTTTGTCACTGTTATTGGAGGAGGTTCGCTGCTGTGAGTTGTGATGCAGTCCAATGAGGAGCGCATCTCCGTTCATCACTTTCATTGAAGGAGCCCGGCCGCCGCTTGCTATCGCCCCTGCTGGTTGTGTGCGGTGCTGACCATGACTGGTTCATGTACCTGCCGATGGAGCAGACTCAGTGGTGTCGCTTTGAAGCATAGTTATGCCGGGGCAGCCAGCTTCGGCGACATGCTTTGGTTCAGGGCCGCGCTTCTTCAGCTTGGCTCGGTGGCTATCTTCCATGTCTCCTTCTAGTGGATCCGGTTTGTTCTTCTCCCTTTACTTTTTACATGTTGTCTCTGCTGTCTGTGCTTTTTGTGAATGTTCCTGTGCCTTGCGGTGCTGGGATGTAGAGTTTCTTGGTCTACTTGTTCTATGATTGACTGAATTTCTTTCTTCCAAATCATGTGTGTGGCCGTCTGGATTTCTTCTCGCTTAGAGATTCATGATGTAGCTGCACGCTCTAGTTAGGTAGGGTCAGGGTTTGGCCGTTAGGTGTAGGATTTATGGACATCCTATATGATGCTATGGCACCCACGGAAAGGGCAGCCAAGAAAGGAAAACCAATTGGTGTGGTTGTTGAGAAGCATTGGGGAAAGTCTACATCTTGCTTCAAATATCTTATGACTTATTTCAATTGCTTGCCTGATAAAATTTACTGCCTGAAGATCCCGCTTTTGCAGTTTGCCTGGTTTAATGCTCTATCCATTTACTTTGCAGCTCATAACAATTTTGTTGAAACACTCATGAGCAGATGTTTAGGCCATCAATGTCGATCATTATATCAGAGAATTTAAAGTAAGTAATATCCTATAATTTTTAAATAAATTCTCATCTTATTTGTTTCAAGAACTTGAATGTCGATCATTATATCAGAGAATTTAAAGTAAGTAATATCCTATAATTTTTAAATAAATTCTCATCTTATTTGTTTCAAGAACTTGAATGTTGCCACAAAATAAAGTATTAGCTGATCTCGATTTCTTATGTTGGCGCCTGCTGCATCAACTGACATTGTTGACATCATAAAAAAGGATGTTTGAACTGAAAGTAACTTCAATAGTTGTTGCAGCTGAAGAGGAGCATGGGGGAATATGATGTGACATGTGAGTACTTTCTCTCTATGTAATTACATCGCTTGTAATTTCTACCAACATTCTCTCACTATTTTCTCATACAGTTCCACCAAATGGCAGAAGTACCAAATTCAAACCAAGGGCTTTCTTTAATAGCTATAAATTTTAGATAACCGAGAAACAAATTCTACAGTATGATAAAAGCAATAAACATATTAAAGAACCAGTTGATGTTTTTTTTTTTGAAATGGAGAGGACAACGAACACATTGTATGAAGCTTTACGTTGAATTTACATGATGGCCGCACAAAATCAACCAACCAGTCGTTATCTGCTACCATGCCCTTGCTCAGGCTGGAGCCTCATTGGAAGGGAACACCTACTGAACAAAATAACTGGTCGCTAACATTGACAATCTTCTCTGCCCTTCGCTGATAAAGATTCTTTGTAGAATAAATTTTTCCCTCAAAGGTCAGGATCATTTCCGTTCGTTTGCTACCTGGTATTCTTTGTCTTCATTGATGGCGGGCACCTGAATCAGCAAATACATAAACTAAGCATATATGCCTATTTATATTGCCTTGTGAATCTTACCATACTATTGAATTATGGTGGCGTAATGTCCAAACAACGAACAGGTTCACATTTATCAGTTTTATGCAATCAGTCCCCATCACCCATCCGTTGTTCATGGCCAACAACAAATATTTTGTCCTGACATGAGCATATATACAAAATTTTCTGAAAATATTAGTCCTATAATAATCAAAAGTACACACAGGTAGAATGCACACAATGCCATGAATAGATGTTGAAAGCACAATATTTTAAACATAAGGCTCTAACCATGTAATATGAAAAGTATATGATCTGAGTCGCATCCTTCTAGCGATGCAAATTACCCAAACAAAATTGTATTTAAGGATTTACTGTTCAGTTCTATATTCTCACTTACTTAACTAATTAAGTCTGATAACACAGTGTATTTTCTTCAATAGCTATTATCCCCTTCTCCTATTTGTAAAACTGTAATAATTACAAAACTACCCTGGCTAACACATCACAATTCTACACAAATAGGTAAAAACATAAGATGTTCATATCAGGGAATAAACCCAAGGGAAAAGGTGGGTAAGCATTAGGGCCCAACAAAAGAAACAAATCGTATCACATATAATTAGAGCCAAGCCAAAGTAACAATAGAACCCTCAAAGATAAAATATTGAACAACAGTTTATCAACGATATCAAGAAAACGAAAACCAAGGCTGCATTTATGATCTCCAACTCACTACTGAAGAGACCAATAGTGATCAGCATCTAGCTAAATGGCAGCACAAAACGACTGATCTCATTGCTAAAGAAGCATAAATAGCAATCAATGTCTAGTGAAAAGCGAAAACAAAGGGAGATCCGCTAGCTACTGACGGATTGCTAGACTGTTAGACTGAAATAATAATAAATATCCTCCATTTAATTTATAGATGAACTACTGATCATTGTAAGTTAGTTGGAGAATGCTAGACTGTTGGCGTCAATAGATATTCAAAAACCGGAAGGTAATGAATTGGGAGATGCTATTCTAAAGTTGTAGTCCATACAAAAATAATAATAATACATCATATAATGGACTGGTATAAGAAACACAATGGCTGCATATCTCAAGATGTAACCTTAAGACCTTTTACTATCATTTTCTCTTGACATTTATCTAGATGATAACCAGCTTTTGCCACCATAAATGCAAAACATTTCTATCTCCACACATCCACATAGTCAAAAGTCGACAACTGGGTCAATAATGCGGCCCGCTATGTCCAAGAATGTTGGGTAATAATTATATTCTGAGCCAATTTAGTTGACCTACCAATGCATAATGCTTCAGTGTTGATCTCTATATTTTCAACATTAGAGCCACTTGGTGAAGTCAAGGCCCAAGTTCTAATTTGATGCAAACAAAAGTTGATGCCTAACAAAAAATCGATACACATGCTTCTGAACCTAAGGATTGGTGGGCAATTCTCTTGTCTGACAGTTATTGTTGACCCATAAATGTGCAACACAACTAATGTTGGTAAGCATCAGATTCACCATGCCACGGCTAAATAGAGTAAGCACATAATATTCTAAGAATGGCCCATAAAACGAACCGATGTAGTAGAGGAAGGTGGCAAACCTTAATCACAATACGATATCCGCTAGCTACCGACAGATTGAAAAACACCTGCAAGAAGAACATGGCAATACACACGTCAAAAAGAGGCCAAGACATGGACTGGATCAAATGCATATCCTATTGGAAAAGAAAAATCAGTAGGAGGTTCAACATCATGGAAGTAGATGGATAGCGACCTCCTTCTTAGATTTTAGTTGGCCACCACGGAAATAAATAGAAATCATAAAATCCCCATGATTGATAACACGAAATAATAACTTACCTTCAAATCTGAGAGAGAATGACACACACACATGGAGACTTACACCATTCATGGCAGTAAAAATAAGTGCAGGGCGCAAAACTGATCATATGGGAAGAATACCCTTCAAATTATATCCCAAAAGCTAGTGCAACCAATATAACTGTCAGATATTAGAAAATGGTATACATATATCCAGAGCAAATGTTTCAACAAGGCATCATGACTCTTATCTGGCATGAAAAAGAAGTATCAATATTTGACAATGTAGCACTTGCCTTCCTCTGGTTATGAAAATCAATTCCATTCATAAGTAATCCAACAATACTATGAGTTGCTAAAGCATTAGCGCAAACCTCATCCTTCAAACTACCATCAGTCAAAAGGGTAGAGCATCAAATATAGCTAATCAGAACATGGTCATGTAACATTAATCAATAATCTCATAGAGAACAATACGAATTCAATCGTTTCAAATGACAAACTTATAATAGTTTCAAAAATCACTCATCAACTGGTGTACTCCAGAACATTGGAAATTCTTTCTCTACCTTCAATGCACTTCTTGTTTATCTTACCCTGCTGCTAGCACCCGCAACGACATGCTTTCTGATCTCTGTCATTGGTCGCCTCCCCCTCCCCATAGCTCCACCCCATCGTGGCGGAGCACCGCCTGTAGCTTTGCTCTCGTAGCTCCTTGAACCCATTGCTGGCCTATCCTCCACTGTGGCCTCAGCGCTCCTTCCTGCCACGTCCGACTTTGCTCCTCCTTCTCAACCACTGCCAACCTCCTGGCCCTCTCTTGTTGTCCACCCCGCTGTGGTGACCCTGCCGCCCCTGCCATTCCACCGAGACGCATGCGCTAGGACACCCTGCACAAGAGCAATAGTTATTTGGGGAAACATGCCTGACTTTATAGCATTTCTCCTATATAAAATTTGATTGAGGACCTATATAGAATATATTTTATATACATAAGGAAGATCATCGTAAATATAGGAAATACATGTCTGATACCAACTTTGTTTTGTTACAGGGACATCAATGAAACATAGAACACGCTCAGGTGGAGAGAAGAAAAGATTGTTTGGGAAGAGAAGATGGTTGGTAGCTTCTTCATTGGCTTCAAAAGGTTTGTTTGTCTGAGATCGGTGTGAAGGACCTTCTCATGTCCTCAGTTGCTTACTTGCATTTTGAATGACACCTTGAATTAGATTGCTATTTGTTGTTAAGGTGAAAGTAGTCATGTAGCAAACAAGACCTCAATGGCATGGTTGTTGGTGCGTGCTGTGGCAAACAATGATCTCCTTGCTGTTGTTTGTCCCTCACATATCCTGCGGTGGTACTCAGCTTGTGGTAGCCCCAGATTGTTTAGAAGAAAAAAAATCAAGTATTGTCCTATAAGGGACCTTGACCAACGGTGGGGTATTCTACAGTTTTTAAGGGCACAAGATTAAAGTTGATGGACTATTAGTTGTAAAATTAGCTTGTTCATACAGAGAGAGAACTGACCAAGCAGGTAGTCGAACCTGATTATTTGTGCATGGTGAAGGACCTGAGGACAGAGGGTCACATATATTTTCTATACCCATCAATCCTTAGCTATGATAGCAGTATAGAACCACAATTAAATTAGATTCCAGATATTAACAATACTCTTCTAGCTTCTCTTAGGTGCATATTTATTTTTGAATGTGAAACCACGAACCTATGGCGTCGAGAGAGGCGTTTTGCCAGAGAAGGTGTAGCCAAAAAGGAGGAAGAGTCCAGCAAGGAGCAGGACTACGACAGTAGCCCAACAGTGACCAACAAGTGGCAGTGCGCAGGGTCAACAGAGGTGACGAATCATGCCTGCAAGGGCTATGAGGGCCTCCTGACCCACATGGTGCCATCCAACCTTGGTAGATGCATAGATGGGAGAGGCACCGGTGCAGCCACCATGCTGCCTCTTCGGGGACAGCCTCCTCCCCTACCTGCATCAGAACAAAAAAAAGGTAGCCATGAATTAGGGGATGAGGTCTGGTTACCATGCCAATATATGCAAACCGTGAAGAAAGAGCTCACCTGTGTTGGGCGTCTCCTCCATGTACTGGGAGCCACCTTCGGCCTCTCCTACTCTGCAGGCACCCGCCGGGGGTGGGGCTCGGCCAGGACGAGCTCCTCTGCTGCCTACCCTCCCTGCAGCAGCCGCTCCTAATCTCCTTGCGGAGATCGGCGCCCGATCCCGAACCACGGCGCGCGGCGTTGGATCGGCGACCTGCGCCCGATCCCGATCTAGCTGGATCGAGAACATAGTGGCGCCCCATCTGCTAGCTGGATCGAGAACATAGTGGCGCCCCGTCTGCTGCACCTCGAGCGCCCGGGAGGCCCGGGAGAGAAGGCGGCGGTGCAAGAGGCCGTGAGGATCGAGGAGTAGGGGAGGTGGGACGGCGTGGAGAGGGATGAAGAGTGGTGCGGGGCTCGAGGAAGGAGAGGATTGGTTGGGGTGCGCTAGGTTTTCGGGAGCCAATTAGGAACAGCCCACCCTCAGCCAATCGTTCACCTAGCCTCCAGAGAAACCCACCCTCTCATCATTGGCCCCCACAGGCTCACGACCCCACCCGTCATCCTCTCCTAAAGCAGTTGGGAACGTGAAAATGAGTGGACGGTTGACCAGCCGCCAGCAGCCAAAAAATCACTGTGGTAACACGATCGGGCGGCCAAAATTGTCTCGCGCGCGCAATGCCCTCAGGATGGCGGGTAGCACACCAGGGTTTATATGTTCAATGATGTGATCCCGTTATCAATGACATCCAATGTCCATGGTCAGGAAACCGTAACCATCTGTTGATCAACGAGCTAGTCAACTAGAGGCTTACTAGGGACACGTTGTGGTCTATGTATTCACACATGTATCACTGCTCCCGGATAATAAAATTAAAGCATGAACAATAGACAATTATCATGAGCAAGGAAATATAATAATAACCATTTTATTATTGCCTCTAAGGCATATTTCCAACAGTCACCCACTTGCACTAGAGTCAATAATCTGGTTACATTGTGATGAATCGAACACCCATAGAGTTCTGGTGTTGATCATGTTTTGCTCGTGGAAGAGGTTTAGTCAACGGACCTGCGACATTCAGATCCGTATGCACTTTACAAATATCTATGTCTCCATCTGGAATATAATTCCGGATGGAGTTGAAATGGCGCTTGATGTGCTTGGTGTTCTTGTGAAACCTGGGCTCCTTGGCAATGGCAATAGCTCCAGTGTTGTCACAAAAGAGAGTCATCGGGCCCGACGCGCTTTGTCGTGGAATTAACACGGCAGATGTCCGGTTTAGCGGACTTGATGATGGAACCATCGCACGGGTTAGCTTGAAAGGGTTCATGGCGCACAAAGGACACAAAGGGTTTTATACTAGTTCGGCCCCTTCGGGAAGGTAAAAGCCTACGTCTAGTTGGTTTGGTATTGCTTGGGCGTCGGATTACAGGGAGCGGAATCGCTTGCCTGTGTCTCGACGGATCGATTGTTGCTTGTCCCTGAACCGGTGCCGGGTCGTCCCTTTATATAGAGGTGACGCCTGGTCCGGTTTACAGAGTCCCGAGGCCGGCTCATAATCGTGTCCGCCTCGGTCTCTGCTCTTTCTTTCTTATCCCTCAAGTTACATCTCTTTGGCGGTTTACAAACCGTATTTCTATACATGGGCCTTGAAATCTCATGGGCCGTAATCTCTACTAATAATAAACCAAGTACGATATAACTAAGCCGGTTTACAATATCCGGTTTATACCTATTAACCATATCCCTGACATTAGGCCCCAGAATGATTTGAACTTGTTCATATCAGTCTCCATCGTCTCCTGCAATTTCTCTTCTGTCTTCATTTTTTGTAAACCGGCTCTGACGTCATCCTCCAAAATCATTAAAGTCTGACAATGACATCATCTCCGCATTTAACGCCGCGAGCTGTACTGTAGCTTGTTTTTAATGGTTATCCCGAGAATCGAGGCGTTCAACGGATCTTTATCCGATTTTTCTCCCTTGATTA
Source organism: Secale cereale (assembly GCA_902687465.1). NCBI lineage: Eukaryota > Viridiplantae > Streptophyta > Magnoliopsida > Poales > Poaceae > Secale > Secale cereale. The sequence continues at coordinate 366,067,428 of LR738709.1, forward strand.
CCGCACCTGTCGCTTCATATCTGCCTCTCTGTCTATAAATAGTGCCGCCCCTCCTCATTCTTCCTTCTCGCGTCTTCTTCCTCCTTCCGCTACCTGACCTGCAAGAACTCCATTAGATCCCGAGCTCGGAGCGCCGCCATCGTCTCGTCGGATCAAGAGCTCCTCAGGCCGCTGCATCAACCTGACTCGTCCAGATCCTCTCCGCCACCGATTCTCGCTGTCCCTGGTACGTTTATCCACCTTTCTGTAGATCTGTGTCCACCATTGCTTCGCCTGTGTTCTTCCGCCATTAGGGCTTCCGACGAAGCTCCGTTCCTTCGTAGATCTTTTTTCCATAGAAATCTTGTAATCTTTAGGCCCTAGTCTGTAGGTCTCCCGCTTAGCACCAAATTAGATCTTACCGTAATAACCCTGCAGTTTTATCTGTTCCGCCATTAGAGTTCTCCGCAAGCTTCATATCGTTTATTCTTTGACCCTGTGACTCAGGATAGTCTTTTTTTTATCGATCTTTTTCCATTTTTACTCCTCTGTAGATGCGTCAAAACCTTACTGTACCTGTCTATTATGTAAACTCATCCTTTTGGTATGAAGTCTGCGTAGCCTTCTTCTTTAGCGGTTATTATTCCGCTGTAGATTAATTTCTTTTCTTCAGCATCCTCAGATCCTTCCCTTTTAACAGTTATTTAGAAACCTGTTTTTCTCCTTAGTAGATTCACTAAATATGTTCCGGTTTAGATTGTCGTGCTATAAACCGGAATGATGTAACCTGATGCAATAACTTAAACTATTCCTCTTCAACTGCCATTTAAACCGGAAATGATAAAACTCTGTTTCATAATTGCCGGTTTAATCTTTGCCAAATAATTCTCCATTTTAACCATTGCATATCATGAATAAATCCCGGATCGTTGCTTTTTCATAATCCGTCTTTGCACTTTCTCTTCTTCAGCACCTTGCTCAAATGGCTAAGCAGTATGTTTCGTGCGACTGGGTTCGTTCTGTCGTGACTGAAGAAGATTTAGTCAAACTATCAAGCATTGGCACGTTAGGTCCTCGGGCCGAATTGAAATGGCGCGCTCCGGGTAATGAGTGTCCTCCCGCTCCTAGGTCCGGGGAAGTGATCGTATTTCTGGATCACATCTCCAGGGGTTTCTCTCCCCCCGGTTCAAAATTTTTCCGGGACGTCCTTGCCACCTTCCAGCTGCATCCACAGGACATCGGGCCAAACTCCGTTTCCAATATTTGTGATTTCCAAGTTTTTTCTGAAGCGTATCTGCAAGAAGAGCCTTCGGTTGATCTTTTTCGAGATTTCTTCCATGCAAACCGGCGTACTGAGTTCACCAGCGGGCCTCACCAAGAGCTTGGTGGTATCAGTATTCAGAAAAGGAGGGATGCAGTTTTCCCTCACGCCTCTTTACACACTCACCCCAAGGACTGGAATAAGTCTTGGTTTTATTGTATAGATACATCCCCTGAAGGTGAAAACCCTTTGCCGGGTTATCGTGAAACTCGTATCCCGGCAAATCACCCCTTGCCGCAACGATTAAGTGCTGCTGAACGGATCCAGTTTTCTCCTCAACTCTCCAAGCTGAGAGCTTTCATGGCCAATGGCCTGATCGGCACAGATTTCCTTCGCTGCTGGTTATCATGGAGTATCCTTCCCTTAAGCCGGCGCCCTGATTTGATGTGCAATTATTCCGGTAAATCGGATGATCCTCAGAGGTTTTCTAAGGAGAAGTTGTCTGAATCGGAAGTAATTGAATCGGCCAAGAAGATTGTCAATCCTGCTCTAACAGACTGCACTAGAGTTGGCTTGGCCCCATACTTCAAGAAAAATAAGCTGCCTGAAGTAAGTGTCTTTAACTTGTACTTTATAAACCGTCCTCTTTGAACCGTCTTTTACTTGCCTTTTCTTTTTTCATTTAGGCTGATGATCCCTTCTGGAGGAGGAAACCTCAGGAAAAACCTGCAAAGCAAGCTCGCCGAAAAACTCCTGCAAATAAGAAAAGGAAAGCAGCCGTTGACGCCGGTTCTCCTTCTAAGGATGATGATCCGGACTCCGAGGTACGCCTTACTTCGGTTTACATTTTGCCTTTATATACTTGTTCACATCTCTAATGATGCCCTTTTCACAGGATCCACTCGAAGGTGATAACCCGGCGGAGATTGAGGTAACCCTTATTTCTTCCGATTCAGAACCCCCTCCTCAAAAGAGCCGTCGGACTGTTAGAAAGTATCAATTTTCTCATCCTTATGCTAAGTTGGATCCCAATTTTACTTTGAAGAAACAACAGCACGAAGCTTTGCGCCGGACCACTCGCCATAGTGGCTTAGCAGTGGAATCTTCTGGAATCTCATTGACTCCGGTTCGAAAGCGCCGCGCTGAGGTGATGCTCTCTCCAACTCTTCTTCACCCCAAGGCCGGTCTTATCAGAAAACCACTTAAACCGACTGATCCTGATTATCAGGAAACTCCACTGTCTTCATCTGGCGAATCAACCGCTACACAGCTTCCACCTTTGAAGACTGTCCCAGGGTAATCCTCTTTACTTCTTCCGGTTCATAATTCCCCCCTTTATTATAATGTTAACTTATTTTTGCTTGTTTCTCCAGCAAACCGAAACCCAGCAAAAGAGCTAAGGGTAAGAAGCCTGTTGCTGATCCTTCTACTGATGAACCAGTAATTGAGCCGTCAACAGCTATCCCTCCTGAAGGTACTCCTGTCACTCCGGTTCAAGAACCTGTTCTTGATACTCCTGCTACTGATGCTGCCCAAGATCCACCAAGTCCGGCCCGGGTTAGCTCTCCTCAAGTTAACCCGGGGTCTCCTGATCCGGCTCAAGCTGAAGTTACTCCTCCCAATGCACCCACTTCTCCTGACGTTGTGGTTACTGGCGCTGCTTATGTTGCGCCAGCCAAACCCACCGTTTTAGCAAAACATACTGCTAAAGCGGAGAAAGTAACTCAGGAAAAGGGGAGATGGAGTACGGACATATCCAGTCTTTCGAGTATGAGTGCTCAAGACATTTATTCCGGATATTTGAGCCGGCTCCACAGCAGCCGGGACTATGAAGCCAGCTTAGTAAACTTGATGAGAGAGAAATACGAAGTAAGTTTTCCTGTTCTGACTTTGCTTTGTTTTGATGCATCTTTATCTTCTAAAAGCCACCAAGTTCCGGTTTATCTTCTTCATTGAAGGTAATCCGGAACTTTGTAGTTTTTAACTGCTGATCCATACATTAGCCCCCAAGTATCAAGTAGATAACTTGGTTATGTAGTTGATACTTGTAAAAATTGTCTCTGATGCATTGCTTCAACTGCCATTAGCCCCCAAGTGTCAAGTATACAACTTGGTTGTGTGCTTGAGACTTGTAAAAATTTTCTCTGATGCATTGCTTCAACTGCCATTAGCCCCCTAGTGTCAAGTATACAACTTGGTTGTGTGCTTGAGACTTGTAATTTCTAATCTTACTTTTGAACTTTTGTCTACAGGCTGAGCTGAACCGGAATGCTGTGGAAAACAGTGAACTTCGAAGCCGGCTCATAGAGACTGAGGCAGCCGCTTCAAAAGCGAAGAAAGAACTTCAAGTGAGTTTAAAAACTGCTGAAGACTTGAAGAAGTTCTTTGATGAGGAACGAACTGCTTTTGAAGTCCAGAAGAAGGATCTTGAAAAGCGTGTTCAAGATGCCGAAGGAGCCCTTAACCCGGTTACTGAAGAATTGACCGGGTTAAAATGCCAGATTGATTTGATGACCTCTGCTATCTTTGGTAAGCATAACCTGAATTCTTGTCTGTTATCTTTGCAAACTGTGATTTGTACCGGTTTAACTTTTCTTGTTGTATGTAGGACGCCGTGTCTCCCATCTTGGGGATGATGTACGGAAGAAACTGAAGGCCTGCTATACTTTGGTGGAGCAACTATACTCTGGAGCGCAAAGGATTATCAGCGCTACCTCCTTTGGTAAACCGGCTCCTTCAACCATCAAGGCTACTTTGAACAGCTTGTCGATTCTGCCAACCCGTCTTGAAGAAGTGAAGAAATCGGCCGCCCGAGGAGGTGCTCTTCTGGCCCTGACAAGGGCTAAAGCTTGGGTTCCAGACATTGATCCGGCAGAAGTGTTAACCGGGTTTCCTGACACCAAGGAAGACGGTTCAGCATTTAATGAGAAGGATCTGTACGCTCTGACAAAGGAAATGCGTCCACTTTCGAGCAAGATTGCGGTGGAAGCTGATTTGTCTCGATACCACCCAGCATATGACCTGCAAAACGAGCGTGTGGAACGACCGGTTTATGATGTTGCAAACTTAACTCCGCCGGTTCGTCCTCACACTTTTGCTCCTGATATTGATCCTGCTGAGTTGATCAACGATGAAGTGTATTTCCGTGCCTTGGCCAAGATTGATTGGCGTGCACCAGATTTCCCACCGCTTCACGAGGAGGAAGATGTTCCGGAACCAGATGGTGGCCAATCATCCCGGCAGGGAGGAACGGAATCTTAAATGTTATTGCTGTAATCACAATTGCTATTCCATAGACAATGCTTCCAACTATTTGGCTTTCATGCCTTGTAATAGGCTTTAGCTGAAATTTAATGCACTGTGATCCGGCTTTTGGTCTTTATAAAGTACTCTTTCGCTGACTTGTTGATTGATGCGGATTTCTTGCCCTGTCCATAGAAAAGATGAAAAATATGTCCTAGTGGTTTGACCACTGGACGGATTAACTTGTTCTCTTGGTATAACAAACAAGCATACCTTTGATAAATAACTGTGATACCTTAATTGCATGTAGCCAAAATACCTGAAAACGGCAAGATGTTTAAAATTACCTTAATCAGTCTTCATCAATTCTAATAAGTCTTTGAAACTCTTCAGCTCAACTTGTCCATAAACCCTTCTCTTCTCGGTTCAACAATTTGTAACTCGTATCTGATTGTGTGCTGCCAATTGTTAGCTCATTATGAAGTCGAGCCGGGTTACGATGAACGCCGGTTTAACTCTCGCTGGTGTTCATGACCCAGACTTATAACACTAGATAGACGGTCAACTTCTAGAGCTGTTCCCCTTAGTTAGAAAGGTTATGAAACACAAAAATCATCAAGAAACACATAATTATTGTAAATCAAACTATGCAATCGAGGCTTTTTCAAAGAGCTGCCAGGCTCAAAACAAGATTTAGCCATTCATGGGGATGTGGGCGAACCCGACTGTCCTCAGGGGCCGGGTCATCATTTGAACGTGGGCGATACCACTGTTCAGGGAGCCCAAATATTGGTAACATAGCCATTCAAGGGGGTGTGGGCGAACCACTGTCCCCAGGGGCCGGGTCATCATTTGAACGTGGGCGATACCACTGTTCAGGGAGCCCAAATATTGGTAACATAGCCATTCAAGGGGGTGTGGGCGAACCACTGTCCCCAGGGGCCGGGTCATCATTTGAACGTGGGCGATACCACTGTTCAGGGAGCCCAAATATTGGTAACATAGCCATTCAAGGGGGTGTGGGCGAACCACTGTCCCCAGGGGC
>LR738709.1:366073024-366158835 GCA_902687465.1 Secale cereale
GCGATACCACTGTTCAGGGAACCCAAAAATTCATAACATAGCCATTCAAGGGGGTGCGGGCGAACCACTGTCCCCAGGGGCCGGGTCATCATTTGAACGTGGGTGATACCACTGTTCAGGGAACCTAAATATTGGTAATATAGCCATTCAAGGGGGTGTGGGCGAACCACTGTCCCCAGGGGCCGCTGATGTTCCTCCTGACCCTGCAGGTTTTTCCTTTTGTTTGTATATGGGGTGTTTTCTCTTCCTGAACCGGACATAGTCTTTTTGTTCCTGTGAGTTCTACCACTCCTTCACACGCCCTGTAAAGATTAGTTTCTAAAAACCAGCTAATATTGAAATATGATTCTTTGATAACAACTGATATGGATAATTTGCCGCAAATTTTTTTTTTATGTATGTGGAAAAAAGGCTGAGCCCCCGGTTTACCGAAGGTGCCGGTTTATTCATTATCCATAATATATACATAGGATACATGGGAGCCTATGGCTCAAGTATAATATGGCCGTAGATGAGCAATGTTCCATGGCCTTTTCGTCTCCTCTTCTGATGTCCGTGAATCTTTGTGCTCTCGAATGTCCACCAAATAGTACGACCCGTTGTGCAAATTTTTGCTGATCACAAAGGGCCCTTCCCATGGCGGGGATAGTTTGTGCATGTCTGTTTGATCTTGGATAAGCCGGAGTACCAAGTCGCCCTCCTGGAATGTCCTTGTTCTGATCCGACGGCTGTGATATCTGCGCAGGTCTTGCTGATAAATCGCCGACCGTGCTGCAGCTATGTCACGCTCTTCATCCAATCGATCCAAACTATCTTGTCTTGACTCCTCATTGATGGCTTCTACATAGGCCGCCACCCGCGGGGAATCATGGCGTATGTCACTTGGAAGAACTGCTTCTGCACCGTAAACCATGAAGAAAGGTGTATAACCTGTAGATCGGTTTGGTGTAGTGTTAATGCTCCAAAGGACAGAGGGTAATTCTTCAACCCAACACCCTGGGGTTCTCTGCAAAGGTGTCATAAGCCGGGGCTTGATCCCACGCAAAATCTCCTGGTTTGCCCTCTCTGCTTGACCATTGGATTGGGGGTGAGCCACAGAAGATACATCCAAACGAATATGCTCCTGTTGACAGAATTCTTCCATCTCACCCTGAGATAAATTGGTGCCGTTATCTGTGATGATGCTGTGTGGAAAACCAAACCGGAATATTACTTTTTTGATAAACTTAACCGCCGTTGCCGCATCGCACTTGCTTATAGGTTCCGCTTCAACCCACTTTGTAAACTTATCCACTGCCACCAGTAGATGAGTTTTCTGATCTTGGGATCTCTTGAAAGGACCCACCATGTCAAGCCCCCAAGTTGCAAAAGGCCAAGTTATTGGTATCATTCGAAGTTCTTGTGCCGGAACAAGGGCACGTCTTGAGAACTTCTGACAAGCGTCACACTTGCGGACCAGGTCTGCTGCATCTGCATGTGCGGTTAACCAATAAAAGCCATGTCGGAAAGCCTTAGCCACTAAAGATTTTGATCCGGCATGATGACCGCAATCCCCTTCATGAATCTCCCTTAGAATCTCACAACCTTCCTCAGCTGAAACACACCGTTGAAATACTCCAGAGGTGCTACGATGATGCAGCTCCCCATTGGCAATTGTCATAGACTTGGAACGCCGGATTATCTGCCGTGCTTCACCTTCGTCCTCTGGCAATTCTCCCCGGCTTAAATATACCAAATAAGGTATCGTCCAATCCGGAATAACATGGGTTGCCGCAACCAACTGTGCCTCTGGGTCCGGAACAGCCAGATCGTCCTCTGAAGGTACTTGCACCGAAGGATTGTGCAACTCATCCAAAAAGGTGTTCGGTGGTACCGGTTTACGTTGCGACCCTAGCCGGCTTAAAGCGTCAGCCGCTTCGTTCTTCCGCCGGTCTATGTGTTCCACCTGATACCCTTTGAAGTCACCTGCCACCGCTTCAACCTCTCGTCGATAAGCTGCCATGAGGGGATCCCTTGAATCCCACTTGCCCGAAACTTGCTGTGCCACTAGGTCTGAGTCGCCCAAGCACTTAACCCTGCTTAAATTCATCTCCTTTGCCAACCGCAAACCATGAAGTAGTGCTTCATATTCCGCTGCATTATTAGTACAAGGAAATAACAACCGGAGGACATAACAAAATTTATCACCTCTGGGGGAAGTTAAAACCACTCCGGCCCCTGAGCCCTCCAACTGTTTCGAACCGTCGAAGTGAATCGTCCAATAAGTGAGATCCGGCTTCTCCTCCGGGGTCTGCAATTCTGTCCAGTCGTTGATGAAGTCCACCAGTGCCTGAGATTTGATAGCAGTACGTGGTACATATTTCAATTCATGTGGACTGAGCTCAATGGCCCACTTGGCTATTCTGCCTGTTGCTTCTCTATTCTGGATTATATCTCCCAACGGAGCCGAGCTAACCACAGTTATCGGATGCCCTTGGAAATAATGCTTCAACTTCCGGTTCGCCATGAACACCCCATACACCAATTTCTGCCAATGAGGGTATCTTTGCTTGGACTCGATGAGTACTTCACTCACATAGTAAACCGGACGCTGAACCGGATGTTCTTTCCCTGCTTCCTTGCGCTCAACCACAATTGCAACGCTAACTGCCCGTGTGTTTGCAGCAACATATAGTAGTAAAGGCTCCTTGTCAATAGGGGCAGCTAAAACCGGCGGCTTCGCTAGTTGCTGTTTCAGATTCTCAAACGCTGTATTCGCTTCTTCACTCCAAATGAATCGGTCCGTTTTCTTCAACATTTGATAAAGCGGGATCGCCCTTTCTCCTAAGCGACTGATGAACCGGCTTAACGCCGTGATCCGGCCAGCTATGCGCTGAACATCATTAATGCAAGCCGGTTTCGTCAAAGATGTGATGGCCTTGATCTTCTCCGGGTTGGCTTCTATTCCCCGGTTTGAGACCAGGAATCCCAAAAGTTTACCAGCCGGAACACCAAAAGCACATTTCTCCGGATTGAGCATCATCCTGTAAGCCCGAAGGTTATCAAAGGTTTCTCTGAGATCTTCTATCATTGTCCTCTCCTCCTTTGACTTAACGACAATGTCATCCACGTAAGCATGTACGTTCCTTCCTATCTGCCCTTTCAAACAATTCTGAACACAATGCTGATAAGTTGCCTGCGCACACTTGAGCCCAAAAGGCATAGACACATAGCAAAAAGCACCAAAAGGGGTTATGAACGCCGTCTTCTCTTGGTCTTCAACTGCCATTTTGATCTGGTGATAGCCTGAGTACGCATCCAGAAAGCTCAGCCGCTCACACCCTGCTGTAGCATCAATAATCTGATCAATACGGGGTAGAGCAAAAGGATCAGTTGGGCAAGCTTTATTGAGATCTGTGTAGTCCACACACATCCTCCACTTTCCATTCTTCTTTAGAACTAGCACCGGATTAGCCAACCATTCCGGATGAAACACTTCTACTATGAACCCTGCCGCCAAAAGCCTAGCCACTTCTTCTCCTATAGCCTTGCGCCTCTCTTCGTTGAAGCGGCGCAGATACTGCTTTACCGGTTTAAACTTCGGATCAATATTTAACTTGTGCTCAGCGAGTTCCCTCGGTATACCTGGCATGTCAGAGGGTTTCCATGCAAAGATATCCCGGTTCTCACGGATGAACTCGATGAGCGCGCCTTCCTATTTAGGATCCAAGTTAGCACTGATGGTGAATTGCTTAGATGAATCTCCGGGCACAAAATCGACCTGCTTAGTCTCTTCCGCTGATTTGAACTTCAAAGCCGGATCATGCTCAGTGGTTGGCTTCTTCAGCGGAGTCATGTCTGCCGGATCAACATTATCCTTATAAAATTTTAACTCTTCCGCGGCGCATACCGCTTCTGCATAAGCTGCATCACCTTCTTCACATTCCACTGCTATCTTACGACTGCCGTGCACCGTAATCGTGCCTTTATGACCCGGCATCTTGAGCTGCAGATAAACATAACATGGCCTAGCCATAAATTTAGCATAAACCGTCCTCCCAAACAAAGCATGATACGGACTTTTGATTTTGACAACTTCAAAGGTGATCATCTCCGATCTAGAATCATGCTCATCCCCAAAGGTAACTTCTAAGTCAATCTTACCAACCGGATAAGCTGACTTACCTGGGACCACCCCGTGAAACACTGTGTTTGATGTCCTTAACTGTTTATCTGTCAGACCCATACGACGGAAAGTCTCGTAATATAATATATTGATACTGCTACCTCCATCCATGAGGACTTTAGTGAACCGGTATCCTCCCACCTGAGGTGCCACTACCAAGGCTAAATGTCCTGGATTATCTACCCGTAACGGGTGGTCCTCCCTGCTCCAAACAATGGGCTGCTCTGACCATCGTAGAAACTGTGGTGTCGCCGGTTCTACCGCATTAACGGCCCGCTTTAAAACCTTCTGGTCTCTCTTGCATAAACTTGTGGTGAAAACATGATATTGGCCGCTGCTCAACTCCTTTGGATTACTCTGGTACCCGGATTGCTGTTGTTGCTGCGGACGCTGCTGCTGCTGATTTCCTTGGTTATTGTGGCTTCCTTGGCCCTGCTGCTGATTACTCTGATTGTTGTAACCGCCTTGATGATACGATTGATTTCCCTGACTCTGATAACCACCTTGATAATGTGATTGGTTTCCTTGACCATTATAGTTTCCTTGACCACCTTGGCCGCCTGGCCGGGATTGATAACCGCCGTTGCTCCCTTGATAACCGTTATTGTCCCTATATCCTGAACCGGAGTTGTTCCCTTGGTAACCCGGACCATACAACCCGGGCCCTGAACCGCCGTTTGGGGGCCGGTTAAAAGAATTAAAACGGCCGTTCCCCGTTATCGTAGGGTTCAAGCACTCTCTTGCCGTGTGTCGTGCAGGCCCCTTTCTCCCGCTATGCTTTATACAGGGTTGATCCAAATCCTGCTCCCAACCCGGATTTCCTCCACCGGCTTGGCGAGTGGGACCTTGCTGATTACCCTGAAAACCGCCTTGAACCTGTGTATTAGCCACAAAATCGGAGCTGCTTTCCGGTTTCCGTTTGCCCAAGAGACCTGAAGTGACCGGATTAGCTGTTGCCGGTTTGCCAGTCTTGCTGGCCTTTCCCGCTTTATCTCCTTCTGGCTCCGGGTATTTGGTATTATCTGAGTCTCCATACTTCACCAAGGCGCTCATCAAAGTCCCCATGTCATTGCACTCCCGTTTGAGCCGTCCGAGTTTTAATTTCAAAGATTCAAACCGGCAATTGTTCTCCAATGTCACAATTGCTGTGCTCGGATTAATGCCGTTTGAGGAGTGCAAGATCTCTGCCACTCTGCGTACCCAAGCTGCTGTAGACTCCTGCTCTCCTTGCACGCACGCTGCTAAATCTATCACCGACATAGGTTGCTTGCACGTATCCTTAAAATTTTTGATGAACTGACTGCGCAGCTCCCCCCATGACCCGATGGAATTCGGAGGAAGTCCCTTTAGCCAAGTCCGGGCCGTCCCTTCAAGCAGCATAGTGAAATATTTGGCACAAGCCGACTCATCCACGTCCAGCATCTCCATGGCCATCTCGTAGCTTTCCACCCAAGCCTCGGGCGGTAAATCGGCTGTGTAATTAGGCACCTTGCGAGGTCCTTTGAAATCCTTGGGCAACTTAACGCTCCGCAGGGCCGGGACAAGACACTGTATCCCAAAACCGCTCGCTGTCGCTCCTGTCCCCGTAGTGCCGGTGTGAACCGGCGTCGACTGGCGGATCTCCTCCCTGGCCTCCGATCTAGGCCGGTTTCGATCCGGGGCTGGCATCTCTACCCTTGCCGGATTATCTTGCCTGTGCTGATGTCTCCTCCGTTCGCTGCTAGATACTTCGGGCTCCTCCCAATGTCTAGAGTAACTTCGGTTGGGACGTGGTGTTGAATGCAACCTTTCCCTGCTGTGAGAGTACGCTTGCTGCTGTATTAACGCCGTATTGAGTAACCTCTGGTCCCTGCGCGCCTCTATCGCTACAGGGGATGTTTCTTCCACAGGTAAAGCGGCCAACCGTGCTGCTGCTAAAGCGATATTATCCACAGGGTTTGAATAGTGCCCCGGGGGGACCGGAACATAAGGCGCCGATGTAATCCGTCGCTCCCGCTCCGCGGCGGGTTGCTGAACCGGTTCCTCTCGAGCCGGTGGGCTTCTCCGGTTTAAGATCGGATTGTTACTGGCCCCAGCCCCCGGTGTTCTGAACAAATTCGCAGATTCGTAACCCGGCGGCAGGCGGGATCGATATTTTCGTCCTCTTACCCCTTCCATGGAAGCCTGTTCCATCCTTAAGTGAAAAGCTTGTTCATCCAACTCCGCTTGCCTTATCGCTAGCATCTCTCCTTCTGCCTTTAAATCCTCCTTTAACTGATCGATCCGGGCCTTCAACTGAAGAAGCACTGCATCATGTTGCGCCTTGTCTGCTGGAGCTACGACCTCTACTGCCTTAGCCGCGAACTCCTCCATCAAGGTGGATAGAACCGCAGTAACGGAGGGATTTGAACCGCTTCCCCCTGCGCCAGCCTCCGCTGTTGTTCCGTTCGTCGGGGGTTGTGAACCGGCCATGAAAACCGCCACCTGGTTTGGCGGGTCGGAGGGGCCCAGAATACTGTTTCCATCGGACTCACCCTCAGACCGGCCGTCCCGCAACTGATACAGAGATTCAGTTTCCCCGGACGAAGATTCGTCGTCTGAACAGACGACGGTTGCACCATCAGATTCCGACCCGTCCTCAGCTTGTCCTCCGTGAATCGCTCCAACAAATACATGCTTCATGGCAGGTTGAATCCGGGTCGACCTCGCACGCTGAGCCGGCTCGACGATGCTGAGGAAGGTGTCCGGCTCAGGTCCCGGTCCACCGATTTGCCGATGAAGACTTGGATGCTGCCGAAGGGGACCCGGTACCCGTATTCAATCGAATCGGCCTCCGGTCCCCAACCCGCGTCGTCGATGTAGATCCGGCCGCGACGACTCTTGGTCATCCGGCCGACTGCGTAGCCCTTTAACCCCTTGAGGCCGCCTTCCAAGAACTCGAAACCATCGTGCGCAGGCCCCACGGTGGGCGCCAACTGTCGTGGAATTAACACGGCAGATGTCCGGTTTAGCGGACTTGATGATGGAACCATCGCACGGGTTAGCTTGAAAGGGTTCATGGCGCACAAAGGACACAAAGGGTTTTATACTAGTTCGGCCCCTTCGGGAAGGTAAAAGCCTACGTCTAGTTGGTTTGGTATTGCTTGGGCGTCGGATTACAGGGAGCGGAATCGCTTGCCTGTGTCTTGACGGATCGATTGTGGCTTGTCCCTGAACCGGTGCCGGGTCGTCCCTTTATATAGAGGTGACGCCTGGTCCGGTTTACAGAGTCCCGAGGCCGGCTCATAATCGTGTCCGCCTCGGTCTCTGCTCTTTCTTTCTTATCCCTCAAGTTACATCTCTTTGGCGGTTTACAAACCGTATTTCTATACATGGGCCTTGAAATCTCATGGGCCGTAATCTCTACTAATAATAAACCAAGTACGATATAACTAAGCCGGTTTACAATATCCGGTTTATACCTATTAACCATATCCCTGACACGCTTGGAATAACTCCTAGGTCGGTGATGAACTCCTTCATCCAGACTCCTTCCCGCGCTGCTTCGGAAGTAGCTATGTACTCCGCTTCACATGTAGATGCCGCCATGACGCTTTGCTTGCAACTGCACCCGCTGACTGCCCCACCATTCAAAATATACACGTATCCAGTTTGTGACTTGGAGTCATCCAGATATGTGTCAAAGCTAGCATCGACGTAACCCTTTACGACGAGCTCTTCTTCACCTCCATAAACGAGAAACATATCATTAGTCCTTTTCACGTACTTCAGGATGTTCTTGACCGCTGTCCAGTGTTCCATACCGGGATCACTTTGGTACCTCCCCACCAAACTTATGGCAAGGTTCACATCAGGTCTGGTACACAACATGGCATACATAATAGAACCTATGGCCGAGGCATAGGGGATGACACTCATCTTTTCTCTATCTTCTGCCGAGGTCGGGCATTGAGTTGTGCTCAATCTCATACCTTGCAATACTGGTAAGAACCCTTTCTTGGACTGATCCATATTGAACTTCTTCAATATCTTGTCAAGGTATGTGCTTTGTGAAAGACCAATGAGGCGTCTCGATCTATCTCTATAGATCTTGATGCCTAATATGTAAGCAGCTTCTCCAAGGTCCGTCATTGAAAACACTTATTCAAGTAGGCCTTTATGCTTTCCAAGAGTTCTACATCATTTCCCATTAGCAATATATCATCCACATATAATATGAGAAATGCTACAGAACTCCCACTCACTTTCTTGTAAATACAGGCTTCTCCCCAAGTCTGTATAAACCCAAACGCTTTGATCACCTCATCAAAGCGAATGTTCCAACTCCGAGATGCTTGCACCAGCCCATAGATTGAGCGCTGGAGCTTGCATACCTTGTTAGCATTCTCAGGATAGACAAAACCTTCCGGCTGCATCATATACAGTTCTTCCTTGAGGAAGCCATTAAGGAATGCCGTTTTGACGTCCATTTGCCATATCTCATAATCATAGAATGCGGCAATTGCTAACATGATTCAGACGGACTTCAGCATCGCTACGGGAGAGAAAGTCTCGTCGTAGTCAATTCCTTGAACTTGTCGATAACCTTTAGCGACAAGTCGAGCCTTATAGATGGTCACATTACCATCCGCGTCAGTCTTCTTCTTAAGATCCATTTATTTTCTATGGCGTGTCGATCATCGGGAAAGTCCACCAAAGTCCATACTTTGTTATCATACATGGATCCTATCTCGGATTTCATGGTTTCAAGCCATTTGTTTGAATCCAGGCCCACCATCGCTTCTTCATAGTTCGAAGGTTCACGTTGTCTAACAACATGATTTCCATGAGAGGGTTGTTGTACCACTCTGGTGCGGAACACGTCCTTGTGGACCTACGAAGTTCAGCAGTAACTTGATCTGAAGCTTCATGATCATTATCATTAACTTCCTCCCTAGTCGGTGCAGGCACCATAGAAACATCTTCCTGCGCTGCGCTACTTTCCGGTTCAGAAGGGGTGACAATCACCTCATCAAGTTCCACTTTCCTCCCACTCACTTCTTTTGAGAGAAACTCTTTCTCCAGAAAGGATCCATTCTTGGCAATGAAGACCTTGCCTTCAGATCTGAGGTAGAAGGTGTACCCAATAGTTTCCTTAGGGTATCCTATGAAGACACATTTTTCCGATTTGGGTTCGAGCTTTTCAGGTTGAAGTTTCTTGACATAAGCATCGCATCCCCAAACTTTTAGAAACGACAACTTAGGTTTCTTCCCAAACCAAAGTTCATACGGTGTCGTCTCAACGGATATAGACGGTGCCCTATTTAAAGTGAATGCGGCAGTCTCTAAAGCATAACCCCAAAATGATAGCGGTAAGTCGGTAAGAGACATCATAGATCGCACCATGTCCAACAGAGTACGATTACGATGTTCGGACACACCATTACGCTGAGGTGTTGTAGGATCGAAAGTATGTCTAGAGGGGGGGTGATTAGACTACTTGACAATATAAAAAATCTGCCTTTTGATCATGCAATGTTTTTGGCAGTTTCACAATTAAGATCAATTCAAGTATTACCCTACACATGCAATTCTAGAGTATAAGCAGCGGAAAGTAAATTGCACATGTAGTAAAGAGAGGTGGAGAAGATCAAACGCAGTTTGGTGACACGGAGATTTTTGTCGTGGTTCCGATAGGTGGTGCTATCGTACATCCACGTTGATGGAGACATCAACCCACGGAGGGTAACGGCTGCGCGAGTCCACGGAGGGCTCCACCCACGAAGGGTCCACGAAGAAGCAACCTTGTCTATTCCATCATGGCCTACGCCCACGGAGGACTAGCCTTACTCGGGGTAGATCTTCACGAAGTAGGCGATCTCCTTGCCCTTACAAACTTCTTGGTTCAACTCCACATCTCAAAGACGGAGGCCCCCAAGCGACACCTAACCAATCTAGGAGGCACCACCCTCCAAAAGGTAATAGATGGTGTTGATGATGATGAACTCCTTGCTCTTGTGCTTCAAATGATAATCTCCCCAACACTCAACTCTCCTCACTGATATAGCTGTGGTGGAAGAAAGGATTGAGTGGAAAGCAACTTGGGAAGGCTAGAAATCAAGTTTCATATGGTAGGAATGGAATGACTTGATCTCAACACAAGGGTAGGTGGTTCTCTTCTCAGAAAGTGTATGGTAGGAGTGGTAGACTTTTTGATGGCTCTCCTCACGAATGAAGAGGGGGTGGAGGGGTATATATAGCCTCCACACAAAATCCAACCGTTACACACATATTTGACCAATCTCGGTGAGACCGAAGTGAAAACTCGGTCAGACCGAAAGTTCAAATATAGTGAACGTTGGAATTTTTGGTGGGACCGAAAATACCATCTCGGTGTGTCCGAAGTGAGTCAAAGGTAGGAGCTTGCCATCTCGGTGGGACCAAAATTAACAACTCGGATATTCCGAAGTGATGTCAATTGGTTACAGAAGGTTGGCAGTCCATTTTCGGTGAGACCGAAACTCAAAATCGGATGGACCGAGAAATTAGGGTTTGGAAGAATAACTGAGGTGGTTCATCTCAGTGGGACTGAGTTTGCAGAATCGGTTTGTCCGAGATTACTTATGAGTGTGTTAAGTAGTGAAAGGTGCTGCTAGTTGAGGGAGCTAGATCACCAAGCACTTGAGCAACCAGATCATTAACACAACCTCATCCCCTTTTAATAGTATTGGCTTTTCCTATGGACTCAATGTGATCTTTGATCACTAAACCAAAAATAGAGTCTTGTGCTTTTGCCAATGCTTGTCTTAGCATTTTGAGGGGTCCACTTCTTCAGACATTTCCATACCCATATCATCGAACTTCTCTGAAATGATTCTCAAGTAAATATTAGTTCAATGATATATATGTTGTTATTAATTACCAAAACCACCCGGGGATTAGTTGCACTTTCAATCTCCCCCTTTTTGGTAATTGATGACAACATATAGATCAAAGCTTCGACAAAGGATATAATCAATGAATAATATCGTCGCTTTGAGAAGTATGTGATAAACAAGAGCTCCCCCTAAATTTGTGCATTATTTAAAAATTGCGTTTGAATGCAAATGCACAATCGATTAGGATTATGGGTCACTCTTCCATGTCACATACATCTTGGTGGAGCGCACAAAATGATAAGAATGAATAACATGCACTCAATCACCAAGACAAGAGTAAATAGCCATACAAGAAGGAATAGCATATGATAAGCATTAAGCACACATTAAAGCATAGTATGACTAAGCACTCATTAAGGTAGCATCAAACTTAGTAGCAAGCACACTTAAAGTTTCGAAAGACCAAAAGAAACCAATGTATCTCAAAGAAACCGGCAAAAGAACGAAAGACGAAAGAGCACTCTCTCTCTCGAAGCCCTATGATCTATAACAATTTCTCCCCCTTTGGCAACAAGTTACCAAAAAGTTCGAAAAGGTATAGAGCTAAGCGTCACTGCGGGCTCTGCTGGCGGCTCCCGTCTGGGTAGATGTCGGTGTAGAGATAGCTGCATCGGCGAAGACTTCTGCTGATGTCTGCGCTGGAGGAGTGGATGCTGGAGCTGGAGCTGTGGCTGGTGCTGAAGTGGTAGCCCTGGAGTCAGTCACTGGGATAGCTGCAGATCTAGATCCTCTGGGAACCTGAGCAGTTTGGCGATGAGAGTCCTGGACTAGATCATCCTGCATGAGCTCTGCTCTCTCCTGCCTTGTTTCCTCCATGTCTGCCTCAAGCTTGTTGACGGACACCTGAATCTCTGTCAGCTTCACGTCCAGAGTGTGGATCTTGTCCTCAACAATCCTCTCTAGGCTCTCCTGAGATTGCTCAATGCTGGCCAGGCGTTGTTCAATCCTCTGGGTAGCTTCAAGAATTTGTTCTCCAAAGCTCTTTGGCTTAGCTGCTGCTGCTGCTGCCTCTTTGTCAGCTTTAGCCTTCTTCGCAGCTTCGATTTTGGCCTGTCCTTCAACTGAGGTAGGATCCTCTTCATCCATCACAACTACGTTGTCCTCATGCTCTGGCTGCAGTGGCAAGTGCTTCCTATCCAACATGAATTTGCCCGTGCCAAACTTGGCGTTGATGAGCATCTGAATCTGCGGGGCAAACCCACACGACCTCTTCTGGTCAGCTGCAGTCCTCTTAATGGTCTCTACCATCAAGTCCATCACCTTGAAAGGTGCCTTCTCATCGAGAATGTGCAGCATGTTGATAGAATAGCCTCGAATCATGCGGTGGTCTCCAGACTTAGGCATCAATGTATGCCTCAGAATAGTGTTAGTGGTGGTCAGACCTGCCTGGAGATAGTACACTGAGCCAAGCTTCCATCCTTCCAAATCAGCAGCGGGGATCTCCTTGTACATGTTCTTCATGGAATCATGACTCTTCTTAGGAATCCCATAGACATCAATGTCGTCCTCTCTCTGCACTGGAGCGTTCAGAAGTTCTGCCCATTCTTCAACAGACGAAGAAAACCTTTGACCTTCAGTCATCCAGGTGATCTTGCCATCAGGATAGAAGTGGGCTGTGGCGTAGAACTGCATGATCATCTCGTCATTCCAAGCTGTCAGTTCTTGACCCACAAAATCAGCAACTCCACATGCAGTAAAGCTCTCATGCACATGGGGAAAGAAGTCCCGGTGCTCTTCACTGTCAATATACTTCCAGTCAACATACCTGGTGTCAGCAACAATGGGCTTCTTATCCATCAGCACGGTCTCATAGAAATCCTGCTGCACTCTGGTGTGGAATCTGGGGTCCACAGCAGTCCTTCTCCTTACAGCATATGGATCAGACTGTCTCCATAGCCTGAGACCTTTATCCTTCCTTGCCTTCATGTCCTCAGCTTGAGGATGAGCATCATTGTGGAGTGGCAACTTGGGACGGAGCTTAAGCAACACATGCTCTTCATCTGATCCAGACGGTGGCATCTCACCTTTGTTCTTCTCAGAAGCTGGAATGCTTCTGGTTGTTCTCTTGGGCTTGGCTGGAGCTGCCTTGGCTTGAGCAGGCTTCTTGGGCTTAGAGGAGGCTTGAGCCCGAATAGCATCACCCATGAACTTAGCTTTCTGAGGAGGAGGCTGGGGTGCATCTTCTTCTTCTTCTTCAGTAGCATCAACTTGAGGTTCAGCATATACTACCGTCTTCCTCTTGGAAGTCTTCTTCACCTTGCTTGGAGCAGGCTCTTCCAAGTTGAGCTTCTTTGCAACTGCTGACTGCTTTACTTTGCTTGTGCCTTTCCTTGTCTGCTGCCCTTGGTGCTCTTTGGCAGCCACATTCCTCTTTGGCTTGGAGGTAACTTCCTCAGCAACAAAGTCAGAGTCCTCATCATCAGAAGTTCTCTTCTTCCTGGTTCTGGTGGCTGCAGGAGGCAAACCACTAGGGGTGCTCCTCTCACCATCATCACTGGAGCTGCTAGCAGGACTTGTATCTGCCTCTGGAATCTCAGCAAAAGGTGACTCAGACCTGTTCTGGCTGTCACTGACATCTGACATGGCTGACAACCTGTGAAAAGATAAGGTATAGGCAGAGTAGAAGAGTTATCACAACTGCAGAGGTTTTTGCAAAAAAAATGAGTTCAAAACTTAGTTTTGAGTTTTCACAGAATGTATTTCGGTCAAACCGATTTTAAGTTTCGGTGAAACCGAAGTGTTCAACAGAAACCTACACACCACTTTCGGTCAGACCGAAATGGGTTTCGGTCCTACCGATAACTTAGGGTTTCACCGAAACTACGTTTCGGTCATTCCGATTTGCACAACTCGGTTAAACCGAATGATGCAGTTCAATGGCCAGAGGCCAAATCGGTCATTCCGAGTGTCAAAATCGGCTTCACCGAGATGCGTTCCGTGGAAACCTAAACCTAAGAATTTCGCTCGAAACTAGAGGATCTGAACTAATGTATAGGGAATATCTCAAACGTGGATTGAATCATGGCAAGCCTATCGTGCAAGAGTCAGATGGGGAGCACGAAAGGGATCGGGACACACCCTAACTTGGTGGAGTCCCTCTACGGCGGCAACGGTGGAGATGATTACCGTTGACGGCGGCGGAGACCTGCGGCGAGGGTGCACAGGCGACGACGGCGACGATCCGTAGACCAGGGCGACGGCAGCAGGGGTCTTGGGGGCGAATGGTTTGAAGAGTTAAATCGCGCGCAGCCCTCAGGTATATATAACCCCATGCTGTCGGTGGGACCGAGTTGAAAAACTCGGTGTCACCGAGATGTATAACTGCTGTGCAGTTACGCATATCGGTCAGACCGAGATTTTGAACTCGGTTTCACCGAGATGAAACCTAGATCAGTCTAAGCGTTTCGGTTGGACCGAGATTGAGATGCCGGTCAGACCGAAATGGACTTAGAAGGTTTTGGAAGTCAGCCTTAGACGAATCGGTGGCTCCGAGTGCTCCTCACTCGGACTGTCCGAAAAAGACTTGTTCAAAGTTGTGATATGAGCATGAATAGAATTTGAGACAAGAAAGCATAGATAGCTAGGGAAGGTGCTTAGGCATTCTTGTCCATCCATTTGGCCAGAAAAATCAAAACAATCAAAACAACAAATGGATGTCCTTGAATGGATAAAATCATGCATTCAACATGCTCACACAATAAGATAGCAACTGAAATATGTGTCAAACATGCACAACCAACACTCTAGCTACTAGCACACAATTTGTCGATGACTAGGTCATCTATATATGAGTATATTGACTTAGGAGCCAAATGAGAACATTTGATCATAGGTCATACTCATCGTTTAAGCACAAGTGGGGTTACCACTTTTACATAAAGCATTTATGTGTTCACATCATTTGGAGATGCTTTAGCTCAATTTTTTAGAGCAAAGCTCCCCCTAGATGTGAGAACCCCTTTTAAAGGGTCAAACTAACCTTGGGTTGTCGTAGAAGACTTCATGTAGATGTTGAAGATGTGGATGCTCAATGTTGATGTAGATCATCAAGAGTTGGGAGCTATCCTTTGGATTAGGGCACTTTCAATACCTACATGGGTTAGTCCCACAAGGAACAAACAAGAATATCCATAGACATAGAGTGAAGTACATAAAAGATGATGTCCATGAAAGCAATGATTACCTTGTCCCTTGACTTACCAACAAGAGGGTTTGTGACTCCATGAACTAGTGCATGATGTGGAAGTTGATTTCACAAGTTCTTGCCAAAATGAATATGAGTGAAGTTTGTTGGCGGAGTCACCCTCAAGAACCTTCCAGTTCTTCTTCTTTGGGATCCACATCATCTTGATGGGAATCCTTGGTGTTGTAGTTGAGCTTGACGAAGTAGAACTTGATGTGTCCTTGGGAACCCACTTGACCATGGCTTGAGGTGCTTCAGTGAATGCATCAATCTCCTCTTGAAGCTTGTCCTTGGCCTTTAGCTTGTGGTCTCATGGTGGAAGGTCATCTTGAGCTTGTTCCACATTGGAAGAAGTAGGATCATACTTCTCCTTTTGTGAAACAAACCGTGGAGTAGGGTATTGACCTTCTTCCCACTCAACACCTTCGGCGTTGAACTTTCGCTCAAAACCAATCCCTTGATTCTTCCGGTGTCTTCCTTGTTTGCGAACAATCTCCTCAAAGTTTTTGCTTCCGGCAAGACTCTTGTAGACACCTTTCTCTATGATTTCCTTCAATAAGCTATTTTCTTGCTCAAGTGTAACTTGGCTTGAAACATTGTTAGTGGAATCAAGAGAACTACTAGAAGCAACAATATTGGATTTAACATTGTTATTGTTACTACTAGAGGAAGAATTTTTCTTATGCTTGTCATGCTTAGTCTTAATAGGTGGCAAGAAATTAGACAAGAGAAGTCGTTTTGGCAAGATATGAAGAACTCTTCTTTCGAAGATCGTCATTGATCGCTTTTAGAAACTCATGTTCTTGCTCTAGAGTGAGCTTCTCGAAGCGTAGCTTCTCATGAGATCTTAGGAGCTCTCTATGATCTTCTTGAGTTGTTTCATGAGCTAACTTAAGAGTGTTTAGTTCTTTAGTTAGACGCTCAATCTCCTTCATAGCATTGTCATTCGACTCTTCTCGACTATAAAGACTACTAGCATTTTCATCATTACTAAGCTCACTAGATTTATCATGCAAGAGCTCATCTTCACCAAGTAAGTCATCCTCATCACTATCAAAGTCAATGAATTCAGGGTGTGTTACCTTGGGGCCTTTAGCCATGAATCATCTTCCAATTCCCTCATTTGGTGAATCAAATAAGTCGTAGGAGTTGGAGTTGGAGGATACGAGTGCAAGTCCGGCAACACCTTCATCTTGACTATAGTCGGAGTCGGAGTGATAGCTTCCATCGGATTGATTGTCGGAGTCGGAGCCGGAGACCCATTCACCTACATGAGCTTGATGTCTTCTTCTTGTGTAGCTCCTTGATGACTTGTCTTTCCTCTCCGAATCCTTGCTTCTTCGAGAGGGTCTTCGTTCATAACGATCATCTCTACTCCTTCTCTCTCTCCGAGGTGACTCATCTCTTGCTCTTCTTCTTGGAGATTCTTCTCTTATCTTGTGGGGAGCCGTACACTCATTTGAGAAGTGTCCGGGTCTTCCACAATTGTAGCAGTTTCGATCACGACTAGAAGATCTCTTTTCATCATATGATCTAGACTTTGAGCTTCTTTCTTTGCCTCTATTCTTGTAGAACTTGTTGAAGTTCTTGACCATTAGGCTTATCTCTTCATTGGAAATTAGCTTGTCACTTGAGGTAGTAGGAGCATCACTTGTAGCTTTGTAAGCACCACTTGACTTGTTGTGAAGCTCTTCCTTATCCTTAAGTGTCATCTCATGAGCAACAATTCTTCCAATGACTTCAGTTGGCTTGAGAGTCTTGTAGTTTGGCATCATTTGGATCAAAGTGCACACGGTGTCATACTTTCCATCCAAAGCTCTGAGAATCTTCTTAATGATGAATTGGTCGGTCATTTCTTCGCTTCCTAAGCCGGCAATCTCATTTGTGATGAGAGCAAGCCTAGAGTACATTTCAGCGACTCCTTCACCATCCTTCATCTTGAACTTGTCAAGTTGACCTTGAAGAATATCTAGCTTTGATTCCTTCACAGATTCAGTACCTTCGTGCATTTCAACCAAAGTATCCCAAATCTCTTTAGCATTCTCAAGACGGCTGATTTTGGTGAACTCTTCGGGTCACAAAGCATTGAAGAGAATGTCACAAGCTTGAGCATTGTTTTGCAACATCCGCAACTCTTCCGGTGTAGCTTCGCGATCCGGAACTTTTCCTTCTTCGAAGAAATCACCTTGCATACCAACACAAATAATGCCCCATGCGGCTGGGTTATGACCAAGAATATGCATTTTCATTTTATGCTTCCAACTAGCAAAATTTGTACCACCAAAGTAAGGACCTCTACGATAATTACCCTCACTAGACGCCATACTCTCCTAGGTTGTGAAACCAAGCTTATGGAGTCCAATGCAATGGAAACCAAAACAATGGAGACCAAAGCTCTGATACCACTTGTAGGATCGAAAGTATGTCTAGAGGGGGGTGATTAGACTACTTGACAATATAAAAAATCTGCCTTTTGATCATGCAATGTTTTTGGCAGTTTCACAATTAAGATCAATTCAAGTATCACCCTACACATGCAATTCTAGAGTATAAGCAGCGGAAAGTAAATTGCACATGTAGTAAAGAGAGGTGGAGAAGATCAAACGCAGTTTGGTGACACGGAGATTTTTGTCGTGGTTCCGATAGGTGGTGCTATCGTACATCCACGTTGATGGAGACTTCAACCCACGGAGGGTAACGGCTGCGCGAGTCCACGGAGGGCTCCACCCGCGAAGGGTCCACGAAGAAGCAACCTTGTCTATTCCATCATGGCCTACGCCCACGGAGGACTAGCCTTACTTGGGGTAGATCTTCACAAAGTAGGCGATCTCCTTGCCCTTACAAACTTCTTGGTTCAACTCCACATCTCAAAGACGGAGGCTCCCAAGCGACACCTAACCAATCTTGGAGGCACCACCCTCCAAAAGGTAATAGATGGTGTTGATGATGATGAACTCCTTTCTCTTGTGCTTCAAATGATAATCTCCCCAACACTCAACTCTCCTCACTGATATAGCTGTGGTGGAAGAAAGTATTGAGTGGAAAGCAACTTGGGAAGGCTAGAAATCAAGTTTCATATGGTAGGAATGGAATGACTTGATCTCAACACAAGGGTAGGTGGTTCTCTTCTCAGAAAGTGTATGGTAGGAGTGGTAGACTTTCTGATGGCTCTCCTCACGAATGAAGAGGGGGTGGAGGGGTATATATAGCCTCCACACAAAATCCAACCGTTACACACATATTTGACCAATCTCGGTGAGACCGAAGTGAAAACTCGGTCAGACCGAAAGTTCAAATATAGTGAACGTTGGAATTTTCGGTGGGACCGAAAATACCATCTCGGTGTGTCCGAAGTGAGTCAAAGGTAGGAGCTTGCCATCTCGGTGGGACCGAAATTAACAACTCGGATATTCCGAAGTGATGTCAATTGGTTACAGAAGGTTGGCAGTCCATTTTCGGTGAGACCGAAACTCAAAATCGGATGGACCGAGAAATTAGGGTTTGGAAGAATAACTGAGGTGGTTCATCTCGGTGGGACTGAGTTTGCAGAATCGGTTTGTCCGAGATTACTTATGAGTGTGTTAAGTAGTGAAAGGTGCTGATAGTTGAGGGAGCTAGATCACCAAGCACTTGAGCAACCAGATCATTAACACAACCTCATCCCCTTTTAATAGTATTGGCTTTTCCTATGGACTCAATGTGATCTTTGATCACTAAACCAAAAATAGAGTCTTGAGCTTTTGCCAATGCTTGTCTTAGCATTTTGAGGGGTCCACTTCTTCAGACATTTCCATACCCATATCATCGAACATCTCTGAAATGATTCTCAAGTAAATATTAGTTCAATGATATATATGTTGTTATTAATTACCAAAACCACCCGGGGATTAGTTGCACTTTCAGGTGTTCCAGGCGGTGTCAATTGTGAAACAATTCCACAGTTCCTTAGGTGCGTGCCAAATTCGTGACTTAAATATTCTCCTCCACGATCTGATCGTAAGAACTTTATTTTTCTGTCACGTTGATTCTCAACCTCATTCTGAAATTCCTTGAACTTTTCAAAGGTCTCAGACTTGTGTTTCATCAAGTAGACATACCCATATCTACTTAAGTCATCAGTGAGGGTGAGAACATAACGATAGCCACCGCGAGCTTCAACACTCATTGGACCGCACACATCAGTATGTATGATTTCCAATAAGTTGGTTGCTCGCTCCATTGTTCGGGAGAATGGAGTCTTGGTCATCTTGCCCAAAAGTCATGGTTCGCACATGTCAAATGATTCATAATCAAGAGACTCCAAAAGTCCATCCGCATGGAGCTTCTTCATACATTTGACACCAATATGACCAAGGCGGCAGTGCCACAAGTATGTGGGACTATCATTATCAACCTTACATCTTTTGGCATTCACACTATGAATATGTGTAACATCACGTTCGAGATTCATTAAGAATAAACCATTGACCAGCGGGGCATGAACATAAAACATTTCTCTCATATAAATAGAACAACCATTATTCTCGGATTTAACTGAGTAGCCATCTCGCATTAAACGAGATCTAGATACAATGTTCATGCTCAAAGCTGGTACTAAATAATTATTATTGAGGTTTAAAACTAATCCCGAAGGTAGATGGAGAGGTAGCGTGCCGACGGCGATCACATCGACCTTGGAACCATTCCCGACGCGCATCGTCACCTCGTCCTTCGCCAGTCTCCGCTTATTCCGTAGCTCCTGCTTTGAGTTACAAATGTGAGCAACTGCACAGGTATCAAAAACCCAGGAGCTACTACGAGCGCTGGTAAGGTACACATCAATAACATGTATATCACATATACCTTTGACGTTGCCGGCCTTCTTATCTGCTAAGTATTTGGGGCAGTTCCGCTTCCAGTGACCCGTTCCCTTGCAATAAAGGCAATCAGTCTCAGGCTTGGGTCCATTCTTTGGCTTCTTCCCGGCAACTGGCTTACCGGGCGTGGCAACTCCTTTGCCGTCCTTCTTGAAGTTCTTCTTACCCTTGCCTTTCTTGAACTTAGTGGTTTTATTCACCATCAACACTTGATGTTCTTTCTTGATCTCCACGTCCGCTGATTTCAGCATTGAATACACCTCGGGAATGGACTTCTCCATCCCTTGCATATTGAAGTTCATCACGAAGCTCTTGTAGCTAGGTGGGAGCGACTGAAGGATTCTGTCAATGACCGCGTCATCTGGGAGATTAATTCCCAACTGAGACAAGCGATTGTGCAACCCAGACATTTTGAGTATATGCTCGCTGACAGAACTATTCTCCTCCATCTTACAACTGTAGAACTTGTCGGAGACTTCATATCTCTCGACTCGGGCATGAGCTTGGAAAACCATTTTCAGCTCTTGGAACATCTCATATGCTCCGTGCTACTCAAAACGCTTTTGGAGCCCCGATTCTAAGTTGTAAAGCATGTCGCACTGAACCAGGGAGTAATCGTCACTACGCGACTGCCAGGCGTTCATAACGTCTTGAGCTGCTGGGAAAACGGGTGCATCACCTAGCGGTGCTTCAAGGACATATGCTTTCTTGGCAGCTATGAGGATGATCCTCAAGTTACGGACCCAATCCGTATAGTTGCTACCATCGTCTTTCAGCTTGGTTTTCTCTAGGAACGCGTTGAAGTTGAGTGCAACATTAGCGTGGGCCATTGGATCTACAAGACATATTGTACAGATTTTAGACTATGTTCATGACAATTAAGTTCATCTAAACAAATTTAATGAACTCCCACTCAGATAGACATCTCTCTAGTCCTCTAAGTGATACATGATCTGAATCGACTAAGCCGTCTCCGATCATCACGTGAGACGGACTAGTCATCAACGGTGAACATCTTTATGTTGATCGTATCTTCTATACGACTCATGTTCGACCCTCCGGTCTTCCGTGTTCCGGGGCCACGTCTGTACATGCTAGGCTCGTCAAGTGAACCCTAAGTGTATTGCGTGTGTAAATCTGGCTTACACCCGTTCTATGCGAACGTTAGAGCCTATCACACCCGACCATCACGTGGTGCTTCAGAACAACGAACCTTAGCAACGGTGCACATTTAGGGGGAACACAATTCTTGAAATTTTAGTGAGAGATCATCTTATTTACTACCGTCGTTCTAAGAAAATAAGATGTAAACCATGATAAACATCACATGCAATCAAATAGTGACATGATATGGCCAATATCATTTTGCTCCTTTTGATCTTCATCTTCGGGGCTCCATGATCATCATCGTCACCGGCATGACACCATGATCTCCATCATCATGATCTCCATCATCGTGTCTTCATGAAGTTGTATCGCCAAACATTACTTCTACTACTATGGCTAACGGTTAGCAATAAAGTAAAGTAATTACATGGCGTTTTTAGTGACACGCAGGTCATACAATAACATAAGACAACTCCTATGGCTCCTGCCGGTTGTCACACTCATCGACATGCAAGTCGTGATTCCTATTACAAGAACATGATCAATCTCATACATCACATATATATCATTCATCACATCCTTTTGGCCATATCACATCACACAGCACATGCTGCAAGAACAAGTTAGACGTCCTCTAATTGTTGTTGCAATTTTTTACATGGCTGCTATAGGTTTCTAGCAAGAACGTTTCTTACCTACGCCAAAATCACAACGTGATATGCCAATTTCTATTTACCCTTCATAAGGACCCTTTTCATCGAATCCGACCCGACTAAAGTGGGAGAGACAGACACCTGCTAGCCACCTTATGCAACTAGTGCATGTCAGTCGGTGGAACCTGTCTCACGTAAGCGTACGTGTAAGGTCGGTCCGGGCCGCTTCATCCCACAATGCCGCCGAATCAAGATAAGACTAGTAGCGGCAAGTAAATTAACATGATCTACGCCCACAACAACTTGTGTTCTACTCGTGCATAGTAACTACGCATAGACCTAGCTCATGATGCCACTGTTGGGGAACGTAGCAGAATTTCAAAATTTTCTACGTATCACCAAGATCAATCTATGGAGTCATCTAGCAACGAGGGAGAGGGGAGTGCATCTACATACCCTTGTAGATCGCGAGCAGAAGCGTTCAATAGAACGGGGTTGATGGAGTCGTACTCGTAGTGATCCAAATCACAGATGACCGAGCGCCGAACGGACAGAACCTCCGCGTTCAACACACGTACGGTTGGGAGAGACGTCTCCTCCTTCTTGATACAGGAAGGGGGAGGAGAGGTTGATGGAGATCAAGCAGCACGACGGCGTGGTGGTGGCAGCAGCGGGGATCTCGGCAGGGCTTCGCCAAGCTCAGCGAGAGGGAGAGGTGTTACGGGGGGAGAGGGAGGCGCTAGGGGCTAGGGTGCGCAACCCTCCCTCCCCCTCTTTATATAGGGGCCCAAAGGGGGGGGGGCGCCGGCCCCTAGAGATCCCATCTCAAGGGGGGGGGGGCAAGGGGGGGACTTGCCCCCCAAGTTTGGTGGGGCGCCCCCCACCCCCAGGGTTTCCGACCCTAGGCGCAGGGGGAGGCCCATGGGGGGCGCACCAGCCCACCAGGGGCTGGTTCCCTTCCCTCTTCAGCCCATGGGGCCCTCCGGGATAGGTGGCCCCACCCGGTGGACCCCCGGGACCCTTCCGGTGGTCCCGGTACAATACCGGTGACCCCCGAAACTTTCCCGGTGGCCGAAACTGGACTTCCTATATACAAATCTTTACCTCCGGACCATTCTGGAACTCCTCGTGACGTCCCGGATCTCATCCGGGACTCCGAACAACTTTCGGGTTACCACATACTAATATCTTTACAACCCTAGCGTCATCGAACCTTAAGTGTGTAGACCCCACGGGTTCGGGAGACACACAGACATGACCGAGACGACTCTCCGGTCAATAACCAACAGCTGGATCTGGATACCCATGTTGGCTCCCACATGCTCCTCGATGATCTCATCGGATGAACCATGATGTCGAGGATTCAATCAATCCCGTACGCAATTCCCTTTGTCTATCGATATAGTACTTGCCCGAGATTCGATCATCGGTATACCGATACCTTGTTCAATCTCGTTATGGCAAGTCTCTTTACTCGTTCCGTAACACATCATCCCGTGACTAACCCCTTAGTCACATTGAGCTCATTACAATGATGTATTACCGAGTGGGCCTAGAGATACCTCTCCGTCATACGGAGTGACAAATCCCAGTCTCGGTTCGTGCCAACCCAATAGATGCTTTCGGAGATACCCATAGTGTACCTTTATAGCCACCCAGTTCCGTTGTGACATTTGGCACACCCAAAGTATTCCTATGGTATCCGGGAGTTGCACAACCTCATGGTCTAAGGAAAGGATACTTGACATTAGAAAAGCTTTAGCATACGAACTACACTATCTTGTGCTAGGCTTAGGATTGGGTCTTGTCCATCACATCATTCTCCTAATGATGTGATCCCGTTATCAATGACATCCAATGTCCATGGTCAGGAAACCGTAACCATCTGTTGATCAACGATCTAGTCAACTAGAGGCATACTAGGGACACGTTGTGGTCTATGTATTCACACATGTATCACTGTTTCCGGATAATACAATTAAATAATGAACAATAGACAATTATCATGAACAAGGAAATATAATAATAACCATTTTATTATTGCCTCTAGGGCATATTTCCAACACCTGTAGAGCATCTTTATAATCACCCAGTTACGTTGTGACGTTCGATAGCACACAAAGTGTTCCTCCGGTATTCGGGAGTTGCATAATCTCATAGTTATAGGAACATGTATAAGTCATGAAGAAAGCAATAGCAACATACTAAACGATCAAGTGCTAAGCTAACGGAATGAGTCAAGTCAATCACATCATTCTCTAATGATGTGATCCCGTTCATCAAATGAAAACTCATGTCTATGGCTAGGAAACTTAACCATCTTTTATTAACGAGCTAGTCAAGTAGAGGCATACTAGTGACACTCTGTTTGTCTATGTATTCACACATGTACTAAGTTTCCGGTTAATACAATTCTAGCATGAATAATAAACATTTATAATGATATAAGGAAATAAATAATAACTTTATTATTGCCTCTAGGGCATATTTGCTTCAGTCTCCCACTTACACTAGAGTCAATAATCTAGTTCATATCACCATGTGATTTAACACCAATAGTTCACATCCTTATGTGATTTGACACTTTATAGTTAACTTTGCCATGTGACCAATGCCCGAAAGGTTTACTAGAGTCAATAATCTAGTTCACATCGCCATGTGATTAACACCCAAAGAGTACTAAGGTGTGATCATATTTTGCTTGTGAGAGAGGTTTAGTCAATGGGTCTGCCACATTCAGATCCGTATGTATTTTGCAAATTTCTATGTCTACAATGCTCTGCACAGAGATACTCTAGCTAAATGCTCCCACTTTCAATATGTATCCAGATCGAGACTCAGAGTCATCCAGATCAGTGTCAAAGCTTGCATTGACGCAACTCTTTACAATGAACTCTTTATCACCTCCATAACCGAGAAATATTTCCTTAGTCCTCTAAGGATAATTTTGATCGCTATCCAGCGATCTACTCCTAGATCAAAATTGTACTCCCTTGCCAAACTCAGGGCAGGGCATACAATAGGTCTGGTATACAACATGGCATACTTTATAGAACCTATGGCTGAGGCATAGGGAATGACTTTCATTCCGTCTCTCTCTTTTGCTGTGGTCGGGCTTTGAGTCTTACTCAACATCACACCTTGCAACACATGCAATAACTCTTTATTTGACTATTCCATTTTGAACTACAAAAACTTGTCAAGGTATGTACTCATTGAAAAAACTTATCAAGCGTCTTGATCTATCTCTATAGATCTTGATGCTCAATATGTAAGCAGCTTCACCAAGGTCTTTCTTTGAAAAACTCCTTTTAAACACTCCTTTATGATTTCCAGAAAACTCTACATCATTTCCGATCGACAATATGTCATTCACATATACTTATCAGAAAGGCTGTAGTGCTCCCACTCAATTTCTTGTAAATACAGGCTTCACCGCAAGTCTGTATAAAACTATATGCGTTGATCAACTTATCAAAGCGTTTATTCCAACTCCGAGATGCTTGCACCAGTCCATAGATGGATCGCTGGAGCTTGTGCATTTTGTTAGCACCTTTAGGATTGACAAAACCTTCTTGTTGCATCATATACAACTCTTCTTTAATAAATCCATTAAAGAATGCAGTTTTGTTAACCATTTGCCAGATTTGATAAAATGCGGCAATTGCTAACATGATTCGGACAGACTTAAGCATCGCTACGAGTGAGAAAATTTAATCGTAGTCAACACCTTGAACTTGTCGAAAACCTTTCGCAACAAGTCGAGCTTTGTAGACAGTAACATTACCATCGACGTCAGTCTTCCTCTTAAAGATCCATTTATTTTCAATGGCTTGCCGATCACCGGGAAAGTCAACCAAAGTCCACACTTTGTTCTCATACATGGATCCCATCCCAGATTTCATGGCCTCAATCCATTTTGCGGAATCTGGGCTCATCATCGCTTCCTCATAGTTTGTAGGTTCACCATGGTCTAGTAACATGACTTCCAGAACCGGGATACCATACCACTCTGGCGCGGAACGCACTCTGTTTGACTTATGAGGTTTAGTAGTAACTTGATCTGAAGTTTCATGATCATGATCATTAGCTTCCTCGCTGATTGGTGTAGGAATCACTAGAACTAGTTTCTGTGATGTACTACTTTGCAATTCGGGAGAAGGTACGATTATCTCATTAAGTTCCACTTTCCTCCCACTCACTTCTTTCGAGAGAAACTCCTTCTCTAGAAAGTATCCATTTTTAGCAACGAATATCTTGCATTTGGATCTGTGATAGAAGGTGTACCCAAGAGTTTCCTTTGGGTATCCTATGAAGAAACATTTCTCTGATTTGGGTTCGAGCTTATTAGGTTGAAACTTTTTCACATAAGCATCGCTGCCCCAAACTTCAAGAAACGACAACTTAGGTTTCTTGCCAAACCACGATTCATACGGTGTCGTCTCAACGGATTTAGTTGGTGCCCTATTTAACGTGAATGCAACTGTCTCTAATGCATAACCCCAAAACGATAGTGGTAAATCGGTAAGAGACATCATAGATCGCACCATATCTAATAAAGTACGGTTACAACGTTCGGATACACCATTACGCTGTGGTGTTCCAGGTGGCGTGAGTTGTGAAACTATTTCACATTGTTTTAAATGCAGGCCAAACTCGTAACTTCAAATATTTGCCTCCACGATCTGAGTATAAAATTTTATTTTCTTGTTACGAGGATTTTCCACTTCACTCTGAAATTCTTTGAACTTTTCAAATGTTTCAAAATATGTTTCATCAAGTAGATATACCCATATCTCCTCAAATCATCTGTGAAGGTCAGAAAATAACGATACCCGCAACGAGCCTCAACACTCATCGGACCGCATACATCAGTATGTATTATTTCCAATAAGTCAGTTGCTCGCTACATTGTTCCGGAGAACGGAGTCTTAGTCATCTTGCCCATGAGGCATGGTTCGCAAGCATCAAATGATTCATAATCAAGTGATTCCAAAAGCCCATCAGCATGGAGTTTCTTCATGCGCTTTACACCGATATGACCTAAACGGCAGTGCCACAAATAAGTTGCACTATCATTATTAACTTTGCATCTTTTGGCTTCAATATTATGAATATGTGTATCACTACGATCGAGATCCAACAAACTATTTTATTGGGTGTATGACCATCAAAGGTTTTATTCATGTAAACAGAACAACAATTATTCTGTGACTTTAAATGAATAAACATATTGCAGTAAACACGATCAAATGACATTCATGCTCAACGCAAACACCAACAACATTTATTTATGCTTAACACTAATCCCGAAAGTATAGGGAGTATGCAATGATGATCATATCAATCTTGGAACCACTTCCAGCACACATCGTCACTTCACCCTTAACTAGTCTATGTTCATTCTGCTACTCCCGTTTTGAGTTACTACTCTCAGCAACTAAACCATTATCAAATACCGAGGGGCTGCTATAAACACTAGTAAAGTACACATCAATAACATGTATATCAAATATAGCTTTGTTCACTTTGCAATCCTTCTTATCCACCAAGTTTCTAGGGTAGTTCCACTTCCAATGACCATTTCCTTTGCAGTAGAAGCACTCAGTTTTAGGCTTGGGTCTAGCTTTAGGTTTCTTCATGGGAGTAGCAACTTGCTTGCCATTCTTCTTGAAGTTCCCTTTCTTTTCCTTTGCCCTTTTACTTGAAACTAGTGGTCTTGTCAACCATCAACACTTGATGTTTTTTCTTGATTTCTACCTTCGTCGATTTCAGCATCGCGAAGAGCTCGGGAATTACTTTCGTCACCCCTTGCATATTATAGTTCATCACGAAGTTCTAGTAACTTGGAGATAGTGACTAGAGAACTTTGTCAATTACTATCTTATCTGGAAGATTAACTCCCACTTGATTCAAGAAATTGTAGTACCCAGACAATCTGAGCACATGCTCATTGGTTGAGCTATTCTCCTCCATCTTGTAGGCAAAGAACTGTCAGAGGTCTCATACCTCTTGATACGGGCATGAGTATGAAATACCAATTTCAACTCTTAGGAACATCTTATATGCTCTGTGGCATTCAAAACATTTTTGAAGTCCCGGTTCTAAGCCGTAAAGCATGGTGCACTAAACTATCAAGTAGTCAACATACCGAGATTTTGTAAAAACGTTCATAACGTCTGCATCTGCTCCTGCAATAGGCCTGTCACCTAGCGGTGCATCAAGGACATTATTCTTCTGTGCAGCAATGAGGAAAATCCCCAGATCGCGGAACAAGTCTGCATCATTGCTACTATCATCTTTCAACTTATATTTCTCTAGGAACAAATAAAAATAAATGGGGAGCTACATCGCGAGCTATTGATCTACAACATAGATATGCCAATACTACTAGGACTAAGTTCATGATAAATTAACGTTCAATTAATCATATTACTAAAGAACTCCCACTTAGATAGACATCCCTCTAGTCATCTAAATGATCAAGTGATCCAAATCAACTAAACCATGTCCGATCATCACGTGAGATGGAGTAGTTTTCAATGGTGAACATCTTATGTTGATCATATCTACTATATGATTCACGCTCGACCTTTTGGTCTCCAGTGTTTCGAGGCCATGTCTGTACATGCTAGGCTCGTCAAGTTTAACCCGAATATTCTGCATGTGCAAAATTGTCTTACACCCGTTGTATTTGAACATAGAGCTTATCACACCCGATCATCACGTGGTGTCTCGGCACGATGAACTTTTGCAACGGTGCATACTCAGGGAGAACACTTGTACCTTGAAATTTTGTAAGGGATCATCTTATAATGCTATCACCGTACTAAGCAAAATAAGAAGCATAATAAGATAAACATCACATGCAATCAAAATATGTGACCTGATATGGCCATCATCATCTTGTGCTTTTGATCTCCATCTCCAAAGCATCGTCATGATCTCCATTGTCACCGGCTTGACACCATGATCTTCATCGTAGCATCGTGGTCGTCTCGCCAACTATTGCTACTACTACTATCGCTAACTCATAGTGATAAAGTAAAGCAATTACATGGCTTTCACAATTTATACAATAAAGAGACAACCATAAGGCTCATGCCGGTTGCCGATAACTTTACAAAACATGATCATCTCATACAATAACGTATAAGTCATCATGTCTTGACCATATCACATCACAACATGCCCTGCAAAAACAAGTTAGACGTCCTCTACTTTGTTGTTGCAAGTTTTACGTGGCTGCTACGGGCTTAGCAAGAACCATTCTTACCTACGCATACAAAAACCACAACGATTTTTCGTCAAGTGTGCTGTTTTAACCTTCACAAGGACCGGGCGTAGCCACACTCGATTCAACTAAAGCTGGAGAAACTAACACCCGCCAGCCACATGTGTGCGAAGCATGTCCGTAGAACCAGTCTCGCGTAAGCGTACGCGTAAGTTCGGTCCGGGTCGCTTCATCCAACTATACCGCCGAATCAAAGTATGACACGCTGGTAAGCAGTATGACTATTATCGCCCACAACTCATTGTGTTCTACTCGTGCATATCATCCACGCATAGACCTAGATCTGATACCATTGTTGGGGAACGTAGTATTTCAAAATTTTCCTACGATCACGCAAGATCTATCTAGGAGAAGCATAGAAACGAGCGGGGAGAGTGTGTCTACGTACCCTCGTAGACCGAAAGCGGAAGCGTCTAGTGACGCGGTTGATGTAGTCGAACGTCTTCGCGATCCAATCGATCCAAGTACCGAACGTACGGCACCTCCGCGTTCAGCACACGTTCAACTCGATGATGTCCCACGAGCTCTTGATCTAGTTGAGCGTCACGGGAGAGTTTCGTCAGCATGACGGCGTGGTGACGGTGATGATGAAGCTACGGGCGGAGGTCTTCACGTAAGCACTACAACGATATGACCGAGGTGTGTATCTGTGGGGAGGGGCACCACACACGGATAAAATCAACTTGTGTATCCATGGGGTGCCCCCTGGACACGTATATAAAGGATGGAGGGAGGAGGAGGCTGGCCCTCATACGGCGCGCCAAAGTGTGGAGTCCTACTAAGACTCCTAAGTCCTAGTAGGATTCCACCTCCCACATGGAATAGGAAAAGGGGAAGGGAGAAGGAGACGGAAGGAAGGGGCGCACCCTTTCCCTAGTCCAATTCGGACCAGTCCATGGGGAAGGGGCATGGCCACCCTTGAGGCCTTTCTCTCCTTTCCCGTATGGCCCATTAATGCCCAATACGAATTTCGGTAACTCTACGGTACTACAAAAAATACCTGAATCACTCGGAACCTTTCCGATGTACGAATGTAGCCTTCCAATATATCGATCTTTATGTCTCGACCATTTCAAGACTGTTCGTCATGTCCGTGATCTCATCCGGGACTCCAAACAAACGCCGGTCATCAAATCACGTAACTCATAATACAAATCATCATCGAACGTTAAGCGTGCGGACCCTACGGGTTCAAGAACTATGTAGACATGACCGAGAGACATCTCCGGTCATTAACCAATAGCGGAACCTGGATGCTCATATTAGCTCCTACATATTATACGAAGATCTTTATCGGTCAAACCGCATAACAACATACGTTGTTCCCTTTGTCATCGGTATGTTACTTGCCCGAGATTCGTCATCGGTATCATCATACCTAGTTCAATCTCGTTACCGGCAAGTTTCTTTACTTGTTCCGTAATGCATCATGCCGCAA
Source organism: Secale cereale (assembly GCA_902687465.1). Classification (NCBI taxonomy): domain Eukaryota; kingdom Viridiplantae; phylum Streptophyta; class Magnoliopsida; order Poales; family Poaceae; genus Secale; species Secale cereale. The sequence continues at coordinate 366,103,617 of LR738709.1, forward strand.
CTAACTCATTAGTCACATTGCTTGGAAGTCTTATAGTGATGTGCATTACCGAGAGGGCCCAGAGATACCTCTCTGACAATCGGAGTGACAAATCCTAATCTCGATCTATGGCAACTTAAAAAACACCATCAGAGACACCTATAGAGCATATTTATAATCACCCAGTTACGTTGTGACGTTTGATAGCACACAAAGTGTTCCTCCGGTATTCGGGAGTTGCATAATCTCATAGTCATAGGAACATGTATAAGTCATGAAGAAAGCAATAGCAACATACTAAACGATCAAGTGCTAAGCTAACGGAATGGGTCAAGTCAATCGCATCATTCTCTAATGATGTGATCCCGTTCATCAAATGACAACTCATGTCTATGGCTAGGAAACTTAACCATCTTTGATTAACGAGCTAGTCAAGTAGAGGCTTACTAGTGACACTCTATTTGTCTATGTATTCACACATGTACTAAGTTTCTAGTTAATACAATTCTAGCATGAATAATAAACATTTATAATGATATAAGGAAATAAATAATAACTTTAATATTACCTCTAGGGCATATTTTCTTCAGCAAGATCAACCCATTTCTCTACTTGAGGCCACTCTGAGGATTGAGAAGAGTTTGGCCAACTTGACTCAGAATCAAGCAAGCCTTGAGAGGATCATTGAGACTAAGTTCTATGATCTAGATGTTAAGGTCACGGAGACCCAGACACTTGTGGAGAAACTCAAGGAAGATGATGAGGATATAGATACTACAAATTCTTTTCAGAGAGTCCCAAGGGGACCAGGATCTTCAGCCGTCCCAGTTGCCGAGCCCAGACCTAACCTTCAGCTCCTGCAGCCACTCCCACAGTTGTTCCTCCAGTATCAACACCTCCAGTTCCACATAATTCATCATAAGCGTTTGCAGATGCTCCTATCTCCATGCCATCTACGTACACCGGAGCCACCAGTGAGAAGACTTCTTCAGCAGCCCCCGAAGATCGTGCCTAGAGTGATGCATAACACTATGCATTTTCGAGCTTTTTGGTAACTTGTTGCCAAAGGGGGAGAAAGTATATAGATCATTAGGCTTCGATAGAGAGTAATTTGCTTATCTTTGTTGGTTTTTGCTTGCTACTTCGTTTGGTTGTTTGGTTATTGCTACAATTTGCTTATGTGTGAGAGATACTACTTGTGCTTGATCATATCATACTATGCTTAATGTGTGCTTATTTCATTATGTATGATCATTCACTTGTTATTTTGGTGATGAGTGCTTATTGCTTAAAATCTTATAATTTTGAGCGCTCCACCAAGATGTATGTGACATGGAAGAGTAATCCACGATCCTAATCGGTTGTGCATTTGCATTCAAAAGCAAATCTTAAATATTGCACAAATTTAGGGGCAGCTCTTGCTTATCGTATACTTCTCAAAGACACAATATATTTCATTCTTATTATCTTTTTTCAAATCTTTGATCTATATGTTTCCATCAATTACCAAAAAGGGGGAGATTGAAAGTGCAACTAATCCCCGGGTGGTTTTGGTAATTAATAACAACATATAGCTCATTGAACTGATATCCTTTCAAGATAAATATTGCAGGAAGTTCAATGGTTGGCATGGCATGGATTAGAAATGTGGACCCCTAAAAAAGCTAAGGAAAAAGATTGGCAAAAGCTCAAGACTCTACATTTTCATTTTAGTGATCCAGGATCACATTGAGTTCATAGGAAAAGCCAATACTATTAAAAGGGGATGATGTGTTGCTTAATGGTCTACTTGCTCAAGTGCTTAGTAATATGCTCCAAACCCTTCAACCACTTTCTCATTTCCAGATATGCCCCAAACCTGAAAGTCAAGCTCGTCCCCACCGATTTGATCTATCCGGCACCACCAAGTTCACATGACATAGCCACTGCCACAAACCCTAACCAGTTCGGTCTCACCGATAGGGATCTCGGTCTCACCGAGATGGGAATGCGAACTCTCTGTTTCCTCTTCGTAACGTTTCGGTCTAACCTAGATGAGCGAATTGGTCCCACCGAGTTGGCATTGCAAACTCTCTATTTCCTCTCCGTAACATTTTGGTCTCACCGAGATGAGTGAATTGGTCCCACCGAGTTTTCCTGACCAACACCTGTTAGCCTATTACCAAAATCGGTCTCACCGAGTTTGTGTAATCGGTCAAATCGAGTTGAGGTTTTGCCCTAACCCTAATGCATCAGTCTCGAGTTGATAGTATCGGTCCCACCGAAATGTCTAACATTCACATTTTAAACTGATTCGGTCTGACCGAGTTCATTTATTCGGTCTAACCGAGTTGGGTCAAATGTGTGTAATGGCTAGATTTTGTGTGGAGGCTATATATACCCCTCCACCCCCTCTCCATATGCGAGAGAGCTATCAAAACGTGCCTATACTTCCACTATTCATTTTCTGAGAGAGAACCACCTGCTCATGTGTTGAGACCAAGATATTCCAATCCAACCACAAGAATCTTGATCTCTAGTCTTCCCCAAGTTGCTTTCCACTCAAATCTTCTTTCCACCACATCCAAATCTGTGAGAGATAGTTGAGTGTTGGGGAGACTATCACTTGAAGCCCAAGAGCAAGGAGTTCATCATAAACACACCATTTATTACTTGTTGGAGAATGGTGTCTCCTAGATTGGTTAGGTGTCACTTGGGAGCCTCCGACAAGATTGTGGAGTTGAACCAAGGAGTTTGCAAGGGCAAGGAGATCGCCTACTTCATGAAGATCTACCCTAGTGAGGCAAGTCCTTTGTGGGTGACGGCCATGGTGGGATAGACAAGGTTGCTTCTTCGTGGACCCTTCATGGGTGGAGCCCTCCGTGGACTCGCGCAACCGTTACCCTTCGTGGGTCGAAGTCTCCATCAACGTGGATGTACGATAGCACCACCTATCGGAACCACGCCAAAAACATCTGTGTCTCCAATTGCGTTTGCACTCTCCAACCCCTCCCTTTACCTTCATATGCAATGCTTTACTTCCGCTGCCACACCTCTAGAATTTCATGTGTAGGGAGATTGCTTGACTTGTGCTAATTTGCTAAAAACTGTCAAAACTTAAAATTGGGAAAAAGGCTAAGTTTTTATTTGGTCAAGTAGTCTAATCACCCCCTCTAAACATACTTTCGATCCTACAGGTTGAGATCGAAGCCGGTGACCCCCGCCAACGTCTTCCTCCTGGCAGTAGGCCGCTTTGGTGGTGGGGAGCTCGGAGCTGCAAGAAGAGGAGGCACCGTTGGCAGAAACAGGGGGGGGGGGGGTTGTCGGGGACGAACCGACCGACACCTATGGGATCACTAGAATCGCTTCTACGGTTGACGGGCGCGGGGTTGTGCAAAGAGCGGTCTAGGAGTCAGCACAAGGATCGTTTACCTAGGTTCGGGCCGCGAAGATGCGTAATACCCTAGTCCTGCTTTGATGTGTATTTCAGTGTTCTTGAGCTCTTGAACTAGCTACGGTGCGTGCCTAGTCCAAAAGATCCGAATCCTTCTCTAGTATGCCTCGGGCCTCCTTTTATAGTCAAAAGGGGTTGCCATAGTGGCACACAGGAGGTGGAAAGGTATACATTGTACAAGCTTATCTCCTACCATTACGGGACAAGACGCATTAAATGCACTACCTAGGTGTCTACTTGCTTTATCGGGGACGGCAACGAGGCCCGTCCCGTCCGCCGCCGCTCCGTCTGGTTGCGACACGCATCCAGGCCAACGAGGCATACAACGCCATGTAGGTTGGCAGGCAGGTGAGATGGAGTGGTGGTAGGGTCTACACAAAGATCTGCATGTCACCACGCAGGTGCTTGACTAGCTGGATCAGGAACCACGTACTGCCATGTGGGTACTTGCCTGGGCTAGTGGGTCGGCCGCCGAGCTGGGGCGATGATGAGGCGGCAAGGGCTTGCCGCGGTCTTGCGTCTGTTCCCGGCAAGGGTCTTGCCAGGGCCTTTGTGAGCGCCCTCGACAAGAGGCTTGCCGAGGCTTCGGGGGTATCTTCGGCAAGGAGCCTTGCTAGGGCCTCGTGGGCATCCTCGGCAAGGAGCCTTGCGGTCGCCTTGTCTTCTGGTACTCATCTAGGATTCGTAGACCTTTTTCTTCACAAAGATCTGCATGCCATCACGCATGTGCTTCCCGAGCCTTGGTTCCAATGTTGTTAATGGTGCGGAGCTCCTAGGCTCAAGGGTGGCTGCAATGAAGGCGTTGGGTGAGTTGCCCTGGCAAGGGTTCTTGCCGGGGTCGTGCAGGCCGCCCCGGCAAGGGTCTTGTCGGGGGAAGCCTATCTTGTTTCTTGGCCTACTTGCGCCACTGTCTTGGCGCTGCTCTGTTAGTCTTGTGCTTCAATTTCCCTCCTCTGCCCTATTAGGTGTGGCCGCATGCGTGGCTCTGACTGCCCGTGCACAAGTAAGGGGTACAAAGGAGAGCCCCTACTTTTGTACACTGACAGGAGCCCCCGGGCCTGGGCCATACATAAGCGCGACGCGTTGTTGGGCGAGGCCCAGAACGGTGCGTGGGCACTTGGTCCGGATTCTCTTTACTGCGGTAACTCCTCCGATGGTTGTGATTCCCCGCGACTCGTGTTGAGTGCGGGACGCGGGGGTTGTGCGTGGGGTGACTGCATCATGCTTGCGTCACCCCGTGGTTCCAAATAGTAAAGAGGCGGTTCGCGTCCTCCTCATAAAAAATAGAGGAAGTTGCAGGGGCGCGGCTCATTTACTAAGTGGACTTGGGTCGCCCCATGATCACGGGGCGCGAAACAGTCGTACCACACGCCATCTGAATCCTGATCCATCTGCCACATGCCCCTCATGCATCGGAGAGGGAAGGCGGCGGACGCAGAGGGTGCGGGCTTTAACACCGGCGTGGAAGGCCGGGCGCTGCTGACTGGAGCAGCGGGTTGGTATTGTTTCCTTGCGTCTTTGGCTTTTTGATTGGTCGATTCGGGCGGTCGCCTTCAGGCTTGCTTGGTCTCGCCCTCCTATAAAGAAGGGGAAGGGACAATGCTCCCCCCACTCATCCTCTTCTAGTCCGATCCCTTTCCTTCCCAAGTCATGGCGAGAGGGCATGGTTGTGGCCGTGCCCTTGTGAGGGCGACCAGGTCTTCCTCTCGTCAGAGGGCGGCGGCGGTCAAAAAAGAGTCAGGCGCCCAAGATGAGGGCCATGCTAGAGGCAAAGGCGCCAGCCGGGGTCGTGGTCGGCGAGGCGGTCAAGGCAGAGGCGGGCGAGGACGGGGGACACCTGCGTCGTCATCATCTCCGTCTTCATATCCTCCGCCGTCTCCTCCTGCCTCACCATGCGGCCATGTTGGGGACACGGCGTTGGAGTTGATTCTGCAACTGTGCGATTCGCCGTGCAGTCGCCTTCGTCTTCTTGAAGCGTTCGCGTGGGTGTTGGAGGTCGACCGACCACCGAGGTTGAGGCTTCACATGAAGGGGTGTTGTAATGGCGCCGTGTGGGCGAACACAAAGTTCCCCGCCCCTCATGTAATGCTTCTCCACTGGGGGTGGAAGACCTTCGCGCGTGCCCACTGCTTGATAGAGGGGTACGTCCTCTGCTTCAAGTTAGCGGAGAGCGATCTGCTCTCCGTCAAGGTATTCGGGCGCTCGGGACACATGCTAGGGTGATGTGCGGAGAGCTCGACCGATGACGAGAACTCCTCCTCGAGCGACAGTGATGGGGAGGACAGCGACAATGACGACGAGGGTAGCAGGTGAGAGGATGACGGGTCCGACTAGGCGTCGGACACACCATCCCCGGGCGATGCTGGCAGCACCATCATCCGCATCGCCAGCTCCTTGAATTTCTCAGGGTCGCCTTCTTGGGCGGCTGGTGTTGGAAGGTCGGAGAAGATGAAGGAGGTGGGCGGCGGCCGTCAAGTCGGAGTACGCAGGCATCAAATGCCTTCATCGCGTATTGTCGGCCCGCTGCCTCATCCTTCGGCTCTTCTCCCGGCGCCATCATCACCAGCCCTCTTCGGGACGGCCACCGTGATGTTCTCTTGGTGCTTTCTGCTACTCCTGCTTCGCCTAGGCGCTCCCTTTTCCCTTTTGCCATCTTGTTCCATTTCCTAAGGAGAGGAAAAAGAAAGGGATTACGGGCACCTTATCTCTTTTTAGTTTTTAAGCCTACGGGCCTTTATAAGATTTAAATCTTGTAACCGCCTTGCTCATGTATGCATTCCGTATGAATTGTACTTGTTTACAACGTATTAATGGAGAGAAGGTTCTTTGTCGGGTTTCTTTTGTGTGTGGGCAGTGGGCACACCAAGGAACGAATCCTTGTTATCTTAAGATAAACATCATACCCCGGCAACAGGCCTTGCCGTCTTCCTCTTCTATAGCTCGACCACATTCACGCCCTTGGCGGAAGTAGGAGCAAAGTAGGATTAGGCCCTTCGTCTGCTCCTTTCCCATCACACTACTACCGAGTTCGGGTCCAAAATAAAGTTTGTTGGACGCAGGGAAAACAAAGGAGCATGATGGTATAAGAGCGAGCGAAGTCTCATACGTTCAAGTTTCATACGGAAGTAAGGAGTGGGGGATGAAAGGCTCATCTGATTTTGTAGCCCCCGGCAACCTTGTCTTGGCGTAGTCAGATCCTTGGATCGGCAGCCCCCGGCAACCTTAGTTCGCCGGGGTCGGAGCGTTGGCCCGTCCTCTTTCTTCCAAACAACTCATCAGAAATGTCTATGCATCCTGTGAACAAAAGAGGATGGAAAGGAACGGAGAGACGCACACTCGACCTCTATGCTAGGGGTTAGTCACCGCCAAGCACTATCAATCCTAACAGAGAAAGAGACTCAACCTAGCATGCATGCTAAAACTTAGGGTGCCAGCGCTTCTTTATTTATGCTCAGGGTCTGCGCTTGGCTTTGTACAAAGGGTTACATGCCTGCCGGCAAGGCTTGTACAAAAGGGTGGTTTGCTGGGGAGCCCGGCAACCGCTCCTTATGGGTAAAACTTGCGAAGATGTTCGATGCTCCAGGAGTTGCTCACTAGAATACCATCTTCGGTCTCCAGGCGGACTGCGCCAGGCCTGGTGACTCGTATTACTAGATAAGGGCCTTCCCACTTTGGCGTCAACTTGTTGGAATTCTTGGCCGACTGAACGCACCGAAGAACAAGGTCGCCTTCCTCAAAGCTTTGGGCATGAACCTTGCGGCTATGGTAGCGGCACAAGGCTTGCTGGTAGCATGCTGCTCGCACATCCGCTCGAAGACGATCTTCCTCGAGGAGCGTTGCATCATCTTGCCACATTAGCTCTTGCTCAAGCCCATCATAAGCGAGCACTCGGGATGACCCGTATGTGAGTTTCGTGGGGAGAACTGCTTCCGCCCCATAACGAGGGAGAAGGGTGTCTGGCTGGTGGCTCAATTTGGTGTCGTTCTGATTGACCAAAGAACCGCCGACAATTCATCAATCAAGCGCCTTCCGCACTTGTGCAACCTGTCAAAAGTCCTTGTCCGGAGGCTTCACTGTACTTAAACTTTTGCCCTCTCTGCCTGGCCGTTATTTCGAGGATGCGCAACAGAAGCAAAACAGACCTTGCTGCCGAGGTCTTGAATGTACTGCATGATGGTGCGGCTTGTGAACTGCGTGCCGTTGTCGGTGATGACTCTGTTTGGTACACCAAAATGGCAGACTAGGCCCTTGAAGAACTTGACGGCTGATTGTGCTGTCACCTTTGTCACTGCTTCCACCTCTGGCCACTTTGTGAACTTGTCGATTGCAACGTACAAGTACTCAAAGCCCCCGACAGCACGGGGAAAGGGGCCCAGTATGTCGAGCCCCTAGACCGAGAATGGTCAGGAAAGAGGGATTGTTTGGAGAGCTTGAGCTGGTTGATGAAGCTTCTTTGAATGGAACTGACACGCTTCACACTTGGTTACTAGTGCCGTTGTATCCTGGAGGCAGTGGGCCAGAAGAAACCTTGTCGGAATGCCTTGCCGGCAAGGGCCCTTGACCCTATGTGGGAGCCACATATGCCTCCGTGTATCTCTGCCAACAGCTCCAGTCCTTCCTCCCGGGGAATACACTTCAATTTCACGCCGTTCGGCCTTTTTCTATACAAGACGTCATCAACGAACTGATACATGGCAGACCGACGGGATACTTTCTCCGCTTCTTCCTGCTCCTCAGGAAGCTCCCCTGCTTGGAGAAATCGAATGGTATGCTGTGCCCATGCCGGAGCCTAGGGCTCGATGGTAAGTACTAAAGGCATCTCCTCTGCCATAGGAGCAGCTATCTCCACGGCCAGGGCTTGACACCCTGCCGGAGTCTATTGCCCTACGGCAGGCTCAGCGTCCTCGGCAACATCTTTGCCGTTGGCCCCTGGGAGCTCAACGGGAAAGTACTTGCCGGGGCCTGAATTCCTTCGCTTGTTCTACTCTGTCGACGGTTCAACGGATGGTTGAGTTAATCGAAGCACAAAATTACCTGGTTCCACAGTTAGTTTGAGGGCGGCGCGCTTTGACAAGTAGTCAGCGATGTCGTTCTCCGCTCGAGGAACATGCTCTGCTTGTACACCATCAAAACGCTCCTCCAGCTTCCTCACTTCATCTACGCAGGCCTCCATCAACGGGCTCTGGTAATCCTTGTTAACTTGCTTGACGACGAGCTGTGAATCACCCCTGACGATGAGCTTCTTGATTCCGAGGTCTGCCGCGATCTTGAGACCGGCAAGTAGTCCCTCGTACTGGGCAGTGTTGTTTGTTGACATCTCCCTAGGGAAGTGCATTTGGACCACATACTTGAGGTGCTCTCCGGTGGGCGCAACGAGCAGCACACCAGCACCGGGGCCTTGCAGCGAGAAAGCTCCATCAAAGTACATAATCCAGTCATGATTTGTTTCCTTGCCGGGGAGAGCGGTCTCCTGGATCTCTTCGTCGGCCGTTGAGGTCCATTCTGCAACGAACTCCGCCAAGACTCTACTCTGAATTGTCGAAGTGCTTTCAAACTTCAAACCAAAGCTCGACAGTTCCAAGGCCCATTCCACAATCCTCCAGGTTGCGTCTGGGTTATGTAATATCTGGTGTAACGGGAGGCGGGTGACGATGGTAATTTCATGTGCTTGGAAGTAATGACGCAGCTTGCTCGAGGCCATAAGGAGGCCGAAGAGCAATTTCTGCACACCGGAGTACCTTGACCTAGCCCCCTGCAAGAGGGAGCTGACAAAGTAAACCGGGTGCTACATCATCTTCTTCTTTTGCACTACTTCATTTGGTTGCGTCGCTTCTGCCCCAGTGGCGTCAGGTTCTGTCGTTGCTATACTTCCGCATTGACCACTCTCTGGGCTACTAGCGCAGCACTGACCACTTGATTCATCGCCGCTAGATATAGCAGCAACGGCTCTTGGGGTTTAGGCGTGACCAGTATTGGCGTAGAGAGGAGGTATTTATTCAAATCTTGTAGTGCTGCTTTGGCTTCTGGGGTCCACTCCATTGGGCCCGCCTTTTTCAAGATTTTGAAAAAGGGAAGGGCGCGCTCGGCAGATTTGGAGATGAATCTGCTCATGGCGACAACGCAGCCAGCAAGCCGACGCACATCCTTGATCCGCCTGGGTGCCTCAATTTGCTCGATAGCCTTGATCTTGTCTGGATTCGCCTCGATCCCATGCTGTGACATGAAGAAACCGAGAAGCTTGCCGGACGGAACGCCGAAGACACACTTCTCAGGGTTCAACTTGAGGTTGATCTTGCGCAAATTCACAAACATCTCTTCTAAATCCTATATGAGCATTGCCTTGTCCTTGGTTTTGACCACTATGTCATCCATATAGGCTTCCATATTTCTACGTAGCTGAGGCTCAAAACCAATTTGGAATGCTCTTGCGAATGTTGAGCCAGCACTCTTCAACCCAAAAGGCATTCATATGAAACAATACATACCACATGGGGTGATGAATGCTGTCTTCTCTTCATCCTCTCTCGTCATGAAGATTTGATGGTATCCTGAGTAAGCATCAAGGAATGATAATAGGTCACACCCGGCCATGGATTCTACAATCTAGTCAATGCACGACAACGGGAAAGGGTCCTTTGGACATGCCTTATTGATGTCTGTGTAATCAATACACAGTCTCCACTTCCCATTTGCCTTGCGCACCACCACCGGATTGGCCAAGCACGTTGGATGGAGTACTCCTCTCACCAAGCCTGCCACCTCCAACTTCCTGATTTCCTCTGTGATGAACTCTTGCCATTCCAGAACTTGCTTCCCGACCTTCTGCTTGATGGGCCGCGCGTGAGGGCAGACAGCAAGATGGTGCTCAATCACCTCCCTGGGAACGCCGGGGATGTCGGATGCTTGCCACACAAACACGTCGACATTTGCCCGCAGGAAGGTGACGAGCGCGCCTTCCTATTTGCTGTCGAGGGTGGAGCTTATGGTGAAAGCCCCTCCCATGCCATCCTCATTGACGGACACCTTCTTGGTCTCTGGTGGTGCAGTTCTAGATTTCTTGCTCTTGTTGGTGGAGCTCTCTGGCACTTCCTCAACGGAAGCACTGCACTCCCAAGAGGTGCGCTTGCCGGAGTGGGTGCGAGAGGTCTTACCGGTCTTCCTCCCTCTCGGGGCTTCAGCGGCAGGAGCAAGTGCCTTGGCGGCAGTCGCTGCAATTGCCTCCCAGTAAAGTTGATCAGCCAGATCAGCGCATCCTTCTTGAAGGCGGGGATGTGATGCTGCCATGAACTTGGCTAACGCTGGTCTTCTTGCCGGGGTCGTCTGCCTTGGCCTTCTTGGTAGCGCCAGCGTCATCGGATCCCTCGACGGCAAGCACGGCCTTGCCCTTGCGTTTCCTGTTGCGGTGTCGGCCCTTCTTTGCCGGCGCGACGGCGTCTTTGTCTGAGGAATTGGTTTCCACACCAGCGTCTTCGCCGTGGTACTTCCTTCCCTCTTCGGCCCGAGCGCATTTGTCGGCGAGAACATAGAGTTCGGCCACATCCTTGACCTTATTCATTGTCAGCTCTTCGCGCATCTTGCGGTTACGCACATTTTGATGGAATGCGCCAATGACGGCGGCGGGATGAACATCTGGGATGTTGTATTGCACTCGGTTGAATCTCTGTATGTACGGCGCAGGTTTTCACCTTCTTTCTGGGGGATGGCATGCAAATCGCTTGCCTGGCCATGAGCCTAGTGCCCCCCCGTAAAGGCGCCAACAAACTCATGGCACATATCCAACCAGGAAGAAATATAATCTACTGGCAAGTGCATCAACCATGACATGACATTGGGTTTAAGCGCCAACGGGAAGTAATTGGAAAGCACCTTGTCGTCACGTGCTCCGGCGGCCTGCATCACAATGGTGGAGATGCTGAGGAACTCTGACGGGTGAGTCTTGCCATTGTACTTCTCGCCGACGTCAGGCTTGAATGTGCGGTGAGTGGGCCACTGGATCTGCCGCAGCTCATGGGTAAAGGCTGGACAGTGATGTGGAGCATCCTAAGGACATCACCATGTCAAGAGTCCGTTTGGCAAGTGACACGTGCGACATCTACTTCTCATACATAAAGGTGAATAATCTCCTTTACACGTGTTCACTTGACGCCTTCGAGGATGGTATACTACTTCACAGTCCACTCGTGTGCATGCATAGGTATCGTCGGAGCTTCACGGACGAGGAGGAGGAGTGCAAGCGCCAAGGAACACCTACGCCATCAGCGAGGGAAGCATGGAAGCGAAGACGAAAGAAGACGGAGCGGCTGAAGTTATAGATGCCGGACATCCGGCGCCTCAGCAACCTCCGGATATCCGGCCTTCACCCCGGAAATCCAGCGCCAGCAACAGAATCGCACCCGAGGCTTGGCCCCGCTAGCCCGGACATCCGGCCGACCGCCCCGGACATCCGGCATCTCATGAGAGCCCGGACATCCGGCCTTGCCTGCGTGCATGTATCCGGGCCGATGCCCATGTACCCGTTTCGCCCCTCACTTACCCCTTCATGACCCTAGACTATATATACTCCTCCACCTCCACCATTTTAGGGTTAGCAAATGTGATAGCTCATTTTAGACTAGACCTTTGCTCATCCATTACAGATCTACTCCACAAGAGAGACCGCGGCCCCTCTACGGAGAAGATCCACCTTGGATTCAAGACCCCTCACGGGAAGATCCTTCACGGATTCAAGACCTCCTCTTGGAGATGAACTCTACCTTGTATCTTTCCCTTTGTTGTTCATGTACCTTGTGATCTTGTGTGTTTGATTGTCTAGTGGATGTGTGATTGGAGTTGTTCTTGAGTGTTTTCCCTTGTGATTTCTCCTTGTTCTTCCCCGTGTTCATCGTGTTCCTCGTGGGATCCCCTCCATTTCATGAAAGATCGGCCTAGAACGGGTTGACCCCGCATCATATGGTATCATGAGCCACGGTTTCTCACGAATTTGGAGCCTCCTCACCATTTTCTAGCCTTGTTTTGTTGTGTTCTTCCCCAAATTGAAAAATTCCCCACCAAAAATAGCCCCAATTTTTTTTGTGATCTGTTGGTTTGATGAGATTTTGTTGATTTTGATCCATGGATTTGCTTGGTTTCAAGTGGATCTAGTATTTCCCCAAGTTTCCCCATCTTTCCTCCATGAAATCTCTTCAATTTTGCCCTTGGAATCATCTATTTCCGCCCCAATTCGAAAATTTCCGTCCCGATTCAGATCTGGAATCTTCGGGCCGGACATCTGGCTCCTCGAGGGCAAAATCCCGCCCGGTTCTGTACACGGCCCCCCGGAAATCCGGGCTCCACCCCGGATGTCCGGCCACTGGAGTTTCAGCCACCCGTGTTTCACCGTTTTGTCCATAACTAATTCATCCGGAGTCCGATTTTGACGTTCTTGAGCTCGTTTTGAAGCTCTTGACATCCCATATAACACAAAAATACCACCATAATCATTTGACTCCATCATATTTTGTGAATTTTGGCATCTTTGCCTAGGGCTTCCACCACATCATCCGCTATACCACCACCGACTTCCGCAACCTAACCCATTTTGTCCACCATAACATTTGTTGTTGCTTGAGTAGTGATTTGAGTCTCCTAAGGTGTTTAGGCTACTTAGGGACAATTGCTTCTTCATCAACCACCACCACCACTTCCGCATACCCATTGCCCACTATACATTACCAACCCAAATTAACCCAATTTTGTACGAGCTTGTTTGAGTTATGGCTTATGTCTCCTAAGGTGTTTCGGCTACTTAGGGACCGTGACTTCAACTCCGATAACGTGTATAACCCATCATACACTGCCACCACCATAACCCACTTTGACCGTGTTTCCACCAACAATTTCATAACCACCACCGCTTGTCCGCTACCACCATTTGACATCTGTCCTTGAGATTTTGAGTTGTGGTTTTTCCATTTCCTAAGGTATTTCGGCTAATTAGGAACGGGTCTACATCAAAAACACCGCGTCTCATCATCGACTCGGACGGTAACCTCGACGACATCATTGTATATTCCCCTTGCAATTGAATTGTTAACCCCAAGCCCATTTTGCGTCACTTGCCTATTGAGACTAGCCTTTGAGTATTGCCAGCAACATTACTTGTGCACATTAGTGATCATCGATCCGCCCTTCCATTGTATACATACCATATCATCTTGGTATCATCATATCATCTCTTGTGTCACAAGATTGTTCCCGCATATACACAATTGCTATCTTGGTTTGTGCATTTCGCATCGTGGCCATACAAAAAAAAGAGAAAGAATAAGCTTTTAAGCAAAAAGAGAAAGACAAAGAAGCTTGTAAGCAAGAGCCATAGCATCGCATCATATCATATCATACTTGATCATCTTGGATCATGTTGTGCTAAAGCACCAGAACATCATACAAATATCATAATTGGGATAGAAAGTCCATACATTTTGCATCTTATAGGTTGTGCACAAGTGTCGTATCCGCCTGTCGAGCAATCGTGCTAGCGTCTCTCTTGAGTTGTGCAACACGAGCGTTTTCTGTGGACTCCACATTTTGTGCTCATTCCTTGGTTGCATGACCCCATCTATCTAACCGTGTGTGTGTTTCCGTGTGCCACCCATATTGCTATTGGTCTACGTGTTTCACTTGCGAATTTGTGAATCTCTTTCAACTTTATTGACTCTTGCTAACATTTTGCATCAAATTTTTGTGCCACTATCCTCACCGAGCTACTCGATAAGCTTTACTTGATAGGTGTGAGTGAAAAAGTCCGGTACCAATTCCACTATTCTTTCATTTCACATTGAGTGAAACGAGATACATCCTCAACTTTGGGAAAAGGTAACTTGGTATTGTTTATCTCATCTCCTACTCACCTTTGCTCGAGTCTTGTGATGGATAGGCAAAGAATTTCATCTACTTTGGTCTACAACAACAATGACAAGTTCGATGCCATGACGACCAACTTGTGCGCCAACATGGATGCTCAAATGGAGGAGCTCAAAGCCCTCATCAAGAACCGCAAGAGGTCTCCCTCATCTTAGAGAAGACACTCTAGTGCACATCCTTCCGTGCTACCATCTTCGTCGAGATCACATCGACATCAACACCATCAACTACAAGAACGTGAAGGTCAAGAGCTCAACTCCAACAACCGCTCAACGACTTCACCGTGTACCTTGGCATCTTCGCCAAGAGACTTCAAGGCATCTTCGCCTTTGGACATACGACATCTTCACCAACAAGCACCTCAAGCTTATGCTCAAGAGAACCTTCCCAAGCTCAAGTCCGCGACTTCCACGAGCTACTACGACCTCGACAATGACCACGAGATTCCTTTCTATGGGACTCAAGACCCCGAGGAGTATCTCGAGTGGGAGCGCAAGATGGACGACTACCTCAAGCTACATCAAGTTCCCTACGAAGATCAAGTGAAGTGCGCCACAAGAAACTTCCACGACAACGCGTCAACATGGTGGCTTCACACACCTTCGACGAGCTTCAACGTGAATTGGCCCAAGACGAAGAGAGCTATGCGGCGAGAGTTCATGCCTCCCACCTACACGGAACATCTTCTACGCCAATTGGAGAACACTATACAAGGATCCAAGTCCATCGACAAGTACTTCAAGGAGATGAAGATGGCCTTGCGACGAGCCGACGTGGACGACCCCATTTCGATGAAGTTCCACTTCATGATGGGATTGAACAATGACATCTATAAGACTATCTTCCTCGAGAACTATAAGTCCCTCGACGACAACTACATTGGTGCTCTCAAGGCAGAACAAGAACTCATGAAGGCCAAGGCTTCTCCACCGCAAGCAAACTTCTCGAAGACCAAGCTCCAAGACGGTGAGCATGATGGCAGTACCACCACGATGTCCAAGCCCAACGAGCTCCAACACCACGCTCCCAAGTTTGACTTCACCGCCATCCTTCTTTGTGGCATCGATGATGCCGAGTCTACTTCGACTCTTTTTCAAGACGGTGCGGCAACGACTACGACTACAGAGCCATTCGAGGACCAACCTTTGGAGGCGAACGACATGGTGTTGAGCAAGGATGATGCTTCCATCTTTGGAGGCGAGAGTGATGATGTGCCATCTTCGGCCTTCATCCACGGTGACGATGACGAGATGGTTGAGCATGGGATTTTCCCTTCGACCACAGCGTCGTATGATGACTTGAGTGACTTGTGCCACCATATTGAGAGTGAAAGAGAGTTCACCAATAGCCCCATATATGATGAGCTGCCACAATTCACATGTGAGGAGAGCCACAACCCCCACCACTTGAGTGAGATGAGTGACTCCACCATATGTGAAATTGAGTGCACCTACCTTGAGGGAGTGAGTGAGCCACCACATAGAGAGAGTGAGATAGTTGATAGGTCATGTGAGGCCACTTTCAACACTAACGACTTGACCTATACCTCTATTGTGTCTTCTCATTTGGTTCTAGGTCCCACATTTGATGACGCGCCGATCCTCGACGATTTCGTCCTTCCTATGGACAAGACGATGGCCATGGTGGAATATTATGCACCTCCCACATGGTTCCATCAAGGTGAAGATGATGACCACCATTTTGTCTTTCCCACCTCACCTACACCACATGAGTGGAATGAGAAAGGTAACAAAGGTGAAGGTGATGATCTCGTCCCACTAGTGGACTATGTTGACATTGATTGCTTGCATGATGTTGATCCACCTATTACCATGGTTCGTGCTAGTATGATTTCCCCATGCGATGATTTACCCATTCATGATGAGTTTGATGATTGCCATGTGGAGTCTATTAGTTGTGATGCCATGTTGCATAGGATTTCATGTGATACTTCTCTCGGTCACATCATGTTTGACAATCTGTTTGACTTGTCATATGCTATGAATGAGATCAACCATATGTTACAATTGCAATCTCTTCGTAGTAACTATGCATATGCCATTAAGATAAACCCAATTTGCACTTATGGCATAGATGACAAGCCCATGGTTATTGGCATTTGTTTTTCTTGTGATGATATTGACATGCTTCCTTTGCATCATATCCATCATATGCCATGCCATGAACACCTAGCTTCGGATATGCATTGTTTTGGAGACTGTTCCACTTCTCCATATTATGCTTTCGATATTGCTCATGAGGAGACCCCCATAGTTTCCTCATACATTTTAGGAGATTTTGATACATCCCATCCATTGCATGATCCCCATACTTGTGTGCACAATATGCTCCCCATGAATGCATATGCTATTGTTGTGCCACATACTTGCTCTAATTTGTGTCCCCATCGTGCTATACATGACAACTATTCTTTCATGATGGATGACATATTTCTCTATCGTGCCTCAAATTTTTTTGAGCATTGCTTATCTTGTGCTAACTCTAACGTGCACATACACATCATGATGGATGATGTGTACATTTACCACACACACAATTTCTTTGGCTTGTGTGTCTTTTGTGTAGGTCCCCATACTTACTCGTCAACCTCGCAAGAGCACGAGTTGACGAAACGAGCTCTAGAGAGCAACGATGACTTGGGATTCCGTGGATTACCCTTCCAACCGCTCCCTTTGTGCAAAGACTTCGCGCATCTCTTCTACATGGCCCTCACATGGTTATGGGTTATTGTCCATTATATCTCTTATGCCCCTCTTGCCATGTTCACTTTGCATGATATGCTCATTTATATGCCTTTGCCATGCATTTGTGACCCATGCTTTGCTTTACACATGATGATTGATTCTCATACTTGTATGTGTATTTGCAAGCTTGGTGAAGATATTGCTTGTTATTGCCATGTTTGCTCTGTGCCAAATGCCTATGATGATACCTTGTTCATGCTATGTGCTCGTGCTTGTGATATGTCGTGTGCATTGCTTATGCCTACTATTGGCTCACATGACATGATTGCTATGAACTCATCTAGTGTGTTGCATCTTCGCTCCACTAGTTTGCACGACATGATTGATATGCTTGCTTATGTTGCATCACCGATGATTCATACTTGCTCCTTTCATGCGGTTGATGTCAACCATTGCCATGCTTTGCACATGATTGATATTGCTTGTTGTCATATGTCTCCACATGTTGCCTCTCTCATGCTATATTATTGTCCATGCATTGAGCGCAAGCATGATTTTAGTCTTGCCAATGAGATTGCCCCCATAGCATTCTCGCATTTATTTGGAGATTTTGACATCTTTCTTGTGAAGCATGCTTGTTTTACCTCTTTGCAACATATGCCTAGTGCCATGAATATAGCCATTGTTGCATCATCTTATTCATGCACTTTTGCTTCTAATGGTTATGTGCAAGAGCAGAGAACCATCATGATGGATGATGTGTTTATCTACCATGCACATACGTTCTTTGTTTTGTTGTGTGCATGTGTAGGATACTTGGACTTCATGTCAACTTCCACTTCACGTGAGTTGACCATTCGAGCTCTTGAGAGCGAACCACCTTTGTTCATGACGCTTCTACATCGCACTTGCTTGTGCTTCGGCATTGTGAAGGACGCACAAGGACCCGCTTTCAAGGTGATATCCTTCTCTTTCGAGAACCACAAAACCATGAGCATGAATATTGTGTATCATACTACATGTGGTGCTTGCACCATGATACTTCTTGGTCATCTTAGACCACTTGATTACGCACATGTTGGTGATCTTGCTTCGACTTGCCATTGCCACATGGCCATGCTTCATGATATATATGCTTTGTGTGTTGCATCCAACTTGTGTATTACTTGTCCCTATCATATGCTTGGTTTCAACAATGTCATCTCTTCACATATGCCATGTCCCATTGCTTGTCACATGCTTCACTTGATTGCCTCACACATGTTGAAAAATTGCTCTTTCTATTGTGTTGAGTGCCACACGACTTTCACTACATCCTATGCACGTTATGCTTGGATTGTCTTGCACTTGACTCATGTGTGTAGACACTTCATTTTATTTGGTGTTGTGAATGATTCCTATGCCTACCATAGACCTTTCATTGAGCGCTTTATGCATGCTTGCTATGACTTTGAGGTAGATGCTTACTCTCTTGTCACACATATGTGCATCTCTACCTCCAATTTACATGATTGTTTCCATGATGACCTTGATTGTGCTCAATTCATATGCTTACATGCCATGTCACAATCCTTTGTCACACCACATGCTATGCTTGATGACCACACTTGTTGGGTGAATCACCTCTTGAATGCTTGGTTTTGCGCTACCGCTAACCAAATTTTTTTTCCAAGTGTTTGTTGTACTTGCTCCTTTTGAAGGAATCAATAGATGGTGCGACATTGGAGAGTGCCCATTTCGAGCTTCAAGATGATGAGTGCTTGGTGATCGACCGCTTCGACATGGCGACGCCATCTCTTTCCCATGGTGATTTGGCTTTCGATCCGTGGTCGGATCTTTTCCAAGGGGGAGGGGGTGATGCGGAGCATCCTAAGGACATCACCATGTCAAGAGTCCGTTTGGCAAGTGACACGTGCGACCTCTACTTCTCATACATAAAGGTGAATCATCTCCTTTACACGTGTTCACTTGATGCCTTCGAGGATGGTATACTACTTGACACTCCACTCGTGTGCATGCATAGGTATCATCGGAGCTTCACAGATGACGAGGAGTGCAAGCGCCAAGGAACACCTACGCCATCAGCGAGGGAAGCATGGAAGCGAAGACGGATGAAGACGGAGCGGCTGAAGTTACAGTTGCCGGACATCTGGCGCCTCAGCAACCGCCGGATATCCGGCCTTCACCCCGGAAATCCGGCGCCAGCAACAGAACCGCACCTGAGGCTTGGCCCCGCTAGCCCGGTCATCCGGTCGACTGCCCCGGACATCCGGCATCTCATGAGAGCCTGGACATCCGGCCCCCAGCCGGACATCTGGCCTTGCCTGCGTGCATGTATCCGGGCCGATGCCCATGTACCCGTTTCGCCCCTCACTTACCCCTTCATGACCCTAGACTGTATATACTCCTCCACCTCCACCATTTTAGGGTTAGCAAATGTGATAGCTCATTTTAGACTAGACCTTTGCTCATCCATTACGGATCTACTCCACGAGAGAGACCGCGGCCCCTCTACGGAGAAGATCCACCTTGGATTTAAGACCCCTCACGGGAAGATCCTTCGCGGATTCGAGACCTCCTCTTGGAGATGAACTCTACCTTGTATCTTTCCCTTTGTTGTTCATGTACCTTGTGATCTTGTGTGTTTGATTGTCTAGTGGATGTGTGATTGGACTTGTTCTTGAGTGTTTTCCCTTGTGATTTCTCCTTGTTCTTCTCCGTGTTCATTGTGTTCCTCGTGGGATTCCCTCCATTTCGTGAAAGATCGGTCTTGAACGGGTTGACCCCGCATCATATGGTATCATGAGCCACAGTTTCTCACAAATTTGGAGCCTCCTCACCGTTTTCTAGCCTTGTTTTGTTGTGTTCTTCCCCAAATTCGAAAATTCCCCACCAAAAATAGCCCCAAATTTTTTTGTGATCTGTTGGTTTGATGAGATTTTGTTGATTTTGATCCATGGAGTTGCTTGGTTTCAAGTGGATCTAGCATTTCCCCAAGTTTCCCCATCTTTCCTCCATGAAATCTCTTCAATTTTGCCCTTGGAATCATCTATTTCCGCCCCCAATTCGAAAATTTCCGTCCCGATTCAGACCTGGAATCTTCGGGCCGGACATCCGGCTCCTCGAGGGCAAAATCCCGCTCGGTTTTGTACACGCCCCCCCCCCGGGAAATCTGGGCTCCACCCTGGATGTCCGGCCACTGGAGTTTCAGCCAGTCGTGTTTCACCGTTTTGTCCATAACTAATTCATCCGGAGACCGATTTTGACGTTCTTGAGCTCGTTTTGAAGCTCTTGACATCCTCCATAACAAAAAAATACCACCATAATCATTTGACTCCATCATAGTTTGTGAATTTTGGCATATTTGCCTAGGGCTTCCACCACATCATCCGCTATACCACCACCGACTTCCGCAACCTAACCCATTTTGTCCACCATAACATTTGTGGTTGCTTGAGTAGTGATTTGAGTCTCCTAAGGTGTTTAGGCTACTTAGGGACAATTTCTTATTCATCAACCACCACCACCAGTTCTGCAAACCCATTTCCCACTATACATTACCAACCCAACTTAACCCAATTTTGTACGAGCTTGTTTGAGTTGTGGCTTGTGTCTCCTAAGGTGTTTCGGCTACTTAGGGAACGTGACTTCAACTCCGACAACGTGTACAACCCATCATACACTGCCACCACCATAACCCATTTTGACCGGGTTTCCACCAACAATTTCGCAACCACCACCGCTTGTCCGCTACCAACATTTGACATTTGTCCTTGAGATTTTGAGTTGTGGTTTTTCCGTTTCCTAAGGTGTTTCGGATAATTAGGAATGGGTCTACATCAAGAACACCGCCTCTCATCATCGACTCGGACGGTAACCTCGACGACATCATTGTATATTCCCCTTACAATTGAATTGTTAACCCCTAGCCCATTTTGCGTCACTTGCCTATCGAGACTAGCCTTTGAGTATTGCCGGCAATGTTACTTGTGCACATTAGTGATCATCGATCCGCCCTTCCATTGTATACAGACCATATCATCTTGGTATCATCATATCATCCCTTCTGTCACAATATTGTTCCCGCATATACACAATTGCTATCTTGGTTTGTGCATTTCACATTGTGGCCATACAAAAAAAGAGAGAAAGAATAAGCTTTTAAGCAAAAAGAGAAAGACAAAGAAGCTTGTAAGCAAGAGCCATAGCATCGCATCATATCATATCATACTTGATCATCTTGGATCATGTTGTGCTAAAGCACCGGAACATCATACACATATCATAATTGGGATAGAAAGTCCATACATTTTGCATCTTATAGGTTGTGCACAAGTGTCGTATCCGCCTATCGAGCAATCGTGCTAGCGTCTCTCTTGAGTTGTGCAACACGAGCGTTTTCTGTGGACTCCACATTTTGTGCTCATTCCTTGGTTGCATGACCCCATCTATCTATCCGTGTGTGTGTTTCCGTGTGCCACCCATATTGCTATTGGTCTACTTGTTTCACTTGCGAATTTGTGAATCTCTTTCAACTTTATTGACTCTTGCTAACATTTTGCATCAAATTTTTGTGCCACTATCCTCGCCGAGCTACTCGATAAGCTTTACTTGATAGGTGTGAGTGAACAAGTCCGGTACCAATTCCATTATTCTTTCATTTCACATTGAGTGAAACGAGATACATCCTCAAGTTTGGGAAAAGGTAACTTGGTATTGTTTATCTCATCTCCTACTCACCTTTGCTCGAGTCTTGTGATGGATAGGCAAAGCATTTCATCTACTTTGGTCTACAACAACAATGACAAGTTCGATGCCATGACGACCAACTTGTGCGCAAACATGGATGCTCAAATGGAGGAGCTCAAAGCCCTCATCAAGAACCACAAGAGGTCTCCCTCATCTTAGAGAAGAAGCTCTAGTGCACATCCTTCCGTGCTACCATCTTCGGCGAGATCACATCGACATCGACACCATCAACGACAAGAACGTGAAGGTCAAGAGCTCAACTCCAACAACCGCTCAACAACTTCACCGTGTACCTTGGCATCTTCGCCAAGAGACTTCAAGGCATCTTCGCCTTTGGACATACGACATCTTCGCCAACAAGCACCTCAAGCTTATGCTCAAGAGAAGCTTCCCAAGCTCAAGTCCGCGACTTCCACGAGCTACTACGACCTCGACAACGACGACGAGATTCCTTTCTATGGGACTCAAGACCCCAAGGAGTATCTCGAGTGGGAGCACAAGATGGACGACTACCTCAAGCTACATCAAGTTCCCTACGAAGATCAAGTGAAGTGCGCCACAAGAAACTTCCACGACAACACGTCAACATGGTGGCTTCACACACCTTCGATGAGCTTCAACGTGAATTGGCCCAAGACGAAGAGAGCTATGCGGCGAGAGTTCGTGCCTCCCACCTACACAGAACAGCTTCTACGCCAATTGGAGAACACTATACAAGGATCCAAGTCCATCGACAAGTACTTCAAGGAGATGAAGATGGCCTTGCGACGAGCCGACGTGGACGACCCCATTTCGATGAAGTTCCACTTCATGATGGGATTGAACAATGACATCTATAAGACTATCTTCCTCGAGAACTACAAGTCCCTCGACGACAACTACATTGGTGCTCTCAAGGCGGAACAAGAACTCATGAAGGCCAAGGCTTCTCCACCGCAAGCAAACTTCTCGAAGACCAAGCTCCAAGAAGGTGAGCATGATGGTAGTACCACCACGATGTCCAAGCCCAACGAGCTCCAACACGACGCTCCCAAGTTTGACTCCACCGCCATCCTTCTTTGTGGCATCGATGATGCCGAGTCTACTTCGACTCTTTTTCAAGACGGTGTGGCGACGACTACGACTACGGAGCCATTCGAGGACCAAGCTTTGGAGGCGTACGACATGGTGTTGACCAAGGATGATGCTTCCATCTTTGGAGGCGAGAGTGATGATGTGCCATCTTCGGCCTTCATCCACGGTGACGATGGCGAGATGGTTGAGCATGGGATTTTCCCTTCGACCACAGCGTCGTATGATGACTTGAGTGACTTGTGCCACCATATTGAGAGTGAGAGCGAGTTCACCACTAGCCCCATATATGATGAGCTGCCACAATTCACATGTGAGGAGAGCCACAACCCCCACCACTTGAGTGAGTTGAGTGACTCCACCATATGTGAAATTGAGTGCACCTACCTTGAGGGAGTGAGTGAGCCACCACATAGAGAGAGTGAGATAGTTGATAGGTCATGTGAGGCCACTTTCAACACTAACGACTTGACCTATACCTCTATTGTGTCTTCTCATTTGGTTCTAGGTCCCACATTTGATGACGCGCCGATCCTCGAGGACTTCGTCCTTCCTATGGACAAGACGATGGCCATGGTGGAATATTATGCACCTCCCACATGGTTCCATCATGGTGAAGATGATGACCACCATTTTGTCTTTCCCACCTCACCTACACCACGTGAGTGGAATGAGAAACGTAACAAAGGTGAAGGTGATGATCTCGTCCCACTAGTGGACTATGTTGACATTGATTGCTTGCATGATGTTGATCCACCTATTGCCATGGTTTGTGCTAGTATGATTTCCCCATGCGATGATTTACCCATTCATGATGAGTTTGATGATTGCCATGTGGAGTCTATTAGTTGTGATGCCATGTTGCATAGGATTTCATGTGATACTTCTCTCGGTCACATCATGTTTGACAATCTGCTTGACTTGTCATATGCTATGAATGAGATCAACCATATGTTACAATTGCAATCTCTTCGTAGTAACTATGCATATGCCATTAAGATAAACCCAATTTGCACTTATGGCATAGATGACAAGCCCATGGTATTTGGCATTTGTTTTTCTTGTGATGATATTGACATGCTTCCTTTGCATCATATCCATCATATGCCATGCCATGAACACCTAGCTTCGGATATGCATTGTTTTGGAGATCGTTCCACTTCTCCATATTATGCTTTCGATATTGCTCATGAGGAGACCCCCATAGTTTCCTCATACATTTTAGGAGATTTTGATACATCCCATCCATTGCATGATCCCCATACTTGTGTGCACAATATGCTCCCCATGAATGCATATGCTATTGCTGTGCCACATACTTGCTCTAATTTGTGTCCCCATTGTGCTATACATGACAACTATTCTTTCATGATGGATGACATATTTCTCTATCGTGCCTCAAATTTTTTTGAGCATTGCTTATCTTGTGCTAACTCTAACGTGCACATACACATCATGATGGATGATGTGTACATTTACCACGCGCACAATTTCTTTGGCTTGTGTGTCTTTTGTGTAGGTCCCCATACTTACTCGTCGACCTCGCAAGAGCACGAGTTGACGAAACGAGCTCTAGAGAGCAACGATGACTTGGGATTCCGTGGATTACCCTTCCAACCGCTCCCTTCGTGCAAAGACTTCGCGCATCTCTTCTACATGGCCCTCACATGGTTATGGGTTATTGTCCATTATATCTCTTATGCCCCTCTTGCCATGTTCACTTTGCATGATATGCTCATTTATATGCCTTTGCCATGCATTTGTGACCCATGCTTCGCTTTACACATGATGATTGATTCTCATACTTGTATGTGTATTTGCAAGCTTGGTGGAGATATTGCTTGTTATTGCCATGTTTGCTTTGTGCCAAATGCCTATGATGATACCTTGTTCATGCTATGTGCTCGTGCTTGTGATATGTCGTGTGCATTGCTTATGCCTACTATTGGCTCACATGACATGATTGCTATGAACTCATCTAGTGTGTTGCATCTTCGCTCCACTAGTTTGCACGACATGATTGATATGCTTGCTTATGTTGCATCACCGATGATTCATACTTGCTCCTTTCATGCGGTTGATGTCAACCATTGCCATGCTTTGCACATGATTGATATTGCTTGTTGTCATATGTCTCCACATGTTGCCTCTCTCATGCTATATTATTGTCCATGCATTGAGCGCAACCATGATTTTAGTCTTGCCAATGAGATTGCCCCCATAGCATTCTCGCATTTATTTGGAGATTTTGACATCTTTCTTGTGAAGCATGCTTGTTCTACATCTTTGCAACATATGCCTAGTGCCATGAATATAGCCATTGTTGCATCATCTTATTCATGCACTTTTGCTTCTAATGGTTATGTGCAAGAGAAGAGAACCATCATGATGGATGATGTGTTTATCTACCATGCACATACGTTCTTTGTTTTGTTGTGTGCATGTGTAGGATACTTGGACTTCGTGTCAACTTCCACTTCACGTGAGTTGACCATTCGAGCTCTTGAGAGCGAACCACCTTTGTTCACGACGCTTCTACATCGCACTTGCTTGTGCTTCGGCATTGTGAAGGACGCACAAGGACCCGCTTTCAAGGTGATATCCTTCTCTTTCGAGAACCACAAAACCATGAGCATGAATATTGTGTATCATACTACATGTGGTGCTTGCACCATGATACTTCTTGGTCATCTTAGACCACTTGATTGCGCACATGTTGGTGATCTTGCTTCGACTTGCCATTGCCACATGGCCATGCTTCATGATATATATGCTTTGTGTGTTGCATCCGACTTGTGTATTACTTGTCCCTATCATATGCTTGGTTGCAACAATGTCATCTCTTCACATATGCCATGTCCCATTGCTTGTCACATGCTTCACTTGATTGCCTCACACATGTTGAAAAATTGCTCTTTCTATTGTGTTGAGTGCCACACGACTTTCACTACACCCAATGCACGTTATGCTTGGATTGTCTTGCACTTGACTCATCTGTCTAGACACTTCATTTTATTTGGTGTTGTGAATGATTCCTATGCCTACCATAGACCTTTCATTGAGCGCTTTATGCATGCTTACTATGACTTTGAGGTAGATGCTTACTCTCTTGTCACACATATGTGCATCTCTACCTCCAATTTACATGCTTGTTTCCATGATGACCTTGATTGTGCTCAATTCATATGCTTACATGCCATGTCACAATCCTTTGTCACACCACATGCTATGCTTGATGACCACACTTGTTGGGTGAATCACCTCTTGAATGCTTGGTTTTGCACTACCGCTAACCACATTTTTTTCCAAGTGTTTATTGTCCTTGCTCCTTTTGAAGGAATCAATAGATGGTGCGACATTGGAGAGTGCCCATTTCGAGCTTCAAGATGATGAGTGCTTGGTGATCGACCGCTTCGACATGGCGACACCATCTCTTTCCCATGGTGATTTGGCTTTCGATCCGAGGTCGGATCTTTTCCAAGGGGGAGGGGATGATGCGGAGCATCCTAAGGACATCACCATGTCAAGAGTCCGTTTGGCAAGTGACACATGCGACCTCTAATTCTCATACATAAAGGTGAATCATCTCCTTTACACGTGTTCACTTGACCCCTTCGAGGATGGTATACTACTTGACACTCCACTCGTGTGCATGCATAGGTATCGTCGGAGCTTCACGGACGACGAGGAGGAGTGCAAGTGCCAAGGAACACCTACACCATCAGTGAGGGAAGCATGGAAGCGAAGACGGAAGAAGATGGAGCGGCTGAAGTTACAGCTGCCAGACATCCGGCGCCTCAGCAACCGCCGGATATCCGGCCTTCACCTCGGAAATCCGGCGCTAGCAACAGAACCGCACCCGAGGCTTGGCCCCGCTAGCCCGGACATCCGGCCGACCGCCCCGGACATCCGGCCCCCAGCCGGACATCCGGCCTTGCCTGTGTGCATGTATTCGGGCCGATGCCCATGTACCTGTTTCGCCCCTCACTTACCCCTTCATGACCCTAGACTATATATACTCCTCCACCTCCACCATTTTAGGGTTAGCAAATGTGATAGCTCATTTTAGACAAGACCTTTGCTCATCCATTACGGATTTACTCCACGAGAGAGACCTCGGCCCCTCTACGGAGAAGATCCACCTTGGATTCAAGACCCCTCACGGGAAGATCCTTCGTGGATTCAAGACCTCCTCATGGAGATGAACTCTACCTTGTATCTTTCCCTTTGTTGTTCATGTACCTTGTGATCTTGTGTGTTTGATTGTCTAGTGGATGTGTGATTGGACTTGTTCTTGAGTGTTTTCCCTTGTGATTTCTCTTTGTTCTTCCCCGTGTTCATCGTGTTCCTCGTGGGATCCCCTCCATTTCGTGAAAGATCGGCCTAGAACGGGTTGACCCCGCATCAGACAGCCTACCTCGTAAGGTAAGCCTCTAGGGCCTCCCGGTGCTGGGTGGTCCGTAGTGGGCCCTGCTTGCCTATCTGACTGATCGCGTGCTTCGCGCCGGAGCTCGATGGTAGTTCGAGCGTCTTCATGGGCTCGCTCCCGAAGAACTTGGTGCTGATCGCAGTGGGTCTGTGGGTCGGACAATGCTATGGAAATGTTATCACAAGCGTCGTCCCGACGGACCGGTGCCCGTGGTAACTAGCGAGGAGGAGGAGAATGCACCGTGGCTATAGCGCCTCCGGTCCTTCCACCACAGGCATGCGGTGGCTCGACAGAGCGTCGGCCTGAGGGCCCCGCTGGCCGCGGCTCGTCTTTGTTGGCGATGTCGACGAGGCTCCGGATGGTGGCTCTCCACTCGTCGAGCTTCTCCGCCGCAGGAGGGAAGTCGAGGAGCAACTGCGCGCGCTAAGGCCTCTGCCGATGTGGGCGGCGGCGAAAGCTGCGTGGACCGTGATGCGCTCCGACTTCTAACCACGTTAGAAGGAGCTCTATCATGGCCCTGCAGCTGTACGCCATTTTCGCCAGCACCTCGGTGAGCATGTCGGTCTTCTATGTCCCGCGAATGAGGCGCAAGGCTCTTTCCGCAGCGGCGCCTGGGGTCACTAGTGCGGCGGCGCTGCTCATCGCACACGACCTGGGAGGAGCGCATTGTGGGCGCCGGCGTGGACGTATTGGAAGACGCCGCGCCGCTCGTACGTGGCACGATGCCGCTTTTGGAGGGCCCCGCGCCGCTTGCGAGGGGCCCGACTCCGCCTTTGGACTTGGCGGCATGCGGCTCGTTGTCTTGTGTACGAACGACGCCGCTTGCCAAGCTTAGGCTGCTAGAGCGACGTGGGTGTTCGCGGGCCGCGCCTCGGCTTCCATCCGCGACCACCCCGTCACCCGCCCGCACCGGCACGGGCCGTTCGGCTCCAGATGAACCGATCGCCGTGATCATATTCTTCTTGGGAGCCATGGCGATGAAGAACTGCTAAACTAACCGCTAGACCGAATTTTCACAACTGCGGCCCCCTACCTGGCGTGCCAAAGATTTCGAGGACGAACTAACTGACACATATGGGATCACTGGAATCCCTTCTACGGTTGACATGTGTGGGGTTATGCAAAGAGCGGGTCTAGGAGTCAGCACAAGGATCAGTTACCCAGGTTTGGGCCACGAAGATGCGTAATACCCTAGTCCTGCTTTGATGTGTATTTGAGTGTTATTGAGCTCTTGAACTAGCTATGGTGCGTGCCTAGTCCAAAAGATCCGAATCCTTCTCCAGTATGCCTCGAGCCTCCTTTTATTGTCAAAAGGGGTTGCCATAGTGGCACACAGGAGGTGGAAAGGTGTACAGTGTACAAGCTTATCTCCTTCCATTACGGGACAAGATGCATTAAATGCGCTACTTAGGTGTCCACTTGCTTTATCGGGGATGGCAACGAGGCCCGTCCCGTCCGCCGTCGCTTCGTCTGGCTGCAACGCGCGTCCAGGCCAACGAGGCATGCAACGCCATGTAGGTTGGCAGACAGCTGAGATGGCGTGGTGGTAAGGTCTTCACGAAGATCTGCATGCCACCACGCAGGTGCTTGACTATCTAGATCAGGAACCATGTACTGCCACGTGGGTACTTGCCTGGGCTAGTGGGTCGGCCGCCGAGCTGGGGCGATGATGGGGCAGCAAGGGCTTGCCGCGGTCTTGCGTCTGTTCCCGGCAAGTGTCTTGCCGGGGCTTTGGGGGTATCTTTGGCAAGGAGCCTTGCCGGGGCCTCGTGGGCATCCTTGGCAAGGAGCCTTGCGTTCGCCTTGTCTTCTGGTTCTCATCTAGGATTCGTAGACCCTTTTCTTCACAAAGATCTGCATGCCATCACGCAGGCGCTTACCGAGCCTTGGTTCCAACATTGTTAATGGTGTCGGAGCTCCTAGGCTCAAGGGTGGCTGCAATGAAGGCGTTGGGTGAGTTGCCCCGGCAAGGGTTCTTGCCGGGGTCGTGCAGGCCACCCCAGCAAGGGCCTTGTCGGGGGAAGCCTATCTTGTTGCTTGGCCTACTTGCGCCACTGTCTTGGCGCTGCTCTGGTAGTCTTGTGCTTCGGTTTCCCTCCTCTGCCCTATTAGGTGTGGCCGCAGGCGTGGCTCTGACTGCCCGTGCACAAGGGGTACAAAGGAGAGCCCCTACTTTTGTACACTGATAGGGGTGCACGCATCCGTAGACGGTGAGTCTCCCGCGCCATCCTCCACGCCGTTGGGCACCACTGACGTCACTGGACGTGGCACGAAGACGGGCGTGCGGGGCTCCATGTCTAGGCCACGGGGCTCCTCACTCAGACCAGCAGCAAAGCTAGAGCCAGGAGCAGAAGCAACTAGTCAAAGTTGTAAGTGCATCTAGGACCCCATAGTGGGTTTTGATGATTTACTAACAATTTCTCATAGTGTTGATCAGTTTGGAAAATGGTTGGTGACCCCTCGAAATCTAAGGATCAAGTTTTGTCACGATCACTTCGAGCCATAGGTATATACCGATGCTATCAAAGGGGGTCTTGGGTCTTATGAGAAGTATTTCTTGCTATGTGATCAAAGTTCAATCACGAAAACCCCTCGAAATTTCATTCTTCCAAGTCCTAACTCTCTTCACCTTCATTTGTTCGGAACCTGATGACCCACAAGTAGAGGGGATCAATTGTAGCTCTTTTCGATAAGTAAGAGTGTCAAACCCAACGAGGAGCAGATGGAAATTGCAAGTGGTTTTCAGCAAGGTAATGTCTGCAAGTACTGAAACTTTAAGTATCAGAGTAGTTTGATAGCAAGATATTTTAGTAATGAGCAAGTAACGATAGTAGTAGCAAAATTGCAGCAAGATAGCCCAATCCTTTTGAGGCAAAGGACATGCCAAGATGGTCTCTTATAATTAGCAAAGCGTTCTTGAGGGTACACGGGAATTTCATCTAGTCACTTTCATCATGTTGGTTCGGTTCGTGTTCGCTACTTTGTTAATTTGGTATGTGGGTGGATCGGTGCTTAGGTGCTATTCTTAATTGAACAAAGCTCGTACTTATTATTAACCCTCTCGCAAGCATCCACAACTACGGGAAAAGTATTAAGAATATATTATAACCATAGCATTAAACTTTTGGATCCAATCGGTCCCTTACGGAATAGCGCATAAACTGGGGTTTAAGCTTCTGTCACTCTCGCAACCCATCATCTAATTACTACTCCCCAATGCATTCCCTTAGGCCCAAATATGGTGAAATGTCATGTAGTCAACGTTCATATGGCACCACTAAAGGAACCACAACATACACACTATCAAAATATCGAGCACATATCAATTTCACATGATTACTTGCAACATGATTTCTCCCATGACCTCAAGAACAAAGATAACTACTCACAAATGATAAGCATGCTCAAGATAAGAGGATTATTGAATAGCATATTGGATCTGAACATATAATCTTCCACCAAATAAACCATATAGTAATCAACTACAAGATGTAATCAACATTACTAGTCACCCACAAGCACCAATCTATAATTTCGGTCATAAGATTGAACATAAGAGATGAACTAGGGTTTGGGATGAGATGGTGTTGTTGAAGATGTTGATGGAGATAGCCCTCCCCAAGATGGGAGATTTGTTGGTGATGATGATGACGACGATTTACCCCTCTGGGAGGGAAGTTCCCCCGGCGGAATCGCTCGACCGGAGGGCAAAAGTGCTCCTACCCAAGTTCCGCCTCAAGACTGCGGCACTCCATCCCGAAAGTCTTTTTTCTTATTTTTTCTAGGTCAGAATGGCTTATATACCAGAAGATGGGCATCGGAGGTGGGCCTGGGTGAGCACAACCCACCAGGGCGCACCTGGGCTCCCTGGCGTGCCCTGGTGGGTTGTGCCCACCTGGTGGGCCCCCTTTGGTACTTCTTTACTCCAATATTCTTCAAATAATTCATAAAAATTCTCCGTGAAGTTTCAGCTTGTTTGGAGTTTTGTAGAATAGATGGCGTGACGTAGTTTTTTCAGGGCCGGATTTCTAGCTGCCGAAATTCTCCCTCTTGGTGCATACCTTGCAAATTATGCGAGAAAAGGCATTAGATTTACTCCAAAAAGCATTATTATGCATAACAACATGAATAACAGTAAGAAGACATGATGCAGAATGGACGTATCAACTCCTCCAAGCTTAGACCTCGCTTATCCTCAAGCGAAAACCGAAATCGAGAAACATGTCCACATGCTTTGAGAGAGAGGTGTCGATAAAAACAAAATACAGACATAGAAGCATCATGTAGATTATTATAACCACAACAAATTTAAACATAAGACTTTTATCAAAGGACTTTTATCATAGACTTCTCGTGAATAAGTAACATTTCATCACACAATCGAAGTATAAAGCATAAACTCTATTAGAAACCAACAAACTATGTTCTCAGTCAACTTCGCAACTACAATTCATCATCTTTTCATGAAGGGTCACGTATCAGAGCCTTTAGGCAAGTCGACATATTCAACCATCATATAGTCTTCTATGATTGCAAACACTCTGTAACATCCCAAATTTTCAATTTGGAATGTTATACATAGATCATAATTGCATTTCATGTTATTGCATTTTGTTCGTGGAGTTCCTCGAAATTCTAAGCAACTCAAGGACCTACGGAGAGAGTTGGGAATTTTACTGTTTTCGTATTTGAGTTCGCTCGAATACCGGTACGAGGACAATGTGATTCTAATTATTTCTCTCTCCTAAAAATATTTCTAAATACCAAAAATGAGCGGAGATAATATGACTTCTCCAAAATAACAGAAATATTGGAGGAAAAATGTTAAAATCACTTTTGGTATTTTTCTGGATTTATTTGCGGATATATTTGCATAGGAAAAATACGAGTTTTTCAAAATTGCATTTAGGTCCGGGGAAAATGTTCACTTTGTCCTAAATATTATTAAAGGATGGTGAAAATTTATTTCGGTAATTTTGGAGTCCGTTTGGTATTTCTTTCGTTAGTTTTTCTGCGCTGGGACTCTTTTAGAAAAAAAAGGTAAACCGACTTAGACTCGTGAAGGACTGGGACTGTGGGCTTTATAAGCGCCAGAGCCGGCCCAAGTCGCCCCGCCTCGCCCCGCCAGCCCGCCAGCTGCCGCGCCCGCGTAACCCTAGCGCCGCCGCCTGCCGCCGCCGCCACCTAGCGCCGCACCGCCGCCGCCCGCGCTGCCCGCCGCCGCCTCGCGCCGCCACGCGCCACTGTCCGCCGCCGCCGCCCGCCGCCGCTAGCCACGCCACCACCGCTAGCCGCCGCCGCCACCGAGCCCCGCCGCCGCCGACCACCGCCGCCGCCGGAATCCCGCCGGAGTTCGAGCCCGAGGTAGTTACGTTTTTTTTGTAAAACCGATCGTTTTTCGTAAAACCGTAGATCTGTTTTTTTTATTTTAGATCGGTTCGGTTTTTCCGTCGGTTTAGTTATTTAGCGGACGTTCATCCGTACCTTCGTTTTAACGAACGGTTTTTGTTAGTTAGCCGCAGACAACGAACGTTCGTTCGTTAGCCCGTTCGTCCATTTTTCTTTTTCGGGATATTTATTCACGATTATTCCGATCGGGATTTCTGCCCTGATCTTGTTTTTCATTTTTCTTTTCGCTCGAGAGTCGGAATCAGGTGATTCAAAATCCCAGATCTTCTTCTCGAAGCCCTCTTTATGTTTAATCAACTGGAACAAGGTTTTGGCTACGGTAAAATTTGAATTTAGGTCAACTAGTAAACCGGAGCCCGTTTCTTTCGCAATTTGAGTTTCGTTGCTTCTTTCGAGTTGATTCTTTTTGCAAACCGGAGTTCTTAAGTTGAACTTTCTGGTTAGTTCTCTTATTTGAGTTTTACCCGTGCCTTAGTTAAATACTTATTGTATGCTTGTTTGATTGCGATAGAGTACCGGGAGTGCGCCGCTTGCTACTTTGAGTCTCTAGGTTTTGCGGATCACCAGCAAGGCAAGTAACACTTTGATCATACTTTCCAATTACCCAGTTTTCATTGCATTAGTCCCACCCTCACACATTGCATGAGTAGGATCAATTAACTTGTGGAATTGGTAAGTAGTTTGAGGTAGTACCTATTACCTGCATTACATTCAAACCTTTGGGAGTTACTTCTACGTTTGCTGTTAGGACATGCTATGCTCGTAGACGTGGATTGGGTGAGTGATATCCATGACAGATGTGAGTTTGCTAATTAATGGTTCCAACCTAAGGTGTCAACATTAATACACATCTGGGTGGATTGAGGCACCTGGGTATTCCAGTGATTGCCTGTTTTTCTTTTGGACCGCCACCCAGGCTCAAAGGGATCATGAGATTATTCATACTAAAAACTTCCGTGTGCATCCACAATGCTATTATGGGCTCTAGCATAGTATGAGTAAGTTGTGCGAACTCTTACAGTGGTCGACTAGCAGATGTAGGGGATGTAGGTTGGTATGGTCCGCCCGATCGTAAGGTGCTAGCGCTTCTGAAAGACTATGTCTCGGTCATCCGTTTCTCAAACACCATGCAGTGCGAGAAACCAAACGGAGGTGATCGAGTCTTGTGGGAAAAGTTCACAAACCTCTGCAGAGTGTACAAACTGATCATGATTAGTCGTGTCCCCGGTTATGGACGTCTTGAGTATCTAGTACTTGGATTTTCATGTACATCTCAACATGTTACTCTAATTTAATATTGCTGGGTTTAATGATTACTTTTAATTGGGGTTGAGAGGATGTCTATCTTCTCAACGATGTTTCAACTACCATGATAGTTAATTAAAATCTATTCCTTTGAAGTAGGGAAAAATTGGCTTTACGCAAAAACTTAACCATAGAGCTTTCCACCAGCCATATTGCATATAGTATAGCTTTACTTTCATTGCATTCTCTTGTGTTACCTTGCCAGCATATTCCATGTGCTGACCCGTTTTCGGGCTGCAACGTTTCATGTTGCAGACTTTTCAGACGACGAGTAAGATGCCCTTTTAGGTCGTGGTTCTATACTCAGTGATGCCGCTGGAGTTGATGGACTCACTTATCTTCCAAGCCTTCTGTTGTTATCGTATTAGATGGCCTTCAGCCATATTATTTGTAATAAATTCATCGTTGGACTATCGATGTAATAAGTGTGTGATTGCTACTCTGTTATAAATCCTTCAAGTATTGTGCGTGTCAGCAATACTGATCCAGGGATGACACTGATGCACAGAGATCAGACTGTTTGAGGTCTGGTCGCTACAAGATGGTATCAGAGCACACGCTGACTGTAGGACACGACCACTAAGACAAGCCCTAGAGCACAATTCACTCTTCTCTTTTCTGACTCCTCATCTTTTCTACTCTTTAGGATGGTGGAAGCAAAGCACAAGTTCATGCAACCGGATGATGATACACCCTTTGGACGACACCTGAAGGAAGTCACAAGATATCTTAATATTGGATTACCAAGTTTCACCGGAACCTACAATGCCATTCTACCAGAGGAGGAGCGTTGGTTGATTCAAGCCCAAGTTCCAGGAAGGACGTTCGCACCCGTCACCTCACTCATAGCATTTTCCTTTAATGCACCTACATGGAGCCTAGGAAGGAGTATGGCAGAGCACATTGCTATGGGAAGGATTGGATAAGTATACAAGCAGGAGCTAAAGGACACCATCTACCAGATTTGTGGACGTCGAGATGAGAATTGGGATATGATTAGCACTCGGAAGGATAGGTCCATTGCAGCATTCATCCAGGAGTTGAACCACCACATTCGTCGCCAGGAGCACCAGATGTGTGCAGGGATGATAGATTTGAAGAAAGCCCTAAATAGGAATTTGGATCTAGAAGAAGAACTCAAGTCTACACGCGACGGATATGAGGAGGAGATGAAGATACTCGTGGAGCAGAATGATGATCTGACCCGGAAGTTAGGGATACTCATGGGAGAAGAAGACAAGGAAGAATAACCCAAGGAGATACCACCGGAAGACTATATCATCATAGATGACACATAGTCGGAAGCTGAGGATAGCAAGGACGAAGACTATGAAGATGAAGCTGGAGCAGATATTATGGAATCCTCTGGCGATCAATATTTATAGATGACCACCCTGTGACTAGTAGTTTACCTCCATATATTAGATTTAGAGCACCTTTGTAACGATCGTTAGATTTGTAAGACCTTGTTTGAAATTGATTGGTGTGATATGATTGTGTATTTGTCTCATGTGCATATGGGTAGTGATTTTCCCTTAGACCTCTTTTCTATTCTAATCTCTTCCCTCTACACCCATCAGATGCCTCCAAGACGTGAATTCGAGTTTCCCCCTGAGCTCACCCAGTTGATCCAGCAATAGAACATCCTGATGCAACTTCTTGTCCAAAACACTCAGAACAACCACAACAACAACAACAACAACAACAACCCTCCACCACCACCACCTGTGGACAACCTGACACGTTTCTTAAGGTTGCAACCACCCGTGTTTGCTAGCAGCATCGAACCAATTGTGGCCGATGACTGGCTACGCAAGATTGTAAGGGATTTGACCACCGCCAATTGCTCGGATGCTGAGAAGGTGCGATTTTCCGCACACCAGTTGTCTGGACCAGCCGCAGCATGGTGGGAGAACTACACAGCCACTTATCCCGTAGCCAATGTGACTTGGGATCAGTTTCAGCAAGCTTTTCGTACCGCCCATGTCTCAACTGGAGCAATGAGTATGAAGAAGCAGGAGTTTCGCAATTTGCGCCAAGGAAATCGTACTGTGGCTCAGTACGTGGATGAGTTTAGTACCCTATCTCGTTATGCCCCAGATGATGTGGCCACAGATGCCAAGAAGCAGGAGAGATTCATGGAAGGGCTGAATGATGAGATGAGTGTACAGTTGATGGTGGCAACTTTGAATAACTACCAGGAGTTGGTTGACTGCGCCCTAATGATTGAAAGGAAGCATCAACAGATTGAGAGTCGCAAGAGGAAGTATGGGCAAGGAAAGTATAACTCTGGAGCTCAGCAGAAGCCCCATTTTACCCCTAAAGCGGTAGGATAGTTTTAGCATACCCATGGAGGAGGTAGCTCGCACAATCACAATGGCACCAAGAATGGCAATGGAAATGGGAATGGAGCCAATGGAAACCAGAACCGCCCTACACCGTCCACACCCACCAAGAGGGATTTTAGCCATGTCACTTGTTACAAGTGCGGGAAGAATGGACATTATGCCAATGAATGTTCGGAAGTTAAGAATGGGAACGACAACCTAAGCGCCGGGAAGAAGCCCAACCCGTTCAACAAAGGACAAGTGAACCACGTGACTGTGGAGGAGGTAGAGGAGCAACCAGATGCAGTTATAGGTAAGTTCTTAGTTAAGTCCTTTACTGCACTCGTTCTTTTTGATACTGGTGCATCGCATTCATACATTTCAAGGAGATTCGTGGATAAGTATAAGCTACCGACCCAAGCCCTTAGATCGCCCATGTTAGTAACCTCACCAGGAGCGGAGTATATGGCTAAGTCATGGTGTGATCAGTTGCCCCTAAGGATTGGTAATTACATTTTCCCTTCGGACCTAATAGTATTGGAATCTCAAGGACTGGATGTGATATTAGGCATGGATTGGTTATCTAAGTATGAAGGGAATATTGAATGTGCTAGTAAGACCATTTTGCTTACTACGCCGAAAGGAAGAAGGATCAAGTGTGTATCCCGGCATGAGTCAAAGAGGAGTAGGTTAAATTCCTTGTCAGGAGTTGTTCAGGAGGAAGTGCCAGTAGTGAAGGATTATCCGGATGTGTTTCCAGAGGAGTTACCTGGCATGCCACCGGATAGAGATATAGAGTTTTTGATTGAACTTTTGCCAGGCACCGGGCCAATTTCTAAGAGACCATATAGGATGCCTGCAAAGGATTTGGAGGAAATTAAGAAGCAGATTAAGGAGTTACTGGATAAAGGATTCATACGCCCAAGTTCTTTGCCTTGGGGTTCGCCAGTACTTCTAGTGGAGAAGAAGGATGGATCGTTAAGAATGGTTGTTGATTACCGAGGATTGAATGAAGTAACGATCAAGAACAAGTACCCACTGGCAATGATCAATGATCTGTTTGATAGATTGCAAGGAGCTAAGGTATTTTCCAAGAT
This sequence comes from Secale cereale, assembly GCA_902687465.1. Taxonomy (NCBI): domain Eukaryota; kingdom Viridiplantae; phylum Streptophyta; class Magnoliopsida; order Poales; family Poaceae; genus Secale; species Secale cereale. The sequence continues at coordinate 366,141,023 of LR738709.1, forward strand.
CGATCTATGATCAGGGTATCACCAATTGAAGATCCGAGAGCAAGATATACCTAAGACGGCCTTTACCACTAGGTATGGGTTGTATGAGTATACCGTTATGTCGTTTGGTCTGACAAACGCACCGACATACTTTATGAACCTGATGAACAAAGTGTTTATGGAGTATTTGGATAAGTTCGTCGTAGTGTTCATAGATGATATTTTGATCTTCTCGAAGGATGAAGAGGAGCATGCAGAGCATTTGCGATTGGTATTGGAGAAGCTCAGAGAACATCAGTTATATGCCAAGTTTAGCAAATGCGAGTTTTGGTTAAAGGAAGTCGGATTCCTCGGACATGTTATATCCGGAGAAGGAATAGCAGTAGATACCGCTAAGGTGGACACTGTGACCAATTGGGAAGCACCGACGATAGTTGGAGAGATCCGGAGTTTTCTTGGACTCGCAGGATACTACCGGAGATTTATGGAGAATTTCTCGAAGATTGCAAAGCCAATGACGGAGTTGTTGAAGAAGGACACCAAGTTCAGTTGGACAGAAGAATGTGAGGCCAATTTTCAGGAATTGAAGAAATGTTTGGTCTCATCCCCTGTGTTGATTCTGCCAGATCAACATAAGGATTATGAGGTGTATTACGACGCTTCACATCGAGGACTTGGAGCTGTTCTTATGCGGGAAGGAAAAGTTGTTTCGTATGCTTCACGACAACTAAAACCTCATGAGATGAACTATGCCACCCACGATTTGGAGTTAGCAGCCGTAGTGCATGCATTGAAGACGTGGAGACATTTTCTCATTGGAAACCATTGTGAAGTATATACGGATCACAAGAGTTTGAAGTATATATTCACTCAGAAGGAGCTGAATCTTAGGCAAAGGAGATGGCTGGAACTCATTAAGGATTATGACATGAGATTGCATTATCATCCCGGAAAGGCTAACGTAGTAGCTGATGCGCTAAGCCATAAGAGCCATGTCAATACCCTAATGATGGAGGAATTTCCAAAGGAGTTAGCCGAGGACCTATGAGAACTACGTTTGGAGATAGTTCCGAGAGGCTATGTAGCAACATTAGAAATCCAGTCTACCCTGATGGATAAAATCAGAGAAGCTCAGAAAACTGACAAGGAGGTTGCCTCTATAAAGGAGAGGATGAACGAAGGAAAATCTAAAGGTTTTCATGAGGATGAACACGACACCCTATGGTTTGAGGATCGAACCTATGTGCCCAATGACCCGGAGATCAGGAAGTTGATTTTACAGGAGGCCCATGATTCACCATACTCGATTCACCCAGGAAATACTAAGATGTATTTGGATTTGAAGGATATTTTCTGGTGGACCGGTATGAAGAAGGATATTGCAGAGTATGTAGCAGTTTCTGATGTATGTCAGAGAGTGAAGGCAGAACATCAGAAGCCAGCAGGATTGTTACAACCTATGCCAATACCCGAATGGAAGTGGGAGAAGATTGGCATGGATTTTATCACCGGATTGCCCAGGACCAAAGCAGGATATGATTCAATCTGGGTAGTAGTAGACCGATTGACGAAGGTAGCCCACTTTATTCTTGTGAAAACCACATATACCAGTGCAAAGTTGGCTAAGATATACATGACCAGAATTGTATGTCTGCATGGAGTTCCGAGGAGCATCGTATCAGATAGAGGAACCCAGTTTACCTCAAAGTTCTGGAATTAGCTACATGAAACTTTGGGTACCAGGCTAAAGTTTAGCACAGCGTTTCATCTGTAGACAGATGGACAGACTGAAAGAGTCAATCAGATTTTGGAGGATATGCTGAGAGCATGTGCATTAGATTATGGATCTAGTTCGGATGACAACTTTCCCTACGCGGAGTTCTCATACAATAACAGTTACCAAGCTAGTTTGAAGATGGCACCGTTCGATGCATTGTATGGACGGAGATGCCGAACACCGTTGTCATGGGACGAAGTTGGAGACCGACAGTTGTTTGGACCAGACTTAATCAAAGAGTCTGAGGAGAAGGTGAAGTTGATCCGAGATAGACTGAAAGTGGCTCAGTCCAGGCAGAAGAGTTATGCAGACTCGAAGCGCAAGGAAATAGCCTATGAGATCGGAGACAGAGCGTACTTGAGAGTATCGCCTCTGCGAGGAGTTAAACATTTCGGAGTTAAAGGGAAGTTAGCCCCGAGATTTGTGGGACCTTACCGTGTTTTGGAACGCATGGGAGAGGTTGCCTACAAGTTGGAGTTGCCCGAAGGATTGTCAGGAGTGCATGACGTGTTTCACGTTTCGCAGCTTAAGAAGTGCCACACGGAGATGGCCGATATACCGCTTAGAGACACAGTACCCCTGGAAGCAATTCAGTTGGACAGTGATCTGACATACGAGGAGAAACCTGTTAAGATTCTTGAACTTTCGAGCAGAGTTACTCGCTGTAAGGTTATCAAGTTTTGCAAAGTTCAGTGGAGTCACCACACCGAGGAAGAAGCCACCTGGGAGCGAGAAGATGATCTACGCAAGGACCACCCACACCTGTTCTCTAGCCAAGTCAAATCTCGAGGGCGAGATTCATTCTAAGGGGGTAGGTTTGTAACATCCCAAATTTTCAATTTGGAATGTTATACATAGATCATAATTGCATTTCATGTTTTTGCATTTTGTTCGTGGAGTTCCTCGAAATTCTAAGCAACTCAAGGACCTACAGAGAGAGTTGGGAATTTTACCGTTTTCGTATTTGAGTTCGCTCGAATACCGGTACGAGGACAGTGTGATTCTAATTATTTTAATCTCCTAAAAAAATTTCTAAATACCAAAAATGAGCGGAGATAATATGACTTCTCCAAAATAACATAAATATTGGAGGAAAAACGTTAAAATCACTTTTGGTATTTTTCAGGATTTATTTGCGGATTTATTTGCATAGGAAAAATACGCATTTTTCAAAATTGCATTTAGGTCCGGGAAAAATGTTCACTTTGTCCTAAATATTATTAGAGGACGGTGAAAATTTATTTCGGAAATTTTGGAGTCCGTTCGGTATTTCTTTCGTTAGTTTTTCTGCGTCGGGACTCTTTTAGAAGAAAAAAAAGGTAAACCGACTTAGACTCGTGAAGGACCGGGACTCTGGGCTTTATAAGCGCCAGAGCCGGCCCAAGTCGCCCCGCCAGCCCGCCAGCCGCCGCGCCCGCGAAACCCTAGCGCCGCCGCCTGCCGCCGCCGCCGCCTGCCGCCGCCGCCGCTTGCTGCCGCCGCCGCCACCTAGCGCCGTATCACCGCCACCCGCGCTGCCCGCCGCCGTCCGCCGCCGCCGCCCGCCGTCGCTAGCCGCGCCACCACTGCTAGCCGCCGACGACGACGACCCCCGCCGCCGCCGACCACCGCCACCGCCGGAATCCCGCCAGATTTCGAGCCCGAGGTAGTTACGTTCTTTTTGTAAAACCGATCAGTTTTCGTACAACCGTAGATCTGTTTTTTTATTTTAGATTGGTTCGGTTTTTCCGTCGGTTTAGTTATTTAGCGGACGTTCGTTTTAACGAACAGTTTTCGTTAGTTAGCCACAGACAGCGAACGTTCGTTCGTTAGCCTGTTCGTCCGTTTTTCTTTTTTGGGGTATTTATTCGCGATTATTCCGATCGCGATTTCTGCCCTGATCTTGTTTTTCGTTTTTCTTTTCGCTCGAGAGTCGGAATCAGGTGATTCAAAATCCCAGATCTTCGTCTCGAAGCCCTCTTTACGTTTAATCAACTGGAACAAGGTTTTGGGTACGATAAAATTTGAATTTAGGTCAACTAGTAAACCGGAGCCCGTTTATTTCGCAGTTTGAGTTTCGTTGCTTCTTTCGAGTTGATTCCTTTTGCAAACCGGAGTTCTTAAGTTGAACTTTCTGGTTAGTTCTCTTATTTAAGTTTTACCCGTGCATTAGTTAAGTACCTATTGTATGCTTGTTTGATTGCGATAGAGTACCCGGAGTACGCCGCTTGCTACTTTGCGTCTCTAGGTTTTGCGGATCACCAGCATGGCAAGTAACACTTTGATCATACTTTCCAATTACCCAGTTTTCATTGCATTAGTCCCACCCTCACACATTGCATGAGTAGGATCAATTAACTTGTGGGATTGGTAAGTAGTTTGAGGTAGTACCTATTACCTGCATTACATTCAAACCTTTGGGAGTTACTTCTACGTTTGCTGTTAGGACATGCTATGCTCGAAGACGTGGATTGGGTGAGTGAAATCCATGACAGATGTGAGTTTGCTAATTAATGGTTCAACTTAAGGTTCCAACATTAATACACATCTGGGTGGATTGAGGCACCTGGGTATTCCAGTGATTGCTTGTTTTTCTTTTGGACCGCCACCCGGGCTCAAAGGGATCATGAGATTATTCATACTAGAAACTTCTGTGTCCAGCCACAATGCTATTATGGGCTCTAGCATAGTATGAGTAAGTTGTGCGAACTCTTACAGTGGTGGACTAGCAAATGTAGGGGATGTAGGTTGGTAATTTAATGCCCAGGATGGGACTATACCTCCTACGTGTCGAGGCACGACTTAGAGGTATAAGCCCATTCTGGAATGATCTCAAGTTTGGTATCTTTGCACGACTCATGTAAAAAATAGGGATGAAAATTGCAAAAGGAGATAGTTGGCTTACACTCGCCACTTCACACAATACATTACATAAGCAAAACATCATTCAAAACATCACAACCCGACTACGGGCGAAGATCCAAAAGAAAGATACCAAAAACATGGGAAAATTTCAACGGAGAAGAATAGGAGAGTTGAATGAATAAGAGAGCCTTCGGATAATAAATTTCAACATGGGAAAACATGTGAATCAAAAGGAATAGATATGATCAAGACCGAAGCTCGAATTTAATCCACCGGAGAAGAATATTAGAATTAAGAATGATGAACTTGAAACTCTTGAGCATCTTCACGATAAATCACCGGATAAGAACATTGAAGAAAATGAATGAAAAAACATCACATGAATAAAATGGATATTTCATTAAGAATTCTGGCTCCGAGAAGAAGAAGGGTGGGAGGGTGGGGAAAACAAAGACAATTTGGGACGAATGAAACAGATAAATCGTCAGATTTCACAACGGCGTCCGTATGGAATAACTCGAAGAGAAGGCACACCGGTTGAAAAGGATTAACATGACAATCTTGATGGTCAAGAGGAATTAGCACTCCCATAGAAATATGAGAACATCGATTAGGAAAGGTATGGAATCAACATTTGACATCGAAGCAACTCGAATACCAGAATCAAAACGAAAACAAAGGATAGATATGTTGCAGCATAATCTTCATAATATCATCCGAACAGAGAATTGAACGAATGAATTCCGCAGGTACATCAGCTTGTCGAGAAGCCAGTTGGAGAACAAAAGGTAAATAAAAGAACAAGGTGCAGATAGAACAAATACAAGATAGGAGCTTCGTTTGACATATTCGTGCTGAAAGCTCATGGAACGTGTTACAAAAGGGTTTTGTAATCCCTGGATCAGCATAGCCAAGGACCCTTTAAGATGCAACTCCCGATCGGAACAAGCCCATGAAACTACTTCACTCAATGTAGAACCCCGAACTTCATATCATGCATTCGTTGGAAGAATGCCTAGAACTACTAGATGAACCCACCTATTAATTTCCGAAAGTTTCCAGTTATGCAATCAGGTGTTGGGGATACAGGGGAAGCACCGCGCACTCAACTCTAATCCTATATCCAGCTGTATCCATCCTTCAATACATAACCAGTTGTTTCCGAAAACCGTTTACCTCGGACCTTCGAAACGCATCTACTATACAAGCTATGGCAATACTCCCGAACTACCTCCCCAGTACTTGGTGATGTCGGGGTTATCTTGCCACTAACCGCATAGGAGAGTTTTCGATGTCGGCCGTCTTAAGTATTCCAAAACTGATGCGATATATTTGTGACGACAACACCTCGGAGCTCAACTCCCCGGGACACTGCCACAACCCCTAAATGACAGGAGGCATCGAGAACAATGTTCTCGTCACAAAGACATCGGAACAATCCAAACAATACTCGCGTGATCCTAAAATAAATTTGGTGAAATTTTGAGAATAGAAGAGACAAGAGTAATCGTCAGGAGTCCTCACCAGAGTGAAAAGAGATGAGGAGCAAAGAATTCCTACTCTCCAATATATATATAGGACTCAAAACAATTTAAGTGTGTGCCTAGACTCAACCGTCAACGATTCGATCAGTCAGTGGGGGCTTCTAGGTCGGAGAAGGCTCTGAATACCAACTTGTAATGCCCAGGATGGGACTATACCTCCTACGTGTCGAGGCACGACTTAACGGTATAAGCCCATTCTGGAATGATCTCAAGTTTGGTATCTTTGCACGACTCATGTAAAAAATAGGGATGAAAAGTGCAAAAGGAGATAGTTGGCTTACACTCGCCACTTCACACAATACCTTACATAAGCAAAACATCATTCAAAACATCACAACCCGACTACGGGCGAAGATCCAAAAGAAAGATACCAAAAACATAAAGCCATAGGTCCGAATCGCCCCTAGTAGAAACCACTGCTGATCGTCGAAACGTCACAAACATACGGCCACTCTCTTCATCGGGCTCCCAGCGAAGTACTTGAACCAGCTCCTGCATCATTCTCAGCTGAACCTGCATCTAGTGTTGTAGTATCTGTGAGCCACGAGGACTCAGCAATCCCATAACCATGGGTATCAAGACTAGCAAAGCTTTATGGGTAGGAAGAGGTAAAGTGGTGAGGTTGCAGCAGCGGCTAAGCATAATATGGTGGCTAGCTTACGAGTACAAGAATAAGATGAGCATCTACGCAAACGGTCGCAACTAGTAGTGATCGCTAAAGATCCTGAACTACATATGAATCAAACATAACCCCATCGTGTTCTCTTCTCAAAGTGAAAAGAGACAGTCACGGTTACTCACACAGTTGTGTGTTTTACTTCGGATCCTCTGTCAAGTATTCTACAACCGGACATTAACAAATTCCAATCTGCCACATAACCGCGGGCACGGCTTTCGAAAGATTATAACCCTGCAGGGGTGTCCCAACTTAGCCCATCACAAGCTCTCACAATTAGCTGAAGTGATAAATATAATATCATCACCCCTTATCTTAGGGAAATCCGATCAGGCTCGGCATCCCGGTGCACAAGACATTTCGACAATGGTAAAACAAGTCCAGCAAGACCTCCCGGCGTGCCGACACCCTGATAGTAGCCGCGCGTATCTCGTCGCAGGCCACGTCCGGATGGTTGATGCTACAGGTTATACCAGATACCTCGGGTTTCCCCAAGGCGGCCCTGCAGGACCCCCGTTTGGGACCAACACCATCAGCACTGGCCCCCCTGTTATGTAGAATTAAGAACCCGGGGACGCGACCCCCTATGCAAATTTAATTAATTAATTAAGTTGTTATTATGAGGCAAATTGAAACCAAAGTTGGGCCTTGCTGGAGGAGCTTTATTCAAAGACGAACTGTCAAGGGGTCCCCATCCACCCATCGTGTAAGGAACGCAAAAATCAAGGAACATAATACCGGTTTATCGGCGCCTAAGGTGACATGAGTGGAACAAAACACCGAGCAAAAGGCCAAGCCTTCCACCCATGCCCAGTATATAGGTGTGTTAATAATATATATAACATATTGTGATATTCCAACAACAAGTTCCCTCCTGGAACGATCTAAATCTTCACCTGCAACTAACAACGCTATAAGAGGGGCTGAGCAAGCGGGTAACATAGCCAAACAGTGGTTTCGCTAGGAAGGTGTCACAAGGTTAGAGGTTTGATGGCAACAATGAGAGGGCTGACAATAAAAGATGGGTAGCGCGACATGTAACGATAGCATCGAGACAACTAAGCATGGTAATGGTTGTAAAGGTATCCAAGGGTATGATCATCTTGCCTGGGATTCCGCAAGGGAGAAGAACAAGTCCATGAAGTAGACGAAGCAACATAGTCCAGCGAATCCTCACAACTCCGGAACGAAACCGAAGCTAACAAGAGAAGCAACCCGGAAAGAAACAAGCAACACGGTAAACACACAAGCATAAACATGGCATACGATGCACATCCAAGTATGATGCATGTCCGGTTTAATTATGCATGGCATGGCAATGTGCACAAACAAAACTACAAGTTAAGTGGAGCTCAATATGCAACGAGTTGCATATTGACGAAACACCACATGTTATTTATTTAGTTGACTCTCGTTTATTTACAAGACAAGATTAAATGTTTTTAACATAGCAAGAGGTGAAAAAAAAGTAAACTACCTATCTAGGCAATTTAAATGAGGCCGGAAATAACAAACAACAATTCCGGAAAAACCCTATGTGCATATATTGAATTTGGTACCGTTCTTACTATTACACCATTTTAATGTTGTTAAACGGCAAAACAAGGTGCACCATGTTATTCTACACATTTTCCACCCCATTTACATATAAAGTTTATTAAATTTGGAGTTACAGTTATTTAGTTATGAATTAAATCATTTTTAGCATGTTATGAGCAAATTTAAACAAACAACATTTTAAACATTTTAAACAGGGGTGAAAGTGGCATATTATTAATCTACACAAAATTCTAAGCATTTTTCATATGTAAAGTTTTTACATGAGATGCACGGTTAATTACTTATTATATGCATGGACATGAGGGACTTTTCTGTAAAACAACAGTTCTCTGGAATAATTAGCAAAATCGTCCAGAGCAGAAAAATATAGATCGGGCCGAATCTGAAGCAGTCCACTGGGCGGCTGGCTGCTCACCTAGCTGGGCCAGGCCCAATATGACGAGGAGGGAGGCTGAGGCTGTTGGGCCTTGCAGCCGCGGCAACAGGAGAGGCGCTGGGTCGGGCGCAGTTAAAGGGCGCGGTCGATGCACCCGACCGATCGAGCGGAACTGCGCTAGCGCCTTCATCTTCGCGTGCGAAGTAGAGCAGCGGTGGCTGAGGCGCGTTCGATGCGGACGCTGGAAGCATCGGCAGCAGGGCGAAGCAGGGAGGCCGACGGGGCGCTGGGCCTAGACAACACACGCAGACGACGCGCGGTCGATGGCTCGAGGCGGGGTGTCAACCTCCTGCTCGAAGAAGAAACAGAGGAGGAGGCGGCCGGACTTGGGGCGTCTGCCTGGAGGAGCTTAGGGGCGGCGAACTTGGTGGGGAGGAGGCCTGGAACGCAGGGAACCTCCAGCGGAAACACAACCGCAGAGAGGTGACTGGAGGCGGCGAGAGTCACAGACGACGGGGACGAGGCCGGCTACTCCCGTGGCTTCTCCGGCAGGTGAACGCAGCAGGGAGGCGCGGGGACAAGCAAAGGCGGACGCTGGCTCTGGTCATGGTCTTCGGCGGCGGCGGCGCTCGACGAGAAGAGGCAGGAGGAGCTTGGGGCGCGCTGGAGAAGGTAGATCGAGGCGGGGCTCCTAGTGCCGTGCTCGAGGATCGAGCGCTTGCTCTCCTCGGGTGCGCGGATGCCGGGCGCAAGGCAGCTTCAGATCGGGAGCTCCTCTCTCGATCGGATTTGGAGGAGGAGGGAACGGCGAGGTGGATTGCGCTCGGGGTCAGGGAGGAGGAGCTCGGGCTGCTGTTGGTGGGTGGAGGAAAAAACGAGGGAAGGGGATCCCGAGGTGGATCGAGACCCGGTGGCGCGATGAGGACAAACCTCCTACAAATTAGGGTTGGGTTGATTTGGTAGGTGGTGGTCTTATATATAGGTAAAGGGAGGGTTTGGATCGTCCGATTTAGATCGAACGGTCGGGAAAATATGCTAAGGAGTCCAAATAAGAAAATGGAGATATTTTGGGGATGTTTGGGGATGATCCGGATCCAACGGTAATGACCTCCCGGGTCGGGTTCTGGGCAGCTTCGTGCGTGCAGTCGATGTGTAAAAAATGGGTTGTGTAGAATGTGAGGCTGAGAAGAGAGAGAGAGAGAGAGAGAGATGGCAGCCCGGCAACATGTCTCAGAGCACTGAAATGTCCGACGTTTATCCGGCTATAGTGCCGCTATAAGTTTATCGGTTGCGCTATCAAACGAGCTCCGAATGCGGCGAAATTTAACAGGCGGTCTACCTATGCTATAATAAGACCGCACGCCAAGTTTCAACCCATTCCGAGAACATTTTCCGGCCACTCATAAAAATAAATATTCGGAGGTGCCGCGGACGCGTGTGAGTGTGTCTGGGCTCAGAACGGGCAACGGAGAGTACTGGGGAACGCGAACGAATGCAAGTTTTGAAAACATGCTAATGAAATGCACATGATGACATGACAAAGTGCAATACGCAAGCAAATGACATGGCAACAACGACGAATAACTGGCTGACACCTGGCGCATCGGTCTCGGGGCGTCACAACTCTCCCACACTAACAGAGGATCTCGACCCGAGATCCTGGAGAAGGCATCGGATAAAAACAGAAAAGAAGAGGTAAAACAAAGTTGCTTCTTCGCCAAACGAGTGAAACCAAAGAACCTTGAGAGGTTGACCAAATTGAAAGAAGAATACAACGGAGATGAACGAAGTTAAGAGCACTCCGGTAAGAAGGAGGAACAAGGAACATTATGAGAACCTTGTAGGTTGAAAGACATGAAACAAGAGCTCACGGATGACAAAGAATTCCAAAACCACTCCGGTTAACCAAGATTGAGAAGGAATAAGAACGAAATAATTTGAACAACACTCCGTCTGAAAATGGAAGGAGTTAACATGAGTTTGAGGATATGGAGTGATACTTGATGAAATCAACAACATATTGCCTCCGAAACAATTGAAAGAATGGCACAAGGTTAAGAAAGATTTCAGATAGCACTCCGATCGAAAAGAGAGGCAAAACTTGATGAGATGAGAGAATTAGAATGGAGAATACAACGCTCCGGATAAATAGATAAACAAGGAAAGAACATGATCTCGATAAAAACGAGATAATGGTCAAGAGAGAGCAATATCACAATGCCTCCGGAATGAAAGAATAGCATATAAATCAATGAAAGAATTGAACGGAGAAGAAAAAGACAACTTCTCCAACAAATTAATATGAAAAATCATCCTTACGAAGAAGGGTTGGACGTATTTGTTGGAAGAATCAACAACGAAAAGAATAAGCTCGTTGTGGGCTTATGGAAAACATCAAAATTATACGGTGATAACCAGCCACTGACGAAAACATTTGATTGGATCGAGATCAACAAGGAGATGAAAACTTATTTCACTGGAAGGATAAATGAAGAATTTGGGTCATTTATAAGCACCATAATAGCAACAATTCTCAAGGAAAGCTTTTAGGTGAAATACAACCCAAGATAACTCCAACGAATAATTGAAGGGTTGAAAAGATCTCCTGAACAAGGAAAATGATGGTTTTAAATATCTCATTCTTGATAACTCGTGAATCATGAAACATGAAGGGAAATTGTCAAAAATGGCATACCACCATCTCAAACAATACGGTAGAAAGAATTGCAATTGGAATGCATGATGAAGAATGCTTGAGCTCCAACAATAATCTTGATGAAGACTTCGAGGATGAATTAAAACATGTTGAACCACCATGAAAACTCCGGTAATGAAAGCATGAGAAGTGAAAGATGAAAAGAATAAGATTCAAGGCCTGCGATGAATTAGATGGAGCTTGAAATGATATAATAGAAATAACTTGGAACTCCGGAAAACAAGATGAACAACTTAGGACCGAGAATATGATATGATGAACAAGCTCCAGAAAAAGAGATTAATCCCTTCGAGGAAATAAGAATAAGATTTACTGTATGCTTATCCTTCATCAAATTAAATTGATGACAAGCAACGGATTTGGCCTACTACTTATTCTTATTGAAAGGGATTGGAGAGAGATATAGCCAAACTTGAGAATAATCTTGAATGACTCACCGGTAGGATTATGAAAAGAACAAATGAATTGATACGATAACAACAAAAGAGAAATCTTCAAAGAACCATCGTAAGAATATGGAGACGAACGAAGAGACATCAATTAAGAATAGTTGGAGGACGAAGTTGAAAACTGAGAATGAAGAAATCTTCTGAAATGGTGGCCTTCGGAGGATCACAATGGAAAGAATTCATGAAATGCTTCAGATGGGTATAAAAGAATTCCTCACAATCTGGACAATAATGAGGATGGCATGAAGCTAGAACCACGAATCTTGAGAGAACGGGCCAAGATTTAAGAGAAACTCGTCTTCGGTCTTCAAAATCTGAGAAGACGATGAGATACACCACCATGAATTGTATAGGCACTCCGTAATGAAGAATTAAAAGGTTGAACCAATGATGAACAATAATTTGAAAGCGATCTTGGAGAAGGCATGTGACTGATGGTATTCATACTTACGTTACACTTGAAAAGAATTCCGTAACAACTCCGGATAATTAGAAGAGTCAGGTAAGATCCTGGGAAAAGACCTGTGGGTTAGGGCCCACTCAAAAGAAATCACCATTGGAAAAGATTGCTTAAGAGATAATGCACCGGTTGAATTAAATGGCTTGAGTAAGATAACAATCTCAAAATAGCTTGAACGGATCATGAATTGAAACACGAGTCTTTTGAGATACCTTGTACACACCGGATAATGATAGGAGAGTTGAATGAATAAGAGAGCCTTCGGATAATAAATTTCAACATGGGAAAACATGTGAAACAAAAGGAATAGATATGATCAAGAACGAAGCTTGAATTTAATCCACCGGAGAAGAATATTAGAATTAAGAATGATGAACTTGAAACTCTTGAGCATCTTCACGATAAATCACCGGATAAGAACATTGAAGGAAATGAATGAAGAAACATCACATGAATAAAATGGATATTTCATTAAGAATTCTGGCTCCGAGAAGAAGAAGGGTGGGAGGGTGGGGAAAACAAAGACAATTTGGGACGAATGAAACAGACAAATCGTCAGATTTCACAACGGCATCCGTATGGAATAACTCGAAGAGAAGGCACACCGATTGAAAAGGATTAACATGACAATCTTGATGGTTAAGAGGAATTAGCACCCCCATAGAAATATGAGAACACCGATTAGGAAAGGTATGGAATCAACATTTGACATCGAAGCAACTCGAATACCAGAATCAAAACGAAAACAAAGGATAGATATGTTGCAGCGTAATCTTCATAATATCATCCGAACAGAGAATTGAACGAATGAATTCTGCAGGTACATCAGCTTGTCGAGAAGCCAGTTGGAGAACAAAAGGTAAATAAAAGAACAAGGTGCAGATAGAACAAATACAAGATAGGAGCTTCGTTCGACATATTCGTGCTGAAAGCTCATGGAACGTGTTACAAAAGGGTTTTGCAATCCCCGGATCACCATAGCCAAGGACCCTTTAAGATGCAACTCCCGATCGGAACAAGCCCATGAAACTACTTCACTCAATGTAGAACCCCGAACTTCATATCATGCATTCGTTGGAAGAATGCCTAGAACTACTAGATGAACCCACCTATTAATTTCCGAAAGTTTCCAGTTATGCAATCAGGTGTTGGGGATACAGGGGAAGCACCGTGCACTCAACTCTAATCCTACATCCAGCTGTATCCATCCTTCAATACATAACCAGTTGTTTCCGGAAACCGTTTACCTCAGACCTTCGAAACGCATCTACTATACAAGCTATGGAATACTCCCGAACTACCTCCCCAGTACTGGGTGATGTCGGGGTTATCTTACCACTAACCGCATAGGAGAGTTTTCGATGTCGGACGTCTTAAGTATTCCAGAACTGATGCGATATATTTGTGACGACAACACCTCGGAGCTCAACTCCCCGGGACACTGCCACAACCCCTAAATGACAGGAGGCATCGAGAACAATGTTCTCGTCACAAAGACATCAGAACAATCCAAACAATACTCGCGTGATCCTAAAAACAATTTGGTGACATTTCGAGAATAGAAGAGACAAGAGTAATCGTCAGGAGTCCTCACCAGAGTGAAAAGAAATGAGGAGCAAAGAATTCCTACTCTCTGATATATATATAGTACTCAAAACAATTTAAGTGTGTGCCTAGACTCAACCGTCAATGATTCGATCAATCAGTGGGGGCTTCTAGGTCGGAGAAGGCTCTGAATACCAACTTGTAATGCCCAGGATGGGACTATACCTCCTACGTGTCGAGGCACGACTTAAAGGTATAAGCCCATTCTGGAATGATCTCAAGTTTGGTATCTTTGCACGACTCATGTAAAAAATAGGGATGAAAATTACAAAAGGAGATAGTTGGCTTACACTCGCCACTTCACACAATACATTACATAAGCAAAACACCATTCAAAACATCACAACCCGACTACGGGCGAAGATCCAAAAGAAAGATACCAAAAACATAAAGCCACAGGTCCGAATCGCCCCTAGTAGAAACCACTACTGATCGTCGAAACGTCACAAACATACGGCCACTCTCTTCATCGGGCTCCCAGCGAAGTACTTGAACCAGCTCCTGCATCATTCTCGGCTGAACCAGCATCTGGTGTTGTAGTATCTGTGAGCCACGAGGACTCAGCAATCCCATAACCATGGGTATCAAGACTAGCAAAGCTTTATGGGTAGGAAGAGGTAAAGTGGTGAGGTTGCAGCAGCGGCTAAGCATAATGTGGTGGCTAGCTTACGAGTACAAGAATAAGATGAGCATCTACGCAAACGGTCACAACTAGTAGTGATCGCTAAAGATCCTGAACTACATACGAATCAAACATAACCCCATCGTGTTCTCTTCTCAAAGGGAAAAGAGACAGTCACGGTTACTCACACAGTTGTGTGCTTTACTTCGGATCCTCTGTCAAGTTTTCTACAACCGAACATTAACAAATTCCAATCTGCCACATAACCGCGGGCACGGCTTTCGAAAGATTATAACCCTGCAGGCATGTCCCAACTTAGCCCATCACAAGCTCTCACGATTAGTTGAAGTGATAAATATAATATCATCACCCCTTATCTTAGGGAAATCCGATCAGGCTCGGCATCCCGGTGCACAAGATATTTCGACAATGGTAAAACAAGTCCAGCAAGACCTCCCGGCGTGCCGACACCCTGATAGTAGCCGCGCGTATCTCGTCTCAGGCCACGTCCGGATGGGTGATGCTATAGGTTATACTAGATACCTCGGGTTTCCCCAAGGCGGCCCTGCAGGACCCCCGTTTGGGACCAACACCATCAGCACTGGCCCCCCCTGTTATGTAGAATTAAGAACCCGGGGACGCGACCCCCTATGCAAATTTAATTAATTAATTAAGTTGTTATTATGAGGCAAACTAAAACCAAAGTTGGGCCTTGCTGGAGGAGTCTTATTCAAAGACGAACTTTCAAGGGGTCCCCATCCACCCATCGTGTAAGGAACGCAAAAATCAAGGAACATAATGCCGGTTTATCGGCGCCTAAGGTGGCATGAGTGGAACAAAACACCGAGCAAAAGGCCAAGCCTTCCACCCATGCCCAGTATATAGGTGTGTTAATAATATATATAACATATTGTGATATTCCAACAACAAGTTCCCTCCTGGAACGATCTTCATCTTCACCTGCAACTAACAACACTATAAGAGGGGCTGAGCAAGCGGGTAACATAGCCAAACAGTGGTTTCGCTAGGAAGGTGTCAAAAGGTTAGAGGTTTCATGGCAACAAGGAGAGGGCTGACAATGAAAGATGGGTAGCGCGACATGTAACGATAGCATCGATACAACTAAGCATGGCAATGGTAGTAAAGGTATCCAAGGGTATGATCATCTTGTCTGGGATTCCGCAAGGGAGAAGAACAAGTCCATGAAGTAGACGGAGCAACATAGTCGAGCGAATCCTCACAACTCCGGAACGAAACCGAAGCTAACAAGAGAAGCAACCCTGAAAGAAACAAGCAACATGGTAAACACACAAGCATAAACATGGCATACGATGCACATCCAAGTATGATGCATGTCCGGTTTAATTATGCATGGCATGGCAATGTGCACAAACAAAACTACAAGTTAAGTGGAGCTCAATATGCAACGAGTTGCATATTGACGAAACACCACATGTTATTTATTTAGTTGACTCTCGTTTATTTACAAGACAAGATTAAATGTTTTTAACATAGCAAGAGGTGAAACAAAAGTAAACTACCTATCTAGGCAATTTAAATGAGGCCGGAAATAACAAACAACAATTCCGGAAAAACCCTATGTGCATATATTGAATTTGGTACTGTTCTTCCTATTACACCATTTTAATGTTGTTAACAGCAAAACAAGGTGCACCATGTTATTCTACACATTTTCCACCCCATTTACATATAAAGTTTATTAAATTTGGAGTTGGGGTTATTTAGTTATGAATTAAATCATTTTTAGCATGTTATGAGCAAATTTAAACAAACAACATTTTAAACATTTTAAACAGGGGTGAAAGTGGCATATTATTAATCTACACAAAATTCTAAGCATTTTTCATATGTAAAGTTTTTACATGAGATGCACGATTAATTACTTATTATATGCATGGACATGAGGGACTTTTCTGTAAAACAACAGTTCTCTGGAATAATTAGCAAAATCGTCCAAAGCAGAAAAATATAAATCGGGCCGAATCTGAAGCAGTCCACTGGGCGGCTGGCTGCTCACCTAGCTGGGCCAGGCCCAATATGACGAGGAGGGAGGCTGAGGCTGTCTGGGCCTTACAGCCGCGGCAACAGGAGAGGCGTTGGGTCGGGCGCAGTTAACGGGCGCGGTCGATGCACCCGACCCGATCGAGCGGAACTGCGCTAGCGCCTTCATCTTCGCATGCGAAGCAGAGCAGCGGTGGCTGAGGCGCGTTCGATGCGGGCGCTGGAAGCATCGGCAGCAGGGCGAAGCAGGGAGGCCGACGGGGCGCTGGGCCTGGACAACACACGCAGACGACGCGCGGTCGATGGCTCGAGGCGGGGTGTCGACCTCCTGCTCGAAGAAGAAACAGAGGAGGAGGCGGCCGGACTTGGGGCGTCTGCCTGGAGGAGCTTAGGGGCGGCGAACTTGGTGGGGAGGAGGCCTGGAACGCAGGGAACCTCCAGCGGAAACACAACCGCAGAGAGGTGACTGGAGGCGGCGAGAGTCACAGACGACGGGGATGAGGCCGGCTACTCCCGTGGCTTCTCCGGCAGGTGAACACAACAGGGAGGCGCGGGGACAAGCAAAGGAGGACGCTAGCTCTGGTCGTGGTCTTCGGCGGCGGCGGTGCTCGACAAGAAGAGGTAGGAGGAGCTTGGGGCGCGCTGGAGAAGGCAGATCGAGGCGGGGCTCCTGGCGCCGTGCTCGAGGATCGAGCGCTTGCTCTCCTCGGGTGCGCGGATGCCGGGCGCAAGGCAGCTTCAGATCGGGAGCTCCTCTCTCGATCGGATTTGGAGGAGGAGGGAACGGCGAGGTGGATTGTGCTCGGGGTCGGGGAGGAGGAGCTCGGGCTCCTGTTGGTGGGTGGAGGAAAAAACGAGGGAAGGGGATCCCGAGGTGGATCGAGACCCGGCGGCGCGATGAGGACAAACCTCCTAGAAATTAGGGTTGGGCTCATTTGGTAGGTGGTGGTCTTATATATAGGTAAAGGGAGGGTTTGGATCGTCCGATTTAGATCGAATGGTCGGGAAAATATGCTAAGGAGTCCAAATAAGAAAACGGAGATATTTTGGGGATGTTTGGGGATGATCCGGATCCAACGGTAATGACCTCCCGGGTCGGGTTCTGGGCAGCTTCGGGCGTGCAGTCGAGGTGTAAAAAATGGGTTGTGTAGAATGTGAGGCTGAGAAGAGAGAGAGAGAGAGA